>JAZDUA010000069.1:2794000-3422500 GCA_038098605.1 Gryllus longicercus | reverse complement strand
TGTGTATGTGAACCCATTGCCTAGTTTGAAACAGTTGAGATTAAATTTGCAGTTATATATAGTAAATTTGTTTATACAAAGTGTTGAAGTGTATTTTTCACAGAATTTGCTGATTAATTCATTTAAGACTAGCAGAAAACATTACACATGCAGAATGTTTATAAAAAAGGGAAACCAAAAGATGATGTGCAACTTGATGTTGGATGTGTTTATTGAAATATGTGTGTGTTTAGTGAAGGATTAGTAAATGAAGGCAGTTAATAACCAAGTTAAGTTGCATGGGATTTGAACTGAACATCACAGATCTGAAAACGTAAATGAAGGCAGTTAATAACCAAGTTAAGTTGCATGGGATTTGAACTGAACATCACAGATCTGAAAACCTTGGTAAGTTCTATTTGATGTCACCTTATGTTGTCTTGCTTTGGTATTGTGCTTGTGAATTTAAGAAATTCTGGCAATGTTACTTTGTTCTGTGCTGTGTTTCACCGGCATTCACATTAAAATGTAGTATGTGTAAGTGAAAAAAGATGATGACTGTGATTTATTTGCACTATCATGCACTGCAATGTTGTGATGATTTGTAGTTTATTAAATATTAATCTTTACTATAGTTCATCAATATTTTAGTTAAGGAAATCACTCACATTTTATTTTCTAATTGAAGAGAATTGTAAAACTTCCAGTCTCTGATGTTCTTTCAGGGATATTAAATTCCATTGTCTCTTCTCCGATTTCTTTAATAAATTAATATAGTGTTTTGAGTATTAAGGAAGGTTCCTTGCGCTTAAATTTATATTTGTCGAATGAAAAATTGATTTCTTCCAGGATTCAATAACATGTAAGTAAAATATGAAATAAGATCGTGACACATTTACAACCTTGTTTACTGTTGGTTACAAATAATATCTATGAATCTTCAAGATTAGACAAAATGAATCTTGACTAAAAGTCTCGGTATAAGAGAGATGCGGGCACATGAGTGAACTGAATGAATTGTTTTGGAGTCTAGTATTTTTACCTTAGGATTCTGGGATTGTAAGAATTCTTAGTAATTGTGTCTCTTAAAAAAAATCATTAATTCATATCATCTCTTTGTATGAAATTTAATACACCCATTTCTATCTAGATATCTAGCGGTGTTTTACAGTCTTGGCCGTTTTTGGCATCCCAATTTTCATGCTTCTTAATCCCATAGGTCGTTTTCCTCCATTTCTCTTTTTTTCAAGGCTTCAGTTATTACCATGTTCCATGTTCTTCTCGGTCTTCCACTAGTATATCTTCTTCGATTTGGTATTAATTCCAAAACTTTTTGTGAAATTCTATCCTTTTTCAATCTTTTCATATGTCCATACCATTTTAGTTGTTTCATTTCGATCGTCTCGTTCAAGGTTGTTGACCCTTTCATTGTATTTCTTATTTCATCATTTCTTATTTTGTCTTACAGAGAAAGTTTACATCTTCACCAGAACATCATTTATGTGACTTGAAGTTAGTCTTCCATATTTTTGCTTGTGTCCAGACTTCTGCCTCATAGTGTGGTACACTCTGTGAAGGAGCTATATATGCGTATCTTTGTCTTCGTTGAAATAACTGAGTTCCACAGTACAAGATTCAGACGTCTTGTGGCTATTTTTATTCTTATATTTTTATTTTTCACATCCTGTTCGTCTCTACCATCTGCCGTTAGTGTGACTCCCAAATACTTATATTGTGTATTACCTTTAATTATTCCTATACTAGTCTCTAAATCATCGAGCGTACCTCCCACCACGATATATTCAGTCTTTTGTTCATTTATTTCCATTCCCCATTTTCCATACTCTTCTATTAATTTTTGAACATGCAAGTTACATCATCATCATCATCAGCCATTATCACCTGATGATCTGCAAATAGTATACTGAACAATGTTTCATCATCTATTTCAACACCCATACTTTTGCACCTTCTTCTCCATTCTATTAGAGCTTTATCAATGTATATCTTAAACAGCGTTGGAGATAACACAGTAGCCTTGCCGTAATCCTTCATTTACTGGGAAGTTGTACAGACAATAATTTTATTTACTGATTTTAATTCTTTTTTGTCTATTTTCATCTTTAAATATAAAATAATAGCATTGTTTCTCAATCTTGGGAAGTGGTACAATGTGGTAAGAGAATAAATTACTCAAACCATTTTTTTTATAGGAAGGTATTCATTTTTAATTTTCAAATGTTCCCGGAGTTATTTTTGCTCTTCTCCTACTTGTATCAAATCTGTAATTTCAGGCTTGTTGTTGTCAAAAATCAATCTGTAATTTCATACATTTGATAACATTTCTCGTTGAATGTCGATAAGGTATATATTTTAAAATTTGAACAGAGGCTGTGTCACATCAAATTTTGACAATTTTGCAAAATTAGGTTTTGTTCATCAAATATGTTTCATTTTGATTTCATTTATATTTTATTTATTTGCAAATAATATATCACTACTTAAAATAGCATTGTACTTACATCTTTTTTAATGTCACTCTCTTTATTATCGTAATATTTCATGTTGTGCATATAAATATATCTAAAACATGTGCCACCTAGCATGGCAAAAATTATTCAATTGCATTTACTCCTATGTCTTCCCCATCATTTTTATATATTTTAATATTTAAATATTTCAGGTGTATAACTTGACACCTAAAATAATTCATTTACTTATTTTCAATTTAGAGTACAAGAATCTAGCTATTTATCAGAAACTCGAATTATTTCCTAGAGCAAAATATTAGTCTGAGATAGAAAACTTTTTTCATATAATGCATATTTTGTGTATTCTAGAAATTTGGGGCATTTAGTAGTGTTTATTGCACTTTTTTTTATTTTTTTGGGCACAAACACTTGTTTTTGAGTAAAAATTATTACTTAATACATAGCATAAAGTTTCAAGGTTCAGGCTGAAATACAGAACTGATGGCTACAATGACTAACTTTTAGGAATCAACAATTTTTTCGAGAATGAGTAAATTATTAGTAGTTAGAATAAAAAAATGAGAAGATGATTCAGAATACATTGTTTGTAATCTCATCTTTAAGAAAATGTATTTAGTATAAACTTATTTAAATATAAATGTTTGCCCAACACATGTCAAAATTGTTTTTTCAAAATACGAGGCAATACTGTTTGATAGCGCTTCTTCAAAACAGAAAATTTGAACAAAATTTTAGGACAAGAAACAAGTTAAGATTTGGTTGTCACTATTGAAATTGTTTTCTAATATTTTTCATTCTCAAATTAATGTCCTTGTTTCTCAATAATAATAATAATAATAATAATGATAATAATAATAATAATAATAATAATAATAATAATAATAATAATAATAATAATAATAATAATAATAATAATAATCGTCCTTGTTTATCAAATTAATGTCACAGCTCACCTGTTATTCTATACATCAAAATATTAAAAACTAATTCAAATATATATATATATATATATATATATATATATATATATATATATATATATATATATATATATATATATATATATATATATATATATATATATATATATATATATATATATATATATATTTTGTGAGCCGATCAGATGGCCGAGATCGCTAAGGCAGTAGTGCCGGAGTGTTCTCGGACCAGAAGATCGCGGGTTCGAGTCCCGCCTCGGGCATGGGTGTATTTGTGTGTGTTTGTATGAATGTGTCGTCCTTTCACCCCTCATTATCATCATCATTTCATCTTTCATACCCCCAGGACTAACAACCCTGGGGGATAAAAATCGGATCCAGCTTAATGCTGGTCCCCCCAAAGAAGTGTTCGCAAGCACCTGCCACCGTGGTATTAAATGAAAAAACTGAGCCACGGTAATTGCAGGTTGCTTGCCCTGCGTGGTCCTAGTTGGCCGAAACGAAAATAATAATATATATATATATATATTGTGGAGTCACCAAATTTCGTTATATTAATTTAATATTAAGATAGTTTTCTCCACGGAAAGTAAGTACGGAGACAAACCCCGCTTGCTTGCCATTCGTCACGCACCCGCGCAAGGAATCTCCCTACAACACTTCCGGAAATCCCAGAGGTATTGTTTATAGCTCGCCCGTCGCCGGCTGCCGATCACGGTGCTGAAGAATTATGTTTCCGAAAACAAAGCCGCCTGAACACGTGTTTGGGCAGCTGCAAGAGATGCTTCCAGAATTAGAGAGAGACAAAGAGAGAGAAAGGAGAGAGAGAAGGAGAAAGGGAGAGAGAGAAAGAGAAAGGGAGAGAGAAAGGGAGAGAGAGAAAGAGAAAGGGAGAGAGAGAGAAAGAGAAAGGGAGAGAGAGAGAGAAAGAGAAAGGGAGAGAGAAAGAGAAAGGGAGAGAGAGAAAGAGAAAGGGAGAGAGAGAAAGAGAGAGAGAGAGATATCGCCCTGGAAAATTCCAGGAACAGTGCGTCCCGATTGGGTGACATAAAATTGCGACGCATATAGTTTTGACCTATAAGACATCTCCCCGTGAGTAATGGGCAAAGCTACGGGTCCTGGGACGTTTTCGGGAGAGGGAAACGGAGGCGAGTTCGGCCGGGAGCTGAGTTGAGAAAAACATTAGGGGGAGAAATTGTAGGAGAAATGACATGGCTCTTCGCTAAGACTCGGTGGAATGAGGAACATTGTTAATGTCGGCTCGTATGGCTGCGTTCGCCGCATAGTGCCGCCTCGGACCAATTCAAGCCCGCATTACGCCCGCCCGGCGCTCGTGTGTCTTGGAGCTGACTCTGAGCCCGCCCGCCTTTGACGACTCCGAGCCGTACCACGCCGCCAGCTGAGAAGAAGAGCCAAATGGGGAGTCGGTGACCTGACCACCGCCCCGCCGTCGCCGCACCATGCCGCCAGCCCTCGCCAGAGCGAAGGTGAATCACGAGACGAGGACAGCCATCCAGTCGGTCTGCGGAGGTGACGGCAGCCAGCGGTGATAATCCGGTATATAACCGATGATGAACTCTCCCCTGATTACGTCACGGGGTTCCTTTGCTGGGTATTCCGGCGAACGTTTCCACGTTGCTGCGCTCAGGCAGTTTTTTATTTCTTAACAATGCACGAATTATTGTAGACAAAACCCCCAATATTAGTGTTAAGATGTTTCTTCCTAGCTATTAGAACCACGAGCTCATTACGTAAAGTTGGTAGGCAGTCTTTGTTGCTCTCTTGCGACGTGTAACTTCCCTGGCAATGAATGTTGTCAGAAATAAATTAATTTTTGCCCAATTAATGAAATGATTTAATAGATGTTTTCATAACCTCCCTACTCTTCCATCCATTCATTATAGGAATGAACCAGCGACCCGACTCCCGACTGAGCTAAAAGTTACAATATGTGGATATACATATACATATATATTAAAAAACGTTTCTCAATATATTTTTTGGAGACTGTAAAGTAACAATTGCAACGGGCGTGCAAAAATTATGGTCTTAATAGTAATACGTTATAATAATTACTTTAATTTGATCTTTTATGGTGGGCGTGTGCAGACTAAACTTAACTTCAAGAAACCATATTTAGTATTGCGTAGTTGGAATTTGAAATTAGGAGCTTCATCTAAGAAAATGTGAAATTTCCTTTCTTTCATGGTTCCTTCTAGTTCTAGTCCAACTAGTCCTTTCTTGAAAATTTAATTACACTGCGTTTTTGAAATAAAACTTTATTATTTGGGAGCACTTATCATAGTTTAGATGTGACGTTAAGAATCGATCTTGATTAATGCATTTATAAAAGCTTTTGTAATTATTATTTCTTCTTTAAAAATACTTACATTGTTTCCTGACTCACTATTTTTAGACCACAAAACTTATTTGACTAGACTAATTTGAACTTCGGTGAACACTGAGAGACCTGCAAGTAATAATTAGAAGTTCAATAAAATAACAATAATGTGCATAAATACAATGGATTTTAATTTTACCTCTTGATCATATTCCATATTCTAAAGGAGTAAGCACTGCATGAAATACTTTTATTACACGAGGCTACGTGCTGCTTCCATAATGTTCATATGCACAAACGCCTGATTTTTACTATGTGACCAGATTGACAACATTCTCAAAAGCAAAACTGGCATCTTACTTTTCAGGATCTCTTAGAACTGAGATAATCTAATTAATTAAATTTGGCTTCATAGTAATGTTTTGTTTTTTTGTGGCTTGGGGAAATTTTGAGCTGTTATGTGTTCATTGTAATTTTTTTAAAGATAATGTAAATGATTATTTCATATACAATATGGAATTTGTAAATATATCCATAAAGTGTTTTTCTCATATCAGTTTCCAAATTTTATTTATTTCAAATATCACATTTGTTCATTTCCCTGTTTATGGTTTTCGTGCCTGCGGAACTGTTATCAGATTATGTTATTGAGTTGAATTGTATTAATTTATTCAGACCCTTGTTTCACTGGAACCATTTGCAACTTGCAGCACACAGGTAACAATAAGCAAAGTTAAAACTAATAAATTAGTTTCATGACATGTAGAAGCTGAAACTTTCATATACTTATGGTTGTGCGCCGCACGTTGCAAATGACTAAAGGGAAACAAGGGAATAAATAAATCAATACAAAGAAATGAATTAACAACAATCGTATTTAAAAATATTCAATATAATTAAATTTCGCTTAATTGTGTTTTGTTTCTTGGTGGTTAGGGAGGAGATATCACTTCTTGCTATTAAATGTTAGAGAAAATATTTGGCAAAATAAAATGAAGTTATTTCAGATTTAATCTTCATGTATGAAATTCTATTCAGCAACTGCTTTTTTATAATAATATTTTATTTTGCAATTTGTTTCGGTAGAAACATTTGGCAAAATTACAAAATTACAATTTGAATAACATGAGAGGAGAACGGTCTATTGACCGTACTTCTAATATTACATTTTTTCAGATTAACAACAATATATAGTCGATATGTCAGGTCTAAAGTATGATATCGTTTAAGTCGTCTGGTGGTGTCACTATTGTCTAGTAAGTTAATGGCAAGAATATTTTGATGGTTATGTAGTCGTTGTATTTTGCGCTGGTCTTGTTAATTTCTTCTTTTATTGTTGTCATTTGTAAGTCTCCGTGTATTGTGGCGTTTGATACGTACCAAGGAGCATTTACAAATTTTCTTAAGCTTTTAGATTGGAAACGTTGTAATATTTCAATATTTGAATTTTGAGCTGCTCCCCAAAGTTGTATTTCATATGTCCAGATTGGTTTTAGTAAAGCTTTATACAGAAGAATTTTGTTTGCGATGCTTAAGGATGAGTTTTTTACTAATAGCCAGTTTAACCTGATAATTGTGAGGTCTAATTCTTTTCTTTTATTCTTTATGTGTTTTCCATGTAAGTCTTCTGTCCAGTGCAATTCCAAGATATTTTTCTGAGTCGTTTTGAGGAATAGGTTGTGATCCGATTTTTATAGGAGGGCATGTTTTGTGCTTAAGATTGAAAGTAACTTGGGCAGACTTCTTGTCATTTGTCTTGAGGCGCCAGCGTCTCTGCCACTTGTGAATGGATTGCAGATGTTCTTCTACGAGACGTGATGCTTCTGCTGGATCGTTATGTCGAGCTAAGATGGCTGTCGTCCGCGTAGGTTGCTGTCAATGCATTTTCAGATTTGGAATGTCGGCAGTGTATAATGTGTAAAGGAAAGGTGCAAGCACACTTCCTTGAGGCACCCCGGAATTTATAGGGATGTCTGAAGTTTCACCGTTAAATTTTATTTGAAAATATCTCTCCGTGAGGTACGATTTTAATAAGAGATAATAAAGATATGGTAAGTTTTGCTTCATTTTATACAATAAACCTGGGTGCCAGACCTTATCAAAAGTCTGGCTTATGTCGTGAAACACAGCAGAGCAATATTCTTTATTTTCTAGCGATTCACAAATTTCGTTTACTAGTCGATGGATTTGTTCTATAGTCGAATGCCTTTGTCTAAACCCAAATTGATGATGAGGTATTATTTCTTTTTCTTGTAGAAGTGGATTCAAACGTGACTAGTAATTTCTCAAAAACTTTGGGTAGTGTTGGTACAGAATAATAGGTCTGTAAGATACTACTTCATGCATTGGTTTGCCGGGTTTAGGGATGACTATTACTTGGGCTATTTTCCATTGCTCGGGGAAGTGTCCTAATCTTAGAATGGCATTGAAAATGGAAGTAATTAAAGCTATCAATTTTCTTGGTAGATGGCGTAGAATTGTTATAGAAATCATATCGTATCCGGGAGCTTTTCTTGTTGGTAAAATTTTGATTAATGTTTCAATTTCTCGAGCTCTTACGAGCTTGATTTGGGGAGCTTAATTTAGTCTTCTTTTAGTTGCTGGATCTTTAGTGATTTGCCATTTTTTTAAATTTGCGTTTTGCTATCAACTTTTCCCTTATTAATTGTGGGATATTTTTTGTTTATATTGCTTAATTTCTGGTGTCGAATACCATGCTGCTTGATGAATTTGTCTTGTTACGCATTCTATTGTTTAATTTACATCGAGAGTACTTTTCAATGGTAGATTAGCGGTGCTGTTATTAATTAGCCATTCTGAGAAGTATTTCCAATCTGTTTTATTGTTATGAATTGAGCTTTTCTTGTTGTTTTCAATAATGAACGAGCTGATGATTAGTAGAATTGGTGAATGATCAGATGATAGATCTTGTGACCACTAGGTGCGAATGTAACTTTGGTTTACTCTCTTTACAATAAAGAAATCTAAAACATCAGGAACTTTTTAATGTCAGACGGCCAATAAGTGGGTTGCCAGAAGAGTAAGTGGATAATCTTTCGTTTATTATAGATTCATATAGAGATTTCCCTTTTGGAGATGTTAGTCTGGAGCCCCACAACGGATGCTTAGAATTGTAATCACCGCCACAAATAAATCTTGGTCAAAGTGTTTTGAAGAAACTTGTGAACTGTGAATTCATAATTTTATGTTTTGGGGGGCAGTATATAGCTGCAATATTCAATGTTCCGAATGCATCGCTTACTTGAATGGATGTTGCCTGCAAATACATGGTGCTATATTGAGAATGTAAATGATTGATGATGTCTCACTCCAGACGCCGAACCGAGCGGACATGTTTGCTACCTGCTGCAGGATGGTCTCTACAGAAAAGTGGCGGGCGGCTATCGGCCGCTGGGTGACCGCCGGGCACCGCCACCGCGCGGCAGTAAGCCCCTCACCCAGCGGCCGATAGCCGCCCGCCACTGTTCTGTAGAGACCATCCTGCAGCAGGTAGCAAACACGTCCGCAGGGGCTGGGGCTACTTGCGAGCGTGCTGGGCGCGGCTGTGATGGCGGTGCTATTGGCGATCGGTGGGGTGGAGCTGAATCCCGCCCCCCCACTAATGCCGAGATCATCGACATTTTGAATAGGAACCATAAGGAGCTAATTGATCGGATTGATATATTACAGGCTAGAGTAACGACGGCAGAGGTGACAGTGCAGTCGCTGCAGACAGACAACGAGCGGCTGGTGCGCAAGGTGGATTACCTTGAAAACCAATCGCGTCGTAACAATATCATTGTTACTGGCATCCCAGAGCAGCGGAACGACTCATGGGCTGATTCGGAAAAATGCATTCTGGGTTTAGCTGAGCAGCTAGGTGTCAGGCTGGAGCTTCACGACATCGAGCGCGCGCACCGGACCGGGCGGCGGCGTGAGGGACAGCCGCGCATGATTGTGGCCAAGCTGGCCTCATTCAGCAAGCGGGAGGAGCTGCTGCGTGCAGACCGGGAGCATCTCTCCCAGAATAGCATGGTGCGCGTCCGAGAGGACTTGAGCTGGGCAGTGCGACAAACGCGTAAGGCGTTAATTCCACATTTGCAGGAGGCGAAAGCGAGCGGGAGCAAGGCGTCGATTCGTTTCGACAAGCTTGTCGTGGCAGGGCGCATCTTCGGCCTGGGCGAGCTGGCGGCCCGTCCACGGGCTTGGGAGGGGGCTGGGCGGCGGGGCCCCGTAAACTCTGCGAGGGGGCAGAACCCCAGGAGGGCGGACACCCCTTCCGAGCAATCGGGCGCCTGCTCACGGCCGCCCCCGCGCGCGCCCGTGGCCGGGACCGCGGTCGCACCGGCAGCTGCGCCTCGTTCGGGGGCGGCGCAGACGACCTCTGACACCGCGACATCGAGGCGGAGGCAATCGCGGTCACGTTCGAGCCGGCGGTCGCGCTCGCGATCCCGGCAGAGCTTACTGCACTCGTCGAGTGCCGGGCGGGTCGCGGCCGAAAGCGTGGAGCGAGGTCCGCGTACGAGGGCGATGGCAGCCAACGTGCAGCAGCAGGAAGCTCGCGGTGAGTCGGTGCCCAACATTTCACCAAATAGGCAAGAATAGGTTATAAGAATAGGGTGTTGGAACATCAAAGGTCTAGGCTCTAAGCTCGGTAATCAAGACTTCCATGGCTACATTAACACGTTTGATGTAATTGGTCTCGTTGAAACTTGGTGAAAGGAGGGTGAAATGTTAACTGTGTCTGGTTTTACAGCCATATGCAAAAATAAAAAACGCAGAGGAGAAAGGGGTCGGTACCCGGGTGGTGTGGCGTGCGCTTTTCGGACTAGCTTAATTCAGTTTATTAATAAAATTTAGACCAACTCAGACAATTTCCTTTGTATTAGACTAGTAATGCATAATGTAGATATTGCCATTGTGTTTGTATACCGTCACCCACAGGGTTCGCGTTATTACACTCCAGAATCCTTCGGCGAAATTAATGATTTCCTAGATACGTTAAAGCTGAGGTACCCGAGTACTAATTTACTAGTGTAGGGGACATGAATGCTCGAATTGGCAATGAGCAGGAAGTTTTTTTGGACTTCGACCGGCAAGAAGCGAGAGCGAATTCCAGAAAAAGCAAAGACTCGGTCATCAATAATGATGGGCAGGAATTGCTAGAATTATGCGAAAGATTTAATCTCGAAATCTTAAATGGCAACTATGGACAGGATACGGAAGGGGAACTAACTTTTATTAGTGGGAATGGAGGTAGTGTAATAGATTACGCTCTGTTGTCGCAGGAAAGAATACACAATTTATTAGATTTTGGGATCGAATTACGGGCAGAATCTGATCATTTGCCTGTGTGCGTACATTTAGCAGTAAATGCTTCTGCACTGCCATCGGCAGGGGAGCGGGCAGGAGCAACGAACTTGACAATAGGAAGACAACGGTTTGTATGGAAAGAGGAAAAGCGACAGGAATTTGTACAGGGTATTCTTAACTCGGCAGGCTGGGCGCGAGAGGATTGCTCTCCGGAAACGCAAACAATGAACTTAGAAAGGCGGCTCTACCGCGCAGGTAAGGGTATGCGAAGGTGGGGGAGAGGAGGAAAGGAACTGACCCAAGGGTGGTTTAGCGAGAAGTGTCGGGAGACCAGGCGCGAAACTATAATAGCCTTAATGAATTTCAGAAACAGGGGAACGGAAGAAGCAAGAAACAGTTATTTGTTATTACGTAGGCAGTACGAGGTCACAATTAAGAATCTGAAATCGAAGAAATCTTGGCAGGATAGTGAGGCAGCAAGAATACAGGCAATTCTAAGAAACGATTACAGTAAATCAATTTGGGACGTTATCAGATCTCTGCGTAATAAAATAAATTCATGTAATGCAATTTCAGCAAACGCGTGGGTGCAGTATTTTTCACGGACGTTCGCAGTAGGGACCATTGAAACAGGGCAAGTTATTTTCACTGACCGGAGTGTGCCTGAATTAGACGAACCTCTAACCTGGAATGAAGAAAATAGGGCTATTCTAACCTTGAATAATAAGAAGGCAGGCGGCGCGGAAAGCATTCCGACAAAATTTATTTCGGAATTGTGGCAAATAGACCCAGAGAGTATTATGAAGTTATTTAATGCAATTGCTGATTCCGGCTCGTATCCAGAAACGTGGAGTACAGCTATCCTCCAACCGATTTTTAAGAATAAAGGGGATGCGAATTGCCCACAAAATTATCGCGGAATTAGTCTTTTGCCAGCGCTGAGCAAACTGTTCTGTAAAATACTCAACGGGCGACTGAGTGAATGGGCGGAAAAGTACGGTAAAATATCAGAATTGCAAGCAGGCTTTAGGAGAGGCTTCGCGACAACCGACAATATATTTGTGTTAGATACCCTAGTGAAACAGGCGCTGGCGCGTAAACGGGGCCACTTATATTGCAGTTTTGTGGATTTTGAAAAGGCTTTTGACTCTATCAATAGGGAAGCTTTATGGCAAAAACTAAATGAGCTAGGCGTCTCACGTAAAGTTTTAAAAGTGCTGAAGAGCATGTATAGGGAAGTAAATTTCTGCGTCAGGTGCGGTGACGGAAGTACGACGCAAAAAATAAAATCGACAGTAGGAGTAAGACATGGATGTCCTCTTTCACCGCTGCTGTTTATCTTGTTTATAAATGATTTATTGACGTGGGTACAGGAAGGGGATACCGCGGCTCCGGTAATTGATGGCCTGAAAATTCCCGGACTACTATATGCTGATGATTTAGTTTTATGCTCGGAGACGATTGAGGGCTTACAGAAGAGTTTAAATATTCTAGAACGGTATAGTGAGACATGGGGACTAAAAGTAAATATTCAAAAAACGAAAGTAGTAGTCTTCAAGAATGGGTTTATCTGGGGTAGCAAAGAGAAATGGTACTACACTAGGGAAGAAATTGACCGCGTCAAAACATTTACATATCTTGGTGCAAAATTTTCCATGAATGGGGGATGGAATAATCACATATTGACGGCTCACAGCAAAGGAAGAATTGCGCTCAAAGAACTCGTTTGCGCAATGCACAGGGTTACGGAATTGCCGGTAAAAGTGTGCGATACAATGTTCAAATCGTTAGTTCTCCCAGCTATGAACTATGGGGCAGAAATCTGGGGAGTGGATAGGATAGATCGACTAGAAACTATCGAAACAGATTATTTCAAATTAATTCTAGGAGTTTCTAGATGCGCAGCAAATGCCGGAGTCTTAAGAGAGGTCGGTAGTATAGGAATTTGGAGAGATTTTAAAATGAAATCTATTAAACTTTGGATTAATTAGCAGATGAACAGGGTGACACACTTATACATAGGTGCTTTAGAGTGCAATGGCAGGGAAGCGACCATCGCTACTGGGCGTACAAAATTAAACGGCTACTTGACCGCGCAGGGTTGGGAGACGTCTCTCCGGAAATGGTGGGAGATAGGGGAACCCGTGAGATAGAACGGCTGATTTCCAATAGACTTGCGGATATTAAAAGGCAAGAGATCTGGGCAGCAACGGCTGAAAAACGTTCGCTAGTAGCTCAAATCCATGCGAGTCCATTATGGGGTTGCGAAAGTTACGTTCATACTCTCGGAAAGGACGCAAGAGGGGGGTACGCTTGGTTCAGGGTTGGGGGATGGATGCAGCGTAGACTAAAGGACGCAAGTGGTAATGGCATCTGTGTGCTTTGCGGTGATAGGGAAGACTGGATTCACATCCTCTTAATTTGCTGTGCAACCGAATCATGGAGAAAAAAATGGATGGGAATGGGAAATTACTACTTCCTAAACAGGAACGTAACGCTCGCCCAAAACATTTTAGGTGATAAAAGGCCTAAATTCATGAAAGAATTAGGAACATTTTTAGGAAAGGTTCGGACCATTAGGGAAACTGAAATTAGGGAGTGGGAAAACAGCACCGGTGGGCTTGAGCGGAGCCTAGACTGGAGAGAAATATATAAGTCAATAAGCTAACAATATGTAAGTTAATCAGTAATTTTATGTTAAGTTAGTAAACAGTTAAGAAATAAGTCATAAGTCGTAGTCAACTGGTAAGTAACAGGTCAATATAATAAATAAAATAAAACTGGCGTAGTAATAAGCACATTAGGGGGTGAAGGGAATGTGATCGAAAATGTAAGGGCAGAGGCGTTGGTGCGGACGATCTTCTGTGGCGCCGTTTGATTTCAGATGCTGAGGAGGCCAAGCACTGGAAGAAGACGGCGGGACGCCCGCGCCAGAAAATAAATAGTTAAAATAAACGTCGGATAGATTAGAATGTACTCGGCTTCTGACGGCAGGTTTTTCCCCCTTCAGGGGGTTTTTCCTGAGCCGTATCTTATGGTCTCTTTTCCGCGGCTTTGATGCGATGGAGAGACCATTTGGGGTGAATACCAGAATTCGAAAGATTAGAACGCGAAAGGATGTAGGTATTGTAATGGCTTAAATGCCTTCGGCCTAGCCACATAGGATCAAGTAATCTAATTTGTTTGTAATAATTACCTATTAAATAAATAAATAAATAATGTAAATGATGTTTAATGTTTTCCCGAACAATTATGGCTGTTCCTTCATGTGCTGTACCATCTGGATGGTTTGTATAATATATGGTGTATCCTTGAAGCGAGTTAGGCGAGAAAGCTCTTATTAGTGAAATGAGTTTCTGAAATGAGCATTATATCTGTATTTGTTAACTGAAGAAAACACTTAACTTCATCTAGGTGTTGTAACAAGCCATTGGCGTTCCATGCTGCTATTTTATATGATTTGTCCATAATTTAGTTAGTAGTTTTGACACAAGATTTAAAAGTGCATTTATTGGTTCTGCTTGTCTGTTTAGTATAGTTTCAAATCTTTCGAAAGACTGCTGTATTATTGAGAATAATTGATTATTAGACTCCATGTTTAATGATTTATTGTTCAAGCTATCCTTCTGTCGTGAGCTGTTCAGTGCTTGTGCATAAGTACCACGCTGATGAAAATTATTTGTTGAAGTAGCTCTCAGTTGTGAGAAGTTTTCTTGATCTGTATTCACTTTAGTTTGTAAATCAATATAGTTTGAATGTTGGGGAGTTTTTGTTGCGTGTGGATATTTTTTATTAAGTATTTTTTGATAAATTTCACATCCTCTATAACTCGCCGTATGTGGACCATCACAAAGAGCACATTTTGGGAGAATCGTCTTGTTTTTCTTTTTATCACAGTTTTTGCTATCGTGATTCTCGCCGCATATTACACACCGATAAGGATGATTGCAGTAGTGCTTTGTGTGTTCCCAGCTTTGGCAGCGATCGCACTGCACAAGATCGGAGCTTCAATTATTATTTTGGTATTTTGGTTCTAAATCAATAAAAAATACCGGTAGGGGAATCTTCGTTACACGGTGTTTGCAGTTGTGGATATTTCTTACAGTGTGACCGTTTTCTTCTATTTCTGTTTTCAATTCATCAATATTTACTCTAAGGTGGATATATTTTAATACTATTCTATCATTTGGAATAGTATTAAAACAAACTTCACAGTTTTAGTTGATAACTGCAAAAAAATTTCACAGTTTTAGCTGATAACTGTGAAACACAATTTTCTCTTTAATAAGGTATTTAGTAAGTGATCGATAAGCTTCTGGTGTTGCCGGTAAAATTTTAAATGTAACTTGGCCCACAAGCTTGTAGCAATACTCTTCTTTCTCACGGCTTTTTGTAAAGTTTCTGTTATAGCGTGGAAGTTATTTACCCCAGGGAGAAATATTGGCGGTGGCTTTTGCACCTTCTGAATGTTGTTGGATTTGTGATTGTCGTTGGATATTTTGTTATTGGGTTCATCGTCATTAATTACTTCGAGATCTGAAAATCTATTGTCCGTTGGTATGTTAGTTACGTTTGCACTTTGACGTTTCGATTGTTTTTGACTTTCAGGGCTGTTTGATTTACA
Organism: Gryllus longicercus; assembly: GCA_038098605.1. Taxonomy (NCBI): domain Eukaryota; kingdom Metazoa; phylum Arthropoda; class Insecta; order Orthoptera; family Gryllidae; genus Gryllus; species Gryllus longicercus. Next base: position 3,406,810 of record JAZDUA010000069.1, on the reverse strand, counting down.
TCTCTTGCGCTTGTTTACAACAACTTGCCATTTATGGGTGTTATCACTATTTAAATTACTGTCAGATCGATTAAGTTCTGGATTTATTACATCGGTTGAACTTGAACTTGACAACTGTACTGCAGAAGGGAATAATGGCAAAGGCATTGCTATCACTGAAATAATTATAAACGTTGTCATTGCCAACAATAGTATTTATTACAAGAGCAGCTTTCGATGGCTTAGCCATCATAATCAGTTGTCTAGTACAAGAAGAAAAAACAAAACATTAAAACGTGAATATTCCTTTGATTTTACAACAAAATTATAATAAAGGTTACAAATAATTTACAATTTTTTTGGAAAATATATTTAACATTCTAGAAACTGGAAGAAAGAAAAAAGTGGGGGGGGGGGGTAAGTCATTAATACTAAAGGAAAGAGAATGAAATATAATTAGGACACGTAAAATTTTTTAAACAAAACAAAGAAAATCATTCTTCCATTCAGCAGGTAAGGAATGGCACAACTTACATTTCTATGTTTCTTACATTTCTATGTCCTCCGTAGGTGTAGTGAAACCAACCTTCCTAAGGGATGACAACCCTGAAAAAAAAAAAAACATCTACCTCCAGGATTAAACATGGGGGTTGGACGCAGGGCTAACATCCCGGCTCCATAAAAAAAAACTTCAGTTCAAAGCGATTTAAATATGCCTCGGACCGGACCAAAATTAAATTTACGACAAAGGCTACGAAAACGGACAATGAAAATTGGAACATGGAATATACAAGGCCTACGAACAAAGCAGAGGGAGGTCGTCTCAGAAATTGAAAAAATGAACCTGGACATAATTATACTTACAGAAACGAAGAAAAAAGGGACAGGGGAAGCAATTTTGAATGAATATCTTCATATTTGGAGTGGTGTACCCAAAGATTTTAGAGCTAGAAGTGGAGTCTCTTTCCTTATTAAACGTAAATGGACAAAATTCATTAAACAGAGAATATTAATGAAAGGATACTAAGAATAGACATGAACGTTTTTCGTCATAAGATAACAATTTTAGGGGTATATGCCGTAAATGATAATGCACTTGTAGATGAAAAGAATAAGTTCTTTCAAGACTTCAGCGAAACTATAGCGAGTATTCCGTATCAAAATGAAATAATATTAATTGGGGATTTTAATAGCAGAGTAGGTAATAGAGAACGTGAAGTAGTAGGTCAATACGGAGAGGAAAGTATTAATGACAATGGAAAAAGATTAATCAACTTATGTAAGGAACATGCACTATGTGTAGGGAATACGTTGTTCAGACATAAAAACATCCACAAATATACACGAATAGATCCAGTAAGAAATATACAATCTGTAATTGATTTAGTTGTGGTGAAGAATGAGAGAAGAGTTAAACTGAATGATGTGAGAGTATACCGTCAACCAGAATGTGGAACTGATCATCATATGGTAGTGAGCAAACATGTTTTTCCTTTTAGAAATAAACGAAGATGTACTGAAAAAGATACTGACTTTTTAATTGAAGAAAACTATGTAAATTTTAAAACAGACCTTTTAAAACAATAGTGTTGAGATGCTCTACCTAAACAGAATTAAGAATAAGCTAGAAAACTCAGAAGATAAATGTCCCGAAGAAATGTACAATCATTTAAAAGAGGCTGTTTTTGAAGCAGCTAAGTTTTAGGAGTGGAGCAAGAAAAAAGCAAGTTTGTAGAGAAATTTAGCGAAAATTTAGAAAGCATGATTAAGGAAAAGAAAAATTATATTTGGCATGGATTTCAAATAGGAATGACTACACACGAAAGGAATATGTAGAAAAGAGAAAAGAAGTTAAAGAATTAGTAAAAATCGAAAAAAATGAACACTGGGAGAGATTATGTAGGGTTATAGATAGTACATTGGAATATAACAGATCAACTGAAGCATGGAAAACAATTAAAAATATGAGAAAAAACTGTAGCAGAAGCAAAATACAATAATAATAACTCCTACAAAATGGATTGACTACTACGAAACATTATTGCAAGAAAATAGAGTGGAATACCAACAAGATTTGGATTGCACACATTGGCAAGAATGGGAACCTGAAATTAGTCGGCTTGATGTAAAGAGGGCTTTGGCGAGAGCCAAAAACAATAAAGCTCCAGAACCAGGAAACCTTAGAATGGAACTTTTAAAATACGGAGGTTCTAGTATAATTGAATACCTCCAAAATCTTTTTAACAGAATTGAAGTTAGCGGTGTTATCCCGCAGGAATGGAATATGTCATACATCAGTTCCATACACAAGAAAGGTGACAAAACTAGTTGTGAAAATTACAGAGGAATTAGTGTCATCCCATCAATAGCTAGGCTATTTGCTAGTATTCTAAAGGAAAAAATACAAAAAGGAATAACTTTCAGCGAAGAACAAAGTGGTTTTTGGAGTGGGAGGTCATGTTTAGATAACATCCATTGCTTACGCCAGATAATAGAAAAAAATGGAATGCACAATATAGATACATATATGACATTTATTGACCTGGAAAAGGCCTACGACAGTGTTCCAAGATGTAAAATTTGGCCAGCAATGAAAAGACTGAAAGTGCAAGAAAAATGGATTAATTTAGTTTCAAAAATGTACCAGAATACTCAAGCGTGCATTAAAATGGGGAGGAAAATTACCGGAAGCATTAGAACTAACAAAGGGTTAAAGCAAGGATGTAGTTTATCGCCACTTCTCTTTAATATATATATATATATATATATATATATATATATATATATATATATATATATATATATATATATATATATATATATATATATATATATATATATATATATATATATATATAGCCGATCAGATGGCCGAGATCGCTAAGGCAGTAGTGCCGGAGTGGTTTCGGACCAGAAGATCGCGGGTTCGAGTCCCGCCTCGGGCATGGGTATATTTGTGTGTTTGTGTATGTCTGTATGTGCTGTCCTTTCACCCCCATTATCATCATATCATCATTTCATCCTCCATACCCCCAGGGCTAACAACCTTGGGGGATAAAAACCGGATCCAGCTAAAAATGCTGGTCCCCCCCAAAAATTGTCGCAAGCACCTGCCACCGTGAGAATAAATAAAAAACTGAGCCACGGTAAAGGCAGGATGCTTGCAAGCGTGGTCCTAGTCGGCCGATTAACGAAAATAATAATAATAATATATATATATATATATATATATATATATATATATATATATATATATATATATATATAGAACAAGCTTTGGAAACCTGGTACAAGAAATGTTCTCAAATGGGAGTTCCCATAAATGACAAGTGCTTACATTCTTTGCTTTTTGCAGATGATCAGGTAATTATGGCAGCAGATCGGGAAGATATGGAGTATATGCTTCGCAAATTAAAAGAAGAATACGAAAAATGGGGACTTATAATCAACCTTAAAAAGACAATATTTATGCATAGGAGGAGATGCCTCTAATATTAATATCGCTGATGACGAGATAGCTAACGTTTCGAAATTTAAATATCTTGGGACTGTAATTATTGACGATGGGAAAATTGATGAAGATATAACTACTAGACTTGCAATGGGGAGGAATGCAATTAAAGCTCTGCATGGCCTTATATGGAATAGTGTTTTAAGGCAAGACACAAAACGACACATTCCACAGTATCGTGGAAAGTATTATATTATATGGAGCAGAAATGTGGCCGTTAACAAAACGCCGTAGAGACAGAATACGGTCGGTAGAGCTCGACTTTATGAGAAGATCTTTGCAGATAACAAGACTGGATAAAATAAGAAACGAAGTGGTGTGGGAAAGAGCTGGGGTTCAAACAACCATAACCAGAAGACCAAAATAAAGCTCTTCAATGGTATGGACATGTCCAGAGGATGCGAAATGAGAGATGGCTAAAACAAATTGTGAATTGGATACCTAAAAGAAGACGTAGAAGAGGTAGACCTGGTTTAACCTGGAAGACATATATACATGAAGTAATGGAGGAGAAAGGATTTGAAAGAGGGTCAATGGGAGGACCGAGCATTATGGAAATCGAAAACGGCAAACTCTAAGGGGTAGAAACCGTCGAAGAAGAAGGAAACTATCCAAAAGGAGGGAAAGACGAAAAGATTTAACGAAGATTTAAAGACAGACGAAAAGAATTAAAAGACGAAATGAACGAAAAGACGAATAGGCAAATAGGCGGCAGGGATGAAAAAGCGTCAGAGACGAAAGAGGGGACAAACTGGCGTCCGGTCAGGACTAAAGGCGGCCGCACAATCTATCGCGATTTCGTACGCGAGAAATAGGATATGGAGAGTACGGCCCCGTGTATCTCGAGCATCGAGAATGGATTCTCGAGAAGAAGGCGACTCCATAATCTCGAAGTGAAGGTCTCAGAAAACAGGGAAATGCCAATGGGCTTCCTAGTGGGTTCGTTCTTCTTCACGGGCTCCAAAGGGCGCGTTCGAGTGACATTTAACCTTACATCCGGGCGTAAAACCTGGTGACATGAGATACTGCGTTGCAAATTCCTCGAAATTAACGGAACATATGTCCTTCTTGCCTTTTTTTGCGTTTATAACAAATTAAGATAATTTTGCTTTAATTTGACCGGTCCTTTCTTTATTATTTGTTCTTTTCGTCGTTTTCGCCCTTTCGCCATGCTCGTCTTTTGGTCATGTTTGTCCTTTTCCTCTTTTTTTACTTTTGGTCTTTTTGTCCTGTTTGTCTTTTTGACTTTTCTGGGGGGGGGGGAGTGGATGGATGGGTGTGTGGGTGGATGGGTGCCGCTGGAAGCACGTGACAAATTGACGCAGCTCTCTGTACGCGCTGCGTGGGCTGGCACGCCCCGATAAGTTAATGCGCTAAATGGCCGCCTCGCGCCAATCACACAAATGGCATTTCGTTGTAGCCGCGAGAAGACAGCGCCAGCCACGCGGCCTACAGCCTCTCAGCGACTGCTGTTACTTTGACAGAACACAACATAGTAAGCAAAGGACTGAAAACTTGTCTGAGAGAAATGAGAGAGATGTGGTATGTAAATGCCATTGACGGCAATGTATGGAATTTTTTTTTGTGTTGAAAAAGCGTAAGGTATTCATCTATGTTTTACCTGCAAAAGTGAGGTTTCTTAAAATAGTTCATTTACACATTCTGTGTGGGTGTTTTGTAAATTGTATCTGAAACGAGGTTTTCACATTATCGCTCCTTTGAAAAATTAGCACTGGATTTATCCACTTTTTCGTAACCAGTTTATTCGTTTTACTTCACTTTACATGAAGCCAGTGGAACATTTTCAAAATTACCACTGTTTCCTATAATAAGAGATTTTTCTACCAAAAGATCTCCTTAGGGAGAAGTAAACTCGGATTTAGACCACATAATTTTCTCAATATTGTTGGACACTGTAAAGGATGTTTAAGAGAATGGTGCAGGTGTCACGTTCGTTAAAACCCTGATTTTTCAAAAATTGCAAAAGTTCGAAATATTGAAATACCGCTACCGCGTGAAAAGAAAGTTGTGTAATGCTGTGCGAAAAAACGGTGAACTTTTCAGTAGAAAAACTCTTCCTACAGGGCCCTGGAATCGGAAAAGTGGATAAATCCACACGATAAATTTAGAACCAATCTTCTAACACGTGGCGTAGCCAGAATCCACGAAACCACGATACTCAGTAATACCGACAAATTGACGGAAAAATATCTGCCCGTCTGTTCGTCCGCCCGTTTGTGAACAACGCTAGCGGCTAAACCGTTCAGCCATTTTTCTCCAAAACTGATATTCTCCATTCGATCTGCCTGATGTCGTGCCCCTCTAATTTCAAACTGATATTTCAGTTTTGGAGGGTACTTTACATGAAGCCAGTGGAACATTTTCAAAAAATTGCCCCATCGATTTTGATTAAATTTTGTTGTTGGATAGTCTGAAGGACGTTTAAGGAAAAGGTCTCACGTTGGTGGATGAATCTTGATTTTTTGAAAATTGAAGAAATTCAAAGTTGTTCCGCGTCTTCCTACAACTACAATTATGATAATAATTGTTTTTCTTAATGAAATCAGATCTTCAAATAAAGTCATATTCTATTTTTCAAAAAACGAGTATTTTTTGCAAAGTTTTGTTACAAATATACGCAATTTTTATTTTCTTTAAACAATTTTTTTCTTGAAAACTGCAGAACATCTTATGATTAAATTGACCTTAGATAGGATAAAGAACGCTTAAACGAAAAAAGGTCTCATGTTGAAATGCCTGAGTTTATGAAAATTAAAAAAAAAAAAAAATAGGCGTCTTCCTACAGCTACAATTGTGAAGATACAATTCTTTTCTTAATGAAATGTGTTCATAAAAAACCGATCATCGAGTAAGGTACGTTGATTTTTTTGTTTATATGAGCATTCTTTGTGTCGTGTGACTACAAAATCGCCAGCACCAAATTTAATGCGCTTCGTGAACATAGGTTGAGAAGTGTTTGAAAGCTATTGCTATTCTTATAAAAGAAGGTAGATTGATTAATGGTAAACATTTAACTTAGCACTATCAAATTACTTCTTTATTTTTGATCGCGAAAGTTAGAAATTACTACTGTTGCTGGCTATCGAAATAACTGCAGGTAACCACCAAAAGCGCTACCTTTGAATTGATTGGATTTGGATTATATTAGCATTATTTCTAATACTTTACATGAAAGAAAATTTTTTAAAAAATGTACCATTTTTACGAACATTTTAATTTTATGAACATTAATTTTAATTTTAAGTTACTATATGTATTTTATATATATTTTAATACCATTTTACTATATGAAACCCACAAAAACCTTCCAAAATAAAATTTTTCGTACAATTAACAACGCTCCGTGGTATAAAACCAATAGACAACTACATAGAGAACTAGTCCTAGAACCAATTACAAATTACATCTTCTTACTGTTGTCGAAATTATTTTCTAACTTCAAAACTACCCCTTGAACCAGCCACTATAACATCGGGAAAATCGGCGTTGCTTCTAACAAGAATTAAATTCCGTCTCCCAAAACATCTGTTCCGTTCCCTCTAAAGTATAGAATTCTTTCGCTATATCTTGTGTCACATCTTTCGCTATATCTTGTTTACTTTCTGGTGACATTCGATTTCACAAAATTAACAATCATCCTAGTGGGGATGCTTCCGAACAGAAATAAAGATATTACGCTAATTTGCAGTTACTTGTAACTTCGAATCAATATTGGTTTTAATTAATTTATAAAACTAATACTTACCTGTAAAGTTCTTGATCTGGTTTTGAAGATTCCTCTGATCTGGAAAATAAATTTTAAAAGATACAGCAAGGACTGTCTTAGGAAACAATGTGCAATATATATTTCAGAAGTTCATTGTTAAATGACAACACTATAAGATAATGAAATGTGAAATTCTGCAAGCAATAATGGAAGATCGTTCTCCAAGATGTTTCGATATTTTTCACCATTCAAGTTGCCGCCGATTAAATACGAGCCAATGAGTTTGTCGCCAATTATGCTACACCAAACATTCACGTTCCAAGGGCGCTGATGTTCAACTTGACGTAACCCATGTGGGTTTTCGGTACTCCAATGATGCATGTTGTGTCGATTGATTGCACCGTAATGTGTGAAAGTTCAGAGAACAATTCTCTCGCAAAGAATTGAGGATCCCTTTGTCTTTGCAGAAGCGCCCATAGACAAAACGTTATTCGATTCTGAAAATCATCGCCATGAAGATCTTGCTGATGGAAACGTGAAACGGATGATATTTATTAGTATTCAGTATTTTCCAAACAGTTGCCTAATTCCCGCACCTGCAATTCCCGCATTATCCCGCCACTTATTTGTCGGGTACTGATGTGGGGATTATGGGCAACTGCAGCTAGTACCGCAATTTCATTCTGTTCCCCAGCAACTCTTCTTCGGCTGTTCCTTTTTTTTATCTGAACACTTCCTTCGGTACAGAACTGTTGAACAACCCGGTGAAATGAAGTGCGTGATCGTACCCCGTCTGGAAAACGTTGAGGATAAAGAGTAACAGCGTCATCAGGATTCCTGCCACTTTCTCCATACATTAACACCATTTTAATTTTCTCTTGCCATGTTATAGCCGCACTTGTAGCCAGTACAATATTCAATAAAATTTACTGAGAAATGAAAGAACCTGACTCAAAAGGGACGATGCGCACCGATTGAAAGTAGACCAAAAACTGTCTCGTGCTGACTGTGCGAGCTAGAAGAATTTTATGGTGATTGGACCGTGTTACGGTGCGGGTAACTTTCGATTGCGAGCAACGCACCACGGGCGGTCGGCGCCGCTAGCTGCGCCTCAGGCTTTGGATCTGCGGCCACAAGCAACGAGGCAGACCGCTCTGGCATTTAACGGCCACTTTTCGACGCGCTGGACTGGAAGCCGCTAACACGAGCGGCCTGAGAGACCGAGATTCGACCCGACATGACGGTGAAGGACGACTCCAATCCACAAGTACTCCCTAGAACGATTATTTTGTTATAACAACGCCCGAATGGGTTTAATCGGACGTAAATGACATGCTGTAAAGAAGGGACTTGGCTAAAGGTTTTTGAAAATTCGGAGAGTGAATTAGATATTTGGAGAGAATTCGTACCAAAAGCAGGAGATTGAGGGAACTAAACTTTATTGTGCTCGTGGGTGGAAGAAATAGAACTTAATCACTTTCTAACGAAAGTGGCTTATGAAGAAACCAACTTTGGATTATGATTGAAACTATAAGCGGGTGTATTCAGTTCTGCGATTTTGGAATCATGCCAGAGAGCAAAAAATTATGATTTTATTTTTCTGGAACTATTTCCCGTAGTTTATGGCAGCGAGAGTTTGCACTGACTTATGTGTTTTCTTGTTTAATATATTTGATAATTTTGGAGGGGAGTATTGTGTGATTTTACATTGAATCTTAATGTTAAATTATGTGAAACGGTAATCATTTCCCATCTTCAGATGTTATTCATATTACTGTTTGTGACTTTGAAAATACCTTTGAAAACTGTTCTTGATGTTTCTTCTTATTTATTGTCAAAGTGTTACAAAGATTGTATAAGTGTATGCGAATTTCTTAGTTTTTTCTTTCAAGAGAGAAGAGACATTTTGTTATAGTGATTTTGTTATTGGTAAACCAACAGACAATTTTTGTGTTTTTGGTTTGCTTAAGAATAAATGTACTTGAGTTTGGAAACTTTCTGGAAACGTACTACCTTTACTTAGACGAGATAGAAAGATACACATCCTTTAAAAAAATTCCAAATGTTTTTTTAAGTTGATTAGAAACAGATCACAGTTGTGCACCCCATAATAATAAAATAAGTTAGGAAAAATAAGAAAGGTTTCAATATATATATATATTGTAGCGGTACAAAATTATTAAGATAAATTAAATTGAGTAAAGTAGACCTAAGAAATTTTTTACTGAGGAAAAACATACGGCGTCACGCGCGCAGCCCCCCTTCTAGTAACAGCCACGATCCCCTGGCCCATTTCGGATGTTTATGACACCCCACCCAACGGCCGAAGGAAGGGTTAATTGAAAACCGCCCAGACGCAGCCACATCTGGAATATTTTTGAAACGCCTGTCATCGTGATCGGGGAAACCCAAAACAATAATTCTGTAGCCGGGAGGCCCCTTCACAGTCGTGGCCTATACACTTAAGGGCCTAAGCACTTAGTTGAAATCACTGGGGTGTTAGACTGGAATTCTCAGTGAGAATTTTAGAGGAAGTGCAAAAGCACTTCAAAAGTAAATTGACGAATCCTTTGTAATTGCGTATTCGCTACAGGATTTCGCGTACTTCTGAATTTGTATTTGAGAGGATTCGCGTAGTTCAGAGGGAGCCTTTGTTGTGTGCTCCGCACCTGCGATCGGGGGCGATATCCCCGGTTATTTACAAGCTCCGCTGAGGCAGCCTCCAGACGGTCCCCCTGCTGACGTCACCAGACGCCGCCAGACGCCACTGACCGCCCTGTTGGAGAGGGAGCAAGCCATCCCGCATTCCAGAGAAGGTCGCCCCGGCCGCACACAAGCTTCGCCGCGCCCGCCCGGGCACATTGAACTTTTGACACGGAAGCGCCCAGGCAGTGTAACTGGGGGCTATTAACCTCTTTGAAGTATTGTCAACGCGGTGCCGCGCCAAGGCACAAGAAAGGTCATTTATTATTGTAATTCTAGTTATAAAATAATTTTGTATTCTTCTCTAGTTGTAAGCTTTCCTGTTAATTTTAATCTTTACTTTTTTCTTTTTATTCAATCTTTTCGGTAACTTTTATTTTATTAATGTAACTTCCCTGGTACAGCTTTGTCCAGGAATAAACGTTGTCTTTTACCAGTAACCAAATTGTTTATTTTGAATGCCCATGAGAATCTAATTAACAATTCCTTCCATCACCTAAATTTTAAACGAGTAAAGGGAATAGAACCGACTGAGCTATAACCGGGCCGCTAACCGCGCATTTTCCCATGCGCGGAGGTGTTACAATATATATAGTCGGCCCCGTGGCGCAGACGGTTGCGGCATCTGTCGTCTGTGCCGAGGAGGCTGCAGGTTCGAGTCCTGCGTAGACATGGTCGTATTTGTGATTCTCCCTTCACCTATCATCATCCTATCATCTCATAAGTCACACTACAAGGCGTAACAACCTTGTAATCCAAGGATCCAGCTGAAAAGCTGATCCTGGAAGAATTACACACGTTAATCGTGTAGCGTGGTCAGTAATGGCCTATACGCCAATAATAATATATATGTATATATATGTGTATATATGTATACATATATGTATATATGTATATATATATATGTATATTTGTATATATATGTATATATGTATATATATGTATATATATATATATGTATATTGTAACCACCGCCTCCCCGATTACCTGCTTCCTTCGGCGATTCAGCTTTGCCCGGCTGCTTGGTCGGCAGACTCCCTAGAGGGAGGCATGCATGATTGCCTAACTACTTGAGAAAAAGACTCCAGCATTTTCATAAACTACTTTAATCACTTAGTATAGTGTGTGGGTGAAGCCCATTGACATGAATAAACTTAAAACTAACTTAAATCTAATCTTAACTTATTAACGGCCGGTATGGCCAGAGTTCATTTCAGCCCCGGTGTCTTTGCCCTCCCGGGCGGTCGTGATCCAGCTCACTGGTGCAGCGTTCGTGCCTCACAGCAGGTCTGGCGGAGGGCAGCTAGGGCGTTGCTTACACCAGGTCCCTTTGTGACGGCCCCTTTGCAGTCACGGCGGCGGCCCCGGATTAGGGCTGCGGCGAGCGTCGGCCGGCGGCTTGGTGCGGGCGGCGGCGGGAACGCGCCCGGGCGATGACGGGTCGCTTCGCGATATAGTTTTCCACGTCCCCGGCTCGCACTCACATGGCACTCTCGGTCAGGCACTCAGTAGTAGTGTCCCATCGGCCGGCTGTCGTCTCACGAGTCGGGCTGCGATGTGTCGAGGCGTCGTGGCATTCGGGCGGTCAGGCACCAATTAAGTGGCCTCGCTACTGCCTCAGAAACAAGGATCCTCCTAGCTACCTCCGATGCAAGTCTCCTCGCGACCTCCGATACAAGTGATTGAGCTGTCCCTCCGCGGTCCTACAGGAAGGCTCGCGTACCACGTGATTCCTCCCCCGCATTGTCTATTTCTATTGGATGACGTGGCACCTGTAACCCTACCTATCTCGGCGCCAGCGGCAAAGTCGCCCCAGCAACCTCCCCCGCAGTTACATTCGTCACCGAAATTCCCGGAAATAGGCGCGGGTAATTCCGTTGCTCGGCGAAGGGGTTGTGGGCGGAGTATTTCCCCACACGTCATAAGGGGTGCGCCCGGCTCGGGTCTGTGCTGAACAAAAGGGGCGCCTTTCTCTAGGCTCGCTAAGCGGCTCAACCCGGTTGAGCAGGAAGCGGCGTTTCCGGCTGCTCTTTACGGCGGCGCGGTTCTTAATTAAATAAAATAAATCTATGGCTCGTGTCATCATCCTCCGCGATGTGCGACCGTCCCATTACAATATATATATATATATATATATATATATATATATATATATACATATATATATATATATATATATATATATATATATATATATATATACACATACATATAACGTGTTCGTAAATTTTGGTATACCTACTCTTCCTAACCATTTACACGTTGAAATATGAATGCAGTAGTAATAGTGGAATAGCATTAATGAAGACAATTTTAGGAAATTTTCTTAGGTGTGAAAAGCATTTAGCATTGCATGTTCTAGCAAGGAGTGATGTGTAATGCGCGTTAAAACGAGCTTATTTCGAGAATATTACAATACTATTATGTATGATAGTTACTATTATATATTATTCGATCTATTTTCATTTGTTTTCTAATCCTATCAGCACCGTTTTATATAAACTTTTAATTATTTTACATTCTCGCATATTGCTTACACAGAATAAGGCTAAAAGCTCGTGGGTTATGTTCGTAAATACACTGCCCATCTTATACAACGAATTTAATGACAGAAAGATATTTTCATTTAAAGGTTTGAATAAAGAATCTATTGCTTGAAACTATTTAATTTTCGCTCGAAATGTTCCACGATTTCAGATAATTTTACAAAAAATGATGACTGAGATATGTTAATTTGGAGAGAAATTGTGGTGTAAATAATATTACATAATCATTACTAAAGGCGAGAAAGTACATATTTAGTGTGCTTTTTAGCTCCACTAGTTTAAATAGGTGCTTAAAAATTGTACATTTTAAAAGCTTAAGACATATTTTTGTTTGTTTTGGATGTAGGCTGGGAGAACAGCCATATGCTATACGGTAACATACTATGCTGTGGCGTCGCAGGTGATGCTACGGCACAGCCGACATTTAGATTGTAGTTTGATATATTTTGGTTTCTTCTTCATTTCTTACGATTTCTTCTTCATCCGTTATGGTTTCATCTTGACCTCTTACAGCCATTCTTGAACTAATACAATTCATCTCGATCTTTTACGGTTCTTTTTAATCTCTTACGATTCCATTTCATCTCTTACGGTTCTGTTGATATTTTACGATTGTATTTGATATCTTACGGTTTTCTTGATATTTTACGCTTTTCGTGATCTCTTGTGTTTCTTTTGATCTCCTATGGTTCTCTTGGTCTTTAATTTCCTCTGAATCTTCTTGATCTATTTACGTGATGTCAAATATGACACACTTCAAACGCGGTGTTCAAAGTAGATACATGTTCTGGTAACAATACATTCAAAACCATTACACAACATCGAATATACACCCTCAACGAACAAATATAGGCTTATCATTTCCAAGAATGGAACGATAGCGAGAGTTGTGGCAACAAAACTGTTCCTAAAATCGATTGTCACATCATTTCAATCAATTCTGTTTTCTTTGAAAAAGAAAGCAATGCTTTGAATACACACATTAATGTCTTAAATGATTAATGTGTAGGTAATCCAATTATTTAAAAATAGTTTTGTGATCATATTTATGTAATAATTTCAATGAACTAAGTTTAAAATCGTAAAACGCATGGTACGTAGAATAATAGATAGAGCGAAATGGGTGGATGCGCAATGGGTTCTGCGCATAACGTCTCTATCGAGAACAACTCGAGGAGACAACGTCCAACAACGATAATGTCCTAATATACAGAAGAATATTGATTCACATTTACTCAAAATAAAGAACGACAATTATATATGAAATCAATTATCTAGTTTTCTGTAATGAACTTTTTAAAGGGAGTGATAATCACATCAATCAACCAATTCCACAATTGAGGCGGTAGCTAGGAAAGGCGGCGAAAACATTGGAAAAACTCAATTATCATTTTTTTTAAAACAAACAAACACTTTATTACTAAAATCACATATTTAGTACATCAATTCCAGTCTAATCACTTCCCGTTTTGGTACCAAAACTATACCTATGAGCTTAGATTACACAATACCTTAAATGCCATAAACAGTTCGGTTCTTCTCGGATGCTCCCCAGCGGCTGCGGCGATCGGCGGCCTTCGGCGCGACTCGGCGTCCGTCGGACGGTTGAACTTCGCTTGGAGGCCCGCGCCCCCAGCTCTCCGCGACACCTTTGCTTCGACCCCGACCGTTGTGAATGTATTTCAGATCGGATATGCACTCGCCCAATATCACTGTCCACCTATCATTTGTTGGTTATCTCAGTTCTCCCTTGCTGCACAACCTACCAGTTCTACTCTAGTTTATCTTTCACAATCACGAATACACGTGGCAACCACTGCCGTACCAGCCATGCGGTCTATAGTTTTTAGTTTGTCACCACAGTTCCCGACACCTATTCCGCTTCTTCAAGCTTACACTATTTATTACCGGCCACTGTCACAATTCACTCCCTAATGATGTCTCTTCCATTATTTAACTTCATTTTGTTCCTTTTTCGTCGTGCGCATCAACACCGCTCCGCTCTCCGAGTTGTTCCTCACTAACTGCCGTCGTGTCGCCCGGTGTCGCCGCCTTCTCGCGCCTGACCCGTTCCCTGATGTTGTCAGCTACTCGCCGCCGTTACCGCGCAATTCAAAATATATGTATTTAAAAAAGAATGCGCTGCGTTTCAATGTATTTAAAGAAACGCTTCGCGTTTCAATATATATACATTAGGCTGTATCGAAAAAAATGGAAGTCGCTTCTTTTTAGAAAATAATGAATAAATATTATTTAAGCCGATCAGATGGCCGAGATCGCTAAGGCAGTAGTGCCGGAGTGGTCTCGGACCAGAAGATCGCGGGTTCGAGTCCCGCCTCGGGCATGGATGTATTTGTGTATGTCTGTATGTATTGTCCTTTCACCCCCATCATCATCATCATATCGTCATTTCATCTTCCATACCCCCAGGGCTAACAACCTTGGGGGATAAAAACCGGATCCAGCTTAAATGCTGGTCCTCCCAAAGAATTGTCGCAAGCACCTGCCTCCGTGAGAATGAATAAAAACTGGGCCACGGTGAAGGCAGAGTGCTTGCCTGCGTGGTCCTAGTTGGCCGATCAACGAAAAAAAAAAAAAAAATTATTTAGTGTTATTTTTATCAACGGAGTTTTACTAAGGAGATGCCCACGTTACCCTGCAACAATTTTATCATCAAACATTAATTATTTGATTCAACCAGTGTTCCAAATTAGCCCGAATATGCCCAATTGTACGTTTAAACCATAGAAGTTGTCACTTTTCAAATGCACATAACTCTATAAGTTTTGATCCCAAATACTTTTAATTTAGATAAATTAAAGCTTAAAATATATACTGCATGAACGTTTCTTCACTCAATTTAACTACTTCATTGCAATCGGCTAAAATTGCACCGCGTGCTATCACAAATAACAACCTACTTTTGAGCCGCACTGCTGTGACTAATTTCTTTATTCACTATTAGTCTTCATTAGACATATTTGTAGACATCAAACGGATCTGGAAGTTGGAAACAAATTTGGATTTCAGAGTACTTTTTCCTCTTTGTTTCAGAGCGCGCATCAGTGTCCATTTTGTTGCTCCCGCTGGCCTGATACGAGTCTCGCGGCTTGGGCCCGCGCCACTGAAGGAGGCCACTCAATCACATGTGTCAGAAGTCACTAATTCTTAGTTGCAAAATTAACTAATATGTTCAATAGTCAATAAATAATTGTTAATAGAAAACTCACAAATAAGTATTAAATATTTAGTGTAAACACGCAACAAAAGTGCAAAGTAGAAAGTGCTATTCCTTCAACAAGGGAGCTCTTTGTGAGATCCTCCTTCTCGCTTATGATTTGGCAAATATATGTATTGTCCTTATAATATTTCTGACGACTTGACAGCTAGCGGCTGACAGGGGAAAGGGAGTTTCGGTATCCAATAAGAGCTTCAAATTCTGGTGATGTGACTGCAAAGTTGCCGATATTTAAAAAAAATGAAATATAAGAGCGGGAAATAACTGAAAATTGAAAAGCGTCATTACTTCGTTGGGTACACATCATGTGTGCGATTGTACCGCCTTCTATTGTGTGTTCTCATTGCGATTTCTTTCTTGCTATTGCTGCTGCTGCAGTTATCTGTTGCGACAACAACCACGTCATTGCCGCCCGAGTGAGAGGCACCATCACTTTAGCGCATCCCAGGTGTCAAGAAGACAGAAATATTATTCGGACAATAGCCTGAACAAATACTTTGTACGCCAGGACTGAAGGGAATATAATAATGAACTTTATATACACAATTTAATACCATTTTAAACATATTTGTAACATAAAAGTAATAAATATTTAATACAAAATGAAACAATAAGATGAGCAATTGGTGTGAAAAATTGTTAGTTTAAATAAATGTGCGGCACCCTGTGCTGTTTACGTTTTTGTTTGCATATTGCACATCAAAATTTCAACAAAATATTAACTGAGGCTTTGAAATGCATGAGTGGGGTGAAAAAGCAAAGGGTGGGGAGTTGATCTCCTTCAGCTGTGCGGGCCCGGACGGTGCGCAGGGCAGGCCCACAGGCGCGGTGATGTGGGCAGTTGCACGCGCCAAAACAAAGAGGGATAAATAGTTCATGGGCTTCCAAATTCCGTGCAGTGTTTTTGAAAGTGTAATAACTTTCAAACCCGTTTGATATCTCTACAAATATGTTCAATAAAGCCTAATAATGAATAAAGAAATTAGTCACAGCATTGCGGCACTAAAGTGAGTTGTAATCAGTGATGGCGCGCGGAGCAATTTTAGCTGATTATAATAATAATATTTATTTGGCTACAATTGGCTGATTGCCAGGTGGTAGCCATAACCCTACAGTTTTACAATATATGAAGACTTATAATTCAAAAACAATTTACCATATAAAAACAATTTACAATACACTCCTTTCGATCATACACTCAATATATAAATATACACAGACCTGTATACATCTATGGCACACATATACATACATATACACACATACATACACATATATACATACATATACATACACATACACACATATACATATGTATACACATACATACATATACATACACATATATACTCACACACATACATACACACTCACTCACACACATACATACACCTTCTTATACATGAATGCTCACTCTCACGTTCACACATAACACGAACACACACTTGCCCTACATAGTATACATGTCTACATTTATATGAAGAACATATATTTAGTTACACCTAGTAAACATGCACAGATATACATAAAATTAACCAGTTATACAATTTCTTTTTAAATAGAAACATAATGTTGATTTTTAAAGTTAGCTCTTTAAGCATTTAAATTTGCTCTCCACCCACTCTCGCACTTCACTTCACTACATTACACTACACTTTCACATCTTTCTTTGGTTATGCCGTAGAACTAATTAAAGTATCTTTCCACTGCACTACACTACACTACACTTTATCTATAATAATCTACAAATCACTTAAATTATGTATTCTGAGCTGTGCGGTAAAATACATTCTCTACAAGTACTTATTAAGTCGTCTTCTAAAAACACCCACAGAGCCAGGAAACGGCTCTACGACCGCTGCAGGGATTTCATTCCAATTTTTAAGCGTACGATTTACATGTTCACACAACTATTGGTTCGATGAAAGTTACCAAATATACCAATCAAATAATTACCATATAATAAATACCAATCACATAAAATTATTTACCCTTTATCTTTGCGGTTGAAGATTATGATAGCACATTGAAATAATTTAAACAAGATATGGTCGTAAAAATGAACTTCAATCCACTCACAATTACATGTAAAAAATTTTACAATTATTAATCTTGCACTAATATCTGCAATCGTTTTACGAATGATGTCAAAGTTCCAAAAATTTACTTGTAAAATTTAAGATTTGAACGACATAATTTGAATGTACTAGGAAGAAATCTATTAGTCTTCAACTGATAACTGATTTCTACGCAAGTTTCGTTGGCAACCAAGAATCAAGTTCAAATGAAAATTTGAGCGACTCACGGCGTTTGTCCCTCGAAGGTCCCGTTTCGCGGCTCAGAGCCGCGCTCTTGCTCCTCGATGTGAACGTTCATCATAACTGGCAGGGCCTCTCCGCTGGCGCCAGTCGCGTTCGTACTGATGTGATTTCCTTTCTGCTTGTTCTTGATTCGAGCTCCTTTCTCCATTTGCAGTTAAATTGAAAAAAAATACGATTTCACTTCTCATTTCGTAAAATTACCAAGTGAGGAATGATTAAGATGCAAATTCAATAATAATAAAGTAGAGAGAAAAAACAATGAAAAGAAAGAGTGAAAATTAAAAAATCTGATATAGAAAGAAACATTCTTCAATTATATTTGATTATATTTCATATTCCAAACGCTTCCACAAATATACGAGATTTCCGTAGCAAAATCGTTTGGTTTCTACTTGGTTTTGGTAGCGTCGTAAAATCAAATATCAAAGAGAAATCAAATTTCTGTGCATTCCACTTGTTAATTGATTCCGTATTGAATGTAAGAGCATTATCTTTTATAAGCTTCTTCAGTTAATGTTACTCGTTCAATCTTTCTTTCTGCAGATGCGCGTGGTAAACGATGTTCTTCCAAACGCTTTAGCAAACATGGCAGAGTACTCACTACACAAATTCTTGCCGTGGGTGATGCTAAATTTATATTCGTCGTTATTGTTCTACTTAAGCGAGTGCTTCCACAAATCTATTCTATACTCGTGGTGCTATCTACAACGCTCTCTCTCTTTCCCTTTCTTTCTCTCTCTCTTTCCCTTTCTCTCTCTCTCTTTCCCTTTCTCTCTCTCTCTTTCCCTTTCTCTCTCTCTCTTTCCCTTTCTCTCTCTCTTTCCCTTTCTCTCTCTCTTTCCATTTCTCTCTCTCTTTCCCTTTCTCTCTCTCTCTTTCCCTTTCTCTCTCTCCCTTTCCCTCTCTCTCTATCCCTTTCCCTCTCTCTCTATCCCTTTCCCTCTCTCTCTATCCCTTTCCCTCTCTCTCTATCCCTTTCCCTTCCTCTCTCTCTATCCCTTTCCCTTTCTCTCTCTCTTTCCCTTTCTCTCTCTCTTTCCCTTTCTCTCTCTCTTTCCCTTTCTCCCTCTCTCTCTTTCCCTTTCTCCCTCTCTCTCTTTCCCTTTCTCCCTCTCTCTCTTTCCCTTTCTCCCTCTCTCTCTTTCCCTTTCTCTCTCTCTTTCCCTTTCTCTCTCTCTCTTTCCCTTTCTCTCTCTCTCTTTCCCTTTCTCTCTCTCTCTCTTTCCCTTTCTCTCTCTCTCTGGTGGATGTAAGATAAAGCTTTTCCACTAACATCTCGTCTATGTAACTCAACTCTAGTGGTTACATCACACATCAGATATAAAAACCAATGCAATTGATGTTAAAAACAATATTTCAATAAAGATTTGTTCAGTATTAACAAGAGATTTCTGGAAAAATTTACATATCCTTGATAATATTTGAAGTAAATTATTCAATATTATCACTTTTCGAGATAGAAAAATATTTAAGAAACTTTTTACTTTTCAGAAAGCTACGTGACTGAACATGCTGACTTGAAAGTTTCACCAAATCACTGCTGATAACGAAAATTCTGGTACAGGTGAAATACAAGCCGAACCTAACAAAACCCGTCTCCATCCTTCATTGTATACACACATCTCTCCACAGTTAAGTACAAAGCACTTGTAGACCTCTACTAAAATTTTAATGAATGTTTGCACTTTTCGCGTACGAAACAATCTTCATCGAAATCAAGCAACTATTAATAGCACTTCTAGTTGTTGATGCGAAAGCAAATCTTGAATTAATAATTATGCAAATAAACCTCGTCAGTCTGCGCATACCACAGTATACACAGAAAGGGAAAATAGTATATTACAGAGGAATCTCCGCCTTCTAAGCGTGACGTCACAAAGATGACCACCATCACCTAGAGCTGAAATCTAGATAGCATTAGTCGTATCGATAATTGTCGATCCAGCGAAAATTCAACAAAATGTGCCTGAATATCTCATCCTGTAGGTTTTTTCAACAAATCGTATATATTTTAAATTCAAAATACAATTCGTTATGTCTCACTGTAATTTGATTTCTTTAGAGACATCATTTATAAAGATCGGTTGAGTGTGAGAGTCGCAAAAGTTGTGTAAAATACTGAAATAATATAGGAGACGATTAGAGATTATATTTTATGTGTACTAATAAAATGAAAAACCTTCTTTTGTGAATTGTTCACTCAATATTCATTTCGGAGTCCACAGTCCAATTTCTCGGATACACTATGTTAAGGCGGCGAAATAGTCGAAGAAAAGTTGGGAGAGCATTTTTGATGGAAATGGCAATGGAACATCGCCTCTTCTATCACAGTAGTTTTTGTCAGACAAGAGTGTTCTGGAAAAGAGATGACACACAATTGAGGTTGACAAGGATTGTTACTTGGAGAAAGAATTAACGAGTATTGAAGAAGTTGTCACAGTTACCTCTGTCCAAACGAAAACTGACCCTTTCCTTACGAATTCCGTGGCCTTTAGCTACGTGTTTCTACTACATCCAGTGCCTGGCACACTCTGGGTCGAACCTTGAAGACGTTCAAAACGCTTTTACTCAGCTTTCCGCATTAGCTTGTCGTAACAAGGCGAGCCGGCGTCTGTGATAGAAAACTCATTTCGACAATGCCAGAATTATTAGCTATCCAGGAGCTGGTGCGATCTTTCGGTGACGCTCCGAACTAATAGAAAGAAATTGATAATCGACTCCAAGGACTTTGCATGAAGAAATAAATGTTTGGTCGGCAGAGAAGAAATTTGCGCGGCTTTTTGGAGAAAATTAAGACTCGAATCTCGAAGGCGCCAAGTTTAAAATGTATAATCTTTTCCTTTGAAACGCCTTCAAAGAACATCAAACGCCCTGTTAAAGAAGACAAGGCGCCAAATTCGAGGTAATTTGGCCGGCAATGTGTCAACACACTAATTTTGTAGAGTAAAGACCCTTTTCAATTACAAAATATTGAATCATGAGGAATGATATTGAATCATCATTTGGAGCTTCAGTACATTAAGGGGTTGTAAAAACGAACGGTATGTAGAAAATTGCAGTAATTGCAATATTATGTCTACCTTTAAATTCCGTATAATAGTAAACTATGCAAGTCTGTAAATCGTTTCTCACATTGATATTTTCTCCTACTATTACGGTTTCACAAGGAAATCTATATATTCTAAATTATTTACGTCCATTACAGGGTCCATAATAATCGAAATGGAGGACTTGGAGGTTTATGTGGTTAGTTAAATTGCAGTACTTTCATTTACCTAAAAGCAAACTAGTCAGCTTAGAAAACGCAACAAGAAAATTAATCTTACGCTATGTCCTTGAATAACCCTTCTGATGTGAAGTACATCGTTGGGAAGCTGCTACGTGTTGAAAGCCTTCTCTCTTCTCAGCCCCACCCGTCCTCTCTTCGTCATCACTTAATAAGCAACAAAGCCACATTCCTAATTGCCCCGGAGCTCCTGTAAAATTACTCTTAATTTATGTGCCTCGTAAAGCGAGCTTACACGGAGTGACGGAGAGCAAGGTACTCGTATACCCGCGCCTTCTCTGCATTTCCATGAATTAGGTTGCGCCGAGGGAGCTAGTGTTTAGGGAGTATTTCTAGTAAATGAATATGCTATTACTGCAAAATGAGAAGTAATTTCCCTCGAAACGTGATTGGATGATTGAACGGTCCTTTCGGATTAGGGGTATTGCGACACAAACACGTTTTTATCCAAATAACTCCCACACGTTTGTGAAAATGAACTGCTGCAACGTCACGGGGTGTCCTGAATCTTCTTTAGAAAGTTATGAAGAATATTTTTCGAAAGCGATAGCAGTTGGCCATAATTGTGATGACACACAGAATGCCAAGTTCTCATCAAATTCCGAAGTTCTCCAAATAAACGCGGTGACGTTCCGGTATATTGTGACGCTGCAGACGGTTTGAACTTCGCTCACGGAAGTAAAACATTTATATTCAATTGTTTTAAGACAAGGAAGCTTCTGGACATTATATATATTAGGCTGTATCGAAAAAATAGAAGTCAATGGCTTAGTGAAACAAGTTAGTTTAAAACAAAATGGGTTTAGGGGTGCCAAAAACCTCATAAACACCCAGTTTTTCGGCCTTTTTCGCTACTTTTTTAGAAAATAACGAATACATATTATTTTATTTTATTTAATCAATGGATTATTGGCTGAGATGGTGCCCACGTTATCCCGCAACAATTTTATGATCATCAAACATTTGTTATTTGACACAAATAGTGTGTCAATTGAGCCCAAATGTGGCCAATTTTAGGTTAAAACATAGATGTAGCCACTTTTTAATTTTGCATTTGTGATGATATATATATATATATATATATATATATATATATATATATACACACACACACATACATACATACAGGTGTCTCATTTAACATGACAACTTGAAATAACTCTAAAAATACGCGATGTACGAAAAATTGAGTCCAGACCAAATCTTAACAGTTTTGAAGGGGGAATCATTCTATGCTAAAATCAGCACCCCCTGGCCCCCAGCGGGTCGTGCGGTGGGCAACATTGAAATCTTAAATAGGAACCCCCATTTTTTTGTTTCAAATTCGGATTCTACGGACAAAAGTACATAAGTTTTGTCTGAAACGTTTTCTCTGATTTGTGATAGGTGGAGCTGTAATCGCAAAAATTTAATTTCCGAAGATTTCCGACTGTAATTGGAGTGGTTTTGAGTGTGGCCTCAGGGCACACCCGTCTGTTTGTTGGTAGCGTCTCTCCATGGTCCGTGCCTACAGTACTTCAGAGGCGATTCGATATTTATTAAAGATTTACCTTTCTGAACTAACATTCCTCCTTGTTGCATCATGGATTATGTAAATGTGTAATATACAATTGAAAAGATTTTTCATTTACGGCGAAGCTGGGAGAAATTTCGACGCTGCTGTTAACTTGTATGCTCAACGTTTTCCTGACAAAGTACGATCGCGTTCTTCTTTCGTTCGAATTGTTCCACAATTCTCTACTGACGGAAGTGTACAAATAATCAATATCAGTAGTGGTTGCAGGTAGCTCATAATGGTAGCTCATAATCCACATGCGAGTGTTCGAGAAATATCTCAACATTGAGGGATTCCTCGTATGAGTGTTTGGAGGATACTGAAGATACTTAAATTTCATCCATATCATTTCATCCTTCCATCAGGAATTAACTGAAAATGACTTTCAAAACCGACTACAGTTTTGTCAATGGGCAGTTCAAAGAATACAAACTAATCCGAACTTATTTACTCAAGTACTATTCTCTGATGAATCGACATTTACAAACCACGGTGAACCGGTAACCGCCATAACATGCATTTTTGGAGTGTAGAAAGCCCACACTGGATTCGTCAAGTAAATCATCAGCGACCTTGGTGGGCTAACGTTTGGTGTGGAATAATTGCCGATAAACGTATCGGACCATACTTTATTGACGGTAATCTAAATGGTGACAAGTACCGAAACCTTGATAAAGAACTACCGAGAATGCTCGAACACGTAAGTTTGGAAGGGCGACAAAACATGTGGTTTCAACATGGTGATTGCCCAGCACATTACTCATTAGTAGCACGCGAGGTATTGGATCAGGATTACAATAATCGTTGGATCGGTAGAGAAGGACCAGTGCACTGGCAAGCCAGATCACCAGACCTTACCTAACCAGATTTCTTTTTGTTGGTTACCTAAAAGATGTCGTTTATAAAGAAGCACCTACTACTCGTGAAAACATGATGCCACGAATAAGGTTGGCTTATGCCGCGATTACTCCAGATATGCTTATGCGATGTGTTCGCTCATTTGTAGGACGAATCAATAAATGCATTGAAGTTCAGGGCCATCATTTTGAGCACTTACTTTAATAAAAATGCTGAGGTATTTGTAGAATCATCTAAAACCAGCACTCCGGTAGTGAGAGGCAATGGGACTCACTGAAAACAAGCACCCCGAAGGGAACTGAAAACTACTACGTCCACGTCGTTGTTCCTGAGTCACGCTAAAAGTAGTATATTGACTTCCGTAGAAAATACTGATTTTTATTAACCACTCAGAAATAATCTACCACGCTCAAAACAACTCAAATTACGATCGAAAATCTTCGGAAATCAAATTTTTGCGATTACAGCTTCACCTATCACAAATCAGGAAAAAAGTTTCAAGCAAAATTAATGTATTTTTGTCCGTAGAATCTGAAACTGAAATTTAAAAAATGTGGGTTCCTATTTAAGATTTCAATGTTGCCCACAGCCCCACCCGCCGGGGGCAGGGGGTGCTGATTTTAGCATATAATGATCAGTAGCTTAGCATAGAAACTGTTAAGATTTGGTCTCAGCTCAATTTTTCGTACATCGCGTTTTTTGGAGTTATTTCAAGTTGTCAAGTTAATTGGGACACCTGTATATATATATACACAGGTGTCCCAATATATATACATATATATATACATATATATACATATATATATACATATATATATACATATATATATATATATATATATATATATATATATATATATATATATATGTATATATTCTAACCTACCCACAACTGCCACCTTAACAACAGCTGCACGCATGAACCGTAAGCGGGTTAACAAGATTTTGCTCGTGAAGCGAGCTTAAAAATCTAGGGAGCAGGATCTTCAGGGTGCGAGAAAGGTTTGAACCCTTGACACAATAAAATCACACAAATTGCACATAAACGAGCGTATAATTTACCCATAAACTTTTAGTGGCATAAGTTAATGACAAAAAAACAAGAATAAAACCACACTTTTACAAAGACTGATCAAAAACACAAATAGAAACCTTTACAACACACTAAATGAATGAACACATATAACTTACTCCAAAATTGACACTCTGAAATAATAAACCCCAATCTACACTGGGAATTCCCTTGAAAATTAATTATATCTAAATTTATGCTATTCTAATTACATTGCACATAAAACCAAATTTCAATTTACAATCTCCTGCTTCAAAAATATTACATGCAAAGAACAAAATGTGTGCGAGCGCACTGCTCTCATTTACAACTTAACTGTGTCTGAAAATAGCAGAATAATAAATGTCCCAAATAGAAAGTTTTAGGCAGGCAATAGCGCATCAAAAATCTCCTCCTACAATACTGCAATTTGTTGCCACCCGTGTCCAATTTCCTAACACTTTCCTATACTAGTCTTTTTCCCTGCCGACGTGAACTTGACCTACTTTCCGCGCCCTAAGCGTTACCTCGTGAACTTCCCGCTTTTGGCCTTGATGGTCGTGCGCTGGTCTCTGCACCGACGTCGCTCGGTCCCAGCTCCTGCGTCGTACGAGACGGGATTCGCCTCTGCCGTCTACGCTGTCTTCTTGCGTCCTCTTCCGTTCTTCCTAGTCGGCTTCTTCTTCTCCCTCGACTACTACCGGCGCCTCTGACTACGCCCACGTTGTGAAAATGTCCCTTGCACTTCCCCGAATACTTGTGCAAGTTCCTCGCTCGTTGCTACTTCCTCTTTGTTAAATCAGAACTTTCAATGCTTTTCTCACAACGGGTAACTTTTACTTCCCGTGTTGTTAATTGAAGAAACACTTTACTAAATCTGCCCTATCTTGCGGACGACTAACTGGAACGTCTGTTCGACGCCGAAAACTCCTACCTAGCAGTCGTTGCGGCGGCAAACAATATCTAAGCTGACGTTAACGAGCGGTGATGAAAATGCTGCTTACTCGGCGAACGGCGACAATCAAAAGAGAGCTTCCGCTTGCGGGTTTGCGTATTTATGGTGCGACGCCTGAGGAAATTCTCAGTGGTGGGGCTACTTCCCCTCTCTCAACCCTTTACAAGGAAAACATTGCTCGCAAGTTCGCCTTTGTTTAGTACGGGCAACGGATACCAGGCTGCGCGTTTAAGCACCTCCGATTTCTGCGCCTTCTATCCTCGCTGCCTGTGGGTGTTCATACATACGAGACGGTGGTGTTATGGGGTTGCACAATCCCATAACGCTACAAGATATATATATATATATATATATATATATATATATATATATATATATATTGAAACGCGGTGAGTTTCTAATACATGTATTTTGAATTGTGCGGTAACGGCGGCGAGTAGCTGACGAAATCAGTGAACGGGTCAGGCGCGAGAAGGCAGCGAGACCGGGCGAGACGACGGCAGTTAGGGGGTAACAGGACACGAAGGAGAGCGGAGCTTGTGATGATGTGGGCGGCGAGTAAAGGAAAAGAAGTGAAGTTAAATAACAGAAGAGAAGCTATTAGTGGATTAAGTGTGATTGTGGCAGTTAATAAGTAGTGAAAGCGTGAAGTGGCGGAGTAGGTTTCGAGAAACGTTGTGACAAGGTAAAAAACTACAGACCGCATGGCCGGTATTTTTTGACATTTTCTTAATTTTTCGGTTTCCTAATTGAAGAGCGAAATTATTATTTTAAGATTGATCGACGTAAGGTTATTAAAAAATAGGAAAACCTCGTACTAAATAGCGATTTAAAAAAATTGGAGCTCTTTTTAAAAAACTGGCATTTAAGCGATAGTCCAAGTAGAAATTTGAAGCTCATTTTCATAGAAATTTTTTGAGTTTTTGAAAACCTTCATTTGAAATCATTTGAAGTATTTGAATTGAAATTAAACTCTCAAATACAATAGTGTTTACAAATTGCTGGGAATGTGCATATCATCGACGTTAGAGATCATTCAAAAAATTTAAATATAGGTAATGTTTGAAAAAACAAAAAGAAATGGACGGAAATGAACTTTATGTAATATTAAAGAGTGGAATTAGCGCAATCCGTTTGAAATGTTTCAAGAAAAAAATTATGCATTAATTATTAACATTATTTAAAGCACATGTACTCATAAATATAATAATGTGAACAAATTGCTGCTAAAATTTATTAACGACATGAGAAACAAGTCAAAAAATTATGTTTTTGTAATTTTTGAAAAACAACAACAAAGAATAGACCAATATGGGGTTTCTGTCATCTTATAGAGTACATTTTGCACTATCTCTACATCATATTGAAGAGTGGAATTAGCTCTATCTGTTCGAAATGTTTAAAGAAAAAAATTGTAGCCGTTTTTGAGAAAATATTGCTTTTGATTTTTTTAAATTTTGAATTTTGCACGCAATATTGCAGGAAAACTACTAAAAGTTTTAAAAAATGTACATGACGTTAATTAAGGAACAAAAATATACTACAAATTTCATTAAAGGAAAAAATCTCTCTTTAATTTTGTAGTTGTTGAAGGCCACGAAAAAATTCAAACTTTTGAAATTTTCGAAAATTCAGAGTTAACCAAAAAAATCGAACCTATCCTACCTTCTTAAGTGTATTTTATTATATTCTTAGAAGAAATTTTAAGAAAAAAGTTGCAGTAATTTTTAAGTAAATTTTGAAAATGTGTGGGCCTTCATGTAAAGTTCTCCCAAAAACTAATGAATTATTTTCAAAAACGCAGAACTTCGACTCAGGGCTAATGGACAGGGGTTTCTTTAATTTGGAAAATCTTCTACGCATGGTTTAGGCACTAGTGTTGTTCACATAGGCCAGACGGGCGCGTGACCGTTCAGTCGTGCCGTCTGTATTGGAATTATTTCCTAAACATCTATTACGTATTTACCTGAATTTCCAATGGAAAATTTTATATTGGGTCGTGGGACTGACGTGGATAGGAAAAAATGATATATCTCATAATCTTATAGGTAATAGGAGAGGAAATTATCGTTCTTAATCTACAACCAAAAGAGACTTAGACATTTTTCAGCTATATATTCAGTACTGTTGTTTATTCGGTGGCGTTAATCTTCGCCGTCGCTATTTTCCTCTATGACGCTACCAATAAAATCATTACACAAAATAGTAAAAAGCAAATTTTATACAATAACAAACGAATCTAAAAATAATATTCACGCTTAACAACAAAATATTTACACTATTCTCATTCATACCGTGTATATTGTAATTTCGATGGCCATGTACATTGTTTAAGCTTTACTATATCTACTACAATACTTGGCTACTACAATACTTCTTATTTTTTATTCCGCACGTGCGGGTAATATTTACAGGATATTCACTTCCCTGACTGCGATAGCAGTGCCGTTAGCTCGCATATCCGTTCCATCCACCATTTCGCCATAAAATGCCATCAGATGGGCTCACCGTTCCATATTTCCACACATCCTTCGCGTTTCTACGCAACCTACGTAATGCCGTATTTCTGGCTCCCAACAATCAGATAACAATTCGCTCTCCCAAAACACAATAACTTACCAGCACATGCTAGCACACGTCGTCAGCTCGGAATCTATCATCCCCCTGTGTCCTTTCCAGACAGTCCAGTTTTTCGATTGTTTTTCAACAATAAAAAACGCTCGCTTTCCTCAGTTACCGATATATTATTTTTACCTCTATTCTGATTTGACACTTTTCAGAAGTTCTGAAAATTTTGCCTTTAAATTGGCCGCTTCCCCAAACTTCATTGCTGTCTGGTTCACCTGCTTTGTCGAAATTCCAACTTATTTCTGAAGCTACTGTATGCATACCAGCTTGGTGTTTTTGGAAGCGGGGTCGTGGTTTTCAATAATACACTAATATTAAATTTAACAAACAAACATATGTAATAACTAAAGTGATGGGCATGGACGATAGATGATATCACATGAAATTTATTGCAAATTTGAAAAATGCGAGCTTTTAATTTTGATGGTTGACTCGACACAAACTAAACTGCTTAGACCGCCATAAATGTGTATGGTGATGGCATCTTTCTCTCAGCTTCTCTCAATTGTTGTCTTACCGCCTTTTAGCGGGAGTAAAGCTGGTGATAACTGTTGTTGTTGTTGTTGTTGTGGCAGTAGAATACACCCGGTTGGTGGTGTCGTTGACCGACGGGTAGAGGCGTGTCGCCCCGGACAGCTGCAGCCAAGACTACGGCCGCGCCCCAGCGTCGCCGCGCTCGACTCCCTTCTATCAGGCCGCACCCAGGGATGGAAGCCCCGACCGTCAGGCACCCACGATTCGCGTCGGCGATGATTAATTGGAATTCATCCAATTCTCGAATCAAGCGATTGCGGACGGCCAACTACCATAGCGCAGGCTAAGCCGGTCTATAGTACGTAACTAAGTGCAACTGCGCACCGGTGACGGGCATTGAGAGCAGTTCACGGCCAGCGAAAATAATTTGGAAGTGCCAGAAACCATGTCTCTCTTCGCTAAATATAGAATGTGAATATTTTTGGAACTGAACCTCCCTTCGTGGAATCTCGAAAGTTTTCATCATTCATTTTGGAGCTTCTCTCCCGTCATCATGAGAGCTCTTGTAGCCCCCCACATTTTTCAGTGAGTCTCCTCCTGATTGAGTGAAATCAAATTTTATCGGAGCGTGGCGGGGCGGAGCTTCGACCACGCACTCGACGAACCACGCAACAGACGAACATTATCCGTTGTTTAGCGCTGCGGGTGTAGTCCCTCCGCGGTCGGCGAAATTGTCGTTGTGATCTAGATCGTCGGAGTTGCACGTGTGCGCCAAAATTCGTTAGGTCGTAAACCTTTATAACCTTCGCATATAATAGCCTTAATACCTCAAAATGAATAACCTAAAAGATTGCGTTTTCCGTTGAAGGAAAAAATAAACAAATAGGCAAGAATCCACAGCTTAATTATAAAATTACATTGAGTATTCGAATATTGTCAATAAAGCAACTACATTATATTTAGCTTCTCTCTACCGCTTACACAATGGCGGGAAAGGTTTGTAATGCAGCGGAAAGAAGCGGCGATACGGCAGAAAGACTCTTATTTCCGGGCCCTGGTAACGAGAAAGTGAATAAATCCAATAGTAAAATTTAGAAAATAAAATCCTCTAACAGGTGGTGTAGCCAGAATCCATATTTTGTGGATATTGCATTACCCGTTTATATCGTCCATGGCAATGAATTTCAGGTATTCACCAGTGATAACGATCTCCAAAAAACAGTGCAACAAATTTGAACTTTCTCTCTTGCCGCGAGATGGAAGTACGTGATCTTTACACAATCACATACCCTTATTTCGAAATTGAAATCAAAAATATTCCATCACGTTCCAACTTTTGTGGTTACGCCTCGTATACCATTTTCGAAAATCGTGGAAACGACTCAATGACAAAAGAGGTGAAATCTGTAGTAAGTAAATACAAGTAATAAAAATTATTTGTAGTACAAAAATTGTTTGTATTAAATTATTTGCATAATGAATTGTTTGTATTACAAAACATAAATTGAAAATAGTACGAGAAAGCTGAATAAAATTTAAAATGCCCTTTCAAGTTAGACAATTTTCAGGAAAAGTTTCTGTTTTTTGGGCGGATGGTAATAGTAATTGTAAGAGTATCCAGCAGGAATTCGTCAAAAGGTTTGGTAACCATTATATCGCCTTTCCACGGCTGCGATGTTCGTCACTCACATCTCCATAATTTGATGGGAAGAAATCGCAATGGGAATGAAGGAAATATAATTTCAGAAACGTGATCCACCCCATAGCCTTGAAACAGTCTAGCATGTATTCCATCAGTTCCCTGCAATTCTCAGACAGTACATTTCCTAAGAAATTGTCGCATTTCAATGCAAACCAGGCCGCCTTCTCAGTACATGTCAGCAACTGTACAAAGGCACTCTTTTAATTTTTGTAGTATTAATCACAGTCGTTTTAGATAGTAATAATTCAAAACACTAGCCATCCTTGGCCAATGATTTTACAAAATTCTTCCTTAAGCCCAATTTTAGATGGAGTGGTTGAAACAGCACATTTCTTTGCCAACAAGGAATTCTTGCGTCACATTTTTTTCACGAGGATTAAAAATTTTCTCAAAGCCCACTCTTTGACTATACGTTTTTTCATTGCCCTACTATCGCTGTGTCATTAGGAACAGCAATATTTTGTGTGAGCAGATTGTATTTCTGGAAGAACTTCCAGAACTTTGATATCACCACAGATTTTCCATTTGTGATTCGAATACTCAGTATACTTTAGGAGTGTCTTCATGTTCTCGTAGGTTTCCTTTAACTGAAAGGAAAAGGCTACTGGTTTTCAAGGTTTCTGATTTCCATTATGAAAGAGAATAACACTGAGGCTACTCTTTGAGGAATCCATAAATAGGCACAATTTTTTCCGATTGTGAATCATCTCAAATTTTTGAAGCATCCCATTTATGTCATTACAATATTAACCAAACTAGCTGTCATTGAGAAAAAAGAGGAAAAATCAAGTTGTTATTTTTGAGAACGTAATACTAGTGTTTAGATGTAGCAGGTTTTCTTCAAAACGAGGACAATTAATTTTATTTGTCTCTTTGAAAGATTTAGATCCCCTACAAGATCGGTCAATTCTGCATGCGACCGTGATTATTGTAGCCGTTCTTCAAATGGCGCGAATTCATGATCTTTGTGATCTGTTGGTTTGTCATTACCATCGTCCTCGAGTTTCCTGTTCCTTTCGTTAAATAAAAGTAGCAATCTGTAATGTGGTCTCTAGATTTCCTCCACAACTGTAATACGGTAAATTAGTCATCGTTGCGTGTAAGAAACACAACAACAAGCACAAACAATATTCATGTTGGCGGATATACACACTTCAAGAATAGGTACTGTGTGATCTCATTATCGATTGACTCATGCCAAAGCAACTTCCCTTTACCTATCCCAAGTACCTATCTTCTCCTCCGCTCTCTATTTCCAACACTAGGCAATAATATTACTAAGATAACAGAATGCGCACGACTACATTAATAGCGCAACCCAGCGCAGAAAAAAATCGTTTTGTAAAGAAAGTTTAGGTGATACCGAAAAAATGGCTGTCACTATTGTCATCAGGTCACTGAATTACATAACAATCATATATTTTGGTTCTGCGCAAATTTTATTGTCGCACTGTGTAATTGAACATTTCTCCTACAACAGCAATATAGTCTCAGAAATTTTAGAACAAATACTAAAACCACTAAGAAGTATCCCTAAATTACTTATGTAGGCGAGTGATCTAGCAAAAATTTTAAAAGAAATCTTATAATTCCTAAAAGATTAGATCAGTAAGATGCATCAAGATTAGACAACAAGATTTAGGCAACAAGATTCTCTTGCAAATACTATACAAAATCAATTAAACTATCAACTATACCTTACAAAGTAATAATTATAAAAATCCTTGAATGAATTTCCACTAGAATAGTAAACTTAATTAATAGTAAGCACAATCGTAGACGTTTGCGGCAAATCCCAAAAAGTGCAGTAATTATAAGCAAACTAAATATTTCAAAAAAATTAAACTAAAATAATTACAAGACTACAAAATCAACGAATTTCAAAAAAAAAAATCATACAAATTCACCCAAACAATAGACCATTATGGACCACAATTAAAAAAAAACTCTGTATAGAGAAATCTTTCACACCAACCTTAAAATATAACAGTTTAAATCAACTCACCGATTCCGACAAAGCCGAAGCAATAGCTGAACATTTGAAAATCACATTCACACCTGACCCTATTTTAGACATACATTCATGTAATCGAGTAATAAACAATTTTCAGTGAACACTACAAACGGTACCATTTTATTTATTTCCCCCTCAGAAACCTCCAAAAACATCCCCCATATTGAAATAAAAATTAAAAACAATCTGCCGTTTAGGACATTACCTTGAATGAAGCACTTAAAGAATTAAGCAACAAATCTGTATCCGCACCAACTGAACTATTTAATCCAGCTCTAAAAGTAGAATATTTTCCTCAAAGTTGGAAAACAGCTATAATTGTACTCTTTTGCAAAGCAGGAAAAGATACAAGAGACCCTTCAGATTCCATCCATCGCTAAATGTTTTGAAAAATATTATTAAGTAGACTAATTATTTTTTAAATAGCAAAATAATACCCGACTTCCAGTTTGATTTCTGGTATAAAAGCATTTGAATCTGGCGCGCGCCGACGAACTCGCTGGTGCGGAAACTGAGAGCCTCCCTTCCTTATTCAAGAGGCTGAGGGCGCAAGCCCGGCAGTCAGTTCACTAGCGAGTAGGCTACGGAAGTCTGCGTGTCTGATGAGAGGGCATGGCTAGTCGCCTTACGAGCGCCTGGTGACCAGAGACGGAGTCCAGCCTGCGGATGCGAGTCGTCTGAGAGGGTCTGAACGAGCGTGGACGACGGTGGGACCCGAGAAGGCTACTACTATATGGGCTGGGAGAGTCGCGACGGCCCTTGCAACGACAGCCGGCGGTGACTGCTGGGCCCACGCTGTCTGGCGGCCGGAGGCGCCGGCCCGGCGTGCTAAGCTGTAGAACAAGATTGTTTGGGAAGAAGTCTTGCAGAGTTGAGAGTTTCACAAATGATCGATGTTGATATCAATACTTGGTTGTAAAGAGAAACAAACTTTCTTATTGAAAAATGAAACACTTTCGATTAAAATATCTAACTAACCGAATCTCTAGTCACAGCATTCCACCAACGAAAACACACGCAAACAATTTTCTTGAACATAGAAAAGGCCTTCGACACTCTTTGGCATACTGGTCTCCTGTATAAGATACAACTGGAAATTTCACAATATCTATTTAACGTCATTTATAGCTTTATGAACAGCAGAAACTTTAAAGTTAAAATAAATAATACACTTTCAAAACAACATACTATAGACCCAAGAATCCCACAAAGATCCTGTATCTCTCCCCTCTTGAATATCTATTTATCAGATATTTCACATCCACACACCTCAGAGAGTTTTTTTTGCTGATGTCTCGGTAATATTGACAACCCAAGTCGATATCTTATGCACACATAACCAATTACAAAATGACTTATTTAAATTTGCGAAAGGAACTAAAAAATGGAGAATTTAAATTAACGCTTCAAAATCACAAGCAAAGAATTTCACTCTTTTCTTAAGCCAAAATTACCTTCACCTTTACTCATCCAAAACACATACCATGGCTACCAAACCAAACACCAGTTAAATATCTAGGACTCACAATGGACACAAAACTAGTCGGGAAAGCACATGTCACAAACACAGTAAACAAACATACCCCAAAAGTATAAAACTACCTCATACTATATCATCAATCTACACTTAGCATTGAATGCGGTAAAATAATCTGCAATTCAGTAATCAGACCATCTCTAACGTACACGAGCCCCGTTTGGATAAAAGTAGCCCATATCCACTTAAACAAACTCTAAATAATACAAAATAAATGACTCAGGAAAATTACCAAAGTTCAGTGGTTCGTAAGAATGAACAACTACACAGAGAATAAAACTAACTAAAAATTCTCTTCTAACTAAAAATTCAAAAGGCGAGAAAGTAGAAAGATGTATCGCTCGACAATAATTGGTATTGCCGCGGTAATAGGAATATTTGTGTTTAAAAGTAATTTAATTTGACAGCAGCGGGGAACAACGCTGGTCGCACCAGGGCGAGGCAATTATTAATCAAGTCATTACATAGTTTACAAAAACATATTGTGGCGAATTTTGAGTTTTTACTCCTTTATGTTTCTTGGTGTCCTGAATACGAACCTGAAATCTGCCAAAAAATATTTCCGTAGGAATTTTAGTTATAACAAAAACATGAAATATATCATATTATTCTATTTTTTCCTGTATCTAAAATACTATCAAATGTAGACGAAAAAATGTATCCTTGCCAAAATATTTTACATACAATTTCCTACAATATAGTTCCTTACAAGATTTTTCGTTCTGCGTACCGTTTAGGTGTAATTGAAAGCACTATCCTTTCGAAAAGTGTGAAGAAAAAATGTAGAGCCGTTAATGGCGTTTGAGAGTTTCTGAAAGTGCAGAATTTTGATCTAGTTTTCACAGAAAACGGTTCAGTTTTCGAGAAGCTTTATATGACATTATTTAAACTATATATACTCATTAATATTACAATGGGTACAATTCGCCACTAATGTAAATATTAATGACGTGACACGTCAGTTAGAGACAAGTTAAAAGCAAAAAAAAAAAAAAAAAATAGAGCAATATGGCGTTTACGCCATCTCATAGAGTACATTTATTATTATCCCTACCAAAATTTTAGAGAAAAAATTTGGTCCGTTTTCGAGAAATTCGGGTTTTTGTTATTTTTAATATCGCACATAACGCACATAATACCACATAATATTGCGCGAAAACAACTGAAGTTGTCAAGAAAAGGGCATGACCTTAATAAAAGAACTAATCATGGACAAGCAGATTTTTCCTTAAAGTAAATCTGTATCTTCAATTTTGTGGTTGTAGTCGCTGAAAGTCGCCAAAAATAATCACAGTTTTGCAGTTATCAAAAATTCAGTTATCAATGAAAATCGGACCTAGTCCACCTTTATAAGTCAATTTTATTCTATTTTTACGAGAATTTGAAAAAAATTGGAGCCGTTTTCAAAATCGCTGATCTTCGACTCAGGCCGAATTGACAAGGTTTCGGACTTTAATTTGGAAAAATCGTACGCATGTTTTAGTCGCTAGTGTTCACATACAACAGACAGACGGACGAACGGATGGTTGGACGTTTTGAAAAATTTTTTCGGTATGAGGAGACCCTAAAACGTGTTACGTACTTGAAACGTAGACGTACTTGAAATCTCGAAACCGATTTTCCGCAGCATTACATAACTTTTCATATATTCTTTCACTACACTTCGTATTTTAATCTGCATGTATACGGGAAAGTAAAAATTGAAGATACAGATTTTTCCTTCAAACAAAAAATCTGTTTGACGCGGCGTCACCCGGACAGCCCAGATCATGACTCTGGCCGCGGAAGCCTACGACATCAAAAAAAATTGTTGTCCATATTTTCGTCCTTTCATTAACGGATTGAACATTTTTGAAACAAAAAATTTTCAATATTACCTGCAATTTGTGCAATATTATCTAGTGGTGCTACAGAATGGCACAGATTCGGTATTGAGCTGAGTCAGGGCCTTCTATTAAAACTGTTTTTATGTTGTTAGCATCCAGATTATTGGGAAACAAGTGAAGGGGACAACACAGCATCTATTATGAGTTTGGTGAGTACGCAAATTGGGTTATCAAGCCGCAGCTTGTGCAAATAACATAATTTCTGTTTCACGGACTCTCTCCAGCAAAGCGCCAGTGCGTAAATATATTACTTCAGAATATCTGGCACGCTGTATTACTTTAGAATATCACGCAAGAGTTTACAAGAACATAGTTATTGTACATTTTCGTTATTAGAATGTTCTTCTTTCGCTTTATATATATATATAAAGTATATATATAAAGTATGTATATATATAAGACAATTGTTTATGTGGGTTAGCAATAAGCAAAAATTTGTTTCCCTGTAAACAGAGTTTTATTCCTTTTTATGAACAATCTTTTACAAAGCTTATTAACATTAACATTAACATTTTATTAAGCTTATTAACTTACCTGTAAACAGAGAAACGACAATTCAAGCTTACTAACCGCTTCTCTGTTTACACTTACTTTAATAACTTCAATTTCAATATCTTCAACAATCGTCCCACTCATTAGTTTCAACTACGCGTAACCACTCGTAACCACGCGCCAAGGGTGGGAATCACGACATGTTTAGAAGGTTTATAATAAAGAAAATATATTTTCTTTACATATATATATATATATATATATATATATATATATATATATATATATATGAACTCTTTATGTTTAAATAACCGAATTAGTCATTTTAGGTTATATCAAGATAAATAGATCTTATTAGGCACTAGCGTAAAATTAGGTAAATTTAGGCTCCATCAAATTGAAATATATTACCCGTTGCTACCTAAAACATTAGAATAAACTGAAAGTGGAGAGTAAGAGGGAGGGAATAAATTAGGTGAAAACTCCGGGGCCTAGTAATTACATACTAATAAGCTCGCTTTGTTGTTGGTCTGTAGATGCAAAGTAAGATCGTTTTGAGCGTATTAAGACGTACGACTGTTATTTCAAAAACTTTTTCAACTGCATATACATTGAATTCTGACAAGAAAATATAATCAATATCATTTCATACATAAATATACGAACCTCCATAAGCAGGGCCCTTATTTGATTCCCTCGCCTACAATACGAACCTGCAAGATAAAAACGAGGAATTTGGAGTGTGTTTAGATCATTATGAGACAACCAATGTTCGGTAAAGCAAAAAACATCTATTTGACCTAGATCACCCTGTAATGCTACCCCGATAAATTCAGTTTTATTTGAAAGAGATTGCACATTATGATGCATTATTCGAATTTTTGCATTACCAAAACGGATGGTTCTCTACTGCATTTAATTGTAATTGCTATTTATTTATCTAATTTTTATCTCTTGTGCGTAGTTGAAGGAAGTATCGTGACCCAGCAGTGACAGGAGGTAGAAGGAGACCCGGAGGATGGAAGAGAACTAAGAGATGTGGGTGTGGAAGGGTCTTTGGCAGGACATTGCCGAGTTTGTGAAAGGATGTGTTTTGCTAGCTCGCTACCGAGTGAAAGTTATATGACAAGGTTCAGGTGAAAACCATGCCGGGTGAAGTGTTTTTATGAGAGGAAGTTCAGCTCAAATAATTTAACATGTGTGTCTCTCAGATGCAGTTGTAATTGGTTGTTTGCGTTTTTAATTTATTTGCACAGTGTTGGTTTGTTGTACCAGAAGGGCAGAGTGGAGATTATAATGTTTGTGTTTTGGACGGCACGTTGTAGTTTGTTTACATGTTTTTGAGGTGTAATGTGACGACCCAAATTGATATAATTCTGCCCTCTTATGAGGATGACTGTATCCCGTTTAATGAGAGTTTTTATGTGGGTGTCCAACTCACTGGTCACGCGGCAGAGCGCCACCGGCCCCTCCCACGGCCGCTGTAGCGCGTCGCAGGGCCGCTGCCGCGGGTACCAATAATATGCTACAGCACCCTCTCCTCTTATTGCGCTTGATACGGTCTGTATCTTTTGCGCAACCGTTTACTTGAACGCTTCTGCTGGTTCTGCTCCGGTGGCTCCACCTGTTCGCCTTGGTGGGGTTCTGGCTGTCGGTGTTCCAGTTTTTCCGACTCGTTCTGCTGAGGTCGCTGGACGGAGGCGCCTGATCTGCTATGGTACGGACAGTAACGAGACCGAGACCTTGAGCGACGCCCCCTGCCACTTTGCTCCGTCGGCTCCTGCAGCTGCGATGTGATTCGGGGACGCAGACTGCTATCAAGCTCAACCACCGGTACTGTCGTCGGCTCCTGCTGTCTACTGCTGTGCGCCCTCTGACGGTTCTCCTCGAAATCCATTGGCTGAGGGCACTCTGTTGGCCCTTGTTCCCCCTTCTTGTCGATGTGCAACTGCTCAAGCTGATCCAGCGCGATGGCTTCCGGTCACAGTCCCGATCGGCTTTCCTGGAGTAATTACTGCGAAAGAGCGCCTTGTTGCGGCTGCACCGTCTGGGTCATGTTTCTCTGGCCCATGTTTCTCGGGCCTTTAGATCAATTTTTGACAAATACTTACCCCCGGCTAATTTCTGGAATAGTTCCTCTGGTCGGGGAATGGGATATTTCTCGATCTCTAATTGAGCATTCGCCTTGGAAATTAAAAATTCCAACACAAAGGAATAGTTTCCTCCACTTTCTTACCACCACCAGTGCCGTAGTCCATGCACTTTTTACCGGTGTAATAATACCAAGATCTTGTAGCCTTACCAATGCCTTACTCGTCTGCTCTCTCAGGGCTAGTGGAACGGGCCGCGCCTTGCAATACCGGGGAACTGTTCCATCCTTCAGCTGTATGTGGACTTCCCAATCTCTGGCCTTTCCCAGAGATTGGGAGGCCCACAAGGATCTTGGAACAGGTCCTTGAAGTCTTCGCCTAAAAATTCGATATCACCAAAAGGCACACTCTCAGACACTAAATATATCTGGTCTATTTTGAACTGGAAGGCACGAAAAACATCCATTCCCACCACATTGCTTCTGCCTTCTCAATTCACCACTGTAAATGTCCCTTCCCGGCACACTCCCTTGTAACAGATCACCGCGCGAAAAAACCTTTAACATCAAGTTTGTCTTTGCCGAAAGAGCACAAGTTTGAACTAGATCTACTGCACTGCAGTACCTGCAGTACGTTCGTAAGTTAATCAAGGTAACCGATGAACCTGCCCACTTGAAAGTTGATCTTCTTTCCTGCTACCTCTAGATCCACGAACACTTTGTTTTCGTTTTCCATATTGATTTCTTTATTCACTACATTCACTTCCATCTCGTCTTCTTTCCCTAACTTCTTCGTACCTGATGTTGTTGCTGATCTCTTCTTCTCACAAACTGAATATGGCCCGTTTCTCCACAAAAGAAACACTTCGCGTTCCTAAATTTACACTTATTCCTGATATGCGACACTCCACATAATCTAAACGTTCTGCTTTGGCGTGTTCTTTGTCTTCTGCTGATATTCCCTTTTACACTCCTTACTTTTTGAATACAGCATTACTTCTGTAGAGCTATTTCTTTTGCGGCTTTACTAGTGATCTCAAAAGTTGTAGCTATTTTTTGGACCTGAGCCAGGGAAGGATCCTCCAGCTGCATTGATTTCATCCTCAGTTTATCCTCCGGGATGTGTTGCACTACCATGTCTCAATTTAAGGACTGCGCATAAGATAAACCGCAAACACATTTGAAACCACAGTCCCTTGAAAAACCTGTCAACTCCATTATTCATTCTTTGTGCTAGTTACCTGCCTTAATTCTGTTTTGATAAAACTATCTTGCCGCCACTACATGAGGTTTCCTTTCAAAATGCGAAGACTATTTTTTTTTATCAACAGCGGGATTTCCAGTTCCTCCACTCTCTTTAACGGAAAAAAGTTTCTGCAATAGTTTATATAACTCACTGCCCGAGATGCTCAGAAAAAAGCTCTTTTGTTTACCTCTTCTGTGACGCCATGATATAAAATATGCTGGTTCAACGTAGCATAATACAAAGTCCATACCTCTTTATCCGGCTCAAATTTTGGAAAACTGGGCGATCGCGGTTGTTGTTGCCGCTGATCTGACTGTAAGCTTAACAACGATTTTATTGCCTCGAGCAACTCTTGATTCTGCTGCTGCTCAACCATTTGTTGCTCTTGCTGCTACTGCTTCGGCTGCTGTAATGCCAAGATGTGCCTTAAAATCTTCTCCACAGCTTTTACTTCACCCTCGTCGCCAGTTAGAACTGTTGGGTTCTCAGGAGTCATTAAGGAGGAAAGCTCAACAGTACGCACAATTAACTACTGTTTATTTTTCCAACAATTCAGAATCAAAGAATAGCCTGGTACGAGCCAAAATCCCGCCCTTCCAGAAAATGTTCCAATTCACCGCCCAGCTCAATGAAGCCCCGCTGCGCTTGACCTGCCGGGCGGGCGTCTGCGCGCCGCCGGCTGCTCCCACGGCCCCTGCAGCGCGGCTACCAATGTTATGTCATAGCACATTACATGATGACTCCAGGACATTTTCAAAATTTTCACAATAAAGGCACCAAATTTTTTAAAATATTTCTTGTAAGAATAAAGTAAAATACACTTCTAAAAGGTGGCGTAGGCCCGATTTCCATCGTAAACTCTGAATTTTCCAAAATAAAAAAGGTTGAATATTTTTTGGCGACTTCCCACTACAAAATTAAAGATAGTTTCTTCCATCAAAATAAATTTGTTGTCCGTAATTAGTTCCTTTATTAAGGTCATTCATATTTTTTAGAACATCTTAGTATTTTTCGCGCCATATTGTGTGAAATATGTTGTAACCACATCCTTCGTGTGACTACCCTGACTCACCTGATTACCTGTATTT
The DNA here is from genome assembly GCA_038098605.1 of Gryllus longicercus. Taxonomy (NCBI): domain Eukaryota; kingdom Metazoa; phylum Arthropoda; class Insecta; order Orthoptera; family Gryllidae; genus Gryllus; species Gryllus longicercus. Next base: position 3,365,924 of record JAZDUA010000069.1, on the reverse strand, counting down.
CGTCTGATCCAGCGTTGCCCCGGCTGCTCAGTCCGCAGATTCCCTAAAGGGAGGTATGTGTGATAGGGCGAACTCTAATGCTCTCATTACATTTAAACACATGCTTTCATTTTTGTAAAGGTAGTGTGTGTGTGTGTGTGTGTGTGTGTGTGTGTGTAAATGTTCCTTTTTGAACGAGGTGAAGCCTCAGGCTAAAATTAACCCCTAGAACTACCTTATATCTAATCTTATCATATATAGCCGTACGGGCCAGAGGTCATCATCGGCTGCCGGGCGGTGTCCTCCCCGGCGGTCTCGACCTTTCCCGCGCGGGCGGTGGCCCCGCGTCCCGGCGTTGGGCGTAGTGCGGTCGGCGGCGGTTCGCCTCACCCCTTTTCCCATCAGCCGGGCGGTTGGGGCGACAGGCGGCGTGGTGCTGTCGGCGGCGCGTCTGAGTGATGACTGCGGAGTCGATGCGGCGTGGGGGTGTGAACGGGCGCCAACTGCGCTGGTCCGGGAATTCCCTGATGACGTAAACGACATATTGTTCTATTCTTTTGTTTTTTTCCAAATGTTACAAAAATGTAATTTTTTGACTCGTTTCTCATATTATTAATAATTATATGAGTGGCGATTTGTTCACATTACTGTATTTATGAGTACATGGGCTTTCAATGATGTTATACATTATATAAATGATTGTAAGTTCTCGAAAACTCAACACTTTCCTGTGAAAATGAGTTAAAATTTCCACATTTTCAAAAAAATCTCAAAAGCCATTTTCTGGAAAATGTCTCCAAATTTTTTCTTCAAACGTTTTCATCAATTAGTGTTAATTGTTCCGTTTTATGATGTCACAAATAATTTTGCTATATTCTTTTTATTTTTTAAAAAATTACACAAATCTATTTTTTTAATATTCGTCACGCCTTGTTGATGAACATTTCCAACCACTTGTAAACCCTACCCTTCTGACAGGTAGTACTTAAAACGATTTCATATGAAGTGTTCTGAAAACAAAAGTTTTGTGAAAAGTGTTTCAAATATAGAATTTACACTAGGGCTTAACGCCATTTTCTTAAAAACAACTCTCAATTTTTCAAAGCAAATTGTCATATATGACGAGGTTTCACTAATCTTGAATATTCTTTAAATAATATTTCCGATCTACTGGTACAAAACCGAAAAATTAAGAAAATTTAAAAAAATGTACTTTGGGCGGCGATAGTCAGCAACTGGCAAGAATATTCTATTTCTACATGTCATACACTATTTCTACATGTCAAGATATCGCTGACGCACTGGACCGTGGACAACGGACGGATGCAATCGTAATAGACTTCTCTAAAGCGTTCGATCTTGTTGCACATGACATTTTACTTAAGAAAATTGCAGATACCGGTATCGACGTTAGGGTCGTTAAGTGGATTCATGAATTCTTGAGAGAGCGGTCGCAGCAAGTCCGAGTTGGACAAGTACTATCTGGGGAGGCAAAAATTACATCTGGAGTTCCTCAGGGAAGTGTCTTAGGACCCTTGTTATTTATAGCCTTTATCAACGATCTACCCACTTCTATTGATTCAGTAATGCGCCTTTTTGCCGACGATTGCTTCATTTACCGGATAATAGAATCACCTGAAGATGAAAGTGCACTGCAACAGGATCTAAATAAAATATACACATGGGCTAAATCAAACAAAATGGAAATAAATGCCGACAAAAGTAAGACTATCAGTTTCACAAAATCTAAACGTAAGAATCCTTTAAATTATTCCATGAATGGCACATTGATCCCCGAGGTAATCAGCTGTAAATACTTAGGAATTAATTTGCGTAGCGACTTAGGATGGGGGGGAACATATAAATTATGTAATAAGAAAAGCTTGGAAGTCGTTTCATTTTGTCAAGAGAATTTTAAAGAAAGGTAACATGGAAAGTAGAAAATTGGCTTACACATCTTTAGTAAGGCCAACTCTTGAATACTCGTCAGCTTGTTGGGATCCGTACAGAATAGGTCAAATACAAGAATTAGAAAAGATCCAAAAAAGGGCAGTGAAATTCATAAATAGAGGGTTTGCAAGGGAACGTGACACACATTTCAAATCATTACGTACCCGCAGGAAGAATGCAAGATTATGTTGTATGTTCAAAGCGTATAATAAATCTCCAGCGTGGGAGGGAATAAGTGGAAGACTAGACAGTCCTGCACGTATAGGGAGAAAAGATCATAAATGGAAAATAAAAACTCAACGGCAGCGAACTGATACCGGTAAATATTCATTTGTAAATCGCACAATTAGGGATTGGAACGAAATACCTGCAACAGTCATGGAGCCCTTTCCCAAGGACGTAAAGTGTTTTAAAAATCGCTTAAGAAGTCTCAAATAGCATTTTTTATTTTTTTTATTTTTCTTTTCTACAAATTATTAGGTACTTTTAGTGAAGTGAAGTGCAGTTCCAGGGAAGTTCGGCGTGATGTGCGACATTGCCAATGTTAAAAATAAAATAAAATATAGTGGAGTGTGGGGCTATGTGTGTGTATAAGTATGTATGTGTGTGTGTGTGTGCGTGTGTGTGTATGGGTGTGTATGTATGTGTGTGGGTGCATGTGTGTGTATGCGTGTTTGTGCGTGGTGCGTGCGTGTTTGGGTGTGTGCACGGAGAGTCTGAGTTTCACATGTGTACGCGTGAAATGGAGGCTTTCTTGCTATGCTGGGGTATATACGGTTCTGGGTAGTACATTGTATTTAATTTTCATTTGTATAGTGTAATTGATTGGCTACCACATGGCAGGGACGCCAATTGTGGCCAAAATAAATGTATTGTATTGTATTGTAATAGAGAAGTAGAGAGAGAAGGAGTAGTGAAGTGAAGTGAATTGAATTGCTGTGTATTTTAAAAGGTATTTATTAGTTTAATATTCCGTCCAGGACAGTCATAAAATGTAGAGTTAATGCTGTTAATGTTATTATTGTCTTTATATTATTATTATTATTTTCATTATTATTAATGTCTTAAAATGTTTTAAAATTACAGTGTATTACTATTCCTAGTTGTAATATGTAAATTGTAATGTTATGCCACCAGGTTGTATACCTACCTGCAGAAATAATAAATCTATCTATCTATCTATGAGGCAAGTCTTAAAAGATAGCTGTGACAAAAGAAAATAGAAAACTAATACGGGAAAGTGTGTGCCATTCTGTAACAAAACAAGTGTTTACTTTCTCGTATATATACATATATACGGTGTAATAGAATGCGCATAAGTGAATGTGCATTAATCAATGTCAGATTAAGTTTCTGAAAAACTTGATAGTTTTCTGTGAAAATGAGCTCAATATTCCGCATTTTCCAAAACGGTCAGACGCATTTCTCTCAGAAATGAATCCAATTTTTTTGGCCAAACCTTTCCAACGGATTGTGCTAATTATACTCTTTACTATGGCATACAGTTAATTAATTTACTGTTTTTTCATTAATTACACAAATATTTTTTTGAAATACTACTCAGGCCTTTAGTATGCACATTTTCAGCCTTCAGATTTTTAAACACTATTGCATTTGTGACTGGAAGGCTATTGTGGCTTCAAATAATTTCATATGAAGTTTGTCGAAAACTCAATAGTTTTCTTTGGAATGAACTTCAAATTTTGCATTCATAGTAACGCGTTTATGCGTAATGTATGTCATACAGAGGGGATACAGCATGGGCAGATATCGGTAAAAGATTACAGAAATCAGATTATAAAAGCAGAGGAGAACATCCTTGGAAAATACGATGTAGAAAGCAAAGAACTGATGTAGGCAAGTTCTCCTTTGTGAATCCACTATAGTAGATTGGAATGAACTACCTGCAGAAGCACTAGAGGCTCTTTCTTCTAATGTAGCCAAATTTAAAAATATGCTTCATTCCATCTAGATCATCTCGAATAATACTGACTGAGACATTTATCTTTATTATTATTATTATTATTATTATTATTATTATTATTATTATTATTATTATTATTACTATTATTATTAGTAACATTATTATTACTTTTATTATTATTGTCATAATTATTATCGTCATGGCCCTTATACAGTGAAGTGATGTGAAGTGTAGTGTAGTGTAGTGTAGTGAAGTGAAGTGTTATGTAAACTAGAAGTGAATTTAGAGTTAGCTAGAAATAAATTGGAACTATTATATCGACCCCCTAATTCTAATAGTAAACCCAATTGTGTTGAAAATGTTTAGTAATTCTACTTTTAATTGTTATCATGTTTGCCACCGAGCATTAGCTCAAAGCGAACTTTAATAAATCTATCTATCTATCTATCTATCTATCTATCTATCTATCTATCTATCTATCTATCTATCTATCTTTAACACAATTTTCTTAAAAAATGGATTGTAAATTTGTCAATGATATTTCTAATAGGACGAAGTTTTACTCGTCTTCAATATTCTAAAAGTAATAATTTAATTCAACAATTAGGAAATCCTACAATTGAGAAAATTTAAAAAGAAAGTACATTGGGCGGCGATAGATGGAAGCTGGCAAGGGATTGTGGCAAGTCCGAATAGCTAGCCGAGACCAAAGGAAACAGAAAACGAATACGGAAAAGGCTGTACGATTCTGTAGCTCCACTAGTTGAATATCGCTCACGCCGTTAATATGGACATTTCCAAAAAAAATGTAGACACTATTGTATTTGTGAGTTAATGTGCTTCAAGTGACGTCTTATGAAGTTTTTTGAAAACTCAAAACGTTTCTGTGAAAAAGAGCTTCAAATTTCGCATTTGCACTAGAGCTTGAAGGATTTTTTTCTCAAATACGGCAGCAAATTATTGAACGAAAAATTCAATATAAGACGAATCTGTCCAATTCTGTAGTACCACTAGTTTCTTTCTCATATACGTGCGTATATACCGAGTTGTATATGTAGTATAGAGAAAGTTCGGATTTCGACAGAAAAGTCATTACCGGGCCCTGATAATGAAAAAGTGGATATATCTCGAGGCTAAATTTAAAAAACTTTAACACGTGGTGTATGCACAATCCTTGTTTTATAGGTCCTTGATACAGAAAAATCAACCAAAACTTCCGTCCTTCCGTCTGACAGTCTGTAACACCACCAGCGCCTAAACAATATGTACGAATTTTTTTTCCAAAATGGATATTCCCTAGTCACACTGGCTCCACTGGAGGCGCCGCGATTATGAAAGACTTTCGTTAATATTTGGGGGTACTTTACATGAAGCGTCCCGGACAATTTCAAAATTTTCTCAAAAAGCGGCTCCACATTTTCTTTAAATTTCTTGTAAGAATAGAGTTACACACTCATAAAGGAGGCATAGGACAGAACTTCACGGTTAAATCTAAATTTTCGAAAATTGCATACGTTTGAATTTTTCGGCTTCTTCCTACAACTACAAAATTGACGCTAGAGATTTTTCCTTCAAATAAAATTTCAATATAGTGTTATGTTAATATATGTTAATATATGTTTATGTTAATATTTGTTTATAAATTAATTAACAGAGGGGATAATAATAACTAATATTTGTTTATAAATTAATGTTTATAAATTATGTTAATATTATGTTAATATATGTTTTCAATATAGTGTTCTTTCATTAAGGTCATGTGCATTGTCTTGATAGTTTTGGTAATTTTCGCGCAATATTGAGTGCAACATGTATAATTTAAAAAAATAATAAAATCAAACTTTTTTGCAAAACTGCTCCAATTTTTTAAACGTTTGGTGGGGATCGTTCTAAATGAATTCTATGAAATGACATAAACGCTATGATGTTCTTTTGTTTTTTTCAAAAATTACAAAAATTTAATTTTTTGGTTTGTATCTCACGTTCATATTACATTAACGGTGATTTGTTCACATTAATGTATTTATGAGTATATGTGCTTTAAATAATGTCATATAAAGTTTCTCGAAAATACAACCTTTTTCTGTGAAAACTAGCTCAAAATAATGCACATTCAGAAACGCTGAAACATTTTTTAAAAAACGGCTTGAAATATTTTGTTCAAAACTTTTCGGACGAATAGAGATAATTTCGCTTTTTTGTATGACGTAAAGTTCATTTTAGTTTTTTATCCAAAAATTACACAATTGTAACTTCTCTGAAAGATCTCTCACGCCGTTATTACGGACATTTCCAGAAAAATGTAGACACTATTGTATTTGTGAGTTAATGTGCTTCAAGTGATGTCTTATGAAGTTTTTCAAAAACTCAATACGTTTCTGTGAAAAAGAGCTTCAAATTTCGAATTTACTGCAGCACTTAAATTTAAAAAAAAATACTTTTTCCCATTGTTTAAAAAGTAGTGCCATTTGGGACGACGTTTTACTGTTGTTTAATATTTTCAAAGTAATATTTACGTTCTACAAATAGGAAATCGAAAAATTAAGTAAATTTCAAAAAAATGTACTTTGTGCGGCGATAGACGGTAGCTGGCAAGAGTATGTGGCAAGTCCGAATAGCTAGCCGACACAAGAGAAATAGAAAGCTAATTCGGGAACGTTTGAGCCATTCTGCAGCACCACTAATTTCTTAATGAAATGTGTTCATAAAAAACAGGTCTATAATAAAGTCATTTTCCAGTTCTCGAAAATATGTATATTTTTGCAAACATTTAGGTCAAAGATACACAATTTTTAAAACTTTTTCTTAAAACCATTTTTTCTTAAAAACTACTCAACATTTTATATGTGACTGACCTGTGATTTTATATGTGACTGACATAATATGTGACTGACGTGTTTCTTGTGCATCGGCGATTGTTGTTTGAGGGATCGGCGCTTTAAGGCTAAATGTCCCGACACTAGTACAATTTGTGGCCACCACGTGGCAGCACCAAAATAAGTAAAATTTACTTTACAAATAACGTCTGAACCAATGGTCCGATCTGTAAACGGCATTTGACGCCTTTTTAAAATAGCATTTACGCTAAGATAACCTTCTTCCAAAAATCTAGCAATAACGCGAATTTGAAATTAGTTCTCAAACTTCCAAGAACAAATTAAAAAATGTGGGCTTATAGCGCGATGGCGAATTGCTTCCTGAATCTAACGCCGTGACAGTCATGCAAATCGGACGAATAGGAGCGTCGTAAAGTGAAATTTACGAAAACACCTCGCCCCCCCATCCCCTTCTGCGCCGTTGCGTCACCCACCCGTTTGTTGTGGGCTCTCTGTCAGCGCGGCGGCGCGGCCAGGCCCGGCGGCGTGCGGCCAGCCCCGACGGAGGAGGCGAGACTTGTGGGACACGCAAGCCACACACTCGGTTTATGCGTTCGTCACTTTGCATCTCAATCTATTTTTCCACGAATATCAAACTAGAGATTTTATACTACTATTACAGACCGAGGTAAACGGTCTGTAATAGTAGTACATAACTATCTTTTTTACATATTTCTGTCTTCCTTCGAATACCATCTTAAAATTGTTTGAGGCATTACTCAAAATATCGATTCCGATTTGGAACTATATTAATATCTTGTCTTGGTCTGGACTGGAATCCCCGTAGAGTTTTCTGACTTTCGTCCGGTCATTTGCTTTCTTTGCAGAGAAATATAATTTTTGAAAAGAAAAAAAATATAAGGACTCCGTTGCACATAATAATAATAATAATAATAATAATAATAATAATAATAATAATAATAATAGGCACGTGTTTGGAGTAAAAACCAAAGTATGTACACTATAGTATTGCTTATATCGAACTATATAATCCATCGAATCTTCACTTCGATGTCTGTGTTTCCAAGATTTTGTGAAATTTCTTTATATTTCACGGAGAAAATCTTGAATTTTCTCTGAGGGTCTGATTCAGTCTGTCGATTGTCGAATGCATCAGGCGGTTGGTCTTTCATCGCCACCTGCCGCAAAGGACTAGGGCAGGGACTAGGGCACGAACGAGCCTGGACTCGGGTAAAGTGGCCGTGGGGGAGGGGGCCCGGGATTTCCAAGTCCGATATGGCACTGGGACAGTGGTTCGCAAATAGACAACGTGGTGAATGCTCACACCATGTTCACTGATTGGCTCGCTTACTTGGTGCCCTTCTCCGCTTTACACTTCCTCGTGTCTCCACGTCCACGTGTCTACTGCGTCTGTTCATTCACGAGCCACCTCATTCTTATAGTTGGGAGCTGATTTGATTGCGAGGCTGAGGAATGCGCTCTGTGATCTTGCAATCTGCCCTCCCTCCCCCCGCCTAATCTGCAACTGCTAGCTGTCCCAAATATATTACGCCAAGTATCCATAGACAAAAATGAAAACATCGTACGAAAATAAAGAAAACAAATAAGCAATAAGTGAATACCATCAATGTGGAATTTTTTATCTTCACAATATGGCCTTTTCTTACGGGAGTACTCAAGGCTGCCCCGCCGGCTTCAAATCCTTTTAATTAATATCACAGTTCGAAAAGACACTTCAGTATAGTTTACTACCCGAAAATTGCTGTTATGCAGCGTGTGATGAAGAACGCCCGAATTATTTTCTTCGTCACATTTCTTAATAACTAGACGTATAATTACCCCAGCTTAACTGTGTATTGTTTGGCCTTCACTACGAACAGAAGCTATACCGTCCCACCAAAAGTCAGAAACCGAATTAAAATAAATACGCTATACACTTGTGTTACAAACAAGCAAACATGTCACCCATAAAGTTCATGTCTTCTCAGAACAAGAAACATTCTATATCAGATGAAGTGATATTGAACCTCATACAATGTTGTCAAAGCAGATATACTATTTCCTCGACTGCTCGCGTAGCGGCAAATTGCAAAACACATCAATATGCCGAATACTTACACTGTAGGTCTTCGCGAATTCTTCAGTTCAACCTCTTATGTACGACAGATGACAGTAATATTTAAATATGTGGTTTATTAAAGGTTTGGAAATATATTTATTTGTTCAATGTAATTGAATTTCCCTCACTATTCAAGAGAGATTATTGTCAAATTGCCGCCTTGCGAAAGATGAGGCGTCAAAAATCGTTACACTAGTGGGAACACTTTTCAGGTTTTCAACGTCAAAAGTAATTTGTTGAGATCGCAAAGTGTGAAAGTGGCTTTTAGATTGTACTATCTCAGGTACTAAAAACTTCGATTTATAGAGGAGTATACTGCACTATAATTCATATACAAAATGGCTAATAAATTGAGTGTTTGTAAACATTTCTTTGAATAATATTTTAGATCCTCCAATAATCACTACGAAAATCAGAATTCCAACGTTGCTTTTGCATCAGAATCGCTTACAACACCACCAAAAATCTCTGCCGTCATCTCGAAAAACGAAAAGGAGATTGTTGCCTTCTAATCCCATGACTTGGAAAATGGAAAACAAGAGACGGTGAGTGATACATCAAAAACAAAATTCGAAAACTGCAGAACTCGTCAGTGCAATAATTCGCAGAGACAACCACTCATTTTTCATAATTTACTTTTATCACGTTACAAACATAAGGTGTACAAACTTTTAGAATTTCGTTGGTCAGTCACAAAAGCTTTGTGTTCTCTCTCTTGTATTTTCACCTCAATTGATGTTTCCAGATTGATGTGAACGGACTGCAGGCTTTAGGATTTTTTTAACAGATAGTTTGATTGTTGAGTTTTATTACATGAATAGGGCATTATCTTTTAATGGCTATGCTGGACTTCATCCATACCGCGCTTCTGTGACATAGTGATATAAGTGTCAACAAGATAACTCTGATGATGTGCAGAGGCGGATTAATATTTTTGCCGCCTGTAGGCACATCACATTTGCCGCCCCCTGTTTAAAATTAATGTTACATTTCAAATTGTAACGTTTCAGTAACAATTCCTCATTAATTTGAATGTTTTAACTTTTAAAGTAACATTACATTTTGTACTTTGTTTTCATAAATTAAATAATTTTTTTGGATTAGCTAATTTTGGATGTAAACTGTATCTTCATAGCAAATAAGTTCAACATTATTAACGTTTCAACACTGAAACGTTAACATTAAAAGGAAACTAAAACATGACAACTAGAATTGCAACATGTTTTCTTTCGTCAACGGGCCTTATTTTCAAATTCATATACTTCTGAAATTATAAGGTATACTCTAAAGAAGTAGACAAGTAAATAGCTTGTATTAAATATTAATACGATAGATTTTTATTTACAACAACTGAACGATTAGAATATTACGACGTAACAGTTTCTATTATTTTCGATTTACCATTATAAACAAGGAATATAACATTTAACTTTTTGGATAGGGTTTTTTATACAGTTCAAATAACGTTTTATTAATTATAGCTAATTTGTCTATTGATATAAAATTTTGCGACGTGCCTTTTGGTGAGCAAATTCATCAATATAGTATAATCTAAAAAGCTGAGATACTTTTCTTCGATACACAATAACGCTAAAGCGTTCAGTCGATACTCTGCCATTGTAGAACGCAAATAATTTTTAATCCTTTTTAAACTGGAGATTGAACGTTCTGCTGTGCAATTGGCCACCGGAATACATAAAAAGATTGGAAATGCAACGTCAACGTTAGGATAAATACATTCTAATTCTTCTTTCCGTAACCACTTTAATAAAGCTGCAGGATTCGTTGGCTTAACATCTTCGCCAAGGATTTTTAAATACGAACTTAAATGTATAGGCTCAGAAACAAGCGATTCTTCAAGATCTTGGGGAAATTGTGAACATAAAAATATCGTTGCTTTTTCCAAATCTATAAAAGATAATTTTTGTATTTCAAAGACAGCTTTAAATTTGTCATATACATCTTTATACGCTTCAAGTCTCTTATTCAATTCTGCAAGTAATTTATCAACAATTACCAAATAAGTGTCGATTTTAAACTTGTCTCGTGCGGTCAGTTCTGCTGCATTCTCGTTAGATTCATCACATTGCATTTTACGTTTCCTTTTTCTTTTGTTTTCCGATTCGTACGTTTCAGTATGTGACAACTTCTTACCCTTCTCTTCAAAAAATTCAAAATTGTCTCCGTTCGTTTTTAAAAGTTCTACAAGCGAAGTGTAAATACCAAGCACGGAACTTAAATCGATATCGACTTTTTGCAGTTGTTTGTTCGATGCATTCAAGCGGTCTAAAATGAATCCCCAAACCTCGGTCATAACAGCAGTGTCAAGACGATTTAAAGCAACAATAAGACCGTTAGCTTCTGCACGCGTTGACGGTTTTTGCGTAGAATCATCTGATATAAATGTAAGGGCATCTAAAACATTTTGCTAACGATGTTTTAGAGCTTGACATGGATCATCTCGAGCTGACCAGCGCGTAATTGAAAGACTTTTCAAAGAGGATGTACTGGATCCTTCATCTCTAAATTTTGACGTATGTCCCACCTTGATGTAGATGCACTAAAGAAATTATATAAATTTTGTAGAAGTAGAAAGTAAGTAATATTCGACGTTAAAGTAACGAACTTTGCCATCGTTGTACTCTTTTCTTGTTTTATAAAAGTCAGCGTTTTTGTTTTGTTGGAACCCATGCTTGGCAACATAATCACGTGTAGCTTCATTAATAAACCACAAAGATGGATCGCTTTTCCAACAAAAACGATCAGTTATGGTTTCATCAATTTTATGTTCTTGCAGTTGTATACATTCGGTAGATATCCTATTTAATTAAAAATGAAAATAATAAATTATTATAATAATATATTGTAATATTATAAACAAATATTCTAGAAAGATTATATATATATATATGTATATATATATGTATATATATATATATATATATATATATATATATATATATATATATATATACATATAAATGTTTAATTAGTTGTGCAAAAAAATGCTTAAACTATTTACATCGGTTGAATCGTCGACTCATAATCAATCGCAGTTATATTTTCAATTGCTTGAGGAACCATTTCATTTTTAGCTGTTTGGAACTTTCTCATTATTAGATTCAGTGATAACCCTGAATAAATAAAAGAGTCAAAATATTATATGTATTATTACACATTATATAAAATAAAGTTTAGTAACATAATTATAGTAACATACTTTATGCTAATTTATTTAAATTATATATTAAGATATACTTCATTTTAACGAATACAACAACACGTCAAGAATATTTAATTTCTAATCATTGTACTAAACATTTTTTGCATTTTGAGAATATTTTAGCAATACAACTCTGCATTAAAATATATTAATGTTAACATTTATTTAACACAAGTTATTAGTACATGGAAAAAATATACCAGTTGAAAACTAAATATGTTATCTAATCTATATGTTTATACTAACTCAGTAATAGAATTGTCGAATAAACTGCAGTGATTAGTTTCATACATAGGTTTAAAGAATTCATTTATTTTTTTGTCTTATCAATTTCATTTTGACATTTCTCTTCCTTTTCTTTTCGGATTTTTGCATATTGACTTCCGTTGAGCCTTTGCGCCTTTGAAAATTTGCCGCCGTAGGCATGTGCCTACTGTGAAACCACTTTTGCAGGTTTATGTAGTAGTATAATATTGCGGATCATTTAGAAATAATGCGAGATTTTGATAGCGATGTTTGATGCGATGTTTTGATAGCGCTACCAGTTTTTTACGCAATCTTGACCTCAAGGCATGATTTGAACGTGTTAGAGAAATTCTATGATATGTTACTAGTACAATGAAGAAGTAAACTGAATTAGAAGCGCAGATTTGTTGCACTGTTACCAATATGTGTGCTAATGAGTCGTATTTATCGGAATCAATTTTAGGAAGTTGACAGCCAGAACCTATAAAATGGGAATCTTTTATATTATAATGTGTGCAGAGAAAATGATTTTGTTTATAATGCAGTACTATATATTTGAAGTTCTGGATTATGCATTGACTTATTCTGGGCAAGAGACATTAGTGAAATGAGGAACAGACAAAATAACTGACAGGTTGGAAATTTAACAGAGCAAAATAACTTCTATTCTATGACTATCTAAGAAACTAGATTCCGTTAAGGTCCGATGCTTCCGATGAAGATTTTTACCGCAGTTACCGCCTGGCAATTACTATTATAGTTATTATTGAATGTACTTTCTGGAATGTTAATCACTGTCCCTCTGGAACGAGCAAATCATTAATAATCAATTATGTGGTTATTGGTGTCGTTAGACGGACGAATACCGGTTTTTACGTTTTTCGCCTCGACATTACAACGGCTACGCCTCTTCCCATGCTTCTTGGCCGCGCCTTGAGCCGCGCACGGGCAGTTTGGACAATGGCCAAGGAGAAAAAAAACGCAGCAAGATTTTGATCCTGCAGCGCAGCGGCGGGGCCGCGAACCAGTCCTTGCTTTGTGAAGATGGCCTCGCAGAATTCTACACTATGTAATCAAAAGTATCCGGACACGTCGCTGAAAATGACTTACCAGTTCGTGGTGCCCTAAATCTGTAATGCTAGAATTCAATAGTGTGTTGGCCCACTCTTAGCCTTGACGACAGCTTCCACTCTCGCAGGCGTACTTTCAATCAGGTGCCGAAAGGTTTCTTGGGGAATGGCAGCACACACCATAACACCATTATGGACGTTTCCGGATACTTTTGATCACATAGTGTATATGTGGTCTAAAGCAGGCACGGTAACACACGTCGCTTGTGCGCGGACAGGCCCCTGCCGTTGCTCGAGCGACGTCGGCGCTTGCAGGAATTTCCGCGTTCTCGCGTAGTGCAGCGCTGCCACCCGTTCTACGTTCGGAAGCACGAGACGAGAGTAAAGTGAGAATAGTCGCAACAGTTTATACAATGTGTTGCCAATAATTCCGAAGGGTTTGTTAGTATTTCAGTCAGTTCACTTAAAAACAAAAGAATTTTGCGTATCGTACTGACAGTCTCTTAGGCCCAGACGAGAATATTTTACTGTCAGGTCAAGACGTGTTCATGATGCTGGAATGAAATGGGTAAGTTAAAATCTTTAATATATCAAAGAATAGACGATTTGTTTTGCATGTTAAATTACGAGTAAATATAATTTCATATGATAAAACGAGGCTGTTTTATACTCATTTTAGAAGGAACTTCTGACAAACACAAAATAATATTTAATGCGAACTGAATAATAAGCACAAAATGAAAATAAGTCCAGGAGACATGCTTTACTAAAAATATAAAAAAACATTCAAAATAATTCAAATATATTCCAACATACTGTATATTTTTACCTTCGAAATCGCATACAATAAATGTGTACTTGCATCATTATTTTATATTTGTGTTTATTAAAAATAACCACAAATATTCAGAATCTTATAATTATTTTCACATCCACTATACAATGAAGTATGGGTATATAAAAATAACCTTTGCTAAAATTTGTAAAGTGGGCACGACTATATTCCTTTCTGATGTTGTTGTTTCCTGCAATTGAACAAAACATTACGAAAAAATTTGAATTTTTACAAATGACTTTAAGAAATGTTTCCTTAAATAGATGTAAATTAGTCAAGTATTACCTCACAGTTATGGTTAGTCATCTCCATTCCGTGCTATTTTCAAGAAAATTATTTCACAGATAACATATCAGAAGAGATGATGTAGAATCACAATTACAGAATTTTGAAAAATTCATTCTCAAAGTATATGAGAGAATATAATTTAAAATAGGTAAAATTAGAAACACATTTTTGCGAACTTACAATGATTCAGTATGTTTCTCAGTAACAAATGACCATTTCATGGTCCTCTCGTCACCATGTCTTGTGCGTATTGGCACGACTGAGTGAACCCGATGAAGGAGAGCCGTTTAATCGATGGAATACTGAGGATGGCGCGTGCCCGCCCAATGACTTCTGACGTTGTTTTACTTTGATTTATGTTACACGATCTTCGGTACTTCGTCATCTCGTATCGTATCTAAGTCGCAAATATTAGGATAGAAGGAGAAACTCCAATCCTCTGAACATCCGTAGCTCTTTAAATGCAAGTATTAAGGATAAAGCAGGCCTGTTACTGTCGAAATGTGTATTCTATGCCGATCCACCGCATGTTTGCGTTGTACGACTAACATCGAAGGAATGCAAAGTGTTGCAAAAAAATATAGTTAAAGAAAAAATATCTATGTATTCTTTGCGAATTTATGTGTCAGATTTCAGGTTTAAAAAATTCTGTTCCAGGTTCAGAATCTTCATTTTTCTCTATAAAATGATTGCAGCCTCCATGCCCTTTTTATTTAATTGTATATATTGCCATCTAAGTTAAAAAAGGGTGTAAAAACCTGAAATATGAGGTGATGTGACTTATTATATAATTTTTGTGTAAAATCTGGTGTGAAAATTCTGACTACTTTGTTCATGCTCTTCTGAGCGTTTGGTAATACTCAGACATGTATTCTATATTGTACAGTGTGGCCACACTTAAGGTTATCTTCACAATTATACTTTTTATGGATTTTTGAGCATGAAAACTGAATAATGTTCTTCCACTTCATGAATTAATTCTCTTGATCAAAATATGAGCCTTACATCTTTGATAATGGTTGGAACTTGTTCAGAAGTTAATTCTGAATTTACCTCTATCATTTGTTTATTTTATTATGTTTCTCTTATGCTTCTGTAATCATCTTTGTTCAGATGTCAATTTGTAAACCAAGCAATCCCCTGTAGATTGCGTTGGTAGCAGGATAATTCCGCCGTAGCAACTAGTTACAGCGGGAGAAGATTTATGTACAGGATTTATCTATATAATTTCTCGCTCAGTCTAGTGCTGACACGCTGATGCATGCAGACATTCTTCGAAACGAACGCGACTAGAGTGATGCATCCGAATATTTCTCTTTCTGTCTTTCTTTCTCCCTTTCTTTCTCGCTGTGTCTCTCCAATTTCTCCCTTTCTTTCTCTCGCTCTTCGATTAGTTAAGGGATATTCTTCGCGTTATTATGCTAAGAATGAACTCTAAGCGCGAAAGCGACACCCAAACCGGCGGCGGCGGCGAAGCGTCGCTCCCAGACGGCACCAGGGCGCATTGGTAAACACCCTTCGCTACTGTCTGCTGTTTCTCGGAGCGTCTTCAGAATCGCCCTTCAGGAGTTAAACCGCAGGAAGGAGGAGGAGCAGCGGCTTTGACCGCGCTCTTCGAAGTACGGCATCATGGACTCTGAAAGTATACCGCCATCAGGTCGCGACCTATTCATCCAGACCACCGGGACCAAGAGAGACCGTTCCACCTCCCCCATACGGGATGATCCCCTTAACCTTGATCCCTCCCAATCTGGTGGATCTTTTACCCACCCAAAAAGAACCATCAGACAAAAACCTCCTGACCCCACTGCTCAAATCCCCCTCCACAACTCCTTCGGCCCCCTAACTGACCCTTCTTCATCTAACTCATCCTCTTCCCAACAAACATAGACACATCTCCAACCGAGTCCACAAAATCAAACCCCATCACTTCAGACAAATCCCGCCCCGACGTCTCGACCAAGAATCGGACAGTTTAAAATAGACTTAAACTCCATCTTCAGTGTGGGCGAATTGACACGAGACTTGAACGAAAAATATAACTGGCAAAAAACTGCAAAGTGCAACAGGACAGAACTGGTGATTTCACCAAAGACAGTAATGGCACACAACCAAATACGTGACCGACTTGAGAAAATCAGGACAGACCCAAGTATAAAATCCCTGTATTTCCCAGACAGGAAATACTTTTACAACAGAGCAACTGACGACGTACGGGACAAACTTGTACTAAGAGGACTTCCATCAGATTTTCCAATTGACACAATTAGACAACATGTGACTGACCTTAAATTAACAGTGTACCACATCACAGAGATGCAAAGACGTGACAATGGACAATTTAAACCAATTGGACTGTACACAATTGAGATTCCCTGAAAAGACATGGCAGAGACTAGACAAAACTTAGATACATTGGACACTACAGTATTAGGACTGAACCATACCAAAAGACAGACCACGTCCCACAATAAAAACTGCCTGAAACTCTTCCACACTAAGACATACTGCCACCGCAAGACAATCTGTGCCCTTTGCGCCTGATTCCACCCAACACAGACCGGTCCCCTCTCCCAAGACCCTGCCCCAACATACAAATGTTTCAACTGCACTGGTAACCACCCCGCCTATGACCCCACATGTCCCTACATCATCGAAGCACGCCATGAAAGAGCTCAACAGATTTCTTCCTCTCCTCCTCAATTCAACTCTCAAACCTTCCCTCCCCTCAGAAACATGTCCCAAACCTTCGCATCAGCTACAAACACAAACCAACCCACAGACACCCAACAAACTTCCTCCACCACAAATGACCGAAAAGACCTCCTATCCATATTCAAATCCTGCTATCTACCGCGCATCATCCAAGTTTTAAAATCAATTCTTGAGATCTTCAAAGGCCCAGAGGACATCCTACAGAAACTACTCTTTGCAGGTATTAAGATTGCAAAACTCATGAATTAAATGGATCCTCCTTTCTTACCCTCTCCTCATGGAACGTGCATAGCGGTCTAAACCTTAAAAAGCCCCTCCTCTCCCAATTCTTGAGAGACCACCACTCCGTCAGGATCCTGTGCCTACAAGAAACGTAGCAAAAACCCAATCTATCCTTTTCCCTCCCCAACTACATTACCCACCGCAATGACCGCCCTACCCCCAATGGAGGCACGGCCATCCTTGTCCGGAAAAATATTCCTCACACCCACTTTAAATTTCCCAATAGCGTCTCCCTTCAATGCTCTGCCGCAACTATAGGAACCCCACCACTCCAGTCATAATATCTGCTCACAAGAAACCGGATATACCCTTACCTGACTCCGATCTTTCTGTCTTACTCAACTTCCCTTATCCCTTTATCCTCTCAGGCGACCTAAATCTCCCCAATGGGGCTGCAGAATTTACAATAAAACGGGACGCAGAGTAGAAAAGTATCAAGACTCTCACCCATCTCTCATGATCAGAAGCCCTCCTGAACCAACGCACTTTGTTCGCGACAATCTTAATGATATCCTCGATGTTGTCCTTCACTCCACCAACCTAACCATTTCTACCCCCATTCCGAAATTTGACCTCTTTGACTACTCAGATCACTTACCAATACTGTTTCCAACAACATCAACCACCCTCTTCCATAACCCTCAGACAAGTCCCAAATCCCACACCGACTGGAAATCATATATTCATATTCATTCCAAAAATATTCATTCCCCTCCCACCATAGGGTCAATCCCAGAAATTGACAAATCCATAACTCACCTGACTAAGGAGATCAAAAACGCCTACCGGAAAACTACCACAAAACCTACAATGATCACTCCACCCTCCCAAATGAAATCCTAGCTATAATACGACCAAAAGACAAACACAACGAAGATTTACAAACATAGACGGGATGAGAACAAAAGACAATTCAAACATAACTGCTACGACACGACAGGCAAAAGTTTGACGACCTAATTGAAGAAAAAGGCAGCCCCAACCACCTCCACACATTTATCCGAACGTTCAGAGCTCGTCCTGTAAAAATATCCCCTCTCCTAACTTCACCCAACAATCTCACCTTTGACCCACAAACCATCACCGATACCTTCGCCCAATCCCTGGCCGTGCACTTCCTCCCCCAAAACCTCCCCATCCCTGATACTGTCCTGAAATACCTTCGAACCCCACACCCGCCTTTAAATACCCAACACCCATACACAACCAATAATACCGAAATATCCCAAATCCTAAAAACAATCAACAACAACAAAGCTCCAGGACCCGACGGAGTCTTCCCATCCCAGCTAAAACAC
Source organism: Gryllus longicercus (assembly GCA_038098605.1). Taxonomy (NCBI): domain Eukaryota; kingdom Metazoa; phylum Arthropoda; class Insecta; order Orthoptera; family Gryllidae; genus Gryllus; species Gryllus longicercus. The sequence goes on along the minus strand of JAZDUA010000069.1, from coordinate 3,347,158 downwards.
CTCCCCAAAAATGCAATAGACCTACTAATGAAAATTTACAATTCCTGCTTCTCGTTATCTTATTTTCCTATCCCCTGGAAAACCGCCCGCGTAACCATGCTTCCCAAACCCGGCAACAATCATAGGCTCCTCTCCAACTTCTGCCCCATCAGCTTGCTCTCTATTCTTGGCAAAATCCTCTAAAAGATCATTCTCCTCAGACTCACCCCAATCCTAAATCCTATCATCCGCCCCGTACAGTTTGGTTTCCGAGACGGCCGCTCTGCGGCTCTCTAAACCCTTAACCTAGCCATATCATTAGCCACCCCACTCCGCGCCAGAAGAGAAATTCCCGTCATTTTTACCGACCTTCCCCACGCCTATGACACCGTCGCCCACAATATCATACTAATAAAGCTTCACCCGCATATCCCGACCCAATTATACAATCTATTACAAAATTACCTATCCCACAGATCCTTCTACGTCCGCCACATCTTCAAATCCTCCTCAAACTACCCCATTCAAGCCGGCGTCCCACAGGGAGCCGAGATCTCTCTTATCCTATTCTCAATATATATAAATGATATCCCTCCCTTGCTCGGTGTCAAGGCGTTCCTGTATGATGATGATGATTTTGCATTCCTTTCCTCGCTCCGGTCTCTCCCAGTCTCCCTCACTCGTCTTCAGAAATTCCTTAACAAACCTTTGGGCCTGCAAAAATTCTATTCAAATCAACCCTAAAAAATGTCAAGCCGTTCTTTTCTCCTTCCGTGACAACCCGTTCTCACCCCCAAGCCTTAAAATCTCCCAACACCCCACACCTTGGCAAAAGCAAAATACCTAGAAAATCTCTTCTCACAGACTCCTATGGACCTACCATATAACCCAATCATTAACTAAATCCCATCGTATAATAAACACCCTGCTACCAATCCTCATCCACCACTCCCTCTCTATCAAGAAAAAACTGTTCCTCTACTACACCTACATTCGTCCCCTCCTTACCACCCAATATGGTTCCATACCACATCCATAACAAAGTAACCCTACTTGAAAATAGAATAATCAAATATTCCGTCCTTCACCAATAACCAGATACGACATCTGTTCCCAACACCAAATTCCACACATTCTTACATTCCTTTGAAACTCTTGTAAAACCGAAATTAAAAAATTCCAATCTGACCAAACCTACAACCAATTACTTACGCCACACCTCCACTTCCTACAAAACTCACCCAGAAACCGAATGAAAAAACATCCCCTAGAAATCCTTCAGCTTCCCCTCCAACTACCTAGGCAAACGGGCAAAGACAACGACCTTACGAGACATTCTCCTTTTGACTGACTTTGTAAATTACGACCCACATGTACTCTCCACTACTCCGACAATCAACAAAAACCATCAATCACATCTTCAACCTGAAATAAACCTTTTCCATCCAACCCTAAATCTACCTTCCCATAAAACTACCCTGAAAATAGCCACACAAACCAAAATACAAGAACAATAGTTATTTTCTCTCATGCTTCTCTGAACTTACATCACACAACCTTTCACACCTGAACATTGCAACACGTCTTGCTAGCTCCACCATTTTCCCTTCATAAACATCCGTCTAACCGAAATAAAATAACCCATGTACACCCAATACTTTCCCCACAACCTAATCCCCGTCCTCGTATGGGGGAAGGTTAATTGTCAACAAAACAAAACAAACAACAAAATAAAAAACCCAGAATGGTGAGCCGCGAAATCGATGGCAGGCATTCAAAATCAACAACTCCAGGACAGACCAAATCAGACATTCTTCTCATGTGGTGTTGCCCGTGACCCTCTGCCACGTTAAAGTATGTATGACCCGCGGCCGGATATTTTCCACACTGTTTTCTCCGCCCGTGGCCTTCTGTCACGTAATATTGGATGTTTATGTATTTAGGCTCTCTTGTAGCCCGTGGCCATTTGCCAGGTATTGATTGACTGGCGCTATTCGCCCTTATATTTGACTAGCGCTATTCGTCATTTTGTTTGACTGGCACTATTTGCCATTATTATGTTAAAGCTATGTTTTTTCACTTGTATTTTCACCCGTGGCCATATGCCACGTAAAATGGCGGAGATTTTTACACAGTTTCTCGCCCGTGGCCCTATGTCACGTTAATTTTTGGTGCTTGGCATATTTGTTTCGTTGATCTCGCCGTGGCTCTGTGCCACGCTACTCATGGATATTGGGCCATCAAAAATTACTCACATGTTTTAATTGTATATAGGAGATATTTTAATTGTAAATAGTTTTAAGTTGTAATCTGCTGAATTGGACTCGCTCATGCGTTCTACCGTTAAGGGTGTGTTATTTGAATTTTTTGTGTGTTTCAGATGTGAGAGATCTGAAATTGATTGGAAAGGGCTCTGTCTCGAATTAATTTATACATTGCTCTAATTTGAACTGTATTGTGTTTCAGAGCTTTGTCTGATTCTGCTTTGTCACTAATCGAGAGGCCGGGGCCAGTTGCTCCACGAGTCTTCGGGCTGGCAAATAATATATTGAAACAATTGGTGTTTCAGCACGCTCGTTCGCACTTTTCATAAACTGTTTCATGTGGTGTGGTTCGGATTTTCGCTGACTGCGCTTCTTCAGGAGCAGAGTGACGCAAGGGGGGTCGAAACTCTAGAAAATTCTGCAGATTGCGATTAAGGGGAAACGAGGTCGTGAGTGGCCCGTTTTATGAAACACCGCTGTGTATAAGGTGAACGCTAAGGTATTTTTTGCATAAGCGATATCCAAGCAGATGTTTATTGGTATTTTTTGGATGAAAAACTATTGTACAATTATCTATTAGATGCAATTATATGCGAGAACATGTGCCTACCAAGCTATTGACGTTCGATTACGTTGTTGGCATTTATTGACTTATTTATAAAATTATTGATTGAATTTATACCAATTTCCCGAGCAGTTTAGCATATCATTATTTATATTTGTTTTTCGAAATTTCGCCGATTGCGCGTCTTTGTCAACTTTGTATTTGCGCACCTAGCGCTGTAAGATTCAGCATATTTATTGTTATTGAATAGGTTTGAGTTATTCCATAATTTGGAAACTCCTCAAATCGTATTGAGGGATTTATTCGCAAAAGTAATTCTGTAAAATGGTATTAGTGCCGTTCCGGTCTGCTCATTTCCTAGGATTTGGGTAGGAAATATTATTATTTTATTTATTTAATTCAGGACATCGGGACCTTATTTTTCATTTGTGTACTGTAATTTATTATGTACATTTTTGTCCCGCCATGTACTTGTAACATTGATATTCTACGCGTCGAATTCAGGTTTTGTATTCCTGAAATTGTCTATTGTAAAATAAACTAAAGTTGTTTATAGAAGGTCTCTTCGATAGAAAGCCTTCCTTCGACCCTTTGATCCGATACCTGTATCCTAATGTTTTTAGGGCTTCGGGGACGATCCACACGTCACCTGCTAAGAGTTTCTATGTTAGCTCGCGCTTAAGCTAGGAGGTGTACGCTGCGGTCATTTCTTTAGCCTTTCTTGGCTGGCGACCGTGAAATCTATTTGTTTAATTTGTTTAAAATTATAACTCGATAAATATACTAAAGTGGCGGCTATTTTCTAGATTTTCTAATGGCCGCTTTGGTTCATAACATTATGTGTTCAGCAGGGGCGGATTAATATTTTTGCCGCCTGAAGACACATCAAATTTGCCGCCCCCTTTTTAAAATTAATGTTACATTTCAAATTGTAAGGTTTCAGTAACAATTCCTCATTAATTTGAACGTTTTAACTTTAAAAGTAACATTACATTTTGCACATTGTTTTCATAAATTAAATAAATTTTTTGGATTAGCTAATTTTGGATACAAACTATCTTCATAGCAACAAACGTTCAACATTATTAACGTTTCAACACTGACACGTTAACATTAAAAGGAAACTAAAACATGAAAACTAGAATTGTAATATGTTTTCTTTCGTCAACGGGCCTTACTTTCAGATTCATATACTTCTGAAATCATAAGGTATACTCTAACGAAGTAGACAAATAAATAGCTTGTATTAAATATTAATATGATAGATTTTTATTTACAACGACTGAACGATTAGAATAATACGACGTAACAGTTTCTATTATTTTCAATTTACCATTATAAACAAGGAATATAACATTTAACTTTTTGGATAGGGTTTTTTATACAGTTGAAATAACGTTTTATTAATTATAGCTAATTTGTCTATTGATGTAAAATTTTGCGACTTGCCATTTGGTGAGCAAATTCATCAATACTTATAGGATAATCTAAAAAACTGAGATAATTTTCTTCGATACACAATAACTCTAAAGAGTTCAGTCGATACTCTTACGATTTTGCAGTTTGTTCGACGCATTAAAGCGGTCTAAAATGAATCCCCAAACCTCGGCCATAATAGCAGTTTCAAGTTGATTTAAAGCAACAATAATATCTTTAGCTTCTGCACGCGTTGACGGTTTTTGCGTAGAATCATCATATATAATTTGAAGGGCATCTAAAACATTTTGCCAACGATGTTTTAGAGCCTGACATGCATCATCTCGAGCTGACCAGCGCGTAATTGAAAGACTTTTCAAAGAGAATGTACTGGATCCTTCATCTACTAAATTTTGAAGTATGTCCCATCTTTATTATAATATATATTATAATATATATATATAAAATTAATTATATATATATATATATTGTGACGTTATGGGATTGTGCCACCCCATAACACCACTGTCTCGTATGTATGAACACCCACAGGCAGCGAGGAGAGCAGTGCAAAGCAAAAGTTCATAAACACGCAGCCTGGTATCCGTTGCCCGTACTAAACAAAGGCGAACTAGCGAGCAACGTTTTCCTTGTGAAGGGTTGAGAGAGGGGAAGTAGCCCCACCACTGAGAATTTCCCCAGGCGTCGCACGATAAATACGCGAACCCGCAAGCGGAAGCCCTCTTTTGATTGTCGCCGTTTGCCGCCGCAACGACTGCTAGGTAGGAGTTTTCGGCGTCGAACAGACGTTCTAGTTAGTCGTCCGCGAGATAATGAAGGTTTAGTAAAGTGTTTCTTCAATTAACAACACGGGAAGTAAAAGAGAAAAGCATCGAAAGTTCTGGTTTAACAAAGTAGAAGTAGCAACGAGCGAGGAACTTGCATGAGTATTCGGGGAAGTGCAAGGAACATTTTCACAACGTGGGCGTAGTCAGAGGCGCCGGTAGCAGTCGAGGGAAAAGAAGAGGCCGACTAGGAAGAACGGAAGAGGCCGCAAGAAGACAGGAGAAGAAGAGGCCGACTAGGAAGAACGGAAGAGGACGCAAGAAGACAGCGTAGACGGCAGAGGCGAATCCCGTCTCTTACGACGCAGCACCTGGGACCGAGCGACGTCAGTGCAGAGACCAGCGCACGACTATCAAGGCCAAAAGCGGGACGTTCACGAGGTAACGCTTAGGGCGCGGAAAGTAGGTCAAGTTCACGTCGGCAGGGAAAAAGACTAGTATAGGAAAATGTTAGGAAATTGAGGACATGGGTGGCAATAAATTGCAGTATTGCAGGAGGAGATTTTTGATGCGCTATTGCCTGTCTAAAACATTCTATTTGGGACATTTATTATTCTGCTATTTTCAGACACAGTTAAGTTGTAAACGAGAGTAGTGCGCTCGCACACATTTTGTTCTTCGCATGTAATATTTTTTTGAAGCAAGAGATTGTAGATTGAAATTTGGTTTTATGTGCAATGTAATTAGAATAGCATAAATTTAGATATAATTAATTTTCCAAGGGAATTCCCAGTGTAGATTAGGGTAATTATTTCAGAGAATCAATTTTGGAGTAAATTATGTGTTCATTCATTTAATGTGCTGTAAAGGTTTCTATTTATGTTTTTGATCTTTCTTTGTAAAAGTGTGATTCTATTCATGTGTTTTTGTCATTGACTTATGCCACTAAAAGTTTATTGGTAAATTATACGCTCGTTTATGTGCAATTTGTGTGAATATATTGTGTCAAGGGTTCAAACCTTTCTCGCACCCTGAAGATCCTGCTCCCTAGATTTTTAAGCTCGCTTCACGAGCAAAATCTTGTTAACCCGCTTACGGTTCATGCGTGCAACTGTGAAGGTGGCAGTTGTGGGCAAAGGTGGGTTAGTTAGAATATATATATATATATATATATATATATATATATATATATATATATATATATATATAAGGTTTCATTAATTATACAAAAAATGCTTAAACTATTTACATCGGTTGAATTGTGGACTCATAATCAATCGCAGTTATATTTTCAATTGCTTGAGGAATCATTTCATTTTTAGCTGTTTGGAACATTGCAGTCTCATTATTAGATTCAGTGATAACCCTGAATAAATAAAAGAGTCAAAATATTATATGTATTATTACATATTATATAAAATAAAGTTTAGTAATATAATTATAGTAACATATTTTATGATAATTTATTTAAATTTCTATATTAAGATGTAGTTCATTTTAACGAATACAACAACACGTCAAGAATATTTAATTTCTAATCATTGTACTAAACATTTTTTGCATTTTGAGAATATTTTAGCATCTGCATTAAAAATATATTAATGTTAACATTTATTTATCACAAGTTAATAGTACATGGAAAAAATATACAAGCTGAATACTAAATATGTTATCTAATCTTTATGTTTATACTAACTCAGTAATAGAATTGTCGAATGAACTGCAGCAATGATCAGTTCCAAATATAGGTTTAAAGAAATCTTTTTTTTGTCTTATCAATTTCATTTTGACATTTCGCTTCCTTTTCTTTTCGGATTTTTCCATATTGACTTCCGCTGAGCCTTTTTCGATAATCACTCATTTTAAAACTTCAAAATATCATTTTTACTCAGCAGGCTCTTACAATAAACGAAACACAACAATTGTAACAAAAGAAAGAAAAGGGTTATTTCCAGATCCGTCTTCTAGAACTAACTCAAGAAGTAATAGATGTCGCTACTTTCTATTTAGCGCAATGTGAATGCATGGCGCAATCCGTCTGCGACTTCTGATTGGCTAATTCAAACTCCTTACTCTAAGAATGTAATTCTTTCTGCTCAATCAACCAATCAGAAGTCGTTGGCGAAATCTTTTCATGTATTCTGTAACATTGAAAATGTTCCCATTTGAAATTCAAACTTAATTTATAAATCAAAGGTTGAGGGGGCGCCTTTAGTCTCATTTAAATCATTTTTAAAATAAAAATATGATTTATGCTCTTATAGTTTTTAGAGAACCTAAATTTGTTTTAGAAAATATTAAGAAAATTTTGCGTCTTTGAAAATTTGCCGCCCTTGAAAACTTGCCGCCGTAGACACGTGCCTACACTACCTATGCGTAAATCCACCTCTGGTGTTCAGTCAAAGTAAAACACAACATTGCCTGACCTTTCAATCATTCACAACTGGAAAATACTTCGCAAGTGTTGTCATCTGTATTCTTATGTCTGGAAAGTGGACACTTCGAGATTCTGAACATGGAAGATGTTTTTGCTAGTAGACATCTCGTTTCTGGAAAATAAGAAAATAGAGCTAAAAAGATGTGTAAAATACGCTTAAGGTTGTTAGCATTCCAAGAACAAAAGTGAGAACGACGAACCTCAGTTGAAGAACTTCAAGACCATCAAGATAATTCTAAGAGGGAAAACTGGTGCATTCTGTCTACTATCTTTCCAAGTTGTTTCCATTTGCACAATGAAGCTTTGGAAAGCCGTTGAAAAATATCATTATTTGGTACTTGTTTAGTTGAAAAGCAATGGTACGTTGGTGGTTGTTGATTATCCGAAATTTGAAGTTTTCGTATGTGTCTATATATTTCTAGTGGCTGTATTTTTTCTAGTCAAAACATTCCTTAAAAAATTCTAAAACATTGAACTGCAGATAATTGAATTACGTTCTCTCTAAATCAGAATTCATTATGAAAGTTTTAAAATAAATCAGCAGACGGATATATCCAGACCGAAATCTTTCTGGGATAAAGTATCATTGTTATTATGATATTACACTGCTAAACAGCGTCAAAACGTAAGAGAAATTGGTTGAAACGTCGTGAATATAATGAGACAAGCAAAGTTTAATGATCCTTTTCAGTATTATCAAATTATTCTTAAGTGATTATATGGATACAAAGTTACCATGGCCACATAAAACTGTAATTTTCAGTCAAATGTGTTTTACTTACTTTCTATAACTGCAGCATGCGGCATGATCATTGCGTGATACTTCAAATAAATATTTTCCTCAATAGTGCCTTTAAAAATCTACTTGTAATTTTAATATTGGTATTAAAATATATTGTATTTTTATTTTTTACCTGTGCATTTTATTTCATCATATATAATACCACGTTGTGAGCCGTACAGTTCAAATGCGTCCGAGACAGTTCTTGCCTGGGTGGAAAAAGATTCCTGTCCCGTGATATACGGGGACGTGAGCGCTGCCTGATGTGATTGCCACTTCAAGAAAACCTACAACTCGCCTAATACTATGCATTATGTGTTATTTCCAAACACATAGATTGTTAAGGTAATAACAGGCTGCCTCCCACATTTCTTGTGACGGAATAACAGTTCAACTGAAAGTACGAGGTAGACGTTTTAATTTGAAATGATTTTTTTTGTTTCCTTGTGCAATGTTACACGGTTCTAACTAGTTTTCACGCCATCGATTTCAGATTTCGTAACTTGCGATTAGTGGTTCTAAGGTTGCCATTTAATCATCAAGGCCTAGTGTACTGACTGTTTGCAATACATTTCTGTACGATAGGCTGCTATTCGGCTACTTGTATGATTGCTTTGTTTGGCTGTGAACGAGTTATGTTGTTATGAAAATTTTACATTACTTATTTTGCTATATGCCTTTTGTGTGCAATGGCATTAGTTTTATTTTTCCAGTGTTTCTTTTCACACAGTATCCAGAATTATTTTCCTTTTTTGAAGTACTTAGACGTATAACATGTGACATTCCCTTATGACATTGACCAAGATTATGTAAGAATACATTGCCTGGTCCCATTTACTTGGTTCGTTTTAATTTTATGATCTGATTTTAGGTCTGACGTGTTACCTGGATCTCCTGAGACGATGCCAAAAGGTTCTAAATGTTCGCTTCTGAACGATAGATAATAGATTATGACTGTGTACTAATGCGAACATATATAATGTCTTTTTATCTACGTTCTAAAAGTTTCTTGGAACTGACGCGAGGTGGGAGAGATCTAGAACCTAATTTGCATTTGAAGCACAATAGAAAAGCCAGTCCATCCTAATTATTCGTTTATTTTTAGATACCTTTTGATCAGGTCATTGCAGAGATTCCAGTTTGCTTTATTGTAGATCCATCTCGCGACTGCTTGATAATGGTTATAAATGTTGGGAGTGTTGTTTATGTTTATAAAAATAGGAAAATGGTCACTATCATTGGGGTAATCTAAAATGTTCCATGAACATTTATAGGCATATTGGGTAGAAGTGATGGAAATATCAATGGCACTGTAATTGTTGTTACCGATATTGATGTGAGTAGGTTCTCCAGTAATAAGGACAATTGTATCTAGTTTATCAAATATCTCCTCAAGCATTATACCTCTGCTGTCAGTTTTATTGGATCCCCAAATTGGATTATGGCTGTTGCAATCTCCCACAATGAGAAATGTTTTTTGCATTTTGTTAATAATATCAATTACTTCTTGTTCAGCAAACTTCTAGCTATTTGTTAGGTAGATAATACATATATTAATTTAGACAAGTGACAGGATCCTTATAGCACTGACTTTAATGTTTGATGGAATATTGAAATGACTTCTTGATATGGAATATGGTCTCTGATGAATATAGCCACACCACCACTGGCATGATTGGTGTTAGATCTGTTTTTAAAGGAGCAATTATATCCTTTTATTGCCATGTTTGGAGTCTTTGAAGTTGATTTCTGACACTCACAACTCGTGGAACAAGAGTATTATCAGTACGTAAATGTCACCAAGTCCACAGTCTGAATGGCCATGTGATAACAACAGCTGTTTCACTGGTCGCGATCGGAGCACGATGAGTCTCGGTCGGCTGCCGCAATGGAACCGTGTGGATATTTATGTACAATTTATTTCGAACTTAGTACTGTAGCTTATAAAACTATTCTTAAACTTTTCTTCATTTTCTTAATTTTTCAGTTTCCTAATTGTAGAGCGGAAATATTATTTTAAGATAATTAGAGAACAGTAAAACCTCGTCCGAAATGGCAATTTTCTTTGAAAAATTAGGAGCAGTTTTTAAAAAACTGACCTTTAAGCGATACTGTAAATTCGAAATTTGAAGCTGGTTTAACAGAAAATTTTTGAGTTTTCGAAAAACTTCATTTGAAGTAATTTTAAGTACTTTAACTCATAAATACAATAGTATTTATAAATTGCTGGAAATGTGCATCTCAACGGCGTGAAAGATCTTTCAACAAATTTACATTTGTGTAATTTTTGAACAAATAAAAATACACCGAAATGAACTTAACGTCATATTAAAGAGTGGAATTAGCTCTATCCTTTCAAAACCGTTTTTTTAAGTTAAATTTTGGAGCCAATTTTGAGAAAATTGCATTTAAACGTTTCTGAATTTCCAGAGTTTTGAGCAAGTTTTCAGAGAAATGGTAGGTTTTCGAGAAACTTTATGACAGTATTTAAAACACATGTATTCATAAAAACAATAATGTAAACAAATTGCCGTCAATATAAATATTAACGACATGAGAGACAAATGAAGAAAAATACATTTTTGTAATTTTTGAAACACCAAAAGAGTAGAGCAATATAGTGTTTACGTCGTCATATAGAGTGTATTTAGTACTATCCCTCCTAAAAGTTTAAAGGAAAAATCTGGAGACGTTTTTATGAAAATCTACTTTTTGTAATTTTTTTTAAAATTACACGTATTGCACGCAATATTGCACGAAGACGACTAACATTTTCAAAAAAATGCACCCGATCTTAATAAAAGAACTCACGATGTAGAACAAATGTTATATGAAGGAAAAATCTCCAAAACCGTGAAAATCAGACCAATGACACATATATAAGAGTATATTAATCTATTCTTAGAAGACATTTAAACAAGATTGGATCCGTTATTGAGAGAATTGTGAAAATGTCCCGAAGGCTTCATGTAAAGTACCCCAAATTTTGAAGAATGTTCTTCAAAATCTGAAAGTTTTGATTCGAGTCAAAGGAACAAGGTTTTCTTCAACTTGGAAAAAAATTCCTGTTCCGGAAAAAAGTTCCGGACAGACGGACGTTTTGAAAAAACACCAGCAAATTTTCGGTATCAAGGGACCCTCAACAGTGTATTTCCGTTGAAATATGGGAATCGGTTTTCTGCAGCATTACATAACTTTTCCTATACTAGGTGGATTACTCTGTTTATACGTACGTATACGGGAAAGTAACTAGTGTTGCTAGAGAATGGCACTCGTATTCGTTTTCTATTTCCTTTGGGGTTGGCCACATACACTTGCCAGCCCAAAGTACATTTTTTAAAAAGTTTCTTAATTTTTCGACTTCTTAATAATAGAATTGAATTATTATTTTTAAATATTAAAGAACAGTAAAACCTCGTCCTCACTCCGTGACAGTTTTCATTGAAAAAATTGGAGTTGTTATTATAAGAAAATGGCATTTTAGCGATACTGCATATTCGAAATTTGAACCTCGTTTCACAGAAAACTATTGAGTTTGCTTAGAACTCCATATGACGTCATTTCAATCACTTCCAGTCATTAATTCAATAGTGTTTTCAAATCGCTGGAAATGGACATATTAAAGGCATGAAAGATCCTTAAAAAACTACATTTGTGTGATTTTAGAAACAACAAATGAATACAATAGTCACAAACAAATTCATGTCATCTTAAACAGTGAAACTAGCACTATCTGTTGGAAAACTTTGAAGAAAAAAGTTAGAGCCGTTTTTGAGGAAATGTTTGAGCGTTCCTGAAAATGCGGATTTTTGAGCTCATTGACAACTGTTGATGTTTCGGAAAACTTTATCTCACATCATTTAAAGCACATGTACTCATAAACACATTTATGTGAAGGAATTGCTGCTAATATAATTATTACATGAGAGACAATTCAAAAAATTATATTTGTATATTTTTTAAAAAAAGCATAAGAATAGCGGAATATGTCATTTATGACATCTGATAGAGAGCATTTAGCACAATCCCTACCAAAAGCTCAAAGAAAAAATATGGAGCCATTTTTGAGAAAATCTTCTTTTAGCGATTTTTTTAAAAATTGCACTTATTGATCGCAATATTGCACGAAAACTACTAAAATCTTCAAAAAAAATGTACATGTTCTTAATGAAAGAACTCACTATATAGAACAAATTTTATTTGAATGAAAAATTTCTATTGTCAATTTTGTAGTTGTAGGAAGACACCGAAAAACAATCATACTTTTGAAATTTTCGAAAATTCAGAGTTAATCGTGGAAATCGGACCTATGGCACTTTTATAAGTGTATGCTACTCTATTCTTACTAGAAATTTAAGGAAAAATTTGGAGTGTTTTTGAGAAAATTTTGAAAATGCCCGGAAGGCTTCATGTAATGTAGTACTCCCAAATTTTGAAGAATGTTCTTCAAAATGTCAAATTTTGAGTCGATCTAAATGGACAGGGTTTCTTCAATTTGAAAAAATTCCATGCATAGTTTAGGCCTTAGTGTTCACTACCACCAGACGGACAGTCGTTCCAAAAAAACAACGCTTTTTCGGTAACTGGAGACCACAAAACGTGTATTTCCGTTGAAATCTCAAAATCTATTTTCAGCAGCATTACATAACTTTCCCTTTACTACGTATAGTACTCTCTATGAAACGCAATGTAAAACGGAATGTAAAACTCTACGAAATTTGGGTTGTGCTAATTACGCGGTTAGAATGGAAACAGGAAGATGGCGTCATGCTCAGCTGGAAATGGAAAAGCAGATGATCTTTCTTCATCGTGTTGTGTGATCGATAAAACGACTTTTTGTGACTATTAATTGGAGGTATACAATGTACTTTCGTATACATCATTCTTGGGATATCAATGGAAAACCTCAAATAGGTTAGGGAGTTCTGATTATTATTTGGAAATTGTATTTAATTAATTTTGTTACATAATTAACGTAAGGATGTAAGAAGGATTTGCTGTTATTGGCCAAAATAATATCCATGTATATATGTGTAAAAATCTTGGTAAATACAGAACAAAATGGGATATGCAATACAGCTCTTCCGTGCGATGTTGTCGCACGGGTTCAGTTACTATTGTTTTAATATCGGAGCATTTACATTTTTAGGAGTCTGAAAAGTGATGGTATTATTTGAGAAAGACTTTTGTGTAAAATAATTTGAATAAAAATATTGAATACTAATTTTAAAAAATATATTTTTATTTCATTATTTGTTATAATGTAAATGTGCTAATTCTTATACAGTTCACTAATAATGAGAATCAATAATTTCTAATGTACTTATGCTATTCCTTAAGTGGTAAATTGTCATAACCAGAATTTTTCTCTTACCGTGAACATTTTTAAGCGATATACATCGACACACTGACGGGCAATATAATAACCGAGTTATGGGGAGCGGTACATTCTAATCGCATTTTTTTCAGATTGCTGAAACAATTTCGAATGGCCAACGGTTGCAGAACGAATGCACTTAGGGCGAAGTAAAAAAGGAAATGGAAATTCATTACACATTAGGAATTCAGAGAGACGTCAAAGCAAGAATAATGACACGATCTCAAGATCGTGAAGCAAGGCAAGAAGGCAAATACGAGACCGTTTTCAACATGTGAAGTTGCTCTCTCGTTCCTTCACGTTGCTTTGGCCGCTCATTTCTCTGTCGAACCTCTCGTATTCCTCTCCTCTGAGCTCTTTCCTCTGTTGCTTAAGCGCGTTGCTTGTCTCTCCATATTCACCACCGGTCGCACACATGACGCCTTCGCTCATTTCCGCATTTTCCTCAACCTGTTCGTTTTCCCTCTCGCGGGTTTTACTTTTTCTCCCGATCACTGTTCGGAAGCTTGTCGAGGGGTCGGACTGCAACGCTCAAAAATTCCTTCTGATAGTTCGCGTGCTTCCCCTTCGTGCCCACTTACATATTTCTTCTTGGGCGGTCCCTTTTTACACGTTTCTGCCGTTTCCTTATTATACGGGCGAGTAATGATTTGCCCGCTCGTCTGCTCGTAGCCTCGCGCTCGGACCTCGCCCGCTGCCGTGTGACGGACGTCTCCGTCTGTTGGCCCTTTCCCACTCCCTTTAACCGCAGAGGGAACAATACCTTCTGTACTTCCAGCCCATGCCTACCCGCTCTTTGGTCGTAATTTTTTTCTAACATTCTTTCTATTGTTTACAGACATCTGACCAACACTCGATATCATCTTAGAATGTCCTAATCAGTTAACATTTCTACGTTTTTAGCAAATGAACTACGAAAAGCAATTTCTCGGGAGAAGGGAGGAGAAGGGAAGAGGCCATTTTGCCAAAATGTTTCCTTTCTAGTTTTCTATTTTTAATCCTAACTTAATCTAAATTAATAATCTGAATGTTAATTGTAGATATTTTGCAATATTATGAAAGTGTAATAGGTCACAGGCTAGTGAATCCTTGTGGAATCCTTGTAGGTGGATAAGATATTCGTTGCAACATGTTCAAGTGCATCATATAAATGAATAACATTCTCTTACACTTACGGAAATGAAGAAAATAATCCTAAAATTTTAAATAAATTATCAGAATAAACTTATGCAAAAAGTGAAAAGGTTATTTGGCAAGATTTGTGGGTTACCTACGCATCATGTTGAACTCAGCGATTTGCGAAATATTTGTACTAAAATCTCACGACCTAAAAGTTCATGAATAATGGTCAATTAGCATTGCGCTGCATTATCTCTGACCTTCATACGTCAGCAAAAATACCAAACAGGGATTGAGAGACGCCCTTCAAATCTTAGTCTGCTTGAAGGTTAACGATTCTCATTAGATACAACCACTGCAACTTAACACTGAACGTCGCGAGAGCTACAAGAGGAAATACGAGTAGATAGGATCAAAGTTCTGAATGATGGTTCGATGGCGTGGGCGGGCTCTTACGACGAATGGCAGTACGCGGCGCTGCCCGCCCACGAACCGCGGCCCGGCAATTAATTTTTATTTATGCGTAACATCGGGGTCGGCCACGCCTAATGAAATAATTCATTAGCACTTCACACGTTAAAGAAAAGTGTCCACCGCACTTAACTATTATGCACGCCCATTACAGACCTATAAATTATAGCGTGTAAATTATCGAGAAATCGAGGATTACATGCTACGAGTATTTTGGGACAAATGAAGGGACGGGTTTGTTGGGGTTCCGAGGGCTAATCACCCACCGAGGTCCGTTACAAAACGAAGGTGACCTGGTGCCGAAGTGGGTGGACACTTTCGGAGCTGCTCTCTCGAAGACGGCGCGCCTTCCGTTTGGTTTAGGATACGATATGCGGCACTTAGCACATTTACGTCTTTTTTACTTAAAAATATGTTTAGTGCATTTGTACTAGCGGAGTGCAAACTATTCGGTTCGTAATCTATAGCGTGATTATTTGATCCATAGAGATTCCGATTATTATCAGGGGAATTATCACAGAGGCCCACGTCATGCCCTTTATACATATCGGACATACTTTGGGATTGCTTTCTATGGAACTTGATTCAAATGCTGGGTGCGGATAATATAGGCAGAAATGATTCTCACATAATGAAGAAAAGGAAATGATATCATTATGGTCTTGAAACCTTTGAGTTTGGTTTTACCGAATGTTTCGTAAGTTCGCATCAGTAACAAAGCTGGTTGGTCGTTAATTTTTCACTTGGTAGTGGTTGAAGACTAATAGCTTAATACATAGCAGGTTAATTTTCTTGTCGATCGATAGTTTTTTCTGAACGCCAGATGCTCTTATTGTTCCTCTCTGGAGTAAACTTGTTATAACTCTTGGACATTGTCTAATTTCTTCTGTTCGCAGCTGTCTCCTCACTTTTTTAAAATAGTAAGTTTCAAGATAGAATTTTGTTCTCAAACATCCTGTTTCCCTTCAAAAACGTCCACAAATGCATCTTCTTGCTTAGTGCCTAACGATTTTGTTTACCCATGCTGCGCCTTTTGAAAGCAAAGGAGCAGGCGTAGCAGGTGGTGCCAAGGCGGAACACCCGGCCCGCGCGACCCTCCCTCCATTCCCTGGCGCCGCTCCCGGGGCACCGTCTTTGAAGCAGTTTTCGTTATGGGCGCCGCAGGCTGTGTTGCGTAAACGAAAGGAAAGTGTGCGAGCGGAGCGGGGCGGATATAACTGCACACTCGAGCATTAATAGTCATATTGGAGCATCGTTTCATAATGAATTGTATTATTACACTTGTTTAAAATTATATGAAGGTGTGAAAGATGGTTCTATGTCGAGAGGGAAAGTTGAATGTGATCCCGTGGTGTCAAAATATGGGTTTGCTGGCAGTTGGACAAAAAAGATGCAGTGTGTGCAAAAAAGCTATGACATTTTTTGAGTTTGATGGATATTATGAGTCGTTTTGTAGAGCCATGGTGAGAATAGACATTGTTTGAAACATCTCTGTCAAAGGGGTCTTGGTTTGAAAAAAGTAATTTCGAGAAATGGGATTTGCTCCTCGGTACTTACTTGTGGGTGATGGGAGTACAGGTTGAACATTAATTCGGATGCTGTTGTGTCTGAAAGATCTGCAACTGATCTTTGGATGAGTTTGCCACTTGCACCACAACTTCTAAAAATCGGGAATAAGTCAATAATATTAAAAACTACACTTCATTCTATAACTTTTCGAAAAAAATATTTTAACTTGATTTTGGAATAGATTTAACAAGTGGATTGTGGAGAAAATATTATTATTAACGTTGTGAATATTTTAATTGAAAACTACTAAGAAAAATAAAAAAAACTAAAAAATAAAAATGAAAGTGTAACGGGAATTTCTTGTAGAAGATAGCACTGTGAAACGTTTAGAAAAGCTTTGAACAAAGCACATAACTGGAAGGCACCAGGCAGTGATGGCCTGCACAATTATTTGCTCAAAAAATTTACCAGCACTCACCATATTTCAATATTTTAATTCAATATTTTCTTCACAACCCAGAAAATCTACCTTACTTCCTCACTGAAGGTAGATCGTTCTTGTTACCAAAGGAGGGTGACACTAAAGACCCCTCGAAGTACGGGCCAATGACCTGTCTTCAAACTTTCTACAAACTCATAACATCTTGTGTTTCACAAATGATGATGACACACATTGAGGAACAGACCATCTTAGCGAATGAACAGAAAGGATATAGACCTGGATCTCAGGGATGCAAGGAGCAACTCATTATATACTCTGTAATTATGGGGCAAGTGCTTGAAAAACAAAGAAACTTGTACGCATGCTACATAGATTACGCTGAAGCATTCTACACCCTACCCCATTCTTGGATCCTTCAATGTTTGGATGTGTACAAGGTCCGCCCATTTATTCAAAACTTCCTGAAAACAGCCGCGAGGAATACAAAACTGTATCTCTCTAATGGAAAACAATCCGTCCACACAGATACTAGACACATCCAGATACACCACACAGATACTAGACACATCCGCCGAAAGATATTCCAGGGTGACTCTTTAAGCCCTTTATTGTTCTGCTTAACCTTGAATCCCCTGTCTACTCTACTTAATTCATCTAATTATGGCATCGCTCTTAAAAAAGGGAACTCAACTCTTCTTCGTGTCTCACATCTTCTTTACATGGATGACCTGAAGCTCTATGCAAACACTGAGAGTCATATGCGGCAACTAATAATCGTGAGGGAGAAGTTCACTGACGACATCAAGATGAAATTCGGTTTGGATAAGTGAAGGAGAGTGAATATCATTCGGGGTCATATGCAAGTTATAAATTTGGAAACTGATAATGAACCAAAGATTACCTTCATGGAACTCCATGAAACTTACAAATACTTGGGATCCCAACAGTCACTCCGAATCAAACACACTGTTACTAAGAACATACTAACAACTGAAGTGTGTAAACGATTGTATGGATTCTTAAAAACTCAACCCTCTGCTAGAAACCTTGTGCAGTCCATCAATTCATTTGTTATTCCAGTGCTGACATACTCCTTTGGTGTTATTAAATGAAGCAATACCGACCGCGACTACCTCCAGAGGACAATTCGAACCGCTATGACTCAACACCGAAAACATCATCCCCATTCAAGTACTGAGCGTTTTACCCTTCCAAGGTCGCAAGGAGGGCGAGGTATTGAAGATCTCATAAATCTACACAGCTCTCAAATTGCTTCTCTCAGAAGATACTTCTTGGAACATTGTGGGAGAGTTCAGCAAGCAGTGAGCGCAGTTGATAATAACTATAGTCCTCTGATCTGGAAAAAGCTTGATCCGCCTGTTTAGCCAATCACTGAAACGGAAGAGAAGATAACCTTATGGAAAGCGAAGGTACTGCATGGAAGGTACCCTCACGAGCTGAGTAAACAAGAAGTCGACATCTCTGCGTCGCACGCATGGCTCCAGCACGGGGATCTCTTTCCGGAGACAGAAGCCTTCATGATAGCTATCCAGGACCAAGTGGTGCCAACATTGAACTACAGAAAACACATTCTGAGAGATTATACCATTCATTCCGACTCGTGTAGATGTGAGTCTGCAAGCGAAACTATCCAAGACGTGACAAGTGGATGTAGCAGCCACGCACACTTGGAATACAAAAAGAGGCATGATGAAGTGGCGAAGCAGGTCCACCAATTATTGGCATAGAGAACGGGCATACTCGCCACTTCCGTGCCGTATTATAAATATGTGCCTCAGAATGTGCTTGAAAGTAGAGAGTACACACTCTACTGGGATCGCTCCATTATCACTGACAGACACGTCGGCGGCAATAGACCCGATATAACGTACATTGATAGAAACCATCAGCAGGTTTCCTTATCGATATATAAATACCCAATACCCACAACATATCAGGAAAATATCAAGAGAAGATCCAGAAGTATACCGATTTCGCACATGAAGTCGCAACTCAGTGGAACTTCAGTAAAGTGACAACTGTGCCTATAATAATATCAGCTACAGGAGTGATCCCGAAAATGACACTTCGGGCACTGGAGTGTCTTCACTTGGGTGCCAGGATTGTATATAATATGCAAAAGTCAGTAATTTTGAATACATGCCGTATTGTCAGAAGCCATCTGAACCTTCAGTAAAGCAACCACACACCTGGTCATCATTCATCAGTCATGTGTGTGGTTGACATACTGACCAGTAGATACTGTGAATAATGAACAAAAATGATAATAAAAATAAGGAATTTTATTATGTGTTAATGAAATGTATACTAAGTTTTCATTTAAGGCATAAAATTATTTATTTTTATGATGTAAAATGTAAAAAGTCTGTTTTATACAGTATTGCATTTGGGAGACGTACACCATCCGAAATCTGCAGTCGAACGTGTTACTCTTCCGAGAAATATGGGTGGAAGAGGACTCGTAGATATTGGCAACCAACTTTAGCGGCAAGTGAAGAGCATGAAAATGTATTTCCACTCTGCAGCAAATACATCAACATTGTTTAAGGCAATTTGTGAAGCTGCCGCCTATTCTCCGTTAGAGTTGTTAGAGCGACAGGAGGCTGCGGACTTCTCATGCAATGACGACCAAAAGCGAGATTCATGGATGGCGAAAGCTCTTCATGGAAGACATCCACACGAGATGAGCCAAGCGCATGTCGATATGAAAGCGTCGAACTACTGGCTTATATCAGGACAAATCTTTCCAGAAACTGAAGGGTTTATGTTCGTTATTCAGGATCAAGTTATCCCAACACGTAACTATCTGAAGTGGATTGTTAAAGATGAGAATGTGCAGAACGATGCATGTCGTTATGGTTGTCCAACTGTTGAATGAATTCAACACGTTACATCAGGTTGTACACATCTGGTAGGCACCGAAATAAACAACGACATGATACAGTAGCCAAAATTTTACATCAAGCGTTGGCACAGAAATGTTGTCTTTTGACTGAAGAAAAGGTACCGTACTTTAAGTACCAACCTGTGAGTGTACTGGAGAACGAAGAGTGGCGCTTGTATTGGGATAGAACTATCTTAACGGACCAGACGATGATTCACAACAGTCCAGATTTGGTGGTGATTAACAAGTGTGAGAGATATGTCACGCTTGTTGATGTTACTATCCCAAATACAGGTAATATTGAAAGTAAATATACTGAGAAAATGAGTAAATATGCATATCTTGTTGAACCCCTTAAGAAACAGTGGAATTTGGAAAGAGTTAACATCGTTCCGATAATTGTTTCAAGCACCGGAGTCATCCCTAAGTGTCTGATGCGGAATCTCAAGCAGCTAGGTTTGAATGAAGACCTGTACAAACTTATGCAGAAAGCAGTAATTATCTCAACAACAAGGATAGTCCGGAAATTCATGGGAAATGAATTTCAATATGAATTCTTTTAAAAATAGATGTATTGTGCTTTGATTTTGTAAATCTGTACAATAATTCATTTAAATGTGCCAACCAAATGAGAAAATAAAAGGTAATAATAATAATAATAATAATAATAATAATAATAATAATAATAATAATAATAATAATAATAATAATAATAATAATAATAATGCTGATGTTGGCATTTTGTAATTCTTTAGCTGGACATGTAGACATGAGCTCGTATGGAGTATTAAATATTCCACATAAAGATTAACTCCATCTTAAGATAAATTGGCAACTAACAAGTACTCATAAGTTATCCTAAGATACGTCTCCCAAATGCAATAATGTATAAAACAGACTTTTTACATTTTACATCATAAAAATAAATAATTTTATGCCATAAATGCAAACTTAGTATACATTTCATTAACACATAATAAAATTCCTTGCACGTCAATGCTTTGGAATACTTCTTGCCTATTAGAAGGGGGTAAGTTTGATCCATTGGGTACTAACGGGAGGGAAGTGTAGATGACGTCGCCTATATTCATGGAGAATCAACTCTTCTGCACCCTTGACTGTTAGTTGAGAAAGTTTAATAAACTGCTTTGGAAGTAGATGATTTGTATAACTCTTGTATAACATGGTTTGCAATGTTCTCAAATATCGATTTGATTTGTGATGGAGGTTGTATTTTGAAATTTGAGTATAATAAGTGCAAAGATGCTAAATTATTGTGATACTCATTGATTCTTAATGATTGCTATCAACTGCTTTATGTTGTGGCATAATCTAGTTAACTTCAAAATTGTAGGCTACAACCATTCACTGATTCCATGAATTATGAAGTGTATTTTTGTTTCCAGGAAAACACGCCTGTTCTTAGCCCAACGCCCACTCGGGCAACTGGCAGGCGAACTCCGCAGAAGCAGAGAGACGAATTATTGGAAGTGACATCGAAATTGATGAATACAAAGATCAACCTTGAAATCTTGAGGGGAAGACGATTGGCCTGCAGTTGCAAGAAATGTTCCTAGAACAAAAAATCGGGGCTATGAAGATGATAAATAATATACGTTATTATGGAAAGTTGTGTCGACTAACCCCAGATTCCCAAATTACCCTACATTCCCCAGAAAATATTGTCCCACATCAATCTGTATTGAATATTGCATGAAATGTATCGCAAAATGTATCCAATTTTATAATAAGAGACCCTAAAACAAATGACATTTTTCACAAAGGTCTTTGTTCATGAATAATAGGAGACATTAGAAATAAAGGTTTTCTACAAAGTTCTTGATGTATACTTTGACTTACCTTATTCCTTCATATACTATTGCCTGAACTAGAAGTATTTGAGGAAGCAAGATGTAAAAAATGTTAGAAACAATGGGAATTTTCTTTGCTTTTTGTATGTAGAAGGATTTCAACTTTGCGAAAACCAAATTTAAAAAAATTAATGTCTCGTGCGACATATAAATGACTAAGGGATGATCAATCAAAACGAATTGCGTTTTTTGACCTGTTTTAAATGCTTATTTACAAAATTTAAAGTATTTTGCCTAACACTGATCATTACAACGATGATTCATAGATTTCTAATGAAAAGTAAATTTCACTTATGTCACAATTTTCAAATTTCAAACTGCTTTAGAGTGTATTTGACACTTCTGTAAAAATACTACTTTTACAAGGATCAGTTGTGATGGTGTAATATTTTAACTAATTGAAAAATATCTGTATTTTCACAAATTGTTGTAAACCATCTGTCAAGCACAGATACATCCATAGTTTCATGTATGCAAATACATTTTTGTTAGCGAATAAAGGACTATTTCAATTTTGTACTAGATAATTATTTCCACTTTTTACTTTTTCATTTACATACGTGCATACGGAGTAATACACGTAGTATAGGGAAAGTTGTGTAATGCTGAGGAAAATGGATTTCGAGATTTCAACTCGTTTTGGGGTCCCCTGATACCGAAAAACTGTTTTTCTTCAAAACGTCCGTCCTTCTAGAGTATGTGAACAACACTAGCGCCTAAATCATGCGTACGATTTTTTTTTTCAAATTGAAGAAACCCCTGTCCATTTGGTTTGAGCCGAAGCCCTGCAATTTTTGAAAATCATTCATTAGTTTTTGGCGTCACTTTACATGAAGCCTCTGGGACATTTTCAAAATGTTCTAAAATGGCTCCAAATTTTTTCTTTAAAGTTTTTCTAAGAATGTAGTAAAATACGTCTATAAAGGTGGCCTAAGTCATATTTTCACGGTTAACTCTAAACTTTCGAAAATTTCAAAGGTTTTTTTGCGGGTCTATAACTGCAAAATTAAAGATAGATATTTTTGCTTCAAATAAATTGTTCTCCATAGTGAGTTCTTTCATTAAGATCATGTACATCTTTTGAAAATTTTAGTAGTTTACGGGAAATATTGCGTGCAATTATAAATAATTACAAAAACAAGATTTTTCTCAAAAACGTGTTCAAATTATTTCTTTAAGCCTTTAGCAGATATTGTGCGCAAATGCACTCTAGAGATCACATCTTACAGGATGACATAAACGCCATGCTGCTCTATTCTTTTGTTTTTCCTAAAAATACAAAAAAAGTAGTTTATTGACTTGTCTCTCACGTCGTTAATACTTACATTTTTTACTAATTAATACTTAATTAATTACAAGTCTTAGCCTTGTTACAATATCGTTTGGAAAAATTGCGTTACCTCCTTGGTTGCTGGACCTCGTAATGGCGCCGTCTCCGACTGTTGCAGATATCTGCGTGCTCTCGTCGCGGTTAGCATCTTTTCCTTTTTTTTAAATTCTCAATTGTACCTCTCGCTAATTAATATACTCCTAATAGGGGCATCATTTTACGAAATCGAGTACCTTCAAAACAAATTTCTACATGAAAATCAAAGATTCGTCTTCCTCCACGATGTTATCAGTCAAGATCACAAACCCGTCTGACTATATGCATTATTGCCCTGCTCTTCTTCGCCTCACAACTTGAAACAAAGTACAGCTCTTCGCTTCTGTGAAACTCGCTGTACATTTTTCCTACCAATTTTTAGATGTCTTTAGTTTTCCTTAAATATCTTCATTGCAAGAATTTGTAACTAAAATCCAAATAAACAATTTAATTACCTTTCTCTTTTCCAAATTACTAATATTGTTACCTTCTAAATGTTTGTGTAATTGCCCACTGCTTATAAAATATTCAATTGTCTTTGCCAAACATTCGAATATTCATTTAACAAAAGTTTTCGTTATTCTATAATAACCTAGGGTTAGAGTGACTGTATAAATCTTTCCTAAATTATATTTTTTAAATTTATTTACTCTTCACAGGTCTGCTAACACTTCAGTTTCTTGGATTTTTAGAAAAAAATACCTCTTAACAGTTCTACCTTGCACCTTTGCCTGTTTCTCCCTTTATTAAATATGCCAATTGTAGTTATTTTGGTGCATTTTTAATCACTCTTGGGAAGCGTCCGAACCGTCATAGTATTTTTTTTAGCATCTTTTGATAATTGACATTTTTTACATTTTTGTGCATCTATTGATAAAAGGAAATAAACATTTTTTGAAATATGAGATGAGTTCATTGAATAAATAGAATTGTTTTTCAAACTACACAAATTGTAATGGGACGGTCGCACGCCACAGACTGCGACGCGTGTTTCAACATTTTATTGAATGTAAAGTTGCTGTGAGGTAATTCCTGGAAGTGTGCATCTTTCGCTACCTGCGAAGGTGTAGGAAGCGTCGAAGTCACGGGAACATGCAGTTCCAGTGTCTGGATACTGCCGCGCCCCGGTCGCCACTGCTGACTCACCAGGAAATACGGACGCTGCATTCTCATAACCCGGCAATTCAACTGCACCTGTTCTTAAAACACGGGTTACGTTTGAGTTTCAACGGAATTTGGCAAAGCTAAAATGATCAATGACGCAGCGATTGAATGAACCGCGTGACGCGCGCCCGCCAATCGCGGAAAAGGGAGAGGGCCTTATGAATCCGCAAACCTGAGAAGATAGCTGTTACAGACTAGCTAGGTCATTCCGATGGAGGAGGCGACAGCGGGGGACCTAGGCGTGCCTTTCCTAGGTAGGGACAAGGGCGAGTTTCTTTGGCTTCTGGGAGGACGCCGGTGAGTGCGCTACTACAACGCCGACGCCCTAGAGAAACTAAAAATAATGTAATTGCTTTATTGACAATATTAAATACTCAATGTAATTTAATAATTAAGCTGCTTATTCTTACCTATTTGTTTATTTTTTCCTTCAATGGAAAACGCAATCTTTTAGGTTATTCGTTTTGAGTTATTCATTAGGATTATTACAGCCAAATTTTATAGTACCTAGTGTAATGGGACGGTCGCACGCGTCAGGTTGTGACCCGTATTTCAATATTTTATTCAATACAACGTTGCTGTAAAGAGGTCTGAATATGTGCATTTTTCACTACATGCGAGCGTGTAAGAAGCGTCGGGGACGCGGTGGTATGCAGCTCTATTGTCCTGACAGTGGCGTGCTCCGGCCTCATTCACTGACTCACCGGGAAATACGGACGCCACCGTCTCCTAACCCAGCAATTCAGCTTCACCTGTACTTAGAATTTGAGTTACATTTGAGTTTCAACGGAATTTGGCGGAACTCAAACCGTCAGCCATAACGCCTCGATTGAGTTTGAGAGGAGTGTGGAGTGCAGTGGAGATTGGAGAGTGGAGTGTGTGGAATTTGTAGAGTGTGTGGAGAGTGTGGAGTGGGATGAGATGAAAAGTTGGGCACGGAGTAGAGATCTGTTTCTTAATAATTTTGTATTTGTGTTTTTATTTCATTCACTTTTGTTTGTGTACTTATATTACTTTTATTTATCCTTTTAATGTTTGTATTGCTTCTACTAATTTTTAGTACTTCTTTTAATTTAATTAATTGTCACCGAGAGTACGCTCATTTGCTGTAATAAATGATATTCGGCCTCATTGACATTGAGTGCACTACACCTGTTGGTGTTATGACCGCCAAATTACTTCTCGCTTCGCTTCGCTTCTAATAAGCGCTTTTGATGTTCTTTGAAGGCGCTTCAGAGGAAAGGATGATACATTTCTAACTTGGCGCTCTGCCCTAATTCTACACAAAAAGACGCGCGAATTTCTTCCCGGTTGACCAAATACTCACTTCTTTCTTACAAAGTTCCTTGACATAGATTGTCAACTGCTTCCTGTTAGTTCGGAGCGTCACCGAAAGATCGCATCAGCTCCTGGGCAGCTCCTCGTGCGAAAACGTGTGACATTGTCAATATTCTAAGAGTTTAGCGATTTCCATTTTAGACGCCACGAGCTAGCATTGACATCAGAGCCGAAGTGCATAAAGCTTAGTAAAAACATGTTGCACGCTTTCAAGGTTCAATTCAGGGTGTGCCAAGCACTGGATGCAGTCGTAACGTGAGGTAAAAACGACGAAATTTGTGAAGAAACGTTTAATTTCGTCTGAACAGAGGTAACCGTGATAATATCTTCAATACTCGTTGATTATTTCTCCAAGTAACAATATTTGTCAATTGTGAGTCGTTTCTTTTCCAGAACACTCTTGTCTGATGAAAAGCTATCGATAGAAGAGGCGATGTTTCGTTGCAGCTAATTGCTCTCCCAACTTATCTTACGAGTATTTCGCAGCCTCAACAACACCATATACAGCCGGAACTGTCTTGGTAATTACAAAGTTGTGCCCGAAATGTTTCGATAAAACGCCACCGAACATTCCTAAACGAAGAGATTACAAAAGCTTTGTAATGCAGTGATCGTAATTTTACGGTAAGTAGTTTCATGTACAGAAAATAATTCGAGAGACATGACTGCAGTATTATAGCTACGGCATAACGAAAGTAATGACCATGACAGTAGAAAAAATGTGATGTGATATAATGGTATTTGAAAATGTAGATGGTACTTAAAGTAATTTGTCATGACAATCTAATGCAGATTTCTCTCGATATGAATAGGAATTACTTATCCTTACAACGTACGAGTATATCCTAAAATGTATGTGAATATTGTAATGGAACGGTCGCACATCGCGGATGACGACACGAGCCATATATTTATTTTACTTAATTAAGAACCGCGCCGCCGTAAGGAGCAGCCGGAAATGCCGTTTCCGCTGCATCTGTGTAAGAGACGTTTAGCACGCCGGGGGAGAGGAGGCAGATGCGCCTCCATTGTTCAGCCGAGAAAGCCGGACGCACCCCTTATGACGTGTGGGGAAGCACGCCAACCCCACACCCCTTCACCGAGCAACGGAATTACCCGCCCCTATTTCCGGGAATTTCGGTGACGTAGGTTACTGCAGGGGAGGTTGCTGGGGGCGACTTTGCCGCTGGCGCCGTGATAGGCGGAAGGGTTACAGGTGACGCGACATCCAATAGAAATAGAGAATGAGGGGGAGGAATCATGTGGTACGCGAGCCTTCCTGTAGGACCGCGGAGGGACAGCTCGATCACTTGAATCGGAGGTAGCGAGGAGGAGACTTGTATCAGAGGTAGCGAGGAGGAGACGTGTATCAGAGGCAGGAGCGAGGCCACTTAATTGGTGCCTGACCGCCCGAATGCCACGCCACCTCGACACATCGCAGCCCGACTCGTGAGACGACAGCCGGCCGATGGGACGGGACACTACTACTGAGTGCCTGATCGAGAGTGCCATGTGAGTGCGAGCCGGGGACGTGACAAACTATATCGCGAAGCGACCCGTCATCGCCCGGGCGCGTTCCCGCCGCCGCCCGCACCAAGCGCCGTCCGCACCAAGCCGCCGGCCGACGCCCGCCGCTGGCCTAATCCGGGGCCGTCGCCGTGACGGCCAAGGGGCCGCCACAAAGGGACCTGGAGCAACGCCGTAGCCACCGCCGCCAGACCCGCTGAGCGCAGTGATGCCCGAACACTGCACCTGTGAGCTGGATCACGACCGCCCGGGAGGGCAAAGACACCGGAGCTGAAATGAACTCTGGCCATACCGGCCGTTAATAAGTTAAGATTAGATTTAAGTTAGTTTTAAGTTTATTCATGTCACTGGACTTCACCCACACACTATACTAAGTGATTAAAGTAGTTTATGGAAATGCTGGAGTCTTTTTCTCAAGTAGTTAGGCAAGCATGCATGCCTCCCTCTAGGGAGTCTGCCGACGAAGCAGCCGGGCAAAGCTGAATTGCCGAAGGAATCAGGTAATCGGGGAGTCGGTGGTTACAATATAGTCAAAATGTGTTCCATCAAAGGTATGTGAACTTCATATTGTCGTCGGTGCCTAGGATTTTGGTGATGTTATATTACACTTTTGCACTCGTTTACTCAATAAGCGCTGTACTTAGAATAATACATCTGACTTTTTATTTATTATTTTTATGGGGTCATAGAGATTATGAATAAAATTATTATCGTTTAGTGCCGGTATAAGCCGGTATAATTTGTTTGCATAGGAACGAAATGATGACAAGGAAGAGCAGAGATTTATTTTTTCCTAAGTGTATCGTCTTTGATACATTGAAACATGGGAACAAGTGATCAATCTACAATTTGGCACCCAGAACTTGTAAAATGTATGGGCCTGGAAAATTTTATCTCCCTCGCCAATTTATTTATTTATTTATTTATTTATTTATTTATTTATTTATTTATTTATTTATTTATTTATTGATTGATTTATTTATTTATTTATTTATTTATTTATTTATTTATTTATTTATTTATTTATTTATTTATTTATTTATTTATTTATTTATTTATTTATTTATTTATTTATTTATTTATTTATTTATTTATTTATTTATTTATTTATTTATTTATTTATTTATTTATTTATTTATTTATTTATTTATTTATTTATTTATTTATTTATTTATTTATTTATTTATTTATTTATTTATTTATTTATTTATTTATTTATTTATTTATTTATTTATTTATTTATTTATTTATTTATTTGTGCGTTTGTGCGTTTATGCGTTTATGCGTTTATACCTTTATGCCTTTACGCATTTACGCATTTACGTATTTACGTATTTACGTATTTGCGTATTTATTACTGCTCAAGCCGAAATTAATTATTTGTTTCCACTATTGAAATTGAATAATAATTTATTTTTACAAAACAACTATTTCGCATATACCAAGATAAAGATTCTGTCAACATCCAAATACCGAATGGGATAACTACACTTGCTCCTCATTATTTACTTTCGAACAAGGTAGGTCTAAATTTTTTCAGATATGAAATTGTTTTAAATTATGCCGCACGGAAAGTGTTTCTGCATAATTGAGGCGCAAGGCTAATCAGGGTCCGAAACAAGGTCAGAGGGACAGTTCAAACCTGCCCAATCTAGAAACTTGATATGAAGAATTATAATGAGCCAATTTTGTGTTTTTTCTTAAATGGCAATTTTGTTCAATGACGTGACTCTTTAATGAACTGGCTGTGAACCGCGATGACAATATTCTGCAGTACAACTACTAAACTCACAATATCTTCTAAATTTTATCCAAGTATACCACAGAAAAATGCTCTTCATAATCCTTTTATGAACTTTCACCTAGGAATTTCTCTCTATCTAGCCACTACACTCTTAAATCCCATCTTATGATCATAAGGTTTGTATAGAGTATTGTAGACTCAGCTATCGTGGACTTCTTGGACTTTATCGTGGACTTTAGTACAACTACTGAACTCATACTTCAGGCATAACTCGAATCCATGCCACGTCATATTGAGGCACTTCTGCAAGCTCGGGGGCTACGGGTCACTATATTAGAAAGGTGTACAAGATTTTTGGCTCTTCAGTGTATTTAGCAGAAGTTATCACGCCCATTAGAACGACGAATATCCCATGGTGCCAAAAGCGTCTTCTAAAATATCTTCTAAATTTTATCCAAGTATACCACAGAAATATGCTCTTCATAATCATCTTATGAACTTTCACCTAGGAATTTCTCTCTATCTAGCCATTAAGGTTTATATTGTGGACTCAGCTATCGTGGACTTCTGTAATCCATTCAATCAATAATTATTCCAATAGGAATAATTATTAGAAATATTTATTTTTGAATCGAGCAGTTATCAGCGTTGCCTATCACGCCATTGTAAGCTTTCAATCAGTGCAGGTGAGATAACCGCTATGGTCAGCAATGGCGACGCTTTTGGCACCATGGGATATTCGTCGTTCTAATGGGCGTGATAACTTCTGCTAAATACACTGAAGAGCCAAAAATCTTGTACACCTTCCTAATATAGTGACCCGTAGCCCCCGAGCTTGCAGAAGTGCCTCAATATGACGTGGCATGGATTCGAGTTATGCCTGAAGTAGTGCTGGAGGTAATTGGCACCATGAATCCTGCAGGGCTGTCCATAAACTCGTAAGAGTACGAGGAGGTGAAGATCTTTTGTGAATAGCACGTTGCGAGGCAATAATGTTCGTGTCTGGGGATGGGGATGGGTTTGGTAGCCAGTGATAGTATTTAACTTCATAAGAGTGTTCCTCTGAAGCAATTGTGGAAGTGTGGGCTGTCATATTGTCCTGCTGGAATTGCCCAAGTCCGTTGGGATGCACAATGGGTAAAGGTGATCAGACAGGATGCTTACGTAAGTCTTACCTGTCAGAGTCGTATCTAGACGTGTCAGGGGTCCGATATCACTCCAAATGCCCACGCACCATACCATCACAGAGCCTCTACAGTCTTTTGCTGACACGCAGGGTCCATGGATTCATGAGGTTGTCGCTATAATCGTACGAATCTATCCGTACGAAAAAATGAGAAACGAGACTCGTCAGACCAGGTAACGTGTTTCTAGTCATAAACCGTTGGTTTATGTCAATAAAAATTTCGGTTCTGATGGGCCCAGGCAAGGTGTAAAGCTCTGTGCCGTGCAGTGATCATGGGCCATACCTCATCAATATGGGTTCTTAACCCCCTATCCATAAAGCGAGTATATCGTTGAATAGTTCGCAAGCTGACACGTGTTGATGGCCCAGCATTATAGCAATTTGCGGATGAGTTGCACTTCTGTCATGTGTAATACTTCTCAGCAGTCGTCGTCGGTCCCGTTCTTGCACGATCATTTTGCGGGAGTAACGATGCCGGAGGTTGGATGTTTTACCGGATTCCCGATATTCACGGTACACTCATGGTTGTACGGGAAATTTCATCGATCTTGCGATGACTATAACATCACGATCAAAATCACTTGTAGCTGCAGTAACTGATCTAACAACTGTGCCACATTTTGGATGTCTTATATAGTCGTTGCCGACCGGAGCGCCGTATTCTGATTCGTTCAAGATCTCTTTATTTCAATACGCATGTCTGCACCAGTTTTATTGGCTTTTCAGAGTAATTCCAAATACTCTATATCGCCTTTCCATTGGCCACTACTTGCGAGACTGAAGATAATGGATTTGAGGTATGATGTTGTCATATTTGTTCTTAGAGCTTTCACCTGCAGTTTCGCATTACGGAATTCCCACGGGTGTCAGTGGCGGAGAGACGCGGGACACGTTCTCTCCAATATTTTTAGGTACGTCCAGGAATTTCATTCTAATGTCATATTTTACTAAGAACACTTTCACACAACATTATTATATCGATGATATTAATTCAATTTACGTCATTCAGACTGGGACAACATAACATGGTATACATCCAACTATTTCCTTGTTCTTAATTAGTAAAAAAAACAAATCGCTGGAAGTTAATATTTTGAAGATACTTTTGAGCTTGCGGGTAGATACATTCTATTCCCTCAAGCCTGCATTTTCATACCCGACGACGAGCAACACTAAGTACTTGCTTGCCTGGATTATTGCTCTGATCGTTGCCACCGCCGTCCTCTCGCTAGATTCCTCTGTTTTCTAAACTTTGTTTTGCGTTCAGATTATTAAATTCATAATGCAATGCAAGTGAGAGTCTGCAAGTGCATCATCAGCAAATCTGTTTTAAATTTTCTGTTCTTAAGACACGTGATTTAGTCGTGGCAGCTACAATGTGAAGGAATAGAATTCGATCATGTGGTTGCTTGTGTCTCAAGCCGTAGGCCGTAGCGGAAATCTCTCCCTCTTAGCGGGGTGGAAGGTGTACGGACATGACATCTTCACACGCATTTCCCTGCGCCTAACCCGTCGGTCACAGATGCATTGCTCTAGGCAATTCGAGAGCCAGTATCAGAAAATACTAGTACTCTGTTACACATTATGCTTTGAAATAATCAGCAAGCAGTCGGACTGCAGCCACTAGGCCGTGAGGTGGAGTGTAGTTTTGATATTCACAACAATAGTTCAACAATGGTTGAAAAACAACGTAAAATTCCACCCATAGATGAATAGGTGAATAGAATCAAGAGAAACTCAGAACTGTCAATGGAGAATATTTAATATGTATTTATTAATGATTTCTTTCGTATATTATATATACATGTACATACAATCATAATAAAGCCATGTAATTTTCATTGTAATTACTTCATTTCCTTTAATTTACTAATTTTAGGACCGAAATATCAAAATCACATATGTCATAAAATGGACAATACTGTATAAAACGTAAACCTCGCTAAATCGGAAGTTTTTTTGTCCTGATCGACTCCGGCTTAGATTTTATTGTACCCTTAAAAACTTTCTATGGCTTAAACTGAAGTCCGGAGGAGGAACACACTTCTTTTAATGCCTCCCCTCGACACACAAATACTACACGCCACAAACAACCAATGGTAAGCGGTGCATGCCTCAGAAGAAATTATAAGGCTCATGGGAATGGTGTCACAGAAGGTCCGATTCACTAATCTGGACACTATTGGTGACATCGGATGGTTCATTTCGACCCAAAATGTTCTAAGGTCTCTCTATGAAGTTATAAGTCCCTGAGAATATAGGCACTTCTGAATTAAAACACCACCTGGAAAAGCTGGCTACGGCAATCAATGAATATAACCAGGAGGTACCACGGTTCGAGTCCCGACGGGTACAGGGTTTTCGACACTAGCGAGGGAGCTAGGAAGAATACAGCCGCTTAATCGAGGAGAATTCTAGCGACCGACTGCTCTGATTGGTACTTTTCCGTGGTTTCTCCGATCAACCAGCGAATGCCGGAGCAATACGGAAACACTGTTCTGTTATTGTTACAGAAAATGTGACGCGTGAAGTCCATCCCCGTGCGAAGATCTCCTCCAGTAACTTCCTCATCGTTGCACTGTCTCGTGCTATCTCGTCCCATAAGGGACAAACTCCAAGTTCCCAACTGATCTCGACATGTGTATTGCTTGTAAATGTGTATGCATGTAACGTGAGAGGAAGGCGCGTGGTCCGTACCCTTTTGTTACGATACTGCCCCGGCTTTCACCGGGTATTGGTTGACGAAACCGCGAAAAACTACCAATAAGAGAAGCCGGCTACTAGAATTCTCATCCAGGCAGTGGCCTAATACGACGAAGTAGCTATCTAATGTGCAAAATCCGCCAATGTCGAGACCTAAACTCTCAGACCTGCCGGTTGACAATGCAGCAGAGGGAACGGTGTAATCGCAGAACTTATAAAATTGAAGATGTACGGGATCCCGCGCACGCTCTAAGGTTTACATCATTTACAGCATTGTAACTTCCCGTAATGATATCTCGCGTTCGATTCTCCGTTCGAGACAAAAATAAAGCTGTAGTTTTACTTTCAAATAGTACCAGTAGCTGTGTGACGAAGTAAAGCTCCGGCAGGCTAGTTACGGAAATACGTTATGTTCGCAACGTTTCCCTCTTATCCCCCCCTCTCTCCAAATTGTGGGAATTGAACTAGACCCTGGCATGGAGGACACTACTAGCTTGCCGGAAAAGTCGGACAATCGACCTAAAATGCCAAATACATTCATACATGTGACCGTGCGCTAAACCTTGGCGTGCCAGGGGGAAGGCACATCGAGAAGCGCCGCCACCCACGGCGACCTCCAGGGGCGCGAGCATCGGGCGCGGCCGTGCGTGGCGGCGCTTAGCGCTAAGCGGCGTATGATTTCCATTCCATTGCATTCGTTATGCATACGCGAGGAGCTCGGATTGGAGCCAGTTTGTGCTTAACAAATGGATGGACGTCTTTACCAGAGAACGCCAACGTCAACACCTTTGTATGCACAACGAGTTCATTTATTCTTGGCTCCAGCTACTCTGCTAATAGATGACTGTCGATATTGTATAATATAACAAAATGTGCTTAATTAGTGAAGCTGGATGACCAATTGATGATACGTGACCTATGAAATTGTGCATAACGAATCGTATGCCTTTCTCTTTATGTAATGGAAAATATGTTATATTCAAAATCTAACAAAGTATTTTGTCTGTTTTTGGTAAGATCTATAATATTATGTAGAATGTTCTCTCTTTCGATCGAGATTCTCTACGGAAATGATTTTGCCAACAGTTCTATTAAATACACTAGAGAATACTTTGATATTCAGATGAAGGGTGAGAAAATATATATTCTTAAAAATATTGGATGTTAATGAGGCGGAGAATGTTGATTAATACGTTATTTGAAGTATTGTACTTTAATTTTGTTGGTATCCAGTAATAGTCTAAAGAAGTTGTATTCTTCCGAAGTTAGTTTTATTTTATCGTACAAGCTTCACATTTACTCACTAGGCCGATAACGCTCTCTCGACATAAGTTGTAAAATCAATCATATACTCTCAATGCATTACAAAAATACTTACTGAAACCTAGTATTAGTAAACGCTGGGAACTAAAAATCTGTTGCACCTCCTGCGATTATGGTTGCACTTCACTCCCTTCCTTTGTTTCACTTACGGTATTGTGATGATTTATGATTTTACTAATTTAATCTGAGTAACTAATTATTTATTATATTCGGTTAATATTAAATTTATTTTAAAATTGATTAATATTGCTATTTCATGCATTACATTGATTTTACAAAATGGGTTTGACATATAACACTTTACCTTCTTATTTTATTATTACATGTGGACGTGCGACTCTGTACTGAGTAGCGATTCCTGTAAGTTCTGCTGTATTATTCTGTTATTGAAAATTTGATGGCAACTTCTACAATTATCAACCTTATTACTTTGATAAAAAAAGTTAACATTCATTCTGTAGATTTACATTTTTTTAGCCTACGAGCTCATAAA
The DNA here is from genome assembly GCA_038098605.1 of Gryllus longicercus. Lineage (NCBI taxonomy): Eukaryota > Metazoa > Arthropoda > Insecta > Orthoptera > Gryllidae > Gryllus > Gryllus longicercus. The sequence continues at coordinate 3,312,393 of JAZDUA010000069.1, read as the reverse complement.
TGATTAGAATTATTTTTAATTTGTATATTCACAAATTTCGTATGGTATTTCCTGCATCAATGTTATTAAGCCTACAGCAATAACTTCGACGCCGGTCTTCAAGATGTCTTACATCCGGATTCCGTCGATGAGATGTTCTCGCTATGCCCATGCTATCGTCGTATATTCTGTCAGCGGGAGAATGTTTGTAATGTCCAACGAATATCCTGTTTGATAATAATATTCTATAATACGATATATTCAATTAATGCAGTCCGCGAACACGACTTTTCCTTCCTGCGCCTTGGATGAAGCGCCTACTCACGACTGCCTTTCATTTTAATTAACTTAAAACAATATGTATGCCCAGTTTCGAATCTATTCTACATTGATTCCCCACGTACGAAGTATTTTTTACATGAATTCCCCAAATCATACATTACAATACAAGCTAAGAATGATACCTTCAAATTACAAATGATTTATTACACATAAACAAATCACACAATTAACGAAAGTTTCCCGTTTCCTAACATCAAAATGTTACCCAGCCTAGGTCTGCAAAATTATTACCGTCCACTTTGATTGCTGCCAAGGGAGAGACTGAGTCATCTAAAGGTAGCAACGCCCAAAACAAAATTTCAACGAATCTATATCCAAAATTTTAGGCTTCTTATATGCTCTATTCCCGAATTTTAGACTTTTTTTAGATTTCCCAAAACCGTGGGTGCGTTAGACTAAAGCTAGCAGCGCCCACCTAGAAAATCCATCTAAAAAACAATTAACAAATAAGAAACCACCCCTAAAAATTTAAGGCTTATTTGAGGCTGTAGCAAGAAATTATTTTCGCATTTATATTCCAAAAATTAGGGCTGTACAAAGATAAACAAATAACATTGGTTCTTATGGGCAAATACACACCGAAATCAAAAAAACCTTTGGAAAATTCTGAAAACTACCCAAAATTTAAGGCTAATTTGAGGCTCTGGGAAACAAATTGTTCCCGCATTTATATTCCAAAATTCGTTACAATCAAAACACGTTCTTACAGGTGAAGGAACAGAAAAGACTCAGAAAAAATATGAAATCAACCCACAATTTAAGGCTAATTTGAGGACAGGAAAAAATATTCTCAAATTTTTCCAAAAGTCAGATATGTACAAAGAGAATCAATTAACATTGCTTCTCATGTTTAGTAAAGTCTTCTGACGAAATGCGACTATTAAGTTACATAAACAACTGACACTGTTAGGGTCTGCCTGAAACAGAGGAACGTTCTTTCTCAGATATACAGAGTCAGTTGTGTAGAGAGAGGAATCTGCGAAACATGTTGTTCTCTGAATTTAGAAACCACAGATAGACTTACAATAATATCTATACTACTGCATTTTAGCATTTTGCATTTTGCATTTTAGTAATATGAAAATCTATAATTACAGGAGCAATGTACGTTTAGGTTATTACAACCAACATTCTTGAGAAGTTAAAAATTGACTTTTTGCCTTAAAAAAGTTATATTGCTGGAAAAACTAGTTTTCAAAATGCGTGATAAGTCAAGTTGTAAAGTTTATTCAAGAAAGTTAGAATCGTTCATACTTATTAATGACACAAATATATTGGGCAGTGATGAATAACGTGCACTGCAGGTCTTGGTTACCCTAACTTATCACTTGATACGAGTAATAAAGAAACTGACTAAGTTCATCTTGTATTTATTCTGTTGTTTTCACTCCTCGTTTACCGTCTTGTCCTCTCGTTATAAAACAAAACTAAAATTTGTCACTGGGAATTTTCATTGTCCAGTGTGATTTCTTTTAGAAAATTATAATTACTTACTTGAAGATGTAATTCAGTGACTGTTATGAATTAATATATTGACCACTCTGCATACTCTTGTGCTATACTTCACATAAATCAAAGAATTAAAATAAAAGGATGTGGTAGCCAGAATCATGACCTGGGCTGTCCGGGTGACGTCGCGTCGCAGGCTGAGGGGTCAACGTCTCGACCGACATACCGCTGTAGTTCGAACACTACAGTCCTGAAGAAGACCGCGATATGTCGGTCGAAACGTAGGCACCTCAGCCTGCGACGCGGCGTCACCCGGACAGCCCAGATGAAAAAAAAATTATGGGTGCCTGAAACACGACACGAATTCAATTCACCATTAACCCACAAACTCATAACAATTCTCAAGTAAGTTTGTGACAGTGTTAACAGACATATTTTTCGGATGGAGTCAGTGCCTAGTATTACAAAACAATGCGAATTTATGCCTACAATGTGAGTGCTGAATGGCATTTCTTCGCTTCGCAACGTCTTGTGAAAAGGGACCATGCGACTTGTGTGTGGGTGGGTGGGTGGGTGGGGGGGGGGCAATTATAACATTCTCGATAACAGATAGCTTTCAATCCTGATAGAAACCTATTAATTTACTCAGGAATTTTATTTAAGTGGGCTGATGATAATGTGTAGAACATTTTCTTTATATTTGTTGCAACGCTGAACAATACTTAGAAAGATAACTATTGCAACAATTATGTAATAAAAAACAGCGGAAGGCACAAGGAAAATACATAGTTTCATTTCTTTATGAAAAGGTCAATTAACCATATTATATTATCAATTTAATTAATTGTATAGCATTCTCTTATTCGTAAATATATTTCGTCCGTTTAACACTAAATTGAATCGGTTTGGCACTTTTAATTTGAATTGAATCGGCTATGAAGTTCATATGTACATTTCTGGCACGTAATGGGATGTGAATTTATGAAATTATGAATTTAATGTCTCAGATGATGATTAAAATATGTTAATATTGCCAAGAAATGCCGTACAATATTACGTAACTACGTGCTGCTGTTTATTGTTCTGTGAAAGTATATTGATGGTAATCGTCTACTGCTGAGTGGCACGTATTTGACCAATTTGAGTGACGCTCTAGCAGACGCAGTAGCAAAATAGCAAGTAGACATTTCTGTTGTATTTAATTTTTCAGATTCATCTCAGTGTCCCACTTTGTAAATTACCACACGTACGTAAAACTGTTTAGAAATTAAAATGGTATCTTTTAAAATTTGTAAACTGTCAATTTTTGGAAAAAAATTACAAAATAGATAAAAAATGACTTTTTTAAAATTTAGTGAATTTAATACATACATCGAATGAAAGAGCATCTTTTTTTTCTCTAAAGTCGCAAACTATTACATTTCTTTTAAATTACAACAGGAGTTAAAAATGATTAACTTTAACAATTTATCAAAAATTTTGAAAATTAATATAGTTTTCATATTTTTGTTTACATTCTTCACAGAAAAAAATTTAAAAATCTGGAACATGAAGGTCAAATTTTCCTTAAATTTGTGCGTTTTGACGTGACCCACCTGTTATATCTGCTTTTCGGACCTCCTGGAGTTAGTACAGGATCTGAAAGGTCGAAAACCTGGGGTTTTAACTAATACCTGGGTACATAGACCATACTCAAAGAAAAATACTTTATGAGCTTTTACCAAGTAAGTCCCTCTTTTCAGTACCTACCGACTGGATGACTAGCGATCTTTCCGATGATACAAAAGTTTCTTCATAACTAAGTACACTAAAATAAAGTAAATGAAGTTAGGTTGTTTATTCATCCTTTGAATTTAATTAATTAACCACGGAAAAACGTTCTTTATTATTGAGGACGAACACATAATTATTTCGCTGATATAAAAACACTCACTAATATTTGTTGAACGTATTAAAGTATAATAAATGTATTTTAATATGTTCATCAGATATGATTATGATAATATGTTCAACAAATATTAATGAGTACTTTTTTATGTCAGCGAAATAAGTATATGTCCGTTATAAATAATAAAGGCCAAATTTGTCTTTAGTAAATTAAGTAAATTTTGATAACATTTGAATATTAAAAAATATAATATATATAAAAATAGTAATCTTGTTGACGGTTTGATTTATACGAATGGATTTAAAATAGAACCTACAACTCAAATATATTATTTTTAAGAACATTGTATGATACCCAATATCTTGGTGGAAATGTGACTTTCCTCTGGCATTACTTCAAGGAAAGATGAATAAAAAGTTTTCGAAAATTAGCCAAGCTTTCGTTTTGCCCAACGCTTTCGGCGGCTGCTGCCCCGCGCCCCCCCTGTCCCGCGGGGGTTTCGTTTTACAAGTTGCATTCTCCTTCTCTATGCTCGTAGAGCATATGCATTAAACATGCGCATATTTTTCCAGAGCTCTCACCGCGGTAACAAGTCCCCCGGGGCGGTTGGTTAGCATTCTCACTTCGGTTCCTGATACCCCCGGGTCGCAGGATCAAGCTGGTCCACGTTTCTACATATTAATATGCTCAAGCTCACTGTAGGGTGGTAGTCGAAAAAAATTGCATTGAGTTCTGGCTTTTACCTAAGATACTGAATTTTACTGGTTGACTTGTCACATTCCATTGACTGAAAAGCACTGTGAGCAGGCAGGAATGAACGTATTTCTTCGTCTTATTTTTTTTGTTTCGTCTATCTTTGCATTTTTACTTAGACGAGTCAAAGTTTTTCAGGTTGTTTTTCTTAGCATGGAATTATTTGAATTTTGGTCCAACGTTGAAAAGGATGAACAGCACAATTTAAAACGTTCGCTTTATTAATTTTATGAGAAATTCATCATATATGATATTTCTCTTACCTTTTATTCGAACCTATACAACACATAATGATGAATGAAGTACTTGTAAAACAAAAGAATATTAAAGAGGTTTCGGATATATTACAAGCCCATTTCGCTAAAATTTCCGTACGTTGTTTCATTAAAAATTACTGTTTTAGTTCTCCCGCGCGTTTGATCATGTGTAACATGGAATTCATGCCATAGATTCAAACTCTTGTTTTTGAGGAACGAGATCCAGATACGTTCAATAGTACGGTGGTCAGAAACACCAGAATCTTAGTTTCTACGAAAAATTAAATTTACTATTCCACTGTGCTGTTTCACCACACAGGTGTAAGTCTTTCTGTTTGCTAATATATGCTTATACTCCGATTTTAATATAGTGAAGTTCCATAAGTCTTACTTTTTAGTATCGAAGCTCCCGATTGATATCCTCGTGCTAGCTGACCAAAAGTCAGAATTCACTATAATGAAATCGGAGAATAGCAATATTAGAAAGTTTACTCCTTTGCAGTACCGGATCTAAATAATGAAGTCCAGTTCAGGTCTTGATCGTTTGAGTTCGGTTCCTGTACGGAGCAATTTGAAACAATAGTTTACAAAGGCCGAATTCTGTGATTCATTACGAAAATATAGGACTCTCGTTTTTAAAAAGTTTAAATTATCCAAATTGACTGAAAGTAAACACAACGGGTGTACAAACAAAATCTCTGCATTTTCGAAATTTACGTACTTAGCGCTTGAAATTAATGCCATTTATAAAAACCACATTTCCTCAAACCCCGCATGCAATTTTTCAATGGGCAAACCAAGGTACGTTTAAAGAAATGGCGTAGGTCTCATTTTCGTTAAACGTTCTGAATTTTCGAAAATTTAGAAATAATGCGAGAAGTATGTGCTGTTGCAGCACCGCTATCATTAACTTCTTCCAATATAAAATCAATTTATTCGAAAGCATTTTGAAAATATTATAATACATTGTTATTTTCCTTATTTCACTTCACCTTATTATATTATTTTGTTTTTATATTGATTATTAAATCACGTATTATTTATCAAATAATTTATTTGTAATATCTTTTTGTCATAAAAATGTTTTTATATATATATATATATATATATATATATATATATATATATTGTAGCGGTACAGAATTCTTAAGACAAATTAAATTAAGTAGACCTAAGGAATTTTTACTGAGAAAAAAACATACGGCGTCACGCGCGCAGCCCCCCTTCTAGTAACAGCCACGATCCCCCGGCCCATTTCGGATTTTTATGACACCCCACCCAACTGCCGGTCAAAGGGCTAATTGAAAACCGTCCAGACGCAGCCACATCTGGAATATCTTTGAAACGCCTGTCGTCGTGAGCGGGGAAACCCAAAACAATAATTCTGTAGCCGGGAGGCCCCTTCACAGACATGGCCTATTTTCGAGACGGAACAAAGGGACACTGTATTCCGACAGAAACAGAGAGTGGAAAATTCCCTTACTCCCCCGTCGCTATTGGCCAAATATAGTGTACAACGCCATCACCTTTAGCCAATAGCGACGCGATCATTGTAGGGAGCAGGAGCATATGAGGAGAAAGGGTGGGGGTAAAAGTTAACTTTACGCAATTTTTGAGAAACAAAATTTCAGTTCGAGAGAGACTTCTCTAGGGGTGGGAGCCAGTCGCGGGGAGAGGCGAGTGCGCCTCTGCAGGCACTTGGAAAATTTCAGTGGGCTGACAGCAGTTGGTAGAGAAACTTCTCTGGGGGGAGCCAGTCGCGGGGAGAGGCGAGTGCGCCTCTGAAGGATTACGCAACTTTTTGAATTTGTGCCTGAGAACATTCTCATGAGATCGGAGGAACACATTGTTGTGTGCTCCGCACCTGCGATCGTGAGCGATATCTCCTGCTACCTACAAGCTCCGCCGAAGACGCCGCCAGACGCCAGCCGCCCCCTGCTGACGTCACCAGACGCCGCCGAAGACGCTGCCAGACGCCCCGCCCAGCTGTTGAGAGGGTGCAAGCCATCCCGCATTCCAGAGAAGGTCGTTCCGCCCCCCACAAGCTTCGCCGCGCCCGTCCGGGCACATTGAACTTTTGGCACGGAAGCTCTCAGGCAATGTAACTGGGGGCTATTAACCTCTTTAAATTTTTGTCAACGCGGTGCCGCGCCAAGGCACATCGAATGGTCATTTATTATTGTAATTCTAGTTATAAAATAATTTTATACTCTTCTCTAGTTGTAAGCTTTCCTGTTAATTTTAATCTTTATTTTTTCTTTTTATACAATCTCTTCTTTCTTTTATTTTATTAATGTAACTTCCCTGGTACAGCTTTGTCCAGGAATAAACGTAGTCTTTCACCAGGAATCAAATTGTTTATTTTGAATGTCCATGAGAAACTAATTAACAATTCCTTCCACCACCTAATTTTTAAACGAGTAAAGTGACAAGGAGCGACTGAGCTACAACCGGGCCGCTAACTGTGCATTGTTTACATGTGCGGTGGTGTTACAATATATATATATATATATATATATATATATATATATATATATATATATATATATCGCTACTGGGCGTACCAAATTAAACGGCTACTTGACCGCGCAGGGTTGGGAGACGCCTCTCCGGAAATGGTGGGAGATAGGGGAACCCGTGAGATATAACGGCTGATTTCCGATAGACTTGCGGATATTAAAAGACAAGAGATCTGGGCAGCAACGGCTGAAAAAAGCTCGCTAGTAGCTCAAATCCATGCGAGTTCGTTATGGGGTTGCGAAAGCTACGTACATACACTCGGAAAGGACGCAAGAGTGGGGATACGCTTGGTTCAGGGTTGGGGGTGGATGCAGCGTAGACTAAAAAACGCAAGTGGTAACGGCATCTGTGTGCTTTGCGGTGATAGGGAAGACTGCATCCACATCCTCTTAATTTGCTGTGCAACCGAAACATGGAGAAGAAAATGGATGGGAATGGGAAATTACTACTTCCTAAACAGGAGCGTAACTCTCGGCCAAAACATTTTAGATGATAAAAGGTCTAAATTTATGAAAGAATTAGGAACATTTTTAAGAAAGGTTCGGACCATTAGGGAAACTGAAATTGGGGAGTGGGAAAACAGCACTGGTTAGCTTGAGCGGAGCCTAGACTGGAGAGAAATAAATAAGTCAATAAGCTAACAATAAGTAAGTTAATCAGTAATTTTATGTTAAGTTAGTAAACAGTTAATAAATAAGACATAAGTCGTAGTCAATTAGTAAGTAACAGGTCAATATAATAAATAAAATAAAATTCTCATAGTAATAAGCACATAAGGGGGTGAAGGCAAGGGGGGATCGGAAATGTAAGGGCGGAGGCGTCGGTGCGGACGATCTTCTGTGGCGCTGTTTGATTTCAGGTGCTGAGGAGGCCAAGCACTGAAAGGAGACGGAGGGACGCCCACGCCAGAAAATAAATAGTTAAAATAAACGTCGGATAGATTAGTATGTACTCGGCTTCTGACGGCAGGTTTTCCCCCTTCAGGGTTTTTTTCCTGAGCCGTATCTTATGGTCTCTTTTCCGCGGCTTTGATGCGATGGAGAGACCATTTGGGGTGAATACCAGAATTCGAAAGATTAGAACGCGAAAGGATGTAGGTATTGTAATAGCTTAAAGGCCTTCGGCATAGCCACATATAGTCAAGTAAGCTAATTTGTTTGTAATCATTACCTATTAAATAAAATTATATATATAATTGTATTTAATAGGTAATTATTACTGTTATATATATATTGGAACAGTACTCATCTTTGACGTGGTCTGTCAGCACGTAGGTGAACTGATGACACACATTATTTTATCAGATAAATAAAATTATTAAGATGGGACAGGGAATCTGTTTCAGGGGCAAGGATCGTATTGGTTGCATGCACTTGTTATGCATTAAAAAGGAACACCTCTTTAAAGAAGAACAACAAGAAAAATATTTATTACTATTACATAGACTGATTACCTTTGGGTGATCACCGCTAACTATTCTGATTACCTTTAATTTTTCCTTGTACCCTTGTGATCGCTTGTTTCCTGTTTTGACATTACAAGACAGTCGGCCAAATCATTACAAATACGTCAGCATAATTACCATAAGTAGGTCCCTTCCAAGACTCCCCTCACTAGTACATGAAACCCCTTTACTAATCCGATTTCTACGAGAAACCTCCATCTGGATCTCAAACCCATTAGTAATATTACATAAATACTTGTTGGTCGAGCCGGCTCCAAGGTTATTCTTCCTTGACCATTGACTCGGGAACGCTCGGCTTCACCCGGGAGTGCTCGGCACTCCACGTCGCTGCCCGAGGTGGAAGCTTTCGCCACGATGTTCGCCGCTGGCCTCGCATTGCTGATGACGACGTTCACTCTTGCTCTCCCACGCCTCGCTACGTAATTACCAGTTTTCACGGTTGTGAACAAAACCAAATAATTGTGTTGGCATCACACATGCATGACTACTGTTTCTATCATAACTTACACTGTTCTGATCGCCACGTGGTAGTCATTCATCACTGGCGCTGTCTCCTTTCAATATACTGCTCTGTCGTTACCTTATTTAATCATTCCACATCTAGTCCGTAATTGTTCATCGTGTTCATCACCTTACAATGTTGGTAATCCTATTCGCCACACTTATTCAGACTTATTACCGCTTTTGATACTACACCCACTCCGTTTATTACACACTCGTCTCTCCTCCTCGCTAGTCGAGCTTCTCTCCGCTACTACTCTCTCCTCGCTAGTAACGGAATTCTCGCCTCTCCTGGGCTTGGGACGTGCGCAAGACCCCTTCTTCCTTTGTCTTTACCGAGGTTCGCGATGCCGCCGGGTTTTGTGCGTCGTTTGAATTACTACCTTAATTAGTAACTTCTTCAATGAGACAGATCGGGACTCTCTCTCTCTCTCTCTCTCTCTCTCTCTCTCTCTCTCTCTCTCTCTCTATATATATATATATATATATATATATATATATATATATATATATATATATATATATATATATAGCGAACTCAGCACGACCGCACACCCAATCATCTCAGATTTTTTATAAACGACAATAACTTTATTTGATATGTTGCAAAGATTTATTTGCCAAAATTGCAGCCTTCTACGATAATAATTTTCTGTTTTACAAGCAATAGATTTTGAATGGATAAAAGGCGATTTTAGACATTCTTCATTTCGTTTTACTCATAATGAGTTAATTTACCTCGCAAAAAACACCAATACATTAATTCTGAAAGAAAATATTTCAAAGAATCGATTGGTGGCGTTTTCAATTGCAAATTTTTAGTCTCCAGTAGTCAAAATGGCGGCTTTTTAAAAAAAGTCATTTTTTTATAATAAAATAAAAATTTCAGGTTGTTCATATTTTTAAAATTATCAAATAACAATATAAGTACTTGTTTTTAGATATACTTTCATAATATTAAACATTTTTGGGGGGAATTATACCTAAAACCATTTTTCATTGATTTTATTGGGTGCACACGGTTGTAGAGATGCCTATTTTATTTTACTCATTTCATAACTCATTTCTTTCGCTAAAATCATGAAAAACTACATATTTCTGAATAGAAATTGAATGAGAAATCAGAGAGAGAGAGAGAGAGAGAGAGAGAGAGAGAGAGAGAGAGACAGACAGAGAGAGACAGGGAGAGACATATCCTCTCCGTATACATAGTACTTAAGGGTGGATTGTTTACGAGATTATGATAGTTAACACTAAAATAAACCTTTTGTATTGTTGTTAAGAGTACGATGTCTAATATATTGCCACATTTGTTAGATATGTTTATTCTGTAGTTAGTGTCAAGTGTCTTTCTTGAAACATTTCTATAATTAATAATCGTTTTCTGATTATTTTAAATATCTGAGAATATTTACAGTATACCTAGGAGTAATAATACATGGAGATATAAAGTGTATCTCAATATAACATACTTTATTTGCAATGTCTTTAGAGTGACAATAGACACTTCACCATGGCACTCAAACAATTGTTTTCCCTATTAGTGGTAATTATAAAGTATTACAAGATCTTCATGAGTATTCATTTTAAGCTTATGAGTGTAAATTGTGTATTAATCATGAAAAGCACATTTGGATTATTTTCTTGAGCAATACTTCTCTTCCATAATTTTTTAAATATTTTGTGCGAGTGGTAATATTGACTTTTATATCGTTCTAGCCTGTACAATAAAAAACGAACCGAAAGCATATGTGCGTTAAAACTTAATAAATATGCAAGAAAATGTTATATCATCGACTTGAACCTTCAACAACAATATTCATAGAACATATGAGTATCATTAAGAGATTAACATTTCGGCGGATCGTAATATACAGTAATAGTGGTTATGCAACTTTTTTCTCGCCGATGGGTGCCAGATAAGTTGAAGGGAGTTCTTTGAGTTAATACACGAATCACCGATGTTTCTACATATTAATGACAAGAAAGAAACCGAACATAAAACAGTTTTGGTTAGATGGCATGTTCATTTTTTTTCCCGAAGAGAAGAGAGACATGATGTATAGGCAAAATATAAGACGTTATTTACAAGCTTTCAAATACTCCACAGAAGGGTGGGCATGTTTTCAGGATGAACTTTCATTATTATGCATACAATTTATGTAAGACTGTGTATTTTAAAATCACTGTTGATCAATTGTTCAGGGTTAAATATCAGAGGGAAGAGGTTCAAAGTATATCAAAGAGTAGAACCACACGTGTAGGTTAATTTTTAACGTACTTTCAGAGAAATGTGTAGAGAGGAAAAGAAGTACATATTATGGGGAAAATGCACGCTGTAGTTATTATTGTCTAATTTACGATCTCTAAAAAGTTCCCATTGATCCACTTCCAACATGAGCAGTTGTTAGACATTTCTGAATTCGGAATCACATAGTCGCCCTACCTTAACCTATATAGGTGTTGTGGTGCGTTATCGTTGGCATTTTTCATGAAATAATTGTAAACGTTGTCATTGCCAACTAAAGTGCCAAAAACTTTTGTTGGCAATGACAACGTTTACAATTATTTCTACCTTAACCTTTTATACTCTTATTCGCATAGAAGAACAAAGAGTATATTTCAGAGACGGCACTCAATGTTAAAAGGAAAAGCCTTATTTGCCCAACTTCCGGTGACGCCACATTGTTCTGTATAATTTCTATTGGGTAAACGGAGAGCCAATAGCGAAGAAGTAACCGATAAATTTGAAAGAAACCAGCAACGCGGGAACTTTAAAATTTCACTCCCATACTTTCCACGCCTTAATTTTTAAAAAATTCACAATAATAATTATAAGGATTTTATGGAAGAAAAGTCAAATTAGGGTAATAAAATCTAGTATTTATTGAGCATATTGATATTATACAATTTTGTAATTTCATTAGTAATAACAATTTTATATTACAGAAAGTAATAATCAGTACACCTGCACAATTGCAACTTTAGTATTTCCTTGTAGATGTGCCAAATTAATGTAAATACTACGGAATACTACATTATTACAAGTATTATGAATAAACAATATGAACAGAATTGAAAAGAAACAAATGAAAATACTACCGCACATTTGCCCAGGTAAAACAAATAGTTGTGATACAAGGGGTGCAAGTACCATTTTGTTTTGCGCATAGGAAAGGTAGCGCCACTAGGCCAATAAGTCAGATGCCCCATTTCTACAAGCAAAATAAAATCACATTCACTCTGCTTTTTTAAGTGGTATTACTGCCTTTCATTTTATTTTAATCCAAGAACACGAATTACTTAATTATGTACTGTTACATTAAGATCAGTAGTAAATGATTAGGTCACATGAATGTATTTTGTTTTCTTTGTTGCTTTCAAAGTTTTATCAGAACATTTGAGCATTGTCCCACTTTTAGCAGTAGTGCAAAAAATTGAGCTTTTAGCATGCTCTGCATGCCTTGAAAGAACCACTTTTACTAGTTTCAACCTAAAATGTTTTTCGTCAGCCAATAAATATTTGACAAAATTATTTTATTTACCCACGCTAATCTCACACATGCACAGTTCAGAGCCTGGCTTTTTTAAAATGGGATCCACTGTGAAAATACATTTACTTTTAAAACAATGATTTACAAATAGTGGAATTCCAATAATATATATATATATATATATATATATATATATATATATATATATATATATAAATTGAATCAAGATTGTGTTTGTTATGAGAAACAATTATTGTCAGAACAGTATAGCAATACATAAACAACTTATATCAATACTAATAATAAAAATAAATACTAATAAGAAAGAAAAAAATACAGAACAGATAAGCACTAAAGAAATTCTAAAATTGCATGAAAATAGCCTCTAAAACATAAACTCAAAACCTTTGTATTCATAATATTAAAATAAAGTGTCTTAACATAGCAAGAGGCATTCCAAAATTAAGAAAATGACCATGCTTTACAGAATAAAATTAATTCTGTAAAGCACGGTCAATTTAAAGATAAAATTAATCTTTAAATTTAATTTAATTAGAACTTTCCAAATCAGATGTGGAAAATACAGTTTATGTAATGGATCTGTATTCAATGACAGAATACACACTGATTTTAAAACTCTCGTTGTTCATACCGTTACAAACTGTCAGCGTAAAAGAGATATGTAGAAAAACTTTGTGCAAAATGAAGCAAGTCATTTACTACACATAACAATAATTCTTTAAAATTATCTCTCTGAGTTCTGACTCCTTAAAGAGAACATTAATTTAAAGCCACTTAGGGTCAAACTCGTAGGGTCTAATATGCATGCTTCAAAAGCCATCTCTGGAAGAGGATCTGAAAAGCAAAAAAATGCAGTTAAGAAAGATACTATGACTTCAAATGAATGTTCTGAAAACAAATCTGTAACAAAAAGAAAGGGGTTTCTTGTATTTCACCATCTAGCGTTACGAAATTAGAAAGCACAGGAATATTTTGCTCTTACCACACATTGAAGTCGAAGATTCATCTCCCAGAATTGCTTTCTGTTCAGAAGTACAAGGATCTGTAATCACCAAAAAAATGAGAGTTTTTTATTTACTATAATTTACCCTTAATTGGCAATAATAACTGTACATTGAAAGGAACATACCATGAGAAACATCCATAAAAAACTTGAGGTGACACTTCACATGGGTGAAAAAGATCTGAAAATGGAGACAAACTTGAAATCTATCACATCTTCAATAAATGCAACAAAGTAATAATTGAGATACTGAAATATTATAGCAAATATTTACCTTTCACAAGGCTAGCATAAGCATTTACTGCACTTGCTGTAGCAGCATTTTCAACAGCACTAGTCTATATTAATGAACAACAAATTATTACCAATATATTATGCTTTTAATAGCATGCTCCCTTTACTTTTACATGCTCTCCATTTTACAAACATACAAGAGACTTACCATTTCAGTTCGAAAAGCTGCCTGTGTACAAGGATCTGAAAATTAAAAATTGCTGGTAACATAGACTCCCATCAAACTATATATTCTACTAAAACTATAAAAATATATTCTGTTAAAACTCTATATTCTACTAATATTCTATTAAAAAGTCTTACCAATTACACCCATTGCTATAGTGGGTGTCACCTCAGTTTGTTCAAACAATGGATTTGCAAATGAACATGAACATTATAAAAATTCCACAATTTGAAATTGAATTATTTCAATGCACTTTCAAGGCAAAAACTTACTGTGAATATTGGCAGAAAATGTACCAGGCACACTTGCTGTAGTGAACCATTCACTGGCATTAGTTTCTGTAAACACAAAAGAATCATCACCCTAGACTTTTAGTGGCATTATTCTATATAAATTTTACAATGACGTAGAAGATCTTTACCATCTACAGTGTAGCCTGGATTTAGAACAAACTACATGTATAAATACGAAAGATAAAAAAAAATGTAACTCACTTTTTCACGTTTCTTGGGAACCCAAATAAAAGTGTTTTAATAGCTAATTTCGCTTTCGCATTTTTACAGTTAGGTACCCAACATCTCGAAGCCATAATGCACGCTTCAGACTTTAAACAGCAGTAAATCACTTCAATTCTCTAATTCACTGACTGCGATACGGCGTTAAAGGCCCTACGAACAGCATGTGAATATACAACGACAGGTCGATGAAGAAGGAATCCAACGGTAACCAACCGGCTCGTTTGCGAAAAAAATTCAAAATGAATAAGTAGTTCACCGATTGTCCGCTTGAGCGAGTTGGTGTTGTACAGATGTATATGGCGTCGCTCTGAACTCTGATTGGCTACCGTATGGAATTTGAATAAGAACCTGATGTGCCCTATCTAGTGTCACACCACTATAGGAGAACAGATTCTGCAATTGTGCGAGTCACATTATCATTGCTTGGCTGAGCGAGCATACAATATGATTAGGACAAGAATTCACGGAGGATTTAATCAAGTTATTATCAATAATACTTGATTACTATAAGATTTACCAACGTCTTTCCCGTTCTTTCCGTCGTCCGGGAAGAAACACTCCCTCCAATACCCTTTACTAACTTCGCCTCTTATCAATATCAATCTTTCTTCTGGCAGGACGGTCTACCGTCGTGAGTTGTTTATCTTATGAAATTGCTGTATGCTTGCTCTAGCATTCCCATGAAAGAGCTCTCTCAACTTTATTCGGTCATTGATTTTGGAACAGGTGTTTTTAGCGTCGTACTTGTTCACAGCCTGGATTCATTCATCTAGATTTCTTTCTTAGTTTTTATAAATTTTGCTTTTTTGTTATATGTTCGTTTACTATGTGACAGAAATTATTTTTATTAAACTCCAGTGTCGATGGAGAACGCAAAAACTACTTATTAAATATATAAAAAATGTAGTAACGTTTAAAGTAAATTAAAATAGCTATTTATAATACAAGTGGTAAAAGTGACATTTTATTTTGAGAGTTGGAAAGTTTTCGACGCGCAATCCTAGGAGCAAAATAAAATCATTTTTACCACGTGTGCCATACACTATTTTTTAGACAACCTTATTGACTTTCATTTGATTTTAATTCAAGTATAAAAATCACTTAAAGATACATTAATCTCAGTAGAAGCTGACAGGGCCAGACGAAAGTATTTTGTTTCGTTTGTTGCATTCACAGATTTATCTGAACACTTGGTCATAGTATCATTTTTAGTACTAGTGCTAAAAGTTGAGTTTTCCGCACGCTATGCACGCAATGAAATAACCGCTTTTGCTAGTGGCCGTCTAAAAAATACTTAGTTCAAGAATATAGGTTGAGAATATATGCGTTTTGAGTGAATTAAACGTCTTTGGAAAAAGTTTCTCTCTTTTCCAACGACAGAAGCAGATTGTAATTGCGCATGCGAATCTAATTGAAAAGGTGGTGCAGAGCCGCCCAGAGGCTTTCGAGGTCCCCTTGGAGACGAAGAGTCGGGTTGGGGCCCCAAAAAGGTTGCAAACAGCGCGCCTTCTTGTAAATTGATGAGGTGTACGGTCAGCAAGTTCCACGGCCGGCTGATTTACATGTTCACACGGCGCGCGCGCGGCGCCCCTTCTTCCAACCTGTCACTTTTCATTTCCCGGATTTGTGAACAGATGGAGATCAAATGAGGAAAGCGTCACGGCTGTTCTCCTTTCTCTAATCTCCTTCCTATCTGTTTGCCACGATCTAAATCCATTGCCAAGACGCACAAATGACTATCATGAGCCGCGGTTCTCCTTTTGAAGGACACAGTGCTCTTGTTGTTTCTTCTCAGCTTCCGTACGTGTCAAGAAATTTAAGCTCTGACGGAGCACTGTGTAAGCTTCTGGTTTATACGGGCATTGAAATCACTGAACGATGTTAATATTATCCGACAAGTAAGCCTTGACGCACGCACTGCTTAAGAAGCTAACCAGTTTTCTCGCAAAAGAGTACAATAAAAAGGCTACTGTTTAAGTGATACGGTTCACAATTTTAGTCAGGAAATATACATCCGTTAGAAGTTTACATGATCCATCCTTGAAACAACGGATTCAGTGTTACGTTAATGACGCATATGTTGTTTGTTGATTTTAATAAACGAGAAAAGAATATCATTGTTCTGAAATCAATAATTATTAAACATTTAAATCAGAGGAACAGTAAATTTTGCCTGGTTCAATGGTATGCAAGTGGTACATTTTAAGATGTGATAAAATGAAATTGAAATGTACAGTGCTCGTGAAAAGTTAATGAAAAATAAGATCTTTATTTTTAATTTCTATTTATATAATTTATATTTACACATTATCATGAAACAATTCGTTAATTTATTATACTCTGTTGAATAAAACTCATGCATCAATATTCAACATAAATGAGTTTATTGTTGGAAATTACGAAAGAAGAGATTCATTTTTTCTTTCTGGTATTTGTCCCTCTCTTTACTACTGTATTTCTTGACGGGAAGGAAAGACCTTTCAGTGAGAATAGCAGGAATCCGAGACTGACGGCTTAAAAAATCGAAACAGTAAAAATTTCATATGGTGGGTGACTTTTGGAAAAACGTGGAAGAATGCAACAAAAATGACTACATTTGAGTTTTCGATTACGAATTTGATACATTTGAACAAGTAATATTTTAGACAGCCATTGGTAAAAGCATTTTCTTTTAGATGCACAGCATGATAAAAGTGATAATGCTCATTTGTTCAGATAAAAACAAAATACTTTCGTCTGATCGTGTTCAACTCTTCTTAACCCTATATTACAAAGACGTAGTCTAGACATCCAGTGACGATAGATAACCCCACTCCCTCCCCGTGACTTCCCGTTTCTCAAACTCATGTAGCTTCATTGTGTGACCAGCCGGTGAAATACACATATCGTACCCATGCGTATTTCCGGTATACACACGGTCCAATAGACTGCGCCTTTGTTGTTACGTCAGTGATCTTTTTAATGCTTTATTCGCTAATATGGTAAGTAATAAATAGAAAATCCTTATCTTGTAGCATTTAAGTTTTGTTCTGAATATTTAGCAATCAATTATGGGCAATTATTAGCAATCAATTATTAGCAATCATAATGGGAAGATGGCGATCATAACAAACATCGCGTGACGAGGTACTTCTGAGGATGCTTCTCTAAAGTCATGTATGTACAGCACCAAGCAAGAGTTTGCTGTGAGAGTCATTTAATTGCTGTGAGAGTCATTTAATTGCTGTGATAGTCACTTCATTTAAGTATATTTATAAAGCGCTTGAAAATGTATTTTATAACTACTTATCATTAATCCATTAAATTTAGTGTTTTATTGTACAGTTGAGTAACTATTGTTTTCTTTATTTTTACCCAAAATAGTCTACTAGACTACGACTTTGTAATGTCACTTGGTACAGGGGACCTTTGTAATCTAGGGTTAATGTAACATGGTACACAATTAGTGATATTTGCATTAAAATAAAATGAAAGTCAGACTAAAAAAGATTGTATGATACACATGGTAAAAGAAGTTTCATTTCTCTCGTAGAAATGTGGTACTTGTCCTGTCGGCCTTGTGTCGCAATATCTCTTCCTCGCAAAATAAGATCTATTTTTTTACTACTTGTATTAAAAATAACTATTTTAGACAGTCATTAGTAAGTGTGGTTCTTTCTCGATATCAGAATGCTATTTTTAATGTTCAAATTATCTGTGAATGCAAGACAGAAAACAAAATGCCTTCGTCTTACTGCTTCATAAGATTACAATAGACTGCTCTGGATCTTGCTGCAGTTGTTTGTATTGTTTTCTAAATTGAGCGGTACATGTTGGAAGAGAAAGTTGTATTTCCCCAATATTTTCTATTATTTTCGTCCTTTATATGATATTTAAATATTATTCCAATGGACAAGAACCGTATTTTATACTTTTAAATTACGTTTAGTAAAATTATAAAAAGAACATTATTTTGCAGCTACCGCTATTAACATGACTCATTATCGGATTCGTGCCTATTCGCATGATTTTATAGAATGCTTGAGAAATAAATACTATAAATATCATTAAGAAATTTGAATGAAGGCGGAATATTGTGTAATTTTTAATTATCTCTAATTTTTCATTCATTTTTTAAATATTTTATCTTATTCACAGGCACGAGTATTCATTTAATAATATATGTTAAACATGAAAAAATTAAACAATGGCTTATAATTAAGAACTTAGAATCTGTAACATGTTCCATTTAAAAAATTGAATGATTATTTTCGCAGAACGCAAATTACTGCTTGGGTGACGCCGTAAACACAATAGAGCCTGTATTTACTAGGCTGTCCGGGTGACGCCGCGTCCATGGCGAAGGTGCCGACGTTTCGGTCGCCATTCTGCGACCTTCCTCAGGGCGTAATGCGCGGAGATGTGCTGCGCACGAGTTTAAATGGGGCTTAGTTTCTCCTCTACCCGAGTGCCCGTTGGCCGGGTGGTCGGCCAATGCGGAGAGAGTGCACCGGCCAATCAGGGGCGGGCTCCCCGCAGGGTGAGAGGAGGCGCTCCGTCCGTAATCGGACGTTGCGGAACAGCTATGATCGCGTCCGGTCGAGATCGGACGTCCTGGTAAAATAGGTGTTTCCAGGCATCGTGTAGACGTATGCCTTGGTCAGCATTTAAGTTATAGGGGTGTTTGATGATTTCCACCGCCAGTTTTACCCTCCTCGTGCCCCAGCGGTCTTCTCTGGCTAAGAGGCGTGTGTCATCAAATAAAATAGCGTGGCCAGTCTTCCATGAGTGCAGGGCTACGGCCGATTTATTCGTATTATTGTATTTGTAATTACGAATATGTTCCCGGAGGCGTTCCTCTACGGTACGTCCCGTCTCGCCAATGTAACTATGGCCGCAGCTGCATGGGATCTCGTATACCCCCGATGACATAAGGGGAGGGACGCGTACAAGCTTTTGCCCGAGTTTTTCCTGGGCTTTGTAGGCCGTCTTTATATCAAAGCGGCTCAGAAGCTTGCCTATCTTATCTGTGACACCGCGTATATATGGCAGAGTGGCTATTTTTGTGTTGGGTTTGTCTCTAGTTTTGATGATATCAGCAGAGGTCGTAGCCTACCGTACCGCTTGGTTGGCAGCGTTAGCGCTATATCCGTTGGCTCGAAATGTAGTCTTTAGGAGCTCCATTTCAGAGTCCAACGAATCTTTATCACATACCCTACTTGCTCTGATGGCCAGCGTTTTCAGAACCCCGCGTTTAGTTGCTGGGTGATGGTGAGAGCCAGCGTGTAGGTAACGGTTTGTGTGGGTGGGTTTCCGGTAGACACTGTGCCCTAGTCTGCCGTTCACTTTCCGACTCACCAGCACGTCGAGGAAAGGCAATTTTCCCTCGTTTTCCACCTCCATCGTGAACTTAATCTTGGTGTGTGTGTTATTAAGGTGCTGGAGAAAGTCAGCTGAGGTTTGAGGGCCGTGGGGCCACACTACTAGTGTGTCGTTCACGTACCGGAGCCATAAGGTTGGTTTTAGAGGGGCATTCTCCAGGGCTTCCGTTTCGAAAGCCTCCATAAAAAGGTTAGCCACAACCGGAGAGAGGGGGGAACCCATGGCCGCTCCTTCAACTTGAGCATATAGTTGCTCACGGTACTGAAAGAAAGTGGACGTGAGACAGAACTCAGCTAAGTCGGCCCATTCCGAATTGAGCCCACGGGAGCAAAGTTTACTGCGAATGACAGTGGCCGCCTCGTCCACCGGAACCATTGTGAACAGAGACGTGACATCCAAGCTGACGAGGATGTCCGAGTCATTTACACGATGCTCCTTAAGTATTTCAATAAGATGTGCCGAATTCCTAACAGCTGACTTGATGTCGTCAGTCAGACGCTGCAATTTGTCGGCCAAATAGCGGGCGAGAGGGTGGGTGGTAGAGTTAATAGCGTTCACAATGGGGCGCAGTGGCACGTCTGGTTTATGTATCTTAGGGAGACAATTAAGCCTAGGGGTACAGTGGTTGCCACGTTTTAGCCTAGGTTTGGCCTCCGGCTCTATAGCAGCCGAGTTATTTACCCGTACCGCGACCTCTCCCCTCAGTTTTCGAACGGGGTTGCTTTTCAGGACAGTGTAGGACTGATCTGTCAGCAACGCCTCAACTTTAGAATGGTAGTCTATTGTTTTCATGGCCACCGTGGCATTGCCTTTGTCCGCGGGTACTACGACAAGGTCCTCGCGCTTGCGTAGTTCGCGCAATGCCACACGTTCCTCGCGTGGCAATTTAGAATGGCCCAGAAGACGAGCCGATTCTCTGCGAATGTAGTCAGCCTGGTCGGCGGGCAGTTTCGAGACCGCGTTTTCCACCCCTGCCACTATATCCGCTGTAGGAATGCGATCAGGCACGGGGGCGAAATTAAGACCTTTACTCAAAACAGACACTGTGGCTTCGTTAAACTGTTCATCAGTTATGTTTACGACAGTACTCGTCAAGCCAACCCTACCGGCCTGAGGATGTTGTTTGGCCTTCAGTTTGTTAAATTTGTGAATTTGCTTACATCTAGAGGAGAAACTAAGCCCCATTTAAACTCGTGCGTAGCACATCTCCGCGCATTACGCCCTGAGGAAGGTCGCAGAATGGCGACCAAAACGTCGGCACCTTCGCCATGGACGCGGCGTCACCCGGACAGCCTAGTAAATACTGACTCCGGCCGCGGAAGCCTACGCTCTCACAATAGAGCCTCATATTCAACCTGAGGCACAGCTTTCACTTACACTCGTGAGCACGGGATTTAATAGTCCCAACAATGGTGTAGCCAATCTAACTTCTCAACTAGAAACTTTTTTTTCGAATTCGGGCCAGATTTTAGGCATTTGATTCCAATGTGCGCCGCTGCAATTAACTTCCAACACGCAACGCTCACTCACCCGCGTCATCGGTCGCCGGATGCGCTGAACGCTTTGCTGCCCGTACGCTGCTGCTTGCGCTTCGTGTTCACTCTGTCTCACAGGCCGTGCCCCCTTGAACAATTTGAAAGCGGCTCTTCCTAATAAGACATTTTATTTTCCAAAATATGTTCAATCCCTGACTTTCCCATTTTTTAACCTACTCAATGTTATACGACATTTGAGAAAAATGCTCCCTGAGCTATCTGACAACCCAGCAAAAGGTTCAACGTAAAATTAATTGTATTTAATTAATGTGTTCCTAAAGTAACAATTTCGCTCTTCTTGTGGTAGGTTTAAGTTAATTACCAGTAAAATATTACTTATGTCAATTAAAAAAACAATGGTATAGGGAGCCCGGAAATAAATTTGCCCTATTGTTTTCAAGATGTCTTCGATGCATTCGCCCCTCACTGCCTGCTGTGATTCATATGGGCGTCTTTTACATGCCAAACGAAGTCTTCCCGTTTCTTCAACACAGAATTAATGATTGTTGATTTGTTATTTTTTGATAATACTGTTCTGCTACATTGACTCAACGCAACTAAACAGTAAAAACTGTCAAAAGTTATTCTTAGCGGTCGACATGTGTCAAGATTTTAAACATTCCGTCATCCGCCAAAAAATTCAAAATATGATTTGGCGTCATACGGGTGTAATCAGAAAACAGACGACAGTGGTTAGTAAAACAGTAGTTTTATTCACAATCTAGACAGTAGTCTCAATTAAACAACTACCCTGCTTACAATAAACTAAATAAATAGATCCAAGGAGAGAGAATTTAAGAACGGCTACCACACCGCAACATACTACCGATGTTCCCTGCGTGAAGCACCTCTATACCTCGAGACCGTCAACACAAGTCAGTTTCGCAAGTCACATCAATGAATTGCCGGCCCCTCGCCCTAGTGCACGTACTCGTACAGACACACGCATCACCTGTCGCCGACGCCGCTAGAACAAGAAGACTGAGGCATTGTTCTCCTAGCCTTATATAGACCCTTTGACGCTACCCGCCGCCCCCATTGCCTCCTCTCAACCGCCGCCCTGCCACGCTACGACCACGGAAAGTCCCAGTGCGTCATCACTCCGCCCTTTGTTCAACATCCGGCGATGCCCGCAGGGAGCCACATGGTTGTCTCCGTTTGTAACGCGACATGACGCTACAATTTGCTGTCAAAGATAGCTAATAAATACGCATATTTCAAGAATAGATATTTCTTATTTTTGTTAAGGTTTCTTATAAAAAGATATTACGAAAGGTACCGAACAACAAAGGTCAATAATGCAAATATCGGACAGCACTGACCACGTCCGGACACCACGTATATTATTTGTTCTACACATACCTTATGATGTCAATAACTATTACAGGACGTTTTCACGTGTTTCTCTCATTTATTATTCTTCTTTTCGGTTTCTATTTTCATATATATTAAGAATTTCACCAACTTGGCTTATATATTTTAAAAAAGTATTTATTGTAGATCACTTTTCATTTTCTTTGTTATTAGCATTCTCAGCTACAGCAACAAAAATTAGATCATACGTAGTATACTTTTACATCAACAAGGATTAGTTTTAACATAATAAAATTTCATTTATACGTATCATCAAAATTAAACTTATTTTGCCCTTACATCAATAAAAGTTTAAACCATAGATAACATGATTTTATGTAGATAAGGATAAATTTTAGCATAACAGAAATTAATTTAAACTTATGAACAATACTTAACATATTTTATCCTTAGATTTAGATTTACTTAGTCAAAAAACAGTAAAAACTATTTGTGACGTATGGGGGAGAAGATAACCTGCACACGTTTCTTGATTTCCAGTTTCATTTTTGTTCCCTTTTTTAAAAAGTGAGTTAATTTTTGCTGGTTTGAAAATATCTGGAAATATTACTGTGCATAAAGAAGCATTGAAAATATGTAAAAGGCAGGTACACAAGTTTCCAGTAAACGATCCGGAAATTCATCTAAACGTGATGAATATTTTTTTTTAGTTTACTCGGACTATTCGTAAGATTTCGTTAGAAGAAGTTTCGGAAATAAACATTTTGTCGAAAATTTTTGGGAAGGAAATGATGTTGAATTTTAATGTTTTAGTCCCTTCGTGATTTCAGCCGCAATGCTAGAAAAGTGTTGGTTCAAGAAATTTGTCACTGTTTCCTGATTACTGGCTTCTCTTTCATTATCCTTCAAAACAACACTCTACTAAGTAAGGAGATGATGTGGTCGTATTTTTTACAATATTTCACATTGCCTTAGTTTTGTTACTAGCTTTCAATATACCATGAGTATTTTTCATTATTTTTGTCTGAACTATTTCTTTCCTTAAGATTCTTTTTTATTCTCGGAAGGAGACATGAAAACCGGTTGATACGTTATGGTGTTTTGAAATAAAGTAAAGCGTACGTTTGTTTTTACACGATGTTCTTATGCCTTGTGTGATCCAAGTATTATTTTCCTGTGAAATATTTAATTTTCTCTTTTTGAGAGGAAAGCATGCGTTAAAGTGAAATGTAAGGTTTGATAAAAATAGATTATATTTTTCATTTGTGTCAACAACGATATAAACTGTGTCCCATGATTCCTTCAGCAAGTAGTCAATTCTATGTTAACTTAAGTAAATGCTCTGCACATGCGTGAATAATTTGTGTCAGTGTTCATGTTTTTAGTAATTGTAAGAATTTGTGGTCACTGTAAAATAGATTAGAAGTTTTTATTTCATATCTAATTGTGGTTTTGTTAATTATAATATGATCTATTGCTTTTTATGATGTAAATGAATTCCGCGTAGATACATTCACTGAAATATTTAAATTAAAAGAATGCAGTAAATTGAGAAACTGCTCCTTTTCGTGGGGTTCGCTCAGAAAATCAATATTGAAATCTCCACATATGACAATGGATCTAAAAGATGGATTACTAATTTTGTTCTGAGTTATCTCTAGATTTTCTAAGAAAATAAAATTATCTTAAAGCTCGCTTGTTTGGAGGTCTGTAGATGCAAAGTAAGATCATTTTGAGCGTAGTAAGACGTACGACTTCTTTCAAAAACTTTTTCAACTGCATATAAATTTACTTCTGACAAAAAGATAGAATCAATATCATTTCTTACTTAAATATACGAACATCCGTAAGCAGGGCCCCTATTTGATTCCCTCGCCCTACAATACGATCTTGCAAGGTAAACACTAGGGATTTGAAGTGTGTTTAGCTCATTATGAGACATCCAATGTTCGGTAAAGCAAAAACCATATATTTGACCTAGATCACACTGTAATGCTTCCTCGATAAATTCAATTTCATTTGAAAGAGATTGCACATTATGATGCATTATTTGAATTTTTTGCATGTACCTACACGAATGTTTCTTTGCTGCGTTTTACTGTAGTTGCTTTGCGCGGCGATTGATGGTAACTGGAAAGAATATGTGGCAAGTTCGAGACCAAAGGAAATGGAAAACTACTACAGGAAAGTTTGTGCCATTCTGTAACACCACTAGATTTTCTTTATGCTACTGCAAATTGCCGTAATGCTAGTTCCTCGCTCTGACCTTGGTAGCAATCTCTCCTCCCGGAATTGCTGTCTCGTCTGCACGTTGCGAAATGTTATATTTTTAATGTTTCCCCGTGAGTGACTTGACTCAAAAGCAAAATAACACGATTCTATAGCAGAGTCCCTCACGCGCACGTGGAATACCTATCACACAATTCCTTATCATTGGGTTCTGCCATAGGCCACTCTACACAAGCCGGAGTGATAACTCACTGGCAACGCAGCACCCTCTCGGGATAGCCGACTGGCTGCGAGGCCTGACTGCCCGGGTCGTAGCCTCTACGTTTTTGTCAGTTATCGTGTATTCTATGAACTACTTTCACGCTACTCATCTGATTTGCACAATAAAGAAGACCTATATAATCAGAAATTTGCGAAAAGCTCACAAGAGAACATACAGCTATATCCTTTTTAAGTCAGGTTACAAGGGTTCAAGTAAAACCTTTATTTTTCAGCAAGCCAATTACAAGCATAATACTTACCACAAAGATTGATTTGCTTGGTGAACTTAAGGTTATTGACAATTCAAAACACAGGATTGATATACTTCCATAATTCCATTACATTCCATACTCTAATATCATTTCTTTGTTTTCCTTGAAACATATAACTTTCTTTTCTTATTATTTACATTTTGCAAAGCATCATTCTTAAGTTTAACATTATTATTAAGTATACTGGTAACAATATTACTAAGTTTAACATCAATGTCCGACATAGGATTTCCGCAAAAAACAATTATCATTGATAAGAAATAACGAGGCATCATCGGAACTTACCCCTTCTTTCAACAGTTCCTTAAAAACATTCATCTGTTTGTATGCTTTTAAAAATAATGTTTAATAAGTCTCTGAAATAAGTGAAGTAATTAAATTCCATGCATATTTACATAACTTTACGACAAACGAGATTGGGAATGTTAAACCATCTCTATTCAAAATATCAAAGTAGAAACTATTACAATGGTCAGATTTTATTAGAGAAATACAATGCAAACACGACAGTGTTTGTTCTGCTTAATGTGATACATAGCCACAAAACAAAGAAATACTGGTTTCTCTAACACATTATCATCCACAAGTTGTGACAAAACATATTCAAAATCACGAAAAGAACACTTTTTATTTTCGTCTGCAAATCTTCAATAGATAGCACTAAAATTTCAGGTCTTAATTTAATACCACCATATTGAGCAGGTGTGGTAACAAACTTTTAACCCTAATTTTCTTTTCAGACTCTAATATTTGGGTAACTGATATTATCCGTGCACGTTTTCTTGAGCCCTTGCTTCGCTCATTCGAGAGGAGTGGGGAGTTTGGTTAAATTGATTAAAGGAATTTTACGTTGAATTATAGTTCACTTTTCCATGCAAAATTGTTTTTAATACACAGAAGCGAACATTCCTCGCCACCAGATTTTGTCTACAGCTCTCATTGCTATCATTTATTCTTAATGCAACTATGTTGGGAAAGGATTGGGTGTAGATATTCCGGGGCTCAAGAAAACGTGCGGATATAATACATGGTAATTTGCACCGGATAACTGTCTACGAAGAAATTTTTTCTTCTTTTTTATCGGTTTCAAACTTGGTTGTTAACAAATAATCCATTTCAGAATTTTTTATTTTTACAAATAATACGTTCTATCAAAACATTGGAATATACAATGCACTATGTGTGTCTTTAGAAAGTGTAGAATCCTTAATTTCCATAGGTTGTCATTTATTAAGCCAGTCCTGGAAATTCCTCTGGTTGCCTTGGTTAATTTCTTTTAAACCCACTGAAGGGATTCCTCGTGTTAACCCATTGCCACTATTCACTAATTATTTTAACAAATTCTACTGTACCTTCACTTTTAACATCAAAACAAGTGAGAGTAGCACAAGTTGTTTAATGAAAAATATTCAGTGCTAACTATGCTCTTTATCTTTCAATATTATTTGAGTAAACACTCTTGTTATTTAACTTGGGGGCCACTTTCATTATGGCTGTCTTGTTGCATTCTGACTTAAACAAATTTCTTAAGTCGACAAACTTTGCTTCTTGTTTATCATTATTGCTGTTAAATGAAGGAAAGACAAAAGTTTTATCAATATCTGGTAAGTTTAACCAATTGTTTAGAATATTTTTGTGAAGATGCAGTGTCCTACATTAAATGAACTTTATTCTGATTTTCGACCTCAAACAAGATGGAGTATTTATTTGGGGTATTTTCTGTTACCTTTGAAAAGAAGGCTCTATTTCCTTTATTGTCACAAATTATGGTTATCTCTTTTAACCCATAGTTGATAATCAATTGTAAGTGTACGTCAAGTGTTTTTTCATGTAACAGTTTTCCAGTAATATTCTTTACTGGATATACAAAAACTATTTCTTTCATTGTACCAAAAGCAGAAGAAATTGAAAATACTTGAACAGTCTTCACTTCCTCTGGGCTTAGTTTTCTGCTGAGCCAGTGATAACACCACCCTCAAACTCGAATGATGAATTAACATAAATTTCATCCAACTGGAGAATAACAAGTTCTTGCTTTTCAGTGAGTTTGCTAGCAATAATTTTTAAAAAAATGAGAATTGTTACTATCATTATGAGGGGATAAATTAAAAGATGACTCCAAGTTTTGTATATATTTAGGATGAGGTAAGCATAAAATATTGTTTTCCCTCAGGACATTGTATGCAGTCGGCGAGTGTTCATATATCAAAAACGAATATAGCATCATATCATTAGAGTATTTACGTTTAGTCATCCCACACATCAACTGCTCAGAAAGAAAATCAATCTTCTTGCCATTTACAGCTCCTTGTGAAAACCTATTCTAAATCTTTGACAGAGTCTTTCAGTTTAATTAAACTATTTTCAACATGAGTATTAGATCCGATATCAATATTCACATACCTTGGTAATATATTTTGCAGTTGTGTCCACCTTGTTCGCTTCAGATTTGAAGATAATACTCAATTCAGAGCATTTACATGTATTATATTTTGATTAAAACACTTGAACAAGGTTAGAGTACATTTTAATGTTTGTTAACACACTGGGAATTCTTTCAACTGAAAACATATAACATAAAACAGCATTCACTTTTACACAATTCCACTTGTCCACTCCACTAAGTTATCATTATCATTAAACTTTTCACCACTATCATTAAAATTTTCACACAAATCATGGAAGCCATTAATAATATCACGTACTAACCACTGTTCATTTCTCTTCTTAAATTCCAGTTCAGCAGTCTTTCTCTCCTCTTCAGAGTCTCTACGAAGTTGTTCATTTCGTGTATTACTTGCGCAAGATTTCTTGATACACGAGCTTCCTAGTCCTCACCCAGCGCTGAATACCACGGCACGTTGAGATCCTAAGGTTCGACTCGGAACGACACGTACCAATTTACAACACTATCAACAACCACCTCGTACTTACAAAACAATCGTAGCATTTCTCGTGGCACACTTTGGCGAGTTAGTTCACGCTTACAGTTGGTACGCCCTTTTAAGCTGTGACGTAGCCAGAGCCCTCCTCTCCCCGCACCCACCGCTATAGAATATCAAGAAAACTTGCGCGTATAGTACTCAAATACTTCGGCAGAGTAGGGAAATATCTTGGAAATGCAATGTTGCTAAGTGATGGTCGAGAACGAGGATATTTATTCACATTGCCATCTGAATCTTTATATACATCAAATTTTATAACGTCTTCTTCACTGAAATTGTTAATGCACACGACTGATTGTTTGGATGGACACCAATCCTTCCTCGGAATTGGTTTAACACAACTTGTGCTTTTCAAAAGGAAATTTAAAAACTGTGGTATAATTGTTTCCAGAAGAATCAATTATTCTGACATCCAGGGACACAACATTTGTTAGGCATCTGGAAAAATAACGAAACAAATTATATAAAGAAAAGTATAAAAAATTGAAATAATAAATTTAATCTCATCTGGTCGTGTTTTTACGATCCTAAGTACGGATCTCATAGAACAATATAACTCAATCTACCATTAATGTAAATGTATTGCAGCTGTTTCTGTACTTACGGTCAAAATTACGAAGAAACACAACACTTCAAATCATAAAATGAAGCGTAGAAAACAAAATGCAGCGAAGTAGAACCTAATGAAACCACACACAGATACAGTGCAATGCTTACCGCCAGTCGACTTAACAGCGTTGCCAAAATATATCCCTCCGGCTTGTGTATGGCTATGGTTCTGCTGTGTACGATGCGTCGTTCTGTACGCTGCATCACGAGCTGTCCGTTTGCAGGTCCGCCAATTATTCGCCATGCGTATGATGACACGATTTAACCCAATATCATATATTGAATTTTAAAAGTAAAATAGTGATTCAAAAGTATTAAAAATGTGGAAAAAATGAAACGAAATAGTTTCATTACTTGTGACGTCCATTAACATATTTATCCTTCTTTCCCTTTATATTCTCCTATCATAATTCACGACATCTACATACCTTTATTCATGAATATGTATCCAATTTTCCCTCAAAGCTGCAGGTATGATCCATTAATGCCATACTGTTCTTCCACTAGATCACGATCCAACATTAATGGCCGCCTGCTTTGTTCTCTTTTCTTTCTCCTGACTGATAAGTATCCCTACCACCTAGCTCGGCACAGACGCTACATTTTCAACTCTCTAAGACTACTTACATCAGTGTGTCGGTTCCTTGCCTCTTGGAGTGGGTTCTGTCTGCGCGATGTAGCATGTTTGGGTATCCTTGTCAACATTTGTAAAGTTACAAGAAGAATATAGTAAAGCACCATTTTGTCTGAAAGAACGATACTACTGTAGCACTATCCAAGCAGACTTGTAGTCACGAAAACATTAGGAATATTTTAAAATACTGCATTAGCAATGGTGAACGATTTATCTCGTTTCAGATAGGTGAATAATTAGCGAGAATCAGAATAACAAATCCAAAAAGTTTTAAAGATATTAATTAAAAGCAAAAGACAAATCCTTATTTACAATCTTCCATATCGAAGAAATATTCCTTAAGATGTTCACTTCAGAAACTTGATAGTAAAAATATTTATAGTTAAATTATTAAGGAGGTTGCTCTGGAACTTCACGCAAAAAATGATAGCGACTTACGGGGTACAAAATGTACGTTTATCTTTATCTGTGTTTAAAGAAATGGTAGTAAGAAGAGCAGAAAACTCTCAATCTGAAACAAAATTACTATCTTTCTTCCTTTAAACAAGCAATCATGCAAATATCTTTTTTCTCGTGAGAAACTCATATGTTTTGTGTAATTGCCAGTGAAATATTAACTTTCCAGAAAGTAAAGAAAACTAAAATGATGTCTTACTAAACTAATTTGATCAATTAGTCGCAACGCTGGAGGAGAGTAAATTTGTAGGGAAACCTGTTTCTTTCACTGGCTTTTACGTTTACAAACGGGCTTCATGAATGTGAAATGGTCGTCAACCAAAACGCTCATGTACTGTGCGCAAAACAAAACATTCAACATTCTTGTATGTTATTTCTCCGCAATGCAAATACATTTGGAATATCTACATTGGTTTTCTAATACATATACAGCCCTACCAATAAACGTGTTGTAAAATTTATTCTGTGCTTAAGCCCTGAATAGCAGGAGAATAGCGAAAACTCCTACCAATAAACATGGACTAACTCGAACGCGTAATAAGTGAGTTTCCATGGCAACCGCTAAACCTCGGAGACACGTAGTTTAAGTGTGGAATAAGGAAAAATCGCGACTAAAACAAGCGCATCGCAATAGTCATTTGTGTCCAGCTGTTCGTGCGTGTGTTTCGTGGTTTCTTTTCAGTCTTTTCATATATATATATATATATATATATATATATATATATATATATATATATATATATATATATATATTGTGACGTACCTGGTGATGCCGGTACTTTCACTGCAAGAAGTTACTAAAGGAGGGTATCTTTTTCGTGAATGGGTCCCTACGAGGAGTCGATATAGCATTGGGGAATTTAATTAGTAAATATGGTACAATCATAAACAAGATTTATTCACAAACCAGATCGGTTAATCACATGATTTATAATACCTATACACTTTGCCTTGGTACCAAGATCAGATTTAACATGAGTTTTATCATACCTTGGGGCCCCAACAAATACCTCCGTTGTTTGGATTACGGTTCGCATCGGCAGGGGTCGTCGACCTTCACAGCAGCTTGGCGCAGTCGGCGGCTGGTGGTGTAGCGGTCGCCTCGGCTGACGGCCTCTTGAATCCCTCGGGCTTGGCTCCTGGTACTTCGGCGTCGCACTTCCCTCTAATTATCTTTCATCGTTTTGATATAACTAGCAAACACGCGGCCACTGCACGTATCGGCGTCAGTTTCGCCACACACAGTTCTGGTATTGTTCCCACTGCATCAAATAGCATAAGCGCGATTTACTGTTCTCGTAGCACTGATCTCTTATATTTATCACTTTCCCGGCCTCTACCTAACATGCCTATTATTCTTGCGTTGGCTAATATTCTATAACACCCGCCGCGTGCTTTCTTTGTCCATGCGAAGCGGCGAGCTTCTCACAACACGTCTGCAGCCAACGACAACTTCTCCGCAACTGTCGTAACGGCTGAATCCCCTACCGCTCCACGCTCGGTTCGTAACGGTCGTTCCCACGCTGTGTTCGCGGCAGCGACGGCGGCGGCGGCGGGCCTCCCCACTGCCGTCCGTCGCGTCTGCCGCCTGTACTACGCAGTCCAAAATGAACTCAAATTTCTTATGCTAATGTTTCTAATTAACCTAAGGAAACATTCTATGTTTCAATATATATATATTTCGACCTTTGCTTTCGTTTTTTGGTACTTTCTCCAGGATATTTATTGACTTGGCTGCTTCGATTGGAACTGTGATTTTTTCTGACTTTCTTGTGAACGATGTCTATTCGGGATATAGAAAGTGTGGAAGAAGTTGTGTTTATGGACGAAATCTTCGATTGTGAACAACCGAGGAGGAAGAAGAAGAGTTACCGGGCACGTGTGAGTCCATTGGAGATGTATTCTGAAGCAGAATTCCGCAGGAAATACAGATTTTCTAAAGAAAGAGCAATAAAATTAATAGACTTGTTCGGGGCACAGTTAAAATCTGACGGAAGGGGAGGGAAACTTTCTCCTGATCTTCAAATTTTAACTGCTTTTCGCTGCTGGGGAAGAAATGAAGTTCAAGACGATTCTGTTGACTTGCATGGGATAAGTCAACAATCTATTACTAATGTGTGCCGTAGAGTGGCACTGTCTATTGTCGAAAAAAGGCAGATGTATACTAGTCGCGCAAGTTTTCTTGATATTTCGCAGCGGGGGGTGCGGGGAGAGGAAGGCTCTGCTTACGTCACAGCATAAAAGAGCGTACCAACTGTTAAAATGAACATAGCGCGCCAAAAGCGTAGGATGAACTTACGTAAATTATAGCAATTACTCCGAGTCATCGGAATAGCTGTCGCGTTCACTTTCATTGGCTGTGTCCCCAGCAACATTAACAATAATATCGTCGATAGCTACTTCCAAAATTCCATCTTTTTGCCAATATTCGATTTCACACTTCTGTATGTGTTCGCAAAAACCTTTCCAGTCTGCAGATGTGACAGTGGAGAATGCGTAGTGTGTAAGTTCACGGAGGTGTTGCACTGACAAGTCTCCAGTGACATTATGTTCCCTAAACACTTAATTTTAGCCCATGCTAAATCTATGGGATTGAAGTCACAATTGTAAGGTGGAAGACGAATAACAGTATGACCCCTTTCAGAAGTCATTTTGTCTATTACATAAACCTTTTCGCTCGGTTTATTGGCCAGTATGAGGTCGAACAAATAACTTTTACGCTGATTGTGATCACAATCAATTCCCCTCTTCCTTAACCACTCTATCATTGTCAGTTTGGTGTCGTATCTTGACGGGACTCTTTCGGCTTGTCTAGAATGGTAAGGGGCATTATCCATAACTATGACGGATGCGGGTGGTATATTTGGGAGTAATTGCATATTGAACCATTTTCCAAAATTGATGGAGTTCATTTGTCCATGGTAATCCCCTTGTGACGTGTTCACTATCAAGTTAGCAATAATTTTCCTCTCCGCACTATGAAGAGTGTGGATACGGCGAGATGGTGGCGTTCTCGGAGTTTCCCGAGAGGGCCCTGGGACTGCGTCTGCCATAGTTGATCTTCACGTAAAGTTGTGAAGATAACAGTGATCAAATGTCCAAATAAAGATTTCTACCAGATAAATAAGCCAAAGTCGTATAAAAGGAACAAGCAATAAACTAGTCAATCAAATAACAGTAAACCGTAATCGTTAAACCAAATCAAAAGCCAAAAACGTCGTAAAGTATGGGAACAATATATTAGCAAACCACTAATTAACACACTTGTACGAAAATAACTTCGACTGTTTTGAATGTACGAGGTGGGAGTTGGTAGCACTGTAAATTGATACGTGCCGTTCCGAGTCGGACCTAAGAATTTCAACGGGCCGTGCTATTCAGCGCTGGGCATGAGTTAGGGATCCCGTGTATCAAGAAAACTTGCGCGACCAGTATACGAATGCCTGCAAATTTAGACGAAGAGGCGCAGAAAATCAACATGTTTTCTGATATTTGTGGGTTCAAAAGTGTGGTCGGTTGCATTGATTGCACTCACATCCGCATCCCACATGTACCAGGCAATGAAGGGCACTATTATATTAATTGGAAGAATTTCTCATCATTAAATGTACAAGTTGTGTGTGATGCTTCATTGAAGATAATGGACATTGTGGCAAGATGGTACGGGAGTGCACACGATTTCCGAATATTTAATGAATCTGCATTGAAATTGAAATTTGAAGGTGGACAATTTCATGGGAGGCTTTTGGGAGATTCTGGGTACGCGTGCACACCTTACTTATTCACCCCAGTGTTGAGGCCCAGGTCAAGAAAGGAGGTGCGCTACAATGCAAAGCATGCGCGCACAAGGAACTCTGTGGAGAGATGTTTTGGTGTGCTGAAAAGCCGATTTCGTTGTCTCCAAACAGGCTTCAGAAACTCCCTTGAAAATATAAAGCTATATATTGTGGCACTCGCAATATTGCACAACATAGCAATAATTTTTAATGAAGAGGAATTTCCTGTTGAAGAAGAAGTGGTTGAAGAACAGGAATTGCAACCAATTCAAGCTGTAGGTCGAGGAGCAGCAGTTCGGGCAGCTTTTATAGAAGAAAATTTTTAGAGAAGGATATCTGCTTATTAATTTAAGTGTAAAAGTGATGTGAATGTAAATAAAAGTTTTACCTGAAATATGTCTGATAATAATAGTTTTGTTTCTAATTGCTTTGTGGTAGCAAAACAATACTTGTTCCAATGTTCATATGTATCCCAAAAAATATATTTGACTGAACTAAGAAAATTTCCCATTTTAAAATACTTCCATATTTCATGTAATTCTTCCTAATGGGGATTAATAAGCATTTGCAGAAATAATGTGAATTTGAACTTTTTGTTGGCATTCTATAGAGCATACCCCTTTTCAACCTCTGAGGGAAAAAAATATTAAAGAAGGTATAGTAGAAAGGTTTTAAATACGAATACAAAAAATTGTTCAGAATTTTATTTGCAGACTCTTATTTTCCTATCAATTTCATATAAAATATTTCACTTTTATACGAGCCAATTTCGATTTAAAGTGGTAAAAGGGAACCTGCTCAGCGCAGTGAAAACATCTAAATAATCACGCAGATTACAAAAGTATGATGATTAAGACCGTGTATAAAAAGATATTTCAAAGTGCTTTTTGCTGTCTTTCGCTTTCAATTGCACATTCTATTATGTTATAATGTAATCAGGAAAATTTGATACTCTTTAGAAAGGTAGGGTGATCAATTGTTGAATAAATACTATGGATTAAAATTTTGGATTCATTAGTTATTTATGAAAATTTAAATAGCTGATATGCACAGAACTATTAGATTTAGACTTCATGTTGACTATTTTGTTTTGCACAATTGACCTTTGCTTCCTAGCAGAGAATATGCAAAATCACCAAAGATGCTACAGGAAGCAACGTTGCCAAGCATTATTTTCGGTTTAGAGAAGTTTTAGTTATTGCACTGCTTAGGCGCCATTATTAGTAAAAAGTTATTCCGTTCTTACACCATTCTTAAGCTAGAACTAACTAGTCCCAGAATAAGCGTGGTATACCCATGTTACACCACGCTTTTATTAGTAGGGCTGATAGTTCATTAAATTACGAGAAAGGAGAACACAATTATGGAATAAGTTGCAATAACTTTTTCTGTTAAAGTGAATAAAATATATGTATGGAAAATGCAATTTAAAAAATGTTAGTACATTGGTAAAAAATAAAATGTTTCTTTGGATCGTTTAGCAAACAGGAATGTGTCAATCCCATAATTATTTCACTACCATCAGCTATTACGCATGCATGTCACGGTAACATAGAGTAGAGAGAATTGGGGATAACAGAGCTGTTGAGTGATACGAAGTATTTGTACATTCCAAGGAAGAAAAATTTAACAAAAGACGAAGTAGCAAGGTAATCGCATGCTGAAAAGGAGAAAATCGTAATGAAAAGCGTGAAATATTAAATTACAGCAACAATCGTTAAAAAGTCAACCCGAAGAAAAGAGGGATTATGAATCAAGGACGGTGGTAGAATAAAGAAGAGGAGATTTGAGATCGAGTAGTACATTAGCATCGAATGCGTAGTAGCATTTTGTAAATTAGGTGTTGCTAGGAAGGATGTGGCAGCAGAATCACATCGCCGACACATTCTCTTCATTCACAGATTTCCCTGCAATATTTTCGGATTATCATTAATTTGAGAAGAATAATGAAAATTGACATAATTGGTACAGTTAAGCGCCTTATGCCGTAGCAAGATGACGTGGCTGCTGCTCCTAGCGGTACGATCGATAACAATGCAGCCGCTTCTAGCGGTGTTGTCAGTTAAAGTTGTGCCTCTTAGGAAGTTTTTGTACAATTTAATATTTCATCCACTCTAGTCAACAATCCGTCAATGCAACGAACAGTAAGCCAGCAATTAGATACTGTCAAGTATCCCAAAGTAATGTTTTTCGAAAAACAACGTTAATGTAGTTGTGATTAATTCAGCCAACAGTGTGCCCATTGGACTTTATTAAATTGTTAGCCGAAGTAATTAATCCATTTCAAATCATATTTGTCTCATAATTATCCAATAATACATTGAATTTGTTTTGCAAGTAAGGAAGAGGCTCAAGAATTAGTAAAACCCAATACTACGATTAAGGTCACAGACCAGATTTTTCCTATATCTCTCATCTCATGTAAAGAATTTATAATGAGCCGATGCCAATGTATGTCCAAGCATTTCACATTATGTCCTCGAAGAAAAACTTCGCTTGGAAAAAGAACGGTTTCTCCAATGTCATTTCTCCGGGTAGGTTTCAACCAACCCAACTTAAGTTTGGTTGCTCACATTCTAAGTTTCCGCAGACAAACATTTGTCCGACCTGAAGATGAACAAAATCTCCCGAAATCTTTTCAAGTGAAAGTAAATGATCTTCCTCATTAAATCTGTGTTTCATCGGAAAACCTTGACTGCTTTTTTTGCAAAGTGGTCATCTCGCTAAACACTGCCCTTCAAATGATATCGCAAAACACTAACCAATGTATCCAGGAAGTGATTTCTACTCCTCAGAAACCCTCTCATGGAAAAGTCACGGATCTTATAGAACCCTCCAAACCTTCCTTCCCCAGAATGATCTGAAGGTCAACAATTCTAAACTAACCCTCATAGACTTCCCACCTCTCCCGCCTGTGGTGGCCCAGACCTCGTTTAGTGTGATGAAACCAACTAAAACACCCACAAACCCCGCCGTAAGTCTGAAAAGACCCCTATCATATCTCCTTCAATTGTTGCATAATTTTCCCGCATATCAGACATTGAACAAGAGTTATCTGAAAGTAGTTCAGAAATGTCTGAATCAGAAACTAATGAAATTAATAACATTGAAAAGTCAAAAACGTATCTAATAAACAAACCAAGAAACTCTAAACATTGATAGTGAAGACGAATATTTGTGTATTGAAACCAAGAAGGTAATCGACAATTTCATTGTTCCAATTTCTAAACTTCCTTGACAGAATCAAGAAATATCATTTATTGCCGAAGATTATACTGAAGATCTGTCGAGCCTAATATTGATGATGAAAACTACTTATCGAACTCTTCCAGAAAGAGGAATAAAAAATCCGATGCTGTAGAATATTCAAAAGACTAGAAGTACGAAACTTTTAAGACGTTACTACATCAGTAACTTGACTCAACACACTTCCAAGTAAGTTAGTAGTTTTAAGCTATTAATGGATATTTTTCAGTAGAACTGCAACAGTTTCTACTCAAGAAAGCCATATTTAAAAAACCTCGTAAACGAATACAAACCTAAAATTCTTTGCCTGCAAGTAACAAACTTCAGAAACCTTCATTGTGCAAATTTAAAGGAATACAGTTCACAATTCTGCAAAAGAATAGACCCTGTTATAGCAAGTGGTGGAATGGCTATTTTTGTAAGAACAGTTTCTTTTACATCAAGCACCACTTCAGGCCGATCCGGTAGCCGAGATCGCTAAGGCAGTAGTGCCGTACTATTGTGTTCGTCCTTTCACCCCCTATCATCATCATCATCATATCAGGGAACGCAACGTGAAACCACCCTGAATAATTTATCCCAAGAAAACCCGTTATGGGTCACCTAACTTCCGTATATGGAAGATAGGACCACTTCAGACTATTTTAGAGGCCATAGCAATGAGAATCAAATTATATTTTTCTTTAATCCTCCGTAATATATATTATAGTTACCAAATAGTCAAGAATTAAATATTGATGAAGTAAACAATATCAGTAACCAACTTCTAAAACACTTCGTATTGCTAAGCGTCTTCAATAGACATAATTCCATATGGGTTTCCTCTAAAACCAAAAACATAGTAGTAAGATCTAGAAGAAGTCCTTGTCAAAACCTCTATGATAGTGATCATTATCCTCTCTTTATTAACTTTCTGTTACCCACACAAGTGAGAAATTAGATATGCCACCCCAAGTGGCTTATAAGTAATGCTAAACTATCCAAGAATCAGAAATGTATAGGGACGTCACAGCCGATGTGCGAGCGCCGGAACGACGGCGGGAATTGAACTGAATTGATACCTTATTTTACGAGGTAAGACTTGGGCCATCAAGCACGCTCGTCCGACTGACCACACAAATTTCGCTACGCTCCTTTCAGAACTAGCGGAGAAAGAAGGTATTTCTTGGGCGACGAAATAGGCGATTTGAATTTAGCTCAGAGGCTTCATTTAGGCTTGAGGATCTTTTACATGCAAGTAAATCTACTAACATGGGCCAGTCAGTTTTACTTCCACTGCGAAGGAAGGCATAAGAACGATTTTTTCGCCCTTAAAAATTGGCTTCCATCGGGTTTGAACCCACCAACTTTGGTTTAACAGTACGTTATGCTGTTAAACCATCGCGGCAAGGCAAGGCGAGGCAACCTAGTGGGGAAGTGCGGCGGTTGGTAGGGGCAGTGTGAGGAGGGGACATGTTCTAAGCTCTCACCCAGACTCTCGATATGTGTGGTGCAGCGAATGTAAGCGTAACTCTCCGTAAGGGGTGAGGATAGAACAAGGAAGAGGAAAGAAGAGGGACACTGCTTCGACATTTGCCTTATGTTAATCGACCGATTAGTGCAGCCGGCAGCTTGAATTCTCCTCCAGGGGCTGTATTCGCCCTAGCTTCATAGCAACTGTCGAAATTCCTGCCACCCTAAGGACTCGAACCGTGTGACCACCAGGTCAAGAGATACTGCAGTGATATCAGTTGAGGCTCCATGAATAAATGAATGTCGTGATATTTTCGTGTCTTTCCAACACATTTAATAACTAATCTTGTTCTCAACTGGGATTTAAGAAGAATATTTCCGACGTACAATATTTTCGGCAGTGCTCAGATAAATGGAACAATAATGTGAAAAGGTACAATGAATGTGAAAATGTAAAACTATAAAAGGCACACTAACATACGAAATCCCTTTCAATTGTATTCAAATATGTACATTCCCTCTAGTTTCTCTTCATTATAATATGCCTTCTTAAAAGTGTGACCCTGCTCTCCCACGTCACGGAGCCCAGTGGAGAGAAAAACCTCTCACAGCTGGACGCTGTCCGCTGGCCTCTCCATTGAGGCCGGTCCTCGCCCGAACCCTCAGGCTGTCGCCGGCCATCTGGCCTGCTTCAAAGCCTCTCCGTTTGTTCGTAGAAGTAGTCCTCACTCGGCCATGTATGGAAGCGGGCGCCAGCGCTCCCCACGCGGACGCCCGCCCGCCGTGCTGTCCGCCATGTGCCCACTGCCCACCGGCGGAGGCGAGCTCATTCTTTGGGAGATCCAGACCCGATGGCGACTGATTTTCGAGGCTAGCGAGGGTAACCGGTACAGGGATGGGCACAGCCACTGTAAGGGGGGTAATAATAAGATTTTCAAACAGCGACAGCCCCTCTGCATGTCATCTCTCTGTCGCGTATTTAGTCATTCTGTCTGTTTTTATTTGCAATCCGATCTGGGCGTAATGTAGACAGATTTATAATCTACGTTTTCATATGTGTTTTTACCTTCTTTTAGCAGAGCATGACCAGAAAACGATAGTGCCTATAACTGAAAATATTTCTGGGGTGCAGGACAATGATGGGTATGCAGTGCCCATCACTGTAATTTGAGGAACTTATTTTCTGTACATCGCTGTAATGTTAATATTGAATTTTTGAAACTTGTGTACCTTGTTAACCGAAAATATACATTTAGAATGGTTTTGAACAGTGATGGGCATTGTGCCCTTCACTGAAATTTCAACATGTCTAATAATGTCTCAATAAACGTTCTGGGGTTAAGTGTCACTAGGGGACGTATTTTGATGACCTAAAACCTCACCAAAAAGTGATAAATAAAATCCTCTTTAATTCTTTAAAATGCCTTAAGAACAAAGAAAAACTACATAAAAAATTGATTAAAACCATTTCAAAAGATTAAATTACGCTGATTTTGAGATATGAAGACGCTCTGAAGACAAATAAGTTCTCACAGTGAACAATTAAATCTGGTGTATATGTTACTGATTTAATTGAGGCTTCTCGCTTCGTTCATGTGAACTCGGTTTGCAAACTTTTGCTTTCGACTATTCTCTACTAGGAAATATCTCTTCTTTTGTGGATGGTCACAAATGTCACTTTACTTTTCAGACGAGCAGAATGTTAATATTATGAAAAACTTACAGAGGAAACAAGTGGATTCAGATATGAGTGGTCTGGACATGCATCCCAGTACGGAAATTTGAAGAGCCGGATCAAGTGCCAGCAGAATATGGCGCAACAGTCATCCACACCTCTTAATTCAGCGCCAAACTGTCAACCGATACAGCCGCAAAACCGTCTCTAACTGACGTTCCCGAAAGTAGTGGACTAAGACGATCGAATGTCCCAGCATTAATAGATTGCCCTGCTGATGTGATCAGAAACAGCTAAAATGAAGAACAAACGCAATGTATATGTAATTTCGTATGTGATAACTCCCAGACAACGGAAAACTCTCCACAAGGAAAAGGCAGATGAAAAAAAGGAGCGAAGGAACAGAGGAAGAGAAAAAAATCCCTGACAACACAAAAAGAATAAGAAAAAATGTAATGCAGGTTTGCGTCTAGAACATGGGAGCAAAAATCGCATTACCATTACAACTAAATCTGTAAGAAAAGTGTTATTTGGAGATGGTACCGAAGGAATAGATACGCAGAATGATAAAAGAAAAATCACTATCTAGAGGAAAACGACGTAACCTCAGAAAAACAAACGTCAATTCTTCACAAATAATGACATATTCATCCATTCAATGTTTAAACATACTTATTGGAAGTGAAAGAAATAAGGGTATTTGTCAGCCGAGCAATTTTATAGGCATTTACAAGATGGTAAGAAGCAGCAGCAAGTGTCTTTCCTCCAGAAGTCCACGGAAGTATTTTCTTCAGGGCTGTTTCCATTGTGGAAACATATTGAATTTTATTATCCACGGTGTTTTCTGCCAATTGTGTCAAAAAGTACTTCGCAAATCACGCCTTTCCTCAAAAGATTTTGTAGAGGAAAGTGATTTAGACGACGAAATTATTTTTTGGGGACGGGGGAGTAAAATTATGAGTATTATTAAATGTACAAGGTGGTTCAAATATGACCGGGACTGATTTTTTTTCAAATACCCCGACATACGCATTAACTGCGCCGCCTGGAGAGAATCTAGCCACAACCCCCCACCTCCCTCCTTTGCAGGTTAGAACCTGTTCAGTCGCGTCTGGGTCTTGCTAGAATGATGAGTGAACAAAAGGTGCCGCGGTGCGTGGAACAACGCATTATCATCAAATTTCTCGTTGGAGAAAACGTTCAACCGACGGAAATTTTGCAGAGACTCAAAAAACAGTACAGGGAAGAGTGCCTCTCACGGACCCGTGTGTTTGAATGGTGTAAGTGTTTCAGAGAGGGACGAGTTGAGCGCGTTGAGAATGAACCTCATAATCGTCGGCCGCGAACATCCATAACCCCAACTGGATGGGTGGGACTGGATGGGGACTGGATGGGTGTTATCCATGTAGACTTTCTTACAGAAGCTAACACCATCAATGCAGCTTATTATTCAGCACTTTTGGAAACAGAAATCAAAGAAAAGATCCGATCCAAACGGAAGAGAGGTGGGAAACGGGTAGCATTCCTTCAAGACAATGCACGGCCTCATACTGCTAAAACAACCATGGCAACCATCAGCAAATTGAAGTGGGACCTTCTACCACATCCGCCGTACAGTCCAGATTTGGCCCCAAGTGATTTTTACCTTTTTGGACAGCTTAAATCACATTTGCAAGGCATGCGATTTGCGGATAATGACGCAGTCATCCACAGTGTTCGGGAGTGGATATGCCGACAACCAAAAGACTTTTATGAAAAGGGCATTAGGATGCTCCCAGGACGTTGAAAAAAATGTATAGAATCTGGAGGGGAGTACTTTGAAGAATGACATGTACAAATAAATTTTTGCTAATAAAGTATTTCGTAAAAAAAATCAGTCCCGGTCATATTTGAACCACCTTGTATTAAGCTTAATAAACTAGCAATAACAAGCTAATCGCATTCAACAATGCTGTTTGACTTCGCTGGGATTTTTACAATCCATTTTTCTGAGTGCCCATCACTATTTTACAAAATGCCCACGATAGTCTTGAAAGTGCCATCACTATATTTTCCGTCTTATTTTTATTTCATATTTTATAAAATGTGAAGTCTGATGATCACTTACTAACCTTATAAAATAACACATATTTAGTAATTCGTTTGCCAACTATGAATTTTATATTGTTAAAATAAACAATTATACATCGAATAAAACAATGTTGCTCTTAATGTTCCCATCACTCTATGCTCTACCCTAAATATAGGCCAGCCAATAAGAGCTAATACGCTAGGCCGAATTCAACCACTGTTGGACGAGAATTCTAACTACACGTTGCTATGATCGGTAGTTTTCCGTGATCCCAGAAATAAGATCAATACCAAGAGTGAAGCAGAAATCATGCACAATATCAGACGAACGCCGGGGTAGTACCCTAACATACGGGACATGGACCACGCGTGATCTCTCCTTCCTTTTCCTTGTCCCACGCACATTTATATTTCCATTTTCTTAACTTACGT
Organism: Gryllus longicercus; assembly: GCA_038098605.1. Taxonomy (NCBI): domain Eukaryota; kingdom Metazoa; phylum Arthropoda; class Insecta; order Orthoptera; family Gryllidae; genus Gryllus; species Gryllus longicercus. The sequence continues at coordinate 3,269,476 of JAZDUA010000069.1, read as the reverse complement.
CTAAAGGTCGCGCACGAGAAAGGGAGGGGAAAGGCAAACTCCAACCGGAAGCCGTAAAAGTGGGAGCTGTAGTGACGTTGCAGGTCCCTATTGGAGTTTGCCTTCTCTCTCCCTTTCTCATGCCTGACCTTGAGACACCACGTTAAAAAAATCGAAGTATGCATAGACTACACCACCACACCGGTCGGGATACAAGACGGGAGCTTAGAGCTTGACCCAGTGGAACGATTCCGTCCTGGGGGAGGTACCTGGAAGGGGAAATCCCCTGCAAGGCGACATGTAAGTCGCCACCGGATCTCACAATCTAGAGGAGAACACCGCTCCCTTTCGCACTAAAACATTCATTACACTAACGGAACTAACGATCACAGCAGTTGACGCTCTCGGAAACATCAATCTATCAATCAATTAACCAACTAAATACACCTATAAATGCGACAATGGATCCGTACGTAGTGTTAGGATTCCTCGCCCCACCCCTCTGGATCCCGGTATTCAAATCCCCAACGATCAATTTGGATTTTGTATTGGACAAACCGGTCTAGAAGAATGTCTTCCTTGCCTCCAATTCCTTTATTATTGTGATCATTAATGCATACCATTAAAATCACATATCACTCATCCATCAAAACCTTCAACTGCGGCCGTAGTCTAGAAAGGTCAGTATTGTTGAATAACGTCTCTCCCCCTGCACCACCAGGGTTCAGCCTTTAGTTTTATTAATCCTGGTTAATCATAATCAACAATACAGTCTTTTTCCACAGCATGAAATAAAACAGCAGGCCAAATAGAGTCCTGAGCGTGGAGGATCTTTAACGGAACGCTCAAATTACAAAAATACGATATTTAATCTGATTTTTAGGGTCCTGAAGTATGTGTGATAAACGATACGTTATTGGATGTATTTTCTACTTGCAACAAGCAAGCGTGCTACAATCGGAAATTTGGTCGCGTGTGAAAACAAAGGCGAAACAAAATACAAAGTGCGGACCAACATATTCGTATTCGTTGGAGTTGAGTGATAGCAGTGCGTACATTTTCCCGTTACATTTCGTAGCAACTATTCGGATAAGGACTCAGTACTCCTCAGGGCCGGATTTAAGTAGTGCGGAGCCCCAAGCACAAAATTGTGTTGCCCCCCCCCCGAAAAAATAGCTCGATCTTTATTAAATAAAAAATGTATTATAGTACAAGTACTTTCTGTACAGATACAAATGAAAACTGATAATTTTTTATAGAAATTTTTACTTGTGTTACATTTTTTACATTAAATACATTTTACATAATTTTTTTCTGCTCTTCACTGCAGAAAATTGGTCGATGATGTCTTCAAAACGAAGATTTCAACGATTTCAAGATGACAAAGAAAAGAAAATGTAAAAGTTTAAATAGTCGGAGTTTGGGGGGGGGGGCATGGCCCCCATGCCCCCCCCTGGCCCCTTGGATCCGCCACTGATGTATGATAACCGATTCTAGCATTCTTCCGTTTTAGCATTTACATCTTACACATTGTTTGAGACATACATTTCTATTTGGTCTATATAGGCATCCTCTTTTGTCCTGAGGGCCTCCATAGCTGTTAATTTGAGCATGAAAAATTTTGAGGTTTGCATAAACTTACATTTACATATTCAGTTATAAGTAAAGGAAATAAAGTATAGTTAATATTAGACTAATTTAACATGTAATAAATATTTTTAAAAAATGTTTTGAAATTGTACATTTTGTTACACAGTAGTCTACTTGATTAACAATTATTTCACAGACAAAAAAAATATGATATGCGCATTTTTCCGAAACGCGGGGCCCCTGGTGAATGGGGGCCCCCAAGCAACTGCTTGTTTTGCTTATAGGTAAATCCGGCCCTGGTACTCCTCTACATTAGTAAAGGAACATCCTTCATTCTTTCGATTCAGCTTCACAAACCAGCTATAAACCACTTGAATATATATTCGGCAAGGCCATATCACGTAAAGGGTCACACATGCAATCTTTAACAATCATGAAATCTCAAATGCCTTCCCGAGTCATCTTATTGTTTACAACTACACTTACATTGTTTACAAGTCACAAAGATGAAATGTATGATGTCATAGAATATGTATGAAAGGTAAAGAGCAAAAAACAAAACGTGGGAATCAAATCTTTTTACTTTTTCGCAAGTACTTACGCAGTATACACGAAGTAGTAATGATGCGTGAAAAATCGGCGAACTATCCGCAGAAAAACTCTGTTTTGCCGGGCCCTGGTATCGAAAACGTGGATAAATCCAGTTGCTAAAACATCATCATGATCATCGATAGCAAGGATCTGTTCCGTCTCGAAATTGTTCATGCCGTTTCTTCAAGGGACATCCTACACTTTTTTCCCTTTAGCTGTGTTATTATAGAGTACTTTTACTTGTGGGAATTATTTGCTGTGTGGGACCATTGTATGAGTTACAATGCGAACAAAGTAAAAAAATGTCGATACATCGCAGTGCACGCAAGATCACAAACAGTGAAAAATGGTCCTTGTAGCTAGATATACGGTAGATTAACCATTTAAATAAGTAAGCAAATAATTTCACAGCATGGATCATTGCATTAGACATTGGACACAGCATGGATCATTGCCTTCCGTTGTTCGGGTTGCGTGGACTGTATATTTTAAATTAATTGCAAAGCATGCTCGAATCCATTGTGGGAGCTCGTACAGGGAATGGAGTGGCATTTCGGTTTCAGTTATAATCGGATTTTCACTACATGATTCACTTCACGTTGCGATGTGATGACTGACAACACACAATTGCAATTTTGATATTTCACTTGCAGTTTAACACTTCAGCTTGTGTATAACTTCAGCTATATAACTTACACAGTTCAAATTTCTTATGATACACAAATTAACAGTTTATATTCAAGCGATTACTGTATATTCAGTAGGACGGTTGCAACGGCGTGACATGATGTAACACGCAAGAATTTCCGGGAAGCGTCGTCGCTCGCCGGCTCGGCCGGACGGCGGCCGCCCACGCACTTCCGCTGGGGCGAGGCATCGCGCAAGTACTGCCCAGAGCTAACAACATGCAAATAAATATAAATTTCTGAATGACTTTCTGCTTTGCTGTGTGGGGCCGAACATGCACTTTGACAGCTATCGCGGGAAGACGGCTGGATCGTGTGTGCAAAATGCCCGCGGCAAATGTGTGCAAAATGAAGCAGGCGTTGTACAGACCTGTCCTAAGACAAAAATCAGGCTGCGTCACTGGTTTTGGCTATGTCCATCCGTAGGGAAAGAGTATTTACCCGTATTCGTGAACATGGTCTATGGTTGGAAGATTTATTTATTAAATACTATGGAACCGGGTGAAGTGTAAAGATTTTGAATTAAATGATCAGCAATTTTACGTATGTGTTCATGTAGTGAAAAAATATTGAACGCAGGATGCATTTGGGAATTTGGAATAAACCATAGTGCCTTGAGGGTCGTTCTCAGAAACTTATTTTGGAAGGCAACTAACTTTTGGAGGTTGCCTTTGGATGCTACACAACCCATACTGGGCGTTCATAGTGTATGTTGAATAAATGATTCGTAGAGTATTATTCGGTATTCTATACTAATGGTAGATCGAGAGTTAATTAAAGGAAACATTTTTCACGTTTTAATCTGAGCTTTACTTACAGATACCTGGATTTCTATGATCCTCTTGGCATCTTGGCATTTAGTATAATTTAACTTTATTCTCCATTTCTGTGTCCATTTAATAAAAGTGTCTACATCGTTTTGATTCGTTCTGCTTCGCTATTATTTCACTGTGATATGAGATGTGAGGTGAGATGAGTGAGTGAGATGAGATAGTGCAATACCATTAGCGCATAAAGCGACGAGGAGTCGCCTTGGATTGGGATGTCATGGATGAAAGTGTTCAACAGTACGGAAGAGAGACATGAACCCTGAGGTACTTCTGCAGCAATAATTTGTGTGGGAGGAGGGAGATGTGCCTGTATTGACTTCAAATATAAACAATCTGTCTCTTGAGAAAACTTTCCGTGATCTTTTGTAGGTATTCGGGTTTACTTAAATTTTGCATTTTGAATTAGAGACCTCAATGCCAAAACCTGTCATATGCGTCAGTTATGTTGAGGTGTGTTACTGTATATTTGTGTTGGTGAAAACCTTTAGCTATAGCTTCAGTAATACCTAATAATGGATGGGTGATAGAATGGTTCGGTTTAAATCCAAATTGTTCCAGTGGGATGTTGTTGATGCATTTTGTTAGCCTTGAATGGGTAAGATGTTCGTAAATTTTTGATACAATTGAAAGAAGGCAGATATGTGTAAGTTTTCAGCTGCTCATGGTTTTTTTTCGTGTTTGCAGACTGACAAAGTGACAGCTGTTCCAAACTGTAGGAAAATATTTCCATCATAAAAAAGCATTAAATATTGCAGTCCAATCGGTTGAAAAAAGAAAAACTTTTTATGCCCTTTTTTCAAGTACCGCGGTACTTGGAAAAAGGTTGTAAAAACTTTTTCTTTGGATATGTTATATGCACCCGGGTTCTAGTTAAAACCTCGAGTATTCTACCTCTTAGACTCTGTGCTAAGTCATAGAGGCCCAAAAACCGATATTGTTTTCACTTTTTCGTTTTCTCTTATAACTCTTTAACCTTACGCCGTGTAGAAAATATATTCAATTCAATTTTTAAGGAGATAAAATTCACTACAACTTGTGAATGAGGCACTTTTTCCGAAATTAATTACCAAGTTAGATACCGCATTTCAAAAAAAAGTTTTTTCTCTCATTTTAGAGAAATGAAAACTTAGCATGTTTGTGATATAAACAACCTACTACATATAATTATTACATGTAAAACTATTATTTATCTCACTGTCGGAGTAAACAGTGCCTCACAAATGTATTCATTGTCAAAATAATAATAAACAAAAATTAATGGATGTGTATAAAAGGTATGTTTGTGATCCAGATTTACTCTTCAACGCGGGAACAATGCCATTTCAAAAAACTTGGTATACATTATTACTGGGGAATTTTAATGAGAAAAATATTTCTGATACACCTAGAAGGGTGGGTGGGAAGGGAGTGATATATAAAAGTAGTGGTGCTACAACACTACGTTCTTTCTGGCAATATTGTTAATGGCTAGGTTTATTATAATATGACACTTTCTATCTTACTCTTGAAATAACATTTAAAAATTCTGCAGCAAACGAAGCGTGAAAAATACATATATTTTTTTAAATTCAAATGCTTAAACGAAAACAGTTTTGTACCATTTAATTCAGTGCATTTACGGTATACACCATTATACTCGTATGTACACCAATGATGCATGATGCATGTTTTTATAGTTAGTATATTTTTATAGAGTTTTTATTCACGAACGAAAGGCAGTCGTCATTATCGTTCTGTTATTAGTGCGGGTGTACAAAAAAGGATTACAACAACCTACAATGACAACTCATGCATATGGGATACACATTTTGCCTATCTTATCATTGTTGATAACGCTAGTAATAACATGAAAATGGATACAAAATATAATTAAAAATATTTTTATGTTAATCAAAATCACTATTTTTACATGCATTACCTTCAAAATTCACATCTTATTAAGCAAAGCGAAATCATCTATACGTTGTCACATTTAACTCAAAGGATGCAATTTAAAATAGGTTTTAAATTAATTCAAAAAGATTAATTTTAAAATGTATCACAAAAGCTCGAATGTAAGAAACGAACAAAGAAATATGGAATAACCTACAAATTCTAACTAACCTAGCGTCTTTTAAATTTTTCAATCCGTATCTAGGAATGAAACCACAATTTGCTTGAATGTGGCCATATCTTGAACAGCGTTTGTACATAACTACTCTAGAATGAATTCTGTTTTGCACTCTTACTCCACAATGACCGCCTATCGCAATCTACTTAACGCTCTTAATATATAAATGACTATTAAAATTACATACATCTTAGATGCATCTGAAATGGCTGAACTTTAAGGTAGTTTATAGCATACGTACGTCTAAAAGTACTTTTCTAGTACATTTTGAAAGTTTTAGTTGATTATTTATAATATTATTTTCGACACATAGTTTCACTTTCTTGACATCAGAAATTCAAATGCTTAACGACGATTTTTTTTGTGAATAGCCCTAGAATAAGAGTGCATTTGTAGGATGCTAACACTGATCACGAAGTTCTTTTATGGACAAAAAGTTATTTCAATGGCATTAAATGAAAGTACTTAAACATCCACCAGATAAATTCGAATTGACGTAGAAAACGCTTATAATAAACGTGCAATTTCTGTCAAATTAATATGGAAGAAAGTTATTTTTCATTTCGTAATTTTTCTTTGAACTTCTGTAAGCTATTATCTAACAGAGTAACTTAGTTACAATTTCTCAACAAAAAATAGCAAAGAGAGCAATACAAGCATGACATAACAAAGATAGCCACCATCACCAAGGGATGACATATATGTGACATTGGTAATACCGATCCAGCAAAATTTTAATAGGATGTCCAAAAATACCTTATCATGTAGATTACGGTGTAAGAAACGTTTCTTTGCGGCCAGTGACCTTAAAACTTCAGTTTTTAAGATCCTAGAACGCTTCGTTTGGAAGTTATTTAAAGATATAGCTGATAGAGTGATTCGGGCTGCATTAGACATGAATATTTAGATGCTGTTTTTTTATTACAAATCTTTCAAATTTTTAAGTCAAATTTGCAGTTAGTCAAGTCTCCGTATAATTCAATTTTTTAGAGACTTTATTTATAAAGATCGGTTGCGTGTGAAATCCGCATGAGGCCTGTATACGAGTACTACTGAAATATAGGATATATAGGAAATATAGGAGACGATCATACTTACAAAGATCCTACGAAAATAACAATTTCAGGCATCATAGGGAATGTTCCAATATCCTATTTAGATTTTGAGTATTTAAAAAAGGGGTGTCCTGGGCCATATTTTCGAGACATTTTCATTTTCATTACAAATGTATTAAAATTCTTAAATTTATTAATAATATTTTTATCCCAAATTTTTAACAGTTTTTGCAATTTTACGCGTTGAGGTTTATTTTAGAAATCTAGACCACATATTGCAAAACACTTCCTTTTTACTATCTCATTCATCATTTTTTTACAGAACTTACATAATTTTAACAATATTCAACAAAATATAGTTTTAACACATATTCAATAAAATTCAACGAATTGAACGTTAGACCAACCACACATGCCGGGAGACCGGGAGCTAAGAGCTTGCCCGGCTGGGGCGGTGCCCTGATGGTGGGAGATACGTGGTTAGGGAAAAGCCCGCTAGCCCACGCTAGGTCGGCGCCGGATCTCGCCATACAGAGAGGAAAAGATCACTGCCACCTCCTGAGCAAAAACATTTCAATCAATCATGTAAGAAGCTTAATTCAATAATATGCTCTGTCATAAATCCTTTTTACACTAATCTCAAATTCTTAGTTTTTAAAAGATTTTTTCATATTGTTTTCCTTCTAACAATTAGCATATCCATTAGGTAAAATAGGACTAAACATTTGACCTTTTTTTTATCAGTTTTTAGATCCCAAATCACTTTTTATTCCCCTTATTTCGTATTTACGTTTCTTTCATTAGCATTAGGATATTCACCATTATCCACTAATTCACTTTTTTAAAAATAAATTTTAACATGAAATGTAGCTTGGTTCAATATTATTACAAGCATCTATTTACAAGGAAATTATAAATAATTATCCCTTTAGAAATGGACGTTTTATCGAAACTAAACCAAGCTACATATCATGTTAAAATTAATAAAAAAGTAACTGAATTAGCGGAAGATCGTGAATACCGTATATTTTTTATCTTATAAATGGAGATGATTAAAAGTAAAAGAAATTTAAGATTTTAATGTCTTATGCATTCACCAAACTTTGATTTACGTCAAAGTATTTGTTTAGATGCTAAGATATGAATTTTTTGTACTAATGAGTCAAACATTGTTCGCTGATGATACTCAAATAAATTATATTAAAATTGATGATCAAATATATTATGAAAATACAAAAGTTGAAGATAATATTGGAGCTAATACTCAAATAGATGAAAATACTCTAATTGATGGTGGTACTAATATTTAAATTGATGGTATCGAAATTGATTATGATGAAGGAACTGAAATCGATGATGATTATGAATAAAATATTGCTATCCGAATTCGGTCGTAAATAATATGTAATTCATTTTAATTTTCAATCAAATTGGCTTCGAATAATTTCGTGACATTCGGATATCCACTACATATATATTTCATTCAATCAAACGTATAAAATAACATATGTACGATTGTCTAAATTTTCTCCTTTAGATTGATTGTTGATTATAGTGATTAATTTTTATTTATTGGTTTGCGTATGATATCTTCTATTTTTAATCTTAATTTCATATTGTCTTCTTTAATCCTCTAAATATCTTTGATTCTTGCATCTATACTTTTTTTGAATTTAGAATGAAATTCTGTAATAAAATAATTCATCACAATTTATTGCATTTCATGTAACGAGAAGGTGAAATCCTATTCGATATGACAATTATAAAAACCTTTGGTACATATTGTTCTGATATAATCTTATAAAATCGACTATTATTTCCATTTACTTTATATGTAATTGAGGGGACCGAATTCAGGCATATCATTCTTTCTACATACTATGATAATTCTCTAAATTCTTTATTTTCCTTCCCTTTTCTAAATCGTTGAAATAATTTCGTTGCAATAAAATATCCAGTGAAATACCTCCAATTATGCAATATTTGATTTTTCAAACCTTGAATTATGTGTTTGATCAAACCCTAACTATTTTATATGTACTTTATTTCCTTTTGTTTTTATCACTTTTTGTAAATATATATTATTATGAATATTTTTATATTTCTTATATATATTTAAATAGACATCAGGATCTTTGGTTTTTGTAATTCGTACTCATAAAACTATCCTTGAATATCTTTAAGATGAATGGCAATAGACTTGGAATGAATGATTTTAACAATTTCAAATATTTTATAGACCAATTACCAGTATATGATTTATAAAATATAGATTTTAATTTATTTACTCTTACTTCATCTCCAATTTTGAGTTTTGGTAAAATAAATGTCTTATGTATTTTATAAACAAAATATATTTTTTATTATTTGTATTGACGTAAATAGGTTTCATTTGAATAGTATGATGTGTAGTGTGAATATCTTCATCTAATAATTTTGGAAGTATAAACATGTAATGGTTGCGTTAACGTATATCCATTTTCCTCACTACCTTTAGGTATAACCAATATATAAGTATATTTAACATCTATATTAACTTCAAACTTATGACTTGAGCATGAATGGAACTTCAATATACAGGTGTCCCATTTAACTTGACAACTTGAAATAACTAAAAAAATGCGCGATGTACGAGAGCCGACAACAAATCTTAACATTTTCAAGGGGGAATCATTCTCTGCTGAAATCAGCACCCCCTGCCCCCAGAGGGTGGGGCGGTGGGCAACATTGAAATCTTAAATAAGAACCCCCATTTTTTATTTCAGATTCGGATTCTACGGACAAAAATACATAAGTTTTGCTTGAAACTTTTCTTCCGAAGATTTTCGACTGTAATTTGAGTGGTTTTGAGCGTGGTCGATTATTTCTGAGTGGTTAATAAAAATCAGTATTTTCTACGGAAGTCAATAAACTACTTTTAGCGTAACCCAGGAACAACGACGTGGACGTAGTAGTTTTCTGATCCCTTCGGGATGCTTGTTTTCAGTGAGTCCCCTTGCCTCTCACTATCGGAGTGCTGTTTTTAGATGATTCTGCAAATACCCCAACATTTATTTAAAGTAAGTGCTTAAAATGATGGCGCTGAACCATGCATTTATCGATTCGTCCTACAAATGAAAGAGCACATCGCATAAGCATATCTGGTGAAATCGCGGCACAAGCGTCCCTTATTCGTGGCATCATGTTTTCACGAGTAGTAGGTCTTTCTTTATAAACGACATCTTTTAGGCAACCCCACAAAAAGAAATCTGGTGAGATAAGGTCTGGTGATCAGGCTGGCCAGTGCACTGGTCCTTCTCTACCGATCCAACGATTATTGTAATCCTGATCCAATATGTCACGTGCTACTAATGAGTAATGTGCTGGGCAACCAACATGTTGAAACCACATGTTTTGTTGCCCTTCCAAACTTACGTCTTCGATCATTCTCGATAGTTCTTTATCAAGTAGGTTTCGGCACTTGTCACCATTTGGATTATCGTCAATAAAGTATGGTCCGATAAGTTTATCGACAATTATTCCACACCAAACGTTAACCGACCAAGGTCGCTGATGATTTACTTGACGAATCCAGTGTGGGCTTTCTACACTCCAAAAATGCATGTTATGGCGGTTACCTTCGCCGTGGTTTGTAAATGTCGATTCGTCAGAGAATAGTACTTGAGTAAGAAGTTCGGATTCGTTTGTTTTCTCTGAACTGCCCATTGACAAAACTAGTCGGTTTTGAAAGTCATTGTCAGTTAATTCCGGATGCAAGAATACATGATACGGATGAAATTTATGTATCTACAATATCTTCCAAACACTCATACGAGGAATCCCTGATTCTTGAGATATTTCTCAAACACTCGCATGTGGGTTATGGGGTACTGCAGCCAGTACTGATATTTGTTTATTTTCTCCTGTAGCAGAAACTCTACGTATTCATTTCTTCGGATGTACACTTCCGTCAGTAGAGAATTGTGGAACAATTCGAACGACAGAAGAACGCGATCGTACTGTGTCAGGAAAACGTTGAGCATACAAATTAACAGCAGCGTCGAAATTTCTCCCAGCTTCGTCGTAAATTAAAATCATTTAAATTGTTTCTTGCACATTTACATAATCCATGATGCAACGAGGAGGAATGTTAGTTCAGAAAAGTAAATGTTTAATAAATATCGGATCGCCTTTGAAGTATTGTAGGCAAGGACCATGAAGAGACGCTACCAACAAATTGACGGATGTGCCCTCAGGCCACACTCAAAACCACTCCAATTACAGTCAGAAATCTTCGGAAATTAAATTTTTGCGATTACAGCTTCACCTATCACAAATCAGAAGAAAAGGTTCTGAAAAAACTTGCATTTTTGTCCGTAGAATCCGAATCTGAAATAAAAATGGGGGTTCCTATTTAATATTTCAATGTTGCCCACCGCACCACCCGCTCTGGGCAGGGGGTGCTGATTTTAGCATAGAATGATTCCCCTTTCAAAACTGTTAATATTTGGTCTGGACTCAATTTTTCGTACATCGCGTATTTTTTGAGTTATTTCAAGTTGTCAAGTTAAATGGGACACTGAAAGTATGACCTGTAGGTTTTCCAGACATACAAAACTTAAATTCTTTATTATTTATGATACAGGTATATTCACAAACATAAATGCATTATTTCTAAAATATCAAAGTATCCTGCATCATAATCTGAATATCATTCAGTATAGTATGTACACTATTTTTTAATTGTTTAACATTTATTATATTGAAAATATGACATGTAGAAATAATTGATATCCAGAGGCATTACTTGAATTTTTTGTTTATGACCTTATTGGTACGCGAAAACAAACATTCATGTTCAGCGTGGTCAAGACGAACGGTAGAACGAACGAATCCGCCACGAGAAGGGGAATCAACGTGACAGAGCGAGCAGAGGGGAGAACGAGAGTGGTAGTTACGTGCTAGAAAGAGGTAGTACGGTAGGAATAATCGGTTAACATCATGTAAAGTGGGGAACGGGAGACAATAGTAGAAACTGGCAATTAGAACATGACTGTGATAATGAATGATGAATATTAGAAGTACTGTTAGTGAAATAATAATACGGGAGTAAGACACGTGTCGGAAGGAAAGAACATAGTATGCGAATGCTGGCTGACATACGCGATCTACGTGTTTGAACAAAGGGAACGACCAATAAACAAGGTTATATGGTATCTTGCGAAACTGTGAAGGTACGAAGCGGCCTGCATTTGGAAGAGAGGTTCGAGTCAGCAACGACACGACGCGCTGGTATTCGTACGAACGGTAGCGGCCCTCCATGGCAACCTGGCGGCTGTGTGCACAACGGCCGACCATGTTTGACGCATCGCAACGCGGATGGATGTTGCGACTGTGAGGAAGCTGGTACTCTAAGGATATTCAGAGTCAGATTTTGTCTATATTTCATTTCATGGAGCGATTACAAGGATGATTACGGTTCGGGGCGAGGGGAATGTTAAATGTGATGAGGGTGGAAAGAAGAATATTTGCCGCGTTATATAGCTATATTTTTGTGTCTAAAAGAGTTAATTTTCATTAATTACAAAATCATGCAAGGGTGATATATGGCCATGGGATACAGTATCGAGAGATCTCAGTAGACGTATAAAAATCTATGACGAATGTTAATAAACAGACTACATGATTAGAGGCATGATATTGATGTTCTTTTATTATTTGAGGTATGACGAAAAATTGCAATTAACCAAGTTTTGGGTAATGTTCATTATATGTTCAATTGTTTATTATGATGTTTTATCTTGTATAATAAATTATCTTTTTTATTCCTAACACGAAATACAAAGGAAAATTTTTATTAAAACTTTTATGTTTGCTGACGACCAGATTTTAGTTGTAGATAAATAAGATAATCCGCAAAGAGCACTATATGAACTATATAAAATAACAAAGCAATATAATCTAAGTATATCTACAAATAAAACCAAATCCATGGCATTCCAAGGCTCACAACATTTAAGATGTAAATTCATATTAGAAAACAAAACTATTGAACAGGTTAATACCTTTAGATTTCTAGGATGTGACGTATCATATCTCGGCGAAGTTGATATTATAAGGAAGATAGAAAGATTCAATATGATGTGTGGCACCATCAAAAGGGCGCTCAAAGGAAAGGTCCGTAAAAACACAATGCTAAAGTTTTATAAAGTTATGGCAGTGCCTTGCGGACTTTACGGAAGCGAAAACTGGACTATGAACTCCAGAACACACAGTAGACTTCAAGCAGCCGAGATGAGATTTTTAAGATCAGTCCTAGGAGTAACAAGAATGGACAGATTAAAAAACGAGACCATCCGGAAAAATATAGGAATTTACTACTTAAATGAAAAAATTAAGGAATACAGAGAACAATGGAAAAAACACCTGGAAAGAATGGAAGACGGCCGTATTCCAAAGCAAGTGCTTCAGTACATCCCTAAAGGAAGAAGAAGCGTTGGTAGACCCAGGAGAAGATGGTTAGATGAAGGAGGCGCAACGGACCAACCGGTCTAATGCTTGAGGGAGAAGAAGAAGAAGAAGTATTCCTAACAAAACCAAGTATTGTCTTAAGTACCAATTGCATTATCAAGCTGATCCCCCTTCAAATAACCCCAAATAACTCAATATTTGCTGCGATATGATTAATTTTACAACCATAAAATGTTTTTAAAACGTTTGATTGTAAAATAAAAAATAATTCTTGTTTCTACCTAATTAACCAAATAAAATAATAAGATATGATTTTGATATAAAATGTGTTATATTTTTTAACGGTTTAATCGTTACATCAATTCCAGCAACTGCTTTTCGTATTAATTTATTGTGAAAATTATAATTTACTGATGTACTCGCACCAGTGATATGTAAACATGTTATGAGTGACCCAGTTTCTTCAAAATTTTTTGTCATATTATTTCATAATTGTTTTATATTACCATTTCCTAGACCATTTATATCGTGTTGTATTTTTATAATTGAAATTTCAGACTATGTATATTTCATAGATATCATTATTAATACAAATATACACAAATTACCACACATAAATTCGTTGAAATTTTGAATTCTTTTAGCATTATAATATAATTGATGGGATCGAAGTTAATTGACTAATTGTAACAGGTGATATCAGCCAAATTAATAAAAAATATATGTATGTATATTATTTTTAAAGTAGTATATCCAATTCGTCCGTTTATTTTTAGATGTTCCGATATTCACAACACTATATTTCTTTTTATGTAATATTTTTGCACAATCATCAATACTCCCCGAAAATTGGAATTTTATCATATTTACCATGTTTCATTATACTACAATTAATGAATTGCGGTATTGATTTATTAATGATCTTAATATAGAAATGGGGTACATTTTTAAGTTCTGTTTCCCTTTCATCCATTTCCAACTTATGATATCATGAAATTATGACAATAGTTTCATTTCTTCTAATTCAGCTTTATTATTTATATTTTTTATCATCATAAACATTTTTCGCACCACTTATTAATAATGGCGCTAATACAGATAATGCACCAATATATCCACAATAATTTCTAGATTGTTATATTTTTGCTTATGATAAATTAAAATACATTCCAAATACTTTCTTTATAGTTCTTATTTTGAACATTTAATAGTTTATATGTTAAAATATCACCAATTTAATATTCATAACATCATCTGGCTATAATGTAAATGATATAGATTTCATTCTCGACATTTATTAGTATTTAAAAAACAATCTTAAATTCTCCAATCAGGTTCTACTCCCATACCTAATTTGTTATTAAGTATGTTCAATACCTAAGTAAAAATGGTTCCAGTGATCGCAGTAGCAAACGTTCTTTCTTTTAAATCAGCATATTTACTAAATATTCGTTATTTGGTTCTTGTTGTAATATTTTATCAGCCTGATGACTAGATTCTAAGTATGATTTCAATATGATCTCTATATGCAAATTCACGTTATTTACAAAATTCATCAAGCGGATTAATTCCATTATCTCCACGTTCTAAACGAGTTTTTAAATCTGTGCCAGGTTCACAATAATTTGTATTTGTGTATGTCTGTATGTGTTGTCCCTTCACCCCATTATCATCATATCATCATTTCATCTTCCATACCCCCAGGGCTTACAACCGTGGGGGATAAAAATCGGATCCAGCTAAAAATGCTGGTCCCCCCAAAAAATTGTCGCAAGCCCCTGCCACCGTGATAATAAATAAAAACTGAGCCACGGTAAATTCAGGATGCTTGCATGCGTGGTCCTAGTCGGCCGATTAACGAAATTTATATATATATATATATATATATATATATATATATATATATATATTTGTTCGGAGAAGAAGAAGGGAAGGAGTGTTCTTGGAAAAAATCCGGAAATGGTTGTGACAGAGAGATGTAGAGTGGGTGGAAGAGTGGGGACCTCTAGCTGGGCCCTGGTTTGCACCCGGGAACGACCGTGTTTAATAATGATGGTACCGTCTTCTGTCCACATATTACATTTACATGTTACATTTATTAGAACTGCAATTGGGTATGACCCGGTGGCAGTTGATGACAATAATTACAAAAATACTTACATTAATAATAATAATACTAATAATGATAATAATAATAATAATAATAATAATAATAATAATAATAATAATAATAATAATAATAATAATAATAATAATAATAATAATAATAATAATACCGTACAATACAGTACAAAACGAAAAGCAGCATTGAAATGTGCATTGATCACGTTCACCGCACTTCACTTCACTACACTACACTTTTTTGCTTTGAATTACACTGACCAGCACTTCACAGCACTTCACCGCACTACTCAGCACATACTCATTTAATTTCTTGTTCTAATTTGTTTCTAAAACTTCGGACACTGAGAGGAAAAGCTTTGAAAACTGCTGCAGGTAAACTGTTCCAATCTCTAATTGTTCTGTTACAAAAGGAAAACTTCCCAAGATCTGAATTTTGTTTCCTTGCTCGAATTTTGTGGATGTGATCGCTTCGGCCGAAATAATTTGTTTTTTCTAGTCTAATCTGAATTTCCTTCCAAGCTGGTTGACCTACGTACGATTTATAAAGAGCGCAAAGCCTCGCCTTTGTTCTTCTCGTTTCTAGAGGTTCCCATGATTTTTTGTTGCGTTACTTCTATATGTAAACTTATTCGCTTTCCTCTGTATTCTATCTAGATTTTTCCGGTGCGCCTTTCTGTATGGATCCCAACACGCAACTCCGTATTCCATGAGAGGGCGAACCAGCGTAAGATATGTTAATTCTTTGGCGTTTGCAGAACTTTTCTTTAGTATTCGCATTACAAAATGCAAAGACTTCCACGTTTTTCTTACTGTCTGATTTATATGCATCTCCCACCCTAATTTACTATCTAGATGAATGCCTAAATACTTGCATGATGAGACTCTTGGGATGATAACCTCACCTAAACGATAGTCTGGTTCCTCATAATTTCGTACCCGCCCGAACGTTATTGTTTTGCATTTAGATCCATTAATTCCCATGTCATTTTTTTCAACCCAATCACGTAAATGCTCTAAATCCTGCTGTAATATTTGTTCGTCAGCGCTATCTTTGATTTTTCGGTATATAACACAATCGTCTGCAAATAATCGCACCTTTGATTGTATGTTCACATGGAGATCGTTCACATACGCTAAGAAGAGTAATGGCCCTAACACACTTCCCTGTGCAACCCCTGAAGTAACATTCCCCGTAGTCGAAAACTGATTGCCAATTCGAACTTTTTGTTTCCTGTCCCTAAGAAATTCGCTTATCCACCTCACAACTCTAGCATCAACTCCTGAGGTTAATACTTTTCTAATAAGTAAATTATGCGGTACCACGTCGAATGCTTTCGCGAGTCGATTACTACTGCATCCACCCTCTCACCCGCGTCAACTACGTCAGCTAGATCTTGAAAAAGAGAAACAATTTGACTTTAGCACGAATGTTCACTTCTAAATCCATGCTGTCCGTGGAAAATCCAGTTCGCCTTCTCCCATTCGCGACGAATGTACCCGGCTATTAAATGCTCCATTATTTTGCATACTACTGATGTGAGGGATACAGGTCTATAATTACATACTTTCGTTTTATCAGCATTTTTGAAAATTGGAACCACTATAGCTGCCTTCCAATCGTCTGGTAAATTTGCATTATTAATGGAAATATTGAATAATCTTAACAAATAGGGCAATATCACCTCACCACCGAGTTTAATAAAATCTGTCGAGATACCGTCTGGCCCGCGTGATTTACCGTTTTCCAGTGACTTTATACGATTGCGGAGTTCCCATGCGTGGAGTTTGAATTGGTTTTCTACTGGAAAATAATGAAATTGCTCCTGCACCCGTTCTGGTTTGAATACCGATACGAAATACGCGTTGAACGCATTTGCTTTTGCTTGGTCGTCGTGCAGTGGCTCGTTATCTGAGACTCGAATTTCCTGAATTTCTTCCTTATTCCCCTGCGTCTGCGGACATATTTGTAACAGCTTGACCAATTATTTCGTCCCGTCTCCAACATGTTTCTTAAAAATAATTCATGAGCAATTTTCTTTTCTTTTTCTAATTCCTTGTAGTATTTTTTAAACGTTATAATGTCTGCAATGCTGCAATGTCTCCTATTAAATGCTAGCCTAACTTTTCTCTTTAAACGTATTGCCCCGTTAAAATATTCAGGATCAGAAATACTCTTCAGTATTTTGCAAGTAACGTACGTATCTAAAGCGGTTTCTACGATTGTTTTAAAAGCTCCCCATTGTTCCTCTATTCCCCCTTCTGTTCTTAGAAAAGTATCGTATTTTTCTTTTAAGAAACTACGTAGTCCTTCAATGTTCGCTTTTCTATATTGCCTGACTATCGTTCCTTTTGCCTTAGGTCGCTTAATTACATTTACCTGCACTTCTATCATCACTGCTTTGTGGTCGCTAATTCCCTGAAAGACTTCGCAGGAAAGGAACATTTCTACTGGATAAACAAGGAAAATGTCCAAAATTGCTCCCTGCCACATGGGTTTGTCGACTACCTGCGTTAATCCCTGCTCCCATACCAGACTATTGACGCGCGTTTGAAGTTTCCTGTCGCACACCTCTCCTTTCCAGTTAGCGTCGGGAAGGTTTAAGTCGCCAGCGAGAAGAATAGACCGACCTTTTCTGTTTTCCAGCCTATCACCGATTTCATCTAAAATTTCATAACCATCGTTTGGCGGCCTATAACAAGCAATAATTTCCACGACCGGAGCCGGAGCGTAAGATTTCAGAATTAGCTAGTCATCTGATAACCACGATTCTGTCCCTATCACTATATCGGCATCGCACGAATCAACTACTGAGCCTAATCTTCTCGATGGCAGCTTGTAGCAAAACTCAGCGCGATTTCGCGAGGTCCTCGCGAATCCTTATCCCTTGAGCAGCAGTTTCGAGCGGAATATTTCGTTGCGTTTCCTGCAGTTGACAAATTTAACAATGATGGGTCTGTTTTGCCAGGCACTAGTCGACCTACCCAATAACTCCTATCAATATCTTGTAGATTTAAGCTAACACTTATCTTATTTCCAACTTACTCGATGACAAGCTTCTCGGTGTCTTTAGTTTCAGTTTCTTCAACGCCGAATATCTGCAAGCAGTTTCGGAGTGAGTACATCTCGAGCTGGTCTGTCCTTTCTTCTCAGATATTAGATATGAAATATCGCGATCACGTTTAGTCAATTTCTCTTTTAAACATGTCACAAGATTATTATTGAAATTCTTCAAATCTTCCAGTTGCTTTGCTACAAGTTCAGTAAGCACAGATGCCAAGGAGCTTAAGAAGTTAGGCGATGTCATTGTCTCACCTTTAGAGAAAGAATTACATGGAGAAAACCAGATGATCAGGAAAAGGCACTAGGAAAGATTTTTTGTGGAGTAGGAGACGAGGAGTAGAAAACTAATAGAGCAGTAGATCTTAAAAGGTAGGAATACAAATTAATTCTAGAAGAAAGCGATTAATAGTTTCACTGAACGACGGAGTAAGGCAAAATGTACTTATCTTTGTGGGCTTCTACGGCGTCAAGTAGTCGTTGAGTATGAAAGTTGTAACGGTGACTACCTGCGAAAGAAACTACCTGCTGCCTAGCTATGAGCGCCAAGGGACTATGCTTACACATCGACATAATTTGAACTCTTCGAGCACATCACCCAGAATGAAAGATGGAGAATGTAGAAGTGTAATTCGTACCCGACGTAAGCTGTCATCTGGAGCAACGTCTGCCGGCACCCGGACACGAGGCCAGGCTCTAGTCGGAGGCGGACATGTGCCCACATTCACCGCCGCCGAACTTTTAGGTTATTTGAATGAAAGGAATTAGGCAGATTTCATTACATCAAAAAAATTCACACTGTAATATTTCGAGGATTTTAGCCGATGTGGCTCCCACATCTATTACAAGTAGAACTTCTCAATAGATATAAAAAAAATATAATACGTAACAGCGAAACAAGAATGTTTGGACTTGTAAATACAAGGAAATATTCCGAAAATTCATTTTCATCAGTTCAAAAATGATGGAGATTTATTTTCTTATTTGATCATTACGACATTTATTTATCTATGTATCTTTTTTTTAACGAACTGTGGAAATCTTCAAAAGACGAAGAGGAGCCCGCACTCCTCAACAGTGTGAGATTTTTACCCACTAAAACCACAAACCCTTTGTGTTCCTGGCGTTATCCACCCTGGAACCGCAGTTATGCATTACTTCAGGATGGTGCCAGCTGTATTACTTCGAGGTGTTATTCAGGTTCAGCTATGACTGGTTTCTTTCGTCTTCTTCCTTCTTCTTAAGAATGGCGGTGATATATTTCTCTATTGCTGTCCACTTCGCCTTGTTACAGATCATAAGTGTGACCATGTTTTCTGGTGAGACATTACACCCGACCTCCCATATCATGCGATGCCTTAGCGTGTCCCATCTGGGCAATGGAACAGCGTATGTTCGGCGTCGTCCACTTCATGGCTGCAATAGAAGCATGCCGCGTCTTCTGTCTTGCTGAATCTTTTAAGGTATGCCATAAAACATCCATGCCCTGTGAATGCCTGAGTTAAGTGGTATGTCACGGACCCGTGTTTGCGGCTTATCCATTTGGATATATTCGGGATGAGCCTATGAGTCCATCTGCCGGTCTCCTCTCTGTCCCAGCGTTTCTGCCAGCGGTGCATCACTTTTTCTTTCGCTTTTTTAATTGCGCTATCCTTATCTTGTTGCGTTCGCCTTCCGTCTCCTTCTTGCTCATGGGAGTAGTTGTAAACTTCTTTCCTTTCTAGAGCAAGCAGGTCAATAGGAGGGACGTTCGCCAGCAGAAGAACAGCACTTCCGGATACAGTTCTATACGCCGATGTTATGCGTAGAGCTCCTTTCCTCTGGACAGACTGCATTTTCCTTCTCAGATTATTGTTTTGAAGAGCTTCTGCCCAGATCGGTGCTGCATAGAGCATTTTCGAGTGCATCACACTCATTAAAATTCGTCTCGTCTTGTCGCTGGGGCCCCTGGTGTTCGGCATCAATCTGGAAAGCGTTGCTGCTATTTTTAGGGATTTTTCCGTCGTCTCACTAATGTGTGGTCCGAAACTTAGCTTCCTGTCAATTTCCATTCCTAGGTAGCGAAGGCTCTTGCCACATTGTATTTTTTCCTTGCCTATTAGGAATGTTAGGTTGGAGTAGGATCGTCTTTCGGTGATAAGCAATGCTTCGGTTTTATGGGCTTCCACTTCCAGCCCTTTGGACGTCAGCCATTTCATCACTCTTCTCAGGGTGTCGTTTACGATGACATCTAGTAGGGCCGATGTTTCCGCCGTTGCCACTATTATTGCATCGTCTGCGAAGCCTACTATTGAGACATTTTACGGGAGTTTTATGCCCAGTAGACTGTCGTACATAATGTTCCATAAGAAAGGACCAAGTTTTGAACCTTGTGGGACACCACAGGTCATCTCAATTTCAATAGGTTCTCCTTCACCTTCGTAAATTGTGTTTCGGTCGCTTAGGTAGCTCCGTATCATACTGGTGAGATACTCTGGGGTGTTCTTCTCTATCGGAGCCTTGATAATCTCCTCCCATTTGGCCGAGTTAAAGGCGTTCCTGATATCGAGCGTTACGAGGGCACAGAATTCTTTTTTTGCTCCGTCTTTGGCTTCTCTTGCCTTTTCTATGACTGTTTTGATAGCGTCGACTGTCGATCTACATTTTCGGAAGCCATATTGCATTTCCGACAGACCGTGTGTTTCCTGTAGCCATGTCTGTAATCTTTGCAGAATCAGGCCCTCAAATACCTTTCCCATCGTGTCTAGTAGACAGATTGGTCTGTAAGATGTGGGCTCGTGTTGTGGTTTGCTGCCTTTTAAGAAGAGAGCAAGTTTCTGCTTTTTCCATACACTCGGAAAAATGTTTTCCTTCAAGCATCTATTATAAGCTCCCAGAAGAAGTTGGGGATGGACCTTTGCCACTGTCTTCGGGATTTCATTGTGTACCCCGTCGAGTCCTGGGGCCTTTTTGTTCTTAAGAGTATTGCATACTTCTGCAGCTCTTCTGGGGAAAACATTTGGTCTTCTGTAATTTTACAGGGCTGGCATTGTTCAATCGATGGTTTCTGATGCGATGGAAACAAATTCTTTATGATTTGGATTACCCATGTAGAATCATCCAATCCGGGTGATTTCCGCCTGCAATTTAGTTTTTTTGTCACAATTTGGTACGGTTTGCCTCACGGGTCGTTGCTTATTTCCTTTAATAGCTCCGTCCAGCAGAGGTTTTTCTATTGTTGATGGCGTGTTTTAGTTCCTGTCTGCATTGTCGAAGCGCCTCTCTTAATGTCTGCGATCCTTTGGAGCGCGTGTACTGACGTCTCGTTTTTTTGCATTTTTCTCTCAGTTCTGAGATTTCGTCCGTCCACCAGTACATTGGTTTCCGAGTGGGGTTGGTATTTGACCTCTTTGGCATAGATCGGTTGCACGCCTCCTTGACTGTATTAATCGTTAGACCCAGTAGTTTGTTTCCTGGGCATTCTGTCCAGTTTAATTCGTCCAGGGTCGCTTGTTCCTTCAGGAACTCTTCTAGAGCTTTCTGGTCTAGTTTTTTCACGTTTCATGAAACGTGAGGGTTTCAGCTTCTTTTCCCGTACTTTAATTCTCTGCGATTTATTTTGTATGCCGAACTCTATATAATTATGGTCACTGAGAGAGACGTCTTCCAGAACCGTCCAGTCGTGTATTTGTCCCGCAGTTTTCCTTGAGGACAGAGTCAGGTCTATGACTGATCTCGAGTTGTATCTCTCGTAGGTTGCTACTCCTCCGTTGTTCAGCACCACGAGGTTTCTCCTAGCTACCATATCTGTGACAAGAGACCCTCTTCTGTCGCTTCTTGATGACTCCCACTCCGAAGATTTCGCGTTGAAGTACCCGGCTATTAAGACTTCTCCAGTAGCTGTACGAATGTCATTTTCTAGGTTGTGCACTTCTGTTTCGAATGTGCGAAAGGGGTCATTCGGTGAGAAGTAGCAGCTATAAATTCGAAGGGACCCTACTTCGATCCATACGAAGCCCTTGTTCTTTTCTTCCACCCTTCGAATTTTCAGATCTGGGTTGGCGACGTAGAGAGCTGATTTGCCTGATAGATCCTGGTACCATGTTCCTGAGACTGGCTTCCTGTATTGTTCCGATATTATGGCTATATCGATTCTTTTTTCTTGTACCGTTTGCAGGAGTAGGTCTTGTGCCTGCCTGCCTTTCCCTAGGTTTATTTGCAGAAATTTTTAGCTCCATTGTTTATTTTGCTTAGTTAGCGCATTATGAAACGACGTGCAAAATTTACTGCCCGGGCGATGTTGGTTGTTGACATTGCTGTCCTTGCAGGATAGGCAGGCAGTGTCCGTAGTACAGTCTTTTCTTTGGTGGTCACCTCCACAGTTCCAGCAGAGCTTTCTCCTGTCGGGGCCGCTGCACCGTTTGGCGATATGGCCATATGCGTGACACCTGTAGCACCTGATCACCTCCTTCCTCACAGTGATACTGCAGTATACCATATCTACTGCTATTTTCTTTTTCTGGAGAAGAGCTGCGGCCAAGTTCTGCGGCAATTTGACTATTGCCGATTGTAGGCCGGCGTACCCTTTTCTTAGGTAGCAGGCCATCTCCAGATCTGGTATTCCCGCTTCTTTTTGGATGGCTTCCCTCACGTCATCTTCGGTGGAGAACTCCATTACGTCTCTAACGACGATGGTCGACTGCTTAGTTAGGACCGCTACATCCGCTTTTCCTTCCAGGGTTTCTTTGAATATATGGTGGAATTCTTCGGTTTTTCCTTGTTCTTGAAGGACGAATAGGTATTCGCCTTTCTTTGTTTTCCTCACCATCTTAAAGTCAGCCCCACCCTCTTTGGGTTTCATCTTTGCGCTGATTTCTTTAAAGATGTCAACGTATGACGTACCCACTTCAGCTGCCACTTTGATGGCGTCATTTTTACTTTCTTTTTTCTTCTTTTTTTGTTTCCTTCTGACTTCTTGCCAGCCTTCTTCTTGCTCGCTTTTCAGAGGGAGATGTTCGTCTTCTTCGCTCGTTCCGTGTGCACTGTGTTCATCTATTTCCCTTGTGCGGGATTCGGAAGGTTCCCTTCTCTGGCCGTCCTCTCGAGGTGACTTTTTTTCCTTTGGCCATGCTTACTTTTCTTTTTAGGCACGGTTTCTTCTATTTTCTTGCCTATGTGCGTCTCCGTGCTGCACACTATTTCTCGAACTGATCCCGTTTCTATAATCGCACTGCTCTTCTCCGTCAGTATTTCGAATAGTGCCATGGCCTCATTTAGTGCCGCTTTCACGGGCTTATGGATATTGCGCGCGTCGGCAACGATAGAATGCATGAACGCAAGTCTTTTACCTATTTCGGAGATTGTTTCCCCCATGTCTCTAAGAAGGTCAGTCTGTTGACTGAGGGTTCTTATGGCTGGGCATTCCTCCCCGGCATTTTCATTAACTTGGGCGTTCAGTGGGCTGGCCAAAAAGCTCGAGGTCCCTTGGTCCTCTTCTCGACTATTTCCTTCACGCCGAATCGCGGTCACCTTAGAGCTATCAGCCATTTCCGCCATGGATGGTAGGTCATCCACTCCCTTGGGGCGCTAGTGTCTACAGTGTGGCAGCCGCAACGCCAGGGGGCGCTGAGGTTGCAGTTGTTGGTCAGCCACTGCTAGGGAGCGCTAGTTGTGCGTCTAGTTTCCACCCACGCCCGCACAACGCTGCCGATTTGAAGGGCGCTTCAAGGTCACGCTCTTCAATGGCGGCACAAGAGGGTGGATGACAAGGAAAATATTATGTGCTGTCTGAGTGATTAAGCAATCATCCCGGATCATGCCCTTATTTCCACACGTTAAGCATAGCTTTAGTCATTTGCGAGAACATACCTTGGGTCGCTCCTGCCCAGAATTTACTTGTATCTCCGGATTGAAGCGGCACCTCACATCCTGCGCGTTCGCACGGCACGATCAGTGCTACCAACCGCCTCTATGTATCTATGTATCTATGTATCTAATGTATCTATGTATCTATGCATCTATGCATCTATGTATCTATGTATCTATGTTTTTTTTTTAACGAGGGGAACTGTGGAAATCTTCAAAAGACGAAGAGGAGCCCGCACTCCTCAACAGTGTGAGATTTTTACCCACTAAAACCACAAACCCTTTGTGTTCCTGGCGTTATCCACCCTGGAACCGCAGTTATGCATTACTTCAGGATGGTGCCAGCTGTATTACTTCGAGGTGTTATTCAGGTTCAGCTATGACTGGTTTCTTTCGTCTTCTTCCTTCTTCTTAAGAATGGCGGTGATATATTTCTCTATTGCTGTCCACTTCGCCTTGTTACAGATCATAAGTGTGACCATGTTTTCTGGTGAGACATTACACCCGACCTCCCATATCATGCGATGCCTTAGCGTGTCCCATCTCGGGCAATGGAACAGCGTATGTTCGGCGTCGTCTACTTCATGGCTGCAGTAGAAGCATACCGCGTCTTCTGTCTTGCTAAATCTTTTAAGGTATGCCTTAAAACATCCATGCCCTGTGAATGCCTGAGTTAAGTGGTATGTCACGGACCCGTGTTTGCGGCTTATCCATTTGGATATATTCGGGATGAGCCTATGAGTCCATCTGCCGGTCTCCTCTCTGTCCCAGCGTTTCTGCCAGCGGTGCATCACTTTTTCTTTCGCTTTTTTAATTGCGCTGTCCTTATCTTGTTGTGTTCGCCTTCCGTTGCCTTCTTGCTCATGGGAGTAGTTGTAAACTTCTTTCCTTTCTAGAGCAAGCAGGTCAATAGGAGGGACGTTCGCCAGCAGAAGAACCGCACTTCCGGATACAGTTCTATACGCCGATGTTATGCGTAGAGCTCCTTTCCTCTGGACAGACTGCATTTTCCTTCTCAGATTATTGTTTTGAAGAGCTTCTGCCCAGATCGGTGCTGCATAGAGCATTTTCGAGTGCATCACACTCATTAAAATTCGTCTCGTCTTGTCGCTGGGGCCCCTGGTGTTCGGCATCAATCTGGAAAGCGTTGCTGCTATTTTTAGGGCTTTTTCCGTCGTCTCACTAATGTGTGGTCCAAAACTGAGCTTCCTGTCAATTTTCATTCCTAGGTAGCGAAGGCTCTTCCCACGTTGTATTTTTATGTCTATGTATCTATGTATCTATGTATCTATGTATCTATGTATCTATGTATCTATGTATCTATGTATCTATGTATCTATGTATCTATGTATCTATGTATCTATGTATCTATGTATCTATGTATCTATGTATCTATGTATCTATATATCTATGTATCTATTTATCTATGTATCTATTTATCTAATCATCAAATCATCAAATCCTCTAATCATCAAATCATCAAATCATCAAATCGTCAAGTCGTCAAGTCGTCAAATCGTCAAATCGTCAAATCATCAAATCATCTATTCATCTAATCGTCTAATCGTCACATCATCTCATCGTCTCATCGTCTCATCATATCATCGTCTCATCATCTCGTCATCTAATCATCTCATCATCTAATGATCTAATGATCTAATGATCTAATCATCTAATGATCTAATCATGTAATGATCTAATCATCTAATTATCTTTTTCTATTTATCTATTTGATTATCTACCAATTTATTTATTTCTCTATTTATTTATTTATCTATTGGATTTCTCTGATTCTTCAGTTCAATATATCGATTTTATTAAAAAACATGGAATGGAATGTGTTAGTAGTGGAATGGGCATAAAGTATTCAAATGGCTCGCGCCGACATTACAATCAAAAAGACCAGAAAGGGTATTCAAAATTCCATTACGCGGTTTGTTCAGGTCCATTAACCCACAGTAATGACCTAGCTAGCCATAAAATAATGAAACTTCATTAATGTGCACAGAGAAAACAGGCTAATGATGTTCAAAATTTGGTAAGCATAATTACCTTTCAAATTGTAATTTAAATTACCTGATTTTCAAAATACCTAATAGTTTAGATTCACAGAAGCAATTCAAATAGCAGTCAAATTGCGTACATTTAATTACTAAATGTGACTTTTATAAAGAAACGGTAAATTGTCCGGAGATGATCATTACATTACGCAGGAAACACATGCACATTTTTATAAAGAAAATAATTGTAGCAACCTTCCTGTTGCTTAGCCTCATCAACGCACCTGTGCAATATGACGATTTGACACATGGGCAGACTAAGTCGCAGACATAGCTTCATTCGCTTCTGATAAAATCTACAAGGGTCTTCAAAATAATGTTCTTTCTCATCGAACAACGATACACATACACACGTTGTTATGGCGAGCCTTTACGGTGGCTTTCGCCCGTAAACTGCTTGCGGTTGCTAATGGACAAGACACCGGTTTGCTTTCAAATAAAATAACGGTCGCGTCGGGCAGCAAGCAGAAACCCTTGAAGTTGCTGCCTCCCCGCAGTCTACGGGAGGATGCAGGAGGAACACAGCAAAATGGTCGCAGAGCATGTTGGCTCTTAATGTTCGGCCTGTTGGTACACTGCGCTCACAATTATTCGTGACACGATCTGAGAGCTGTCTTTGGAGGTCACTACTTATCTTTCATCGAACCTATGAATAATGGTCGGCGAAGTACCAGATAGTGTGGTTCACAGCGTTTTTTCGCACGACCGTGTACTACATCGAAGGACGAAAAAATATAACAGTGTTTTTCATCGTTTGTATTTGTAGTCAGATGAACAGAAATGGCTTCCTAAGAAGGTTCCCGGAGAAGCGAGTGTTATGATTCGTGCTTAAAGCCTATTACTCCGCCTATTTCGCTTTCAAACGCATAAAGGAAGGAGACATTTTTCAGGTGGTTATTTCTGGAAGCCAATTGCTGACACTTCCTTGCTCCCACCTTTAGGATTGGTCGGTAGCCGACTCGTGTAGTATTTTTAAAATTTATGCGATGTTTGTTAAACAAAGGAAACTTAAAGTATTTAGAATAAAATAAAAAATTAGACAGCTGGAAACCAGAAGTTATTAACAATATTCATGGCAATATATGCTAGCGTTGTAGAAATGTATAAACAATTTCAATTTTTTTAAATTCTTAAGTGGGAGGGAGCTGTGATGTCCCAAAACAGAAAACTGCGAATTAACAATTTTGCAACATGCAACAATTTTATAAACTATTCCGAAATCCGTGCAATGTCCCCAAATTGTCTTTGAGGTGAACATAGCAAAATAACAATTTTTACAGAAGATTTATACAAATTTGGATATTTTTTGTTTAATTATTTTTGGTATGCACCGTCGATAGTACAAATTATGAGCGAAATTATGAGCCTATGCATCCAAATCTGGCTTTCCCACACTTAGTACAAGCATAGCTGGACACTTGACCAATCCTGAAGTCTAGAGCAAGAGGCTCTTGTCATTGGTTTTGGCTCCAAGTTTCAGACACTTCCCATTCGTTGTTTGATCACGGTAGAGCTCAGTTAGCTCCGCTTATCGCAGTCGTTATCGCTCCGCGCCGGGCTGGCTATCTCAGCCCCGGCACGGCCGTCTATAGGTGAACTCTGTGCATAGTGTTCGTGTTCATACAGCTCTATAGTACCTGATCACAACTAGCTAATAATTTTCAACAGACATTGAATTTTAGTGAATAATTTGTGAAGAAACCTATAAACTATATATAATATTTGACTAAAATGGAAAATATAAGCGGCCCCGGTTTCATGGGGTAGGTTGTGGTTAATACATCACTACCAAATGTAGATACAAACTCTAATACTGATTCAACTCAATTATATATTACTCCAATTACCTTCATAGATCAACAACCTCTAACAAATGAATAAAAAATTATAGCATTAGAGCAACAATTAGTGTTCCTTCAAAACCAATCACAACAATTGTATCAAGAACTGCAAGTTCAACAAGAAATAATTAGTCAGTCAGCAAATACTAACAATCAAGAACTCTCAACAAACTCAAGATAAAACAGCTGAAAGTGAGGTGTGCGTGAAAAACAAGAGGAAAAGAATGAAACCAAGTGATGAAGCTCAGTGAACCAAATGCAATGTTCCAGCATCTAATCAATTCGAGTCCTTATCTTCAACTATGGATGATTCAGATTCATAAAAAACAGAAGACAACGTAATTATTGAAAATATAAAATTCCTCCAATTATTTTTCACAAAAATAAAAATATTGTTAAACCATTTGCATCATTCACATCTTCAACTCAAAGTGTTTCTAAACAAGATTTTACTACTAAAACAAAGACAGACCATATATCAGTACATTTTAACTCTATAGATGATTTTCGT
This sequence comes from Gryllus longicercus, assembly GCA_038098605.1. Taxonomy (NCBI): domain Eukaryota; kingdom Metazoa; phylum Arthropoda; class Insecta; order Orthoptera; family Gryllidae; genus Gryllus; species Gryllus longicercus. The sequence goes on along the minus strand of JAZDUA010000069.1, from coordinate 3,240,747 downwards.
AATCACCGAAAATGTTGTTACACCAACAATATACAATACTTTTCTTATCGTGGTCCTACTAAGAAAACCCTATCAGCATTAATTTATAACATTCCAACTACTTATTCCAATGATGAAATCAAAACAAAACTAGTTAACAACCAGTATCCAGTTACTTCCGTATATAGATTATTTGCATAAACGTGAAGAATTAGAAATATGTGCAATAGACTTAATAGATAACGATGAAAGTCGCAGTATTCTAAAGCTTACCAGAATATTTAATAGCATTGTAAATATTAGAATTAGACAAAAAATAACCATCCTATACAATATAAAAATTGCCAGCAGATCAAACATACGCAAGCAAACTGCAAACTTCCTCCCAAATATGTTAGATGTCTAGATAAACATCATTACACCCAATTGTACACGTAGGCTTCCGCGGCTCGAGTCCATTACTTCTAGGCTGTCCGGGTGACGCCGCGTCGTTGGCAGATAGGCCGACGTTTCGCCTGTCATGTCGCAGGCTTCTTCAGGGTAGTGACACAGTAGGTTTTTCAGTTTTCCCCCCTCCAGTTACCCTGGAGAGGCAGGAATTTATTTGTCTTTGGGGTACATTTTGTATAACTGCAGCCGATTTGGCTTGTGCAGTTGGGGAAGGTTTTATTGCTTACAAACTAGAACTATCTTATGACTATAACTATATACATTCCCACTTTGGGGTTTGTTAGTTTTTAGACTTTTTTTAAAAATTTTTAATTGGGAGATCTTGAAATTGTTCTATTTTCTTCTTTTAATTTTTTCTCTCACTCGCATTCACACTTATATTAATTATATTTACAAACGCATCCATCCATCCATTCATTCATACAAACACACAACACTTCACAACACTATATACACATTTAAAGCACGCCACGGCGCCAACTTCACTCAAGCGTCCGTGGCGCCGCGACGTCTTCGGTCTCCAGCGACGCTGGCCCAGCGGAGCGCGCATCCGCGCCGCCCGCGCGGCTTCCGGCATCCGTAAACGGCGACCGCCTCCCACGCACTTGCTGCTGCCCCGCGTCGCAGAGCTCAGAGAGCTTGTGCGGGGGCAGTGCGCGGGAGGTGAAGGCGACGTGCTGTGGGCCCTTTCTTCTCAGCTCATCTGGGGTCACCCTTTTTTCTTCATTCAGAGCATTGTCCATTGATCTTGGTCAAATTCTTCATTTTTTTCTTTTACTTTGCTCTCGCTCCCCTTTTCATTCATATTCAATAATCTGTAACTGAATTTAATATTTTTATTCTTTCATTCCTATAAAATAGCAGGGTTGAGTAACTTGGGATAGTGTCCCAATTTACCCGCATCTAGTCACGAGTGGGAACTTTCCATCCATAAAACTTTAGAAGGGCAGCATTGAGAAAACATGATACTGGAGATGCTGCACAATCGTATTTCAGGTTGTGGAATGCACAATTCAGGTTGTGGAATTACGCACAAAATAGAAACAAAGATTAATAATAACTGTACAAGGAAAGTTTTACAAGGTTTTTTGTTTTGTTGGTATTTCATAAATTTTTTTTTATCTACAATGCCTATTTACTTTAGAAGTCGTATAAGACTCATAATTTATTATAAACAGGAAGTATAGAATCACATGCTTAACAATCATATACATCACTACGCTTCTTAACGTCATTTTAAATACAGAATCAGTTTTTGAGTGTGAGTTCTAGATAATTTTTCTTTAAAGAAATATATGAACAAATACATTCATTTCCTTTGTAAATAACAAACAATGTACATGTTTCTGGAGTGTCTTTATGTTTTTGAAAGGGAAAGTTTTGCATAGAAAGTATAGTTTCAAACCAAATTTTGAGCAGCTCAGACATTCGAACTCTTGAAGGAGTTTATTAGACAAAGTTTATTTATAATTGATTTACGAGCTTATTTTAGAAATTTCGTAGTTTTACTCCCTGAACATCCTGTATTGAGAAAGATCTATTAGAAATGACTTACGAGTTTCCAGCCCTCTTCATACTGCTGATAAACTCTGAACAAACTGGCGTGACCACAAAGAACGAATAACCGGTTTCCAAAAGCCATCATGAATTACAAACCATTGAGTACAAAAAGACCTGATTAGCCCAGCATAAAGTGGATAAACCAATTCAGTGAACCACATCAGAATGGATGGTAGAGGTTTGAAAAGGAAGAGGAGAAGAAAAAATATAGTTCTTTTGAAACCGTGTGCTATAAATTTCTCTCATAAAATATATAATTTTCACTACAGAATTCGCATCTTAACAGTTTGTAAAATACGGTGTGTTGCTTAATGACAAATTGTCTGCAAATTGTCTCACTATATGAATCAACAATAACAGTCTTCAAAGCGCTTTTATAAATTGGAAATTTCGACATTACCTGCCTTCCCTTTTATGGGAAGTTCGATGTAAGTACATAATACTCGACAAAGTACATAAATTTAATTCAAAATTGTTTACACTATTTTTATAGCATTTTCTGGCAAATACCGTATGGGCGTTTATATGAATTCTTCAAAGAGAATACATTCGAGAAGAGACAGATATTTTGAAGAGACATACCGTCGTTCACCGTTATTTCATTTATTATTTATTTAATTACTCATTGATATTTCATGAAAAAGTGTAGCGATTGTTCATCACAAAATCCCCTCTTAAAAATGCAGTCAATTCTCATCATCGCCGCTGCCGCTGTCTCAAGAATCTCTTACCATCAACCCAATTTTCTCCTTTCTTGTATTCGAGGAAATGAATCGTCCAGCCGCCCTAGAGTATTTCAGGGGGAATTTTACTCTCTGTAACACTTTATACGGTTATAAACACACCCACACACACGCACCCACCTACCCACCCACCCACCCACCCACACACACACACACACACACACACACATATATATATATATATACATATGTATAATATATATGTACATATATATATATATATATATATATATATATATTTTGACGTAAATACGCTTCAAAAAATTGACACGCCTATAAAAAGCATCTTACTTTGACAAACAGATTGAAAAAAAACCATGCGGTAATATTATCCACAAAGGTTACTGCTTCGTCAAGGGGTAAGCCCTCGGGAGGGCTCTCCTCGCCTTAGTGACAGGAAGAGCGAGCATGTGAGCTTCACGTGCGAAGTGCCTCCGCTTCGCCGCTGTCGGAAGGGCCCCTGCGGGCGGCGCCGCGCGCGCGCTTTCTCCGCGACCGCATTCCGCGCTCGCGCAGCCGCGCCGCCGCCGGCTCACGGCATCAACAGATTTCACTGCAGTGCTTCAAGGGTTCGAGTCCCGACGGCAGAGATTTTAGACACTAGCTAGATAGCCACATCGGATTCAGCCGCTGTCCGGAGAATAATTCTAGCAGCCGGCTGCTCTCATCGCTAGTGTTCCGTGGTTCCTGCGATAAGCACCAGGCGAATGCCGAAGCACTACCTAACAATCTAGCCACAGACCTAGCACGATGTTTCCTTCCTCTTCCTTGTCTTTTCCTCACCCCTTACTTACACGCATGATACACTTCCACCCCCGTCAGGAGCATAGATCTTGTCACATCCAGAAGTGTGGCCCGCTGATGGGATTTACCTCTTTGAGGAAGGCTAATGACCCCAGTAGCTGACGCGCCCAGCATCTCTAATCAATCACGCTGACGGCCTTTTAATACACACACATTTCGAGTCATTTCCGTTACAACATGAGATTCCTCGCCGACTTTCAAAGTCCTTTCGACTCATGTCGGCTTTCAAAGTGTTTCTCCTCTAGGTGTCTCCCCCAACGCTCCTGCCCAAACAAGCTCCAATTTATGACCAAAAGAAACAACAGACAATCGTTCAGCGGTTGACACGAATTCACTCCATTTTTATAGCTCTTGGTTTACATCTTGTAGAATTTGTTGTATTTAAATTGGCACTGCGATTGACACCTAAGTGTTTCTGAATACGTGTTTTTGTACTTTGAAAAGGATTATCATTATCTTAGTATGTCATGTAATTTTCTAGTTGTCATCTACGTATCTTTTAATTCTACATTCATCTGTCTTTATGAATATGCATTTATTTTTTTTAGTGACGCTTAAATATATTAATTTCTCCCATACATTGCGCGTATCATTAATACATATTTCACAGTGTTTCCATTTGAGCTTCAAACCGTCTGCGAACATTCTATCTTTCGTATAGACCCTGTAAATGAACATAATTTCTCCTTAAATGTGAAATGAAGCTAGTAAACTTTCAGTAGATCGATTTTAAAACATAAGCATTTTACATTTTTAACTTCCAGTTAATATTGCCAATGAATATTTTTGAATGGTCTCTCTTCTTCATTGGTATGATTTACTACCTAGCTTTAATTCCAAGTTTTCATGTTCAATTATAGAGTCGCAAATCTCGCTTTTATAAATGGATGAGGTTTCAATAGAAATATTCCTACTTAACATGAAGACAAGTAAATTTAATGAATTGACGCAATAATTCTCCGTTTTCTTCATGATACAATTATTACACAATGACTTGAAGTTAAAAGGAGATTAGTATGGAAATAATGGTGACACTGTTAAAGCACCCTACTTTGCAGTCTCAAGGGCAAACATACGTTCATTATCTGAAGTATTTAAGCTGCAATCCTGCTCCATTCACCTTCAGAATGGGATTTCCCTGCGGCGCCCAGACCGAGTGCGCCTTACAGAGCGACAGTAAGCAAGGAGATTGACTGATGTTTTTATAATTTGTTTCATTTACATTCTCTTCTCTAGTTTTGTCCTCAATCTAAAGCTCTACGTCTTCACGTAAACGTTAATGAAATATGAGTATCAAACCTCACAAATACAACCCGTCAAATATGAATTATTTGTAATCAAATTTAAAAAATTTCAGCATGATTTTTAACTTAATGATACTGCATTTCTAAACACATAATATTGCTTTACTGCAGTTTAAATTTTTTTCAAAACCAGAAAAATGCAGTTATGAAAAATTTTGACTATTTGGATACTACAGACATTACCAACGAAATCACACATTTTCATAAGAGAACTCATTCGAATTGTATTCTAATCAATTTAAGATTAACGATTGTATCATAAACCAAAAATTGATCCCAAAACGTTTTAAATTGAAATGCTCTGAGCACAACGGACGTTTTTATTTTTACTTTCTCGCCCTTAATAATGAAAGAATGTGTGCCCTGAAAACTTGAACACTTTCGAAAGAAAAACTCATATTGTAGGGTTCCGAAAACGAAAACGTGGATATATCCTCAGTATAGTAAATTACTTCCTCTAACACATGGTTTAGCCAGAATCCATGTTTGGAGGGTCTCTATACCCTAATAACATTGATTGACAGCAAAAGGCTGTCTGCGTCCGGCTGTATCTGGTTTCTTTTTTTTACCGGGGGCAAGGAAAAATCTATTAAAACACTGCGGGGCCCGCACTCCGCAGCATGAAAGATTCACAGTGCATATCCACTAAAAAACTCTACCAATTATCCATGTCTGTGCGTCTCTCTCTCTCTCTCTCTCTCTCTCTCTCTCTCTCTCTCTCTCTCACACGCTCTGCCTCTCACGCTCTGTCGCTCACACTCGTCTCTCACGTTCTGTGTTTCCCTGTGGGTTTCTCCCTGGTCCTCTCTCCGTGTCTCTCTCTCTCTCTTTCTGTCTCTCTCTGTCTCTGTTTCTCTCTGTCTGTCTCTGTATCTCTGTCTTTCTCTCTCTTTGACTCTCTCACTGTCTCTCTCACTCTCTCTCAGTCTCTGTCTGTTTCTCACTGTCTCTCTCGCTCTGTCTCTCTTTCTTTCTCTATTTCTCTCTCTCGCCTCTCTCTGTCTCTCTCTCTCGGTCTGGGGCTCTTTCTGGGGCACACTCTGTGGGTGTGTGGGTGTCTGTGTGTGTGTGTGTGTGTGTAGGGCCAGCAGTTGTTGCTTCCAACAACGAGGGAAATTCCACCGTCGCGCTCATGTATTATATGCCTCTAAGAATAGATCTGGCCGAGTCCTAATAGCGGTTTTAATAACAACATTCGGCACTCCATCCAAGCCGGGAGCAGTATTGTACCTGATCGTAAGCCATTGTCAGTTCGTCTAATGAAACCGCCCGAACCTCGTGCAGAACTTCAGGTGGTTCAACGCATCCTCCTGGCGAGGAAACAAGATAGCAACCATCTTCTCTAAGAAGACCGGGCATGTCGTGGGTGGCCTGGACAGAAGCTTGAGTCTGGCCGTTCCCACCTTACCGTACGCACACGAGGAACGCTGGTTTCCGGTACCGCAGAGGTCGGCGCCGAATGACGTCACTCAGCAGCTGGAATGCGCCTTGTTATCAAATAGTGGCGGACACAACGAACGCTCGCCGAAAGTTATCGGCTTTCAGGCGTCAACTGCGGCCAGCTGCCGGAACTCTCGGTTTTGGCGAGCTGGCTGCGCACACTGGTTCTCAATCTAATCGTGGCATTGAAGCGTGTGTTCACAAGATTCAAAATTAATATAGAACATTTTCGATCTCGAAAGTGTTTGTGAGGCTCGCTGCGTGGGATAACGGCACAAAAGTCACTTGAAGACATGTAGAAAAAACTGGAAAGAAATGTCTGCGTTTATGAACAAGTAAACATCTACATAATCTCAAATATATTATTTTAAGTACTGTTAAAAGTTACATCGAGCGAAACATTAATCAATGAAACCAATAAAAAGCAAACGAAAATGTTTGTTCTGAAGCATTTATTAATGTACGTGAGTACACAATTAGATGACTATACACAAATTTATGAAAAATATCTCTCCTAAGTAAGGTATTGGATAGTCGTTCTGTAGATTGCCTTCTTATGTTATGTGAATCCAATTGAACTACGTTATTGGGAGGGCTATCAAATATTTATTTATCAATAATAGTGTTTTGTAAAACATACATTCACTTTATCATTCTCGCAATTTAACATCAATCTTTATCCTTTAGATTCTCTATTTTGAATTCAGTGTTCCAAAACTGCATTCAGCAGCACTCCTATTCTCTGGCTGCATATTTGATTTTATGTTTTTCATAAAACTAGTGTATTTTCACTGGTAATAATTTCGATAAAAGCAAGGTCCGCAGTCCGCTCTCTATCTCGCAAAAGCATGGAAAGATGAACAGCTAGATCTGGACACTGTCAAATCGGCGTCCTATGTCCTTGCTGGTCGAGCAGCGCTGCTTAGCAGCAGCGGATGCAGGCGCCGGCGTGCCAGCGTTCTAAGTATTTGAACGCTTACGCGGACAATCCGGGGTCAGCTGCAACATTTGCTTATTGTTAGCTGCATGTTGCTAACAATAACCATGTTGCCCTCAAAACCATTTTAAAGATATTCTAAAAAAGGCACATTTTTTTACTGAACATTGTCTCCGTATCACGTAAAGGACGTTCAAGAGATTGGTGTAGGTCCCATGTTCGTTGATTTATTAGATAAATTGCAAAAGGGCAATTTGTTTGGGCAACTGCGTGCAACTACAATACTGAAGATAATAGATTTTTTCTTATAAAATCATTTCCTTATAGACACAACAGTAAACAAGTGTAATTTTTAGAAATTGTGTAGTATTCTTTCATTTTGCACAAAATTTAGGCATTTTAATTTTTTTCAAAGCCGCCTAAAATTTTTCTTTAAATTCTTTAAATTTCTTTTTCATATGTAACAAAAGATGATAAAAAATGGTGCTAGTCTCATTTCCGTAAACTCTACGTAATTTCAAAAATTGCAAAAGTTAATATTTCAAAACTACAGAGACGTAGTAATAGATTTTTGCTTTAAATAACGTATGTTGTAAAACGTCAAGTCTTTAAAAAAGGTCATGTAATTATTTTCGCATAATTTGTGTTTGAAATTAATACAATTTATTTAAAACATCTCAAAAATTACTCCAAATTTCCCCACGGATAGAAGTTACCCTTAAAACAATGGCACGGGTTTCGTTTACGTTGACCTCTCTGAATTTTCGGAAATTGCAAATTTGGAAATAATGTGAAAAGTTAAGTGATTTTGTAGCACAACTAGTTAAATTTTGGTTGATGAGAATCATATACAATATTTTTCATGTAAAATTGTAAGTTTTCAATTATGAAAATTCTTGGTTGCAATTAAAACCAATAATTTATTATTATTATTATCATTATTATTACTAGCAGTAGTAGAAGTTGCAGCAACTTGCTGAATGACACTGCACAAGGCAGATTATAAATCCCGAAGACACCGGATAATTTAAATTGTAGTTATACGTTCTTAGTGAAGATGGAGCACCATCGTCAGGTATTTAAAAATATAAAAAAACACTCATTCTTCATTTTGCCTGATTGAAGTTCAAGGGAAGGCAGCCGAGCGGAGGGCCGAGGAGCGAAGGCGTCGGACATGAGCGTGAGGGCGCAGGGCCGTCAGCCCCAATTTCCTTGGGCTTCGTGTGGGATAACTATTCAAAAGCCTCTGTGGCGAGGCGGTGGCAGCTGCGTCGGAGGCGGATGAATCAGCAGTATAGCCAACGAAACAGATTGTGGTGGGAGTGAAGACAATTCTGACGGAGAGATAACGTAAGTATATTAGGTATGACACTGATGGTGATACGACAAGGAAACGATTACGTCACAAATGGCGGGGTAGGAAATTATGGTTGGTTGATGTACGGGCGGTGAAATATTAACGTCTTAGACACTTAAATAGTTGCATAATTCTCGCCATTGCCCAAGTTAAATACATTCATCAAATTTAAAATATTTCAAAGGAGAAGAATAATGTACCCGAATTAGTTTCACTTAATTTATTCACTCTGTTTTCATGAGCTCGCGTCTACTAACCTAATTCAATTTAACATTTAAGAACTGACCCCTTGGGCATGTCACCCACCCGATCTCGGGGCAACGAGACGAAGCTGGGGGATGCGAGAGCGGTTTGAGCGCTTTTTTCTATCTCATTAAGTCACCAATCCAAAGGTCAAGTGTCAAATCTCAACTACCATTCTCAAGAAAATGTAATTTTAAATAAATCTGTATTACACGGAACCAACAAGTAAGAGAGGTTGAATAAAAAATAAAAGGCTTTTCTTAAGGCATTATTATTCCTTTGTGATGTGAGATAGCCAAATAGCAGTTACAGTTGAAATTTGTTGAGGGTGAGGGTGAACTAGTATGTTCTAAGTCCGTTTTAGTAAATTTTCCAGGTGAGTCATTTAAAGTTTTTGTATATAGTGGGTAAATATGGAATGGGTTAGTATGGTATGAGTTTGTTGCATGCTAATGGAGTGGAACAATTTTGTTTGATGTACAAATGTGAACAGGCAGATGGAACATAATGATGCAGTTATGTTATTTACATGGTATGTAAATGACATAGTTAAGATAGAGAAAATATAGCAAAACTAGAATACGCTTGAGAAACTTTGTCAGTAAACGTTTCCTTTAGCGCCTATTACATAGGACATAGTAGGACCGTACCAGATGCGTCGACAACCCTCATTCCTGCGTCACAGAATGTCCTTCCACTAATATCCTCAAAACGCAAAGAACTCAACATAAGTCTAGAAAACCTTTGTTCAATTATTAATAGATACTCTCCCATGACATTCAGCCCTGTCAAATGTGTCTTTGTCTTTAAGGTTCTTACTTCTGTGCTCCACGTATTCCAAATAAATGTGAATTTTGAATGCTCAATAGATTCTCAGTAATCAAAATTCTCCAAACGAATTTTAAGAGAATTTATAGCAATTCATATCTCTAATGATGAAAATCGTGCCACCGCCGGGACTAGAAGCTTGGACCTCCCGGTCAGAGGGACTGCAGTGATTTTTTTTATGGTTGCGTCTTTATTGACGAAACGTGTTTCTTAAGCCCCTTGACGAGTATAGAGCGCTTACAGAGTAATCCTCCATTAATCACACAATAAGTTGTGACCCATCTAATGACTGTGACTGCTAGATAGCGTCTCCACGTACGAGGGTCTTCGACACGACACGCGCTCCTGCGTCACTACCCAGCGTGCAGAATGGGGAAGGAATTAGGATAGAGATAGGGTTTAGGGCTCTTCACAGGTGTTGAACTATAGCCTATAGGCCCTGAGAAGTAGGCAAACTCGTTTTGTTGGAGGCAATTTGACATGAGATTATCCGGGAATCAAAGACGTACCACTTTGGCGAAAGGCGCCTTCACTCTCTGCCACGTGTGGCAAGTAATAGTGTAATTGATATCATATGATGGTTCTGTATATGTATATAGTCACATGGTTAAACGTTCTATCAGGTCTCCTCTTTGCAATCCAGAAAAGAACTAGGCATGCTTCGTCAACACATCATTTCTTGCATTATTCGTAATTGCTACGCAATTGTCACCTCTCGGGTTTTTAATTACTCAAGAAAATTTCCTGGTTCTGATGACTCAAGCACAAATTAATGATTGTCTTTTACCATCGAAGTGATTGCGGAATGTTACATAATATACAGTTTTTCGATTTCCAAAATAATTTCCGGGTTCAGAAGATTCGTCTGTCAAATAGTAAAATTAAATGAACAGTCTAAAACCGATTTAGTCAATAATTCAGTGTGTTGTTCTTAAACAAATTGCTTATAACACAATCATTAACCCAAGTTGACAACACTTTTAAATTTACCTTACCAGTGAATACACAAAGAAATGCTGAAATAAACACGAATACACGTACCAGAAAAATAAATCCTAAATAGCCATAGATTATAGTTAAACTTTTTAATTATTACAAAAACTAACTTTCCGGGTAGCGAAACAAATCAGTGTCATAAAAATGACCATTAACAAACAATGAAAACTTGCGACAAAATTAACTTTGAGAGAAGATAAGAGGTAAAAATTGTGTCCCCAACCAATGACATATGACTAGTTACACCATAACTCTAACATAAAAATAATATTTTCTTAGCCCCCGTCCCCCCCACCTACACCCCTTTCCTGCCACAAACGTGTTTTTTAATGTTTTCCGTTAACTTAACACTTTTATCTGATTGACAAATATGAAAAAGAAGAAAATAATTCATACTCTCAGAAAAACTTTTTTTGATATTTTCTCAGTCCCGAATTCAAACGCAAAAAATATGTTTGAAAAACAATGTACTGTGTTTCAAAACCCTGGAACAATCTAGAACAAAATCTCGAAAGTTCCTCTCAAAATATAAATCGTTGTGGATTTATTTATGATTTCTTCGACTTGTGGGCTGCAGTTCAGAAGTAAAAGCCATTTCCCGCCTTTAAATCACCTTGACTTTAAATATACTTTGAAAATATCTGCAACAGTTCTCTGCATTTATTTTAGTTTATTATACATTTGTATACAGTGTTGTAGTCCCTAGAATTATTTTAACTTTGTTATACCAATAATTTATTATATTATTAAAGCTTTCTAATTATTTGTATAAGTAAATCACATGCCAAGGAAAGACAATAGTTTTTGGCAGTTTATGAGAAAACCATTTGGTCTGCAATTCAAACTGCAGCGCCATCTAGTAGAGTTACAACAAAATTAACAGCACATAAAAATTCTGGGTGAAAAAACACGTAGATGTGTAAACTCAAACTTCCCGTCGCTTTAAAAAAAATTGAACATTTATATCTGCATTTTTTTAAATACAGCGAGCTCAACGAATACGTGATGCGATCCCCTCGCGGTGTGCGCCTACGCACAAATTTTTTACAGTGCAAGCTTTTTGCACCAACCCGGCTAATGCGAGGTCCACATACACTGTGTGGTGTTGGGGCTTCACACAACTAACAGTTGTTTACTTCAAATTAGGGTGTAGCATCCCCACAATAGCTTTTGGCCCAGATTTGTACTTGTCAACAAAGAAAAAATTGGAAAATCTAAAACCGAATGATCTCAGGGATAAGGTAATGGTATATGAGGAAGGCAAAAACAAAATACCTAGGCAAGATTGCAATATTAACAACCACAGATTCTTTGAATTCACAGAGATTCACTTAAAAAACGAAAAACTACAAAAAAATAATAGGAACACATAAGAAAGTAAAAGAATATGAATACGCTGGCACACAACAATAAAGAAATGTGAAACCCTTTTGAGAAATACACACTTTGCAATATACAATGTACTTAAGGATCCTTCCTAACTGTAACAGTGCTATATAAATTTTTAAACAAAATTTGACTTGTGAGGTATTAAAAAAGTCCTCCTTATAAATTTTATTCTTTGTGCTTTTAGTTAATAATTCCGTTGTTTGAAAATTTAAATTACAATTAAAATAGCTAATGAGCTTTTGCCTTTTATGAAGCGTTAAAGAATAAAAAATTATAAATAAGCAAAACTTACATATCCAGATGTTTATTATACTGATATTCTTCACAATTTTTTCTTTTAAGAATTACACTATTTACGAAAGATTTTGCATAAAATGTAATGAATAACACGGAAAATTGCTGCAAAGTCATTTTCAATCCCCTTTGTGACTGTTCGGAAAGAAGTGTTGGAGCGATCTGATTGCAGAGTGAACAAGTTACGAAGTTTCCTGTTCTGAAAGCTATGCACTTACAGCGGGCTCTTGCCCAATGAAAATAACTCCACAAATTAATAGATATTGGCAAAAAATTACTTTGTGAAAACTCGAGGGGCGAAATGCTTGGGCGACGAATACACCTGTGAAGAACTCTAGTAGTACGTGGGCCGCACATCGTCTCGAATTACACGTCTTCTGACGTCGTTCTTTTCAATTTCTGTTTCGTGGTGAGTAATTCAGCTTTGGTTCTCAGTGGAAGATATAGATCAGCAGTATCCAGCAGTACGAGGAAATGCTTCCGCAGCCACGTGTCGTCACGAACGGTTGGGTTTCGGAACTTCAATCGCAAATTAACTTGATTATACCATTTCTTTCAACAATGGATTAAGTGGTTGCAATAATAATGAATTGAAAAGTGTATAAACCCAAGAAAAATGAAAAAAAAGAAAAGAAAAAAGTGAAAAGCCTAGCCTGTGAAAGAGAAAAACCTAGTATGCCGTGCCGTCATGCCATTCGCGCGCATCCATTTTCACATAACCAATTCCATACATTTTCTTATCAAAATGTCACGAATAATGTATTACAAGAAACAATACTACAGATAGAATAATTACTCGTGTTTAGAGCCTGTCTGGTATGGTTTTATACTAGATTGTAATATAGTCCAGTCCTTTCGACTACTCTGTTAAAGAAAGCGTCCTGTTCTTACAGCAACCTCTGATAAAATGGGCTGAACAGCTGTAATGAATCTTTGAAGCGGTGCGTTCAGGTCGATCGAGATATAGAACCTACTACGCTGATCATTTCATTACCAAGCATAGTGCTGCCGGTGTCAAACACTACGCAAATCAGTTGTTATCTTGATTTGAGTGGACAGCGAGGTATTTCCATAGAGTAGAGATACACTAGAGTGTGCACCACGGTGCGCAGAAGGCTCGGCCGGGTATCAACATCTCTCGCTCCCGAGTCACGTGACTTTGGGATAGCTGGGAGGCATATGTTATACACCCGTCTCGTACTAACTTTAATAAGTATCTAACATGCTTCACTCTAGCGTTATTTTCACATTTATTACACAGCCCTAATATTGTTGCTTATAGCAGAAAAGTTACTTTAAGTTATTCTGCTCAATTTAATTAAGTGCATGAAAATTCCGATTTTTGTCCAACTTGTCACTCTCAACCGCGTACCCCATTACACCTGTTTTACAAGTTCTATTACATAGGAAAATAAATAAAAAATATTTGTAAAATAAATTAACTCCATGGGAAGCATTAATCCAAGACTCTGTCATTATTCAATGCTAGACATTCTGCTATTGATAATCCACATCAGACATATAACAGCAAGTTATCAAAATATTTCAAGGATTTGTAGAGGGGGGAAACAAACTTTTATTTTGATATATATTTTGATTTATTTAGTCAAAAACATCAAATACTGTATGTGACATACGGAGGAGAAGTACCATCTGCACACATTTTCTTGTGCTCAAAAATCTCTTCCCAACATTTCAACTATATCCATTAGACATTTTCCCTCCCAAATTATACAAAAGTTATTTGCATCGATAAACAATCAGGTTTTAATTTTTTTTGTATTACTGACAAAACAGTATCATAATATTGGCTTTACTCCTACCACTACAAGCAAAAGGAATGCTCAACAAAACGTGCGCATAGTGAAGCTACATTTAAACTCAATGGATCAGGGAAATTGGACAAAAACCTGATCGAAATGGGGGTCTTTGACCCGGAAGCTGAAATACATATTTTTCAAAGAATTTACTAATAAAAATCAAATACTTACAATCATACAAACTATAAACACTAATATACTACTAACACTACAAACATAACTTACACCTGTAAATACGTAATGTATTACAAACACCAATAAATACAAACACATTAATGTCCTCTGAATAAAATAATTTTATTATTAACTGATCTAATTCTATTTTTCTGATAAATTTCAGACTTTTCTCTTCCTATATGTTTTAATCTAATTTCAATACATTTAAATAATATTGACTTAATCAAATACATCCCGTGATTCAGCATGGCCTCTTAACCAATAATATGATAAGTTAAATTACAAAAAACGTAATTATTTACAAATTCTCTCAAGCATCTATTTACAATTGTAGTGTAAGCTGCCCTTTGAAAACTGTCACCTCTCCCTTGAAGTATTCTTACTTCTACTTCTGTTATTTTGCAGAACATCTGCAGAAGGGTATTTCAGCCCACGATAATCGTTCATTCAGAGGAAGGATGATGATTCTTCGTCACTATCAGTCCGGCAAAGAATTATCTTACAGTCAACACAAGCAAGTGAAATTTACATTTTTTAACTACAAATCCTCTAATATACGTTACAATGTCCACAAGATAGGGAGACAATCTAGTTTGAAGATTGTCTACTGATGGCAAGTACATATGGTCAATTGGCACCTCAATGCACAGTTAAGGATCATTCACTTGTGACACACTTGCATACTGGCGTGAACTAACATTTAATATAGTTGTTTCATCCTGTGGAACACAATTTGCAAAGGCAGAAGAAGAAAGCTGGTGATGCACCAGTAATCGCTTGTAAGCCCCAGCAAATTGCTTAGCAGTAGGATTATTGTTGAATCCGCCTTTGCTTCGTATGCAGCTGAAAAACATTTCCAAATGATCCTAGCTAAACCTGTAGGCCCCCAAATAATTGCGCTGTAGCACCAGAAATAACAAACAGCACGCAAAGGTACACGCAATACAACGCAAAACAAACTACCGGTGTCCCAAAGTCACGTGACTTGCGGCCACCGCATGTGCGCAGTAGGTTCACGCGCACGCTAGTTGTAGCTCTCCTCTATGGGTATTTCACGAATGTGAATACGTGAAAGGTTACAGTGACGTGCATCAGTTTTATAAGCATACTTTTCTGTATTTGGAGATAAACAAAAAAAATTGAGCAGTTTCTCAGAAAATTTTGTTTTTAAAATTGCCTACATTTCACCAAAATTATAATCACTATTAGGTCATTTAGTGTGAAATAAATTTTAAATTATCAAATTCATGTAAAATGTTCTTTCATTAAAAATATTCAATTCAAGAGATATGAATAACATTTTTATTACATATTCATATACGTTTTGCGTAAATAGTTACGTAAAGTAACAAATATCTATAAAAATCAAATGCACTTTACATTTTGTTATAACACAGATGTGTATCCCTAATCTAATGCGAATATTTCTTCTGCTTGAGCATCTCGGCAACCAAAAATGCAGTAATTTTCAAATGGAATGTATTAATTCTGAATGTTGTGTTAATTCTGAATTAGTTCTCAATGTTGTTCTTCATGTTTGCAATACCTAACTCAAAGTAAATATATCACTATGACTCTTCAGACCGAAAAATATAATAATCGTAAAATACAAATCTGACGGTTTAAATGATGTAAAAAGGGTTATTTAAGAGTATATGCTTATAAAATTAAAAAGTAGAACTAATTAGTCTGAATTATAATAATCAGGAGAAGAAATGGAAACATAATAAATGAAAAAGATAAGGGATGGCCATAGAAACAAAGTCAAATCGCCTGCAAGGTCCACTTTTCACCATCTCCGCATGTAGAGAATGAATGTTCCCACTATTCTTAGGTGACCGAAAGAAAATAAGTACAATCCGAACCTCAGCAGTCATTTGATTCAGATCAGTTCGAATATAATCATAGCAGCCGCGCCCAATGTAAATTTCATTAATTTGGTATATAATTATTACATGACATATCTTCTGAGTTATATTTTATCCATGCTATAGCTAAGCGAGCTAGTTGGATTTCTTGCTTTCTTCTTGCTGGCAGCTCAAGGAAATCAAACGAAAGTAGATGTAATTGTTTTTCGAGGCGATAGACACGGCACGAAAGGTACTACGTCTCGTATTTGCAATAAAACATGAGTTCTTCTTCTTCTTCTTCTTCTTGCCGGTTTCTTAACCGCTACTTCGGTCTTGCGGTGCCTAATCTTCTTCTCCAGTCTTCCCAGTTCTTTCAAGAATCAGGAGGAAATTGGTAATTTCCTCTTCTCGATTATCTTTCTGATCTGGTCGTTCCACCCTGGTCTTGGTCTGCCTCGTTTTCTCCTTTCACTTGGTTGCCATTCTAGGGATCTTCTGGGTAGCATTCTCTCGTCCATTCGCTGTACATGTCCAAACCAAGTGAGTTGTTTCTTTTCAATTTCCTCTATACTATCATGTTGCAGATTCATTATATTCATTATTTCCTTAACCTTAACCTGTTCATTCCTAATTCTTTCCCTTCTCTCTCTCTCTCTCTCTCTCTCTCTATATATATATATATATATATATATATATATATATATATATATATATATATATTCTAACACACCCGCCTATCACACAGACTTGTACCTTCACAACAGCAGTATGAACCGTGGAGGGGGTTAACAAGATATTTGCTTATGAAGCGAGTTTAAAATCAAGGGAGCAGGATCTTCAGGATACGAGAAAGGTTTGAACACTTGACACAATAAAATCACACAAATTGCACATAAACGAGCGTATAATTTACCCAATAAACTTTGTGGCATAAGTTAATGACAAAAAGCAAGAATAGAATCACACTTTAACAAAATAATCAAAAACACAAATAGAAATCTTTACAGCACATTAAATGAATGAACACATAATTAACTCCAAAACTAATTCTTTGAAATAACTACCCTTATCTACACTGGGAATTCCCTTGGAAAATTAATTATATATAAATTTATGCTATCCTAATTACATTTGCACATGAAACAAAATTTATATTTACAATCTCTTGCTTCAGAAAAAATATTACATGTAAAGAACAAAATGTGGGCAAGTGCACTACTCTCAATTTATAATTTAACTGTGACTGCTAATAGCAGATTAATAAATGTTCCAAATAGAATGTTTGAGGCAGGCAATAGCGCATCAAAAATCTCCCGCTACAATGCTGCAAATTGTGGCCACCCGTGTCCTCAATTTCCTAACACTTTCCTGTACTAGTCTTTTCCCTGCCGACGTGAACTTAACCTACTTTTCGCAGTTCTAGCGTTACCTCGAAAACTGCCCGCTTCCTGGCCTCGGTGTCATGCGTTGCCTTCTGCACCGACGTCGCTCGATTCCGACCTCTGCGTCGTCTGCGCTGTCTTCTTGCGTCCTCTTCCGTCCTTCCTAGTCGGCGTCTTCTTCTCCCTCGGCTGCTACCGGCGCCTCCGATTACGCCCACGTTGTAAAATGTCCCTTGCACTTCCCTGAATACTAGTGCAAGTTCCTCGCTCGTTGCTACTTTTACTCCGTTAAACAAGAACTTTCAATGTTTTTCTTACAACGGGTAACTTTTTACTTCCCGTGATGTTAATCGAAGAAACACTTTACTAATTCTTCACTATGTCGCGGACGACCAACTAGCACGTCTGTCCGACGCCGAAAACTCCTACCTAGCATTCGCTGCGGCGGCAAATAATGTCTAAGCTGACGTCGACGAGCGGTGATGAAATGCTGCTTACCCGACAAACGGCGACAATCAAAAGAGAGCTGCTTACTCGACGCGTGGTGGCAAGAAAAGAGAGCTTCCGCTTGCAGGTCAGCCTATTTATGGTTCGATGCCTGGGGAAATTCTCCGTGGCAAAATCCCATAACGCCACAATATATATATATATATATATATATATATATATATATATATATATATATATATTGTGACGTACCTGATTGTCGGTACTTTCCACTGCAAATATCAAGGTTATAAAGGACGGGTGTCTTACTCGTGAATGGGTCTTCAGAGGGAATTGATAATACATTGGTAAATCAAAGTAATAAATTAGTATAAACACAAATACAATTTATTCATAAATCAACGTCTAATACACCTGATTAAATACATAATACCTCGATGTCTTGGTACCAAGATTCTAGTTACCATATAATCTTATCATACCTGGGGCCCCATTAAGTAATTCGACTGTCGCAGCTGCTCGCCCTCGGCGACGGCGACTGTTGACCTTCACCGCAGCTCGGCGTCCCGAGGCGGTTGGTGACGCAGACACGTGCCTCGCCGGTCTGCAGTGGCGGCGACGAGAATTCCTCGGCCGCAATCCGGGATGTTTCCGCTCTCAGTCCCACACACACACACACTCACAGCATCTCCTGGATGTCCATTTCGTTCTATCATATACTTGGATGACGTCGCAGCACTCTTTCTCAGTCCATTTCTGCTCCCCTCTTGCAACCGTCGAGCACGTGGTTACACTCCGTGCCGGCATCCATTACACTACCCACTATTCTATTGTTCTTTCCACTGCATTCCTTATCACGAACGCAATTTAGAGTATCTACGGGCTAAACTCTCCCGACTTCCACGTTACGGGCTTCTAATCAGCGATTCTATAAACCTAACACTGTTTCACGTTCTTCGTCTTTGATAATGTCCTGCTCTGCTTACAGCTAACCGTCTTTTTCCGGCCACTTTCTTCCACTCGCTCTCAGCAACTGTCCTCAACGGCCGTCTCCCGGCCACTGCTTTCAACCGTCGCGCTCGACTCGTAACGGCCGAAATCCCCCCCTCTCTCGCTAGGCCACGGCGGAGGCAACGTCCACTCTTCCCCCCACCGTTTGTCCTCGCACCTGCCGCTATGCCGCGCAGTTCAAAATGAGTAGTAATTATACTCCTGTACTTCTTGTCTTTAATTACGTATGGAAACGCTTCCGCGTTTCAATATATATATATATATATATATATATATATATATATATATATATATATATTGAAACGCGGAGCGTTTCTATACGCAATTAGAAACACAGAGATAATATAATTATAGCTACTTTTGAACTGCGCGGCATAAGCGACAGGTGCGGTGATCGGCGAGGGGGGACTGTGAACGTGTCCGCTGCCGTGAGCAGCGAGAAGGGACGAGAACTTGACCGTTACGAGTCGAGCGCGGCAGTTGAGAGAGTTGACCGTTGGCTGCGGGCGGTGTAAGACGATGTCAGTGATGAAGGAAATTAAGTGCAGTGTAATATTCATAGAAATGCAGATTAGAACCCGGTAAATGGAGTGTTGGTAGAGGTCGACATGCAGAAACTATAGATTGTGTCTGTGACATCAAGCGCAGCGGAAGTAGTAATAAAACTGTGCGTAGTGTAATTGACGCCGGCGCGAGCAGTGACCACGTGACAATAGAGAAGTGGAAAAGAACTGTTGAAAGGCGTGGCGACATAATTAGAAGCACACCGCTGGGGCGAAGTGGACATCATCGAGAGGCTGTGAGTGCGTAAGCGGAACTGCACGTCAAAACGACCAGCGTCGACGCCGAGGAATTCGCGTCGCCGCCGCCGCGGGCCGCTTAGGCGCATGTTTTCATCATCTGCCGCCCGGGGCGCCGGGCTGCGGTGAAGGTCATCGGCCGCTGCCGCCGTGGACGACCAGCCGCGACAAACGAGGTATTCATTGGGGCCCCAGGTATGATGAAATCACATGGTAACCGAACCTTGGTACCAAGACGGAGAGCAATTATGTATTAGATCATGTACATAAAGTGGTAATGCAAGAATAAATTGTATTTGTGTTCATGCAAACTTATTACTTTGATTTTCCAATGTAATGTCGATTCCTTTAAGGGACCCATTCACGAGCAAGACACCCGTCCGTTACAACTTTTATTTGCAGTGGAAAGTACCGACAATCAGGTACGTCACAGCTGGCGCCCGAACAGTATGGACTCGTGTATTTAAGAAATGTGGCTCTAAGGAATTCGATAAAACATTGGAAATTATTGCGTATATAATTGAATTGAGGATATGAATATTAATGTATGTGAAGTGTATGATAATATAATTGTGCAACAAAGTAGATGTGAGAATAATTTGCATGCAGTAAGAGAATTCATTATTTTGGAGGGAATAAGAGTAACAATATATGCACTGCCAAGTATGTGCAAAGATTTAAGAAGGTATAATGATGGCTTGGTAATTACATAATTTTAAATTAACAGTGGGCCTGTGTATGTGATTATTTGGGAAAGTGATTAGCATAAATTTGTTACTATTGCATGAACAAGGGCAGAAGATGTATGTTGAGGAATTATGGTAGCAATATTCATGTATTAATAAGGCTCCAGAACAATTGACAGGATATTGACTGGGTAGATGGAAACAAATAGTGTGCATATTTTGAGTGATGAAGATTAGCATAACCTCTGAGATTTTGTAATGCAGGTGAGTGTCAATTTGGTTGTTTTTTTCTTTCTTCATGGCATGTAAACCAAAGAATTTGTGAAATAAAAATAATTTTTGTGAAAGCATAAGAGGTATTTGATGTTGTTGGTACAAGTAGTAGATACCACTTGAATTAAACACATGTTTAGTAGTACAGTATTCATTGGTTGTTAGTGGGAAATGTCAAAATTCAATGGAAATGATAGTGTTTTGTGAATCTTCTTTAGGAGCATTTTAAACGTGCATCTTGAATATTCATGCAGTATTGTTGAGGGAATGTTATAAAGAAAGTATCAAACCTAATTGGGTGTGGTTGTTTCAAAGAATTACATGAGTTGATTGAGAAATGCGAATTAGCTTCAAAGCAGATAGTGGATCTGCATAATTTTGAGTGCATGATATTGATAATTTTAAGGAGTTCATTAGCAGCATATAATTGTTTATGTGGTAGTGGTATTATGTATGGTGAAGGATATTTCTGTGTAATGTTATGTGATTGGAAAATTATGTTTTTACAGAATTAGTGAAATTGTGCATTCTGTGGTGAGTGAGGATCTGTTGTTCATTATTCAATATCTGGAGTAATAGTGTATTAGGACAGTAGTGAAGAGCATTTATTGCCGTGCTTGGCATAGTTGATTAAGGGGGTAACTATTGTACTATTGACGAGATGGAGGCACAAAGCATTATGTTGGATCAGGACGAGAAGGTGGGACAAGTAAGTGATACAGATGAAGGAATTGGTAGAAGCAGATTTTCGGAAAGCAGGGGTAGTGCAATTGGAAGCCAGTTGGATGATACGTCGGGGGATTATTTTGATGAAAAGGTGAAAATTACATCAACACCGATGAACCAGGCAGCAGGAAACCCAAATAAGGAGGGCTAAGTAGATACCCATATAGATTTAATGCATATGACGATGAAGATGTTCGAAGAACAGAAAAGATTCGCGGAGGAACAGAATAGGAAGTTGGCCGAAGAACTGAATGGGAAAACGGATGAACAGAGCAGGAAATTAGATGAACAGAAAAGAACAGCAGAAGAACAGAGCAGGAAGGCGGATGAACAGAATAGGAAATTAGCAGAAGAGCAGAGCAGGAAAGTGGAGGAACAGAATAGGAATTTGGCCGAAGAACTGAATGGGAAAATGGATGAACAGAGTAGGAAGATACTGGAAGAACAGAAGAGTATGAGGGAAGAATTGAACGGGAAATTGGAAGAACAGAATCTAAAATTGGAGGAACAAATCCAGTTGACTAGGAGTGAGATGTCTAAAATTGC
Source organism: Gryllus longicercus (assembly GCA_038098605.1). Taxonomy (NCBI): domain Eukaryota; kingdom Metazoa; phylum Arthropoda; class Insecta; order Orthoptera; family Gryllidae; genus Gryllus; species Gryllus longicercus. The sequence goes on along the minus strand of JAZDUA010000069.1, from coordinate 3,218,705 downwards.
GGATCGAGTGGAAATTCAAGAGCAATTAATTTCTGATAGATTTATGAAACAGAAAAAGGAACTAGAGTCACAAGTAATTAGATTGGGTGGGGAATTGGAGAACCAATTACACCAGCAATTGGACGCCAAGATCGCCGCACAGGATGAGAAAAGTGAGGGGATGCAAAGCCAATGTCGAGAGGAAATCAGGACAGTGGAGGATAAAATGGCGAATTTCCAAGCCAAAGTCGTGGACGATGTTCGTAGAGTGGAAGAAAATACGAAGAAGCTACAGTTGACGGTCAAGGAAGGAATTAAGGAGAATAGGCGGGAGTGCGAGGAGAAAGTTTTATCATTACGAGCCGAGGTTGAACAGGTAAAAGAGTGCAAAGCATCCCCGATTACAGCGAGTGGGATGGCGCCATTTACACCTCCAAGGTCATTGAAGTTCTCGGGAGACGGCAGGGAAAATCCTTGTGCATTCATGCGGGCGGCAGAACGGCATTTAGCAGTGATTAACACATCGGAAAGATGCAAGATCCAATTCCTATATTTAATGTTAGAAGGGAACGCCCGGACATGGGCAGATACGTTTGATGTATTTCCTGAATCTTTGAAGGAATTCAAAGATCGATTTTTCGAACGATATTGGAACGAGGAAATCCAAATGAACTTCAAGATAAATCTGATGAATAGTCACTACAATTATTCTATGGGAAGTTTGCGTGAATACGCGACGAAGCGCATTATGGAGTACAAAACATTATCTCCTCCTATGAATGATCAAGAGATCATTTGTGTGTTAACACGACAATTCCCCGTCACGGTGCAGAACTTACTACGCAGCGCAAATCACACTGATTTAGAAAGATTTCAGAATGTATTGGGAGGGTATGATCTTACGTTTGCAGGCGCCCCAAAGAATAGAAATGAGGGCAATGTAAACATGTTGAGAATGGAACGAAGTCAGGGGCGAGGGAATGGTAATGGCACAGGCCACCAGTGGAATCAACGCGGAGGAGGGGAAGACGGATGGCAACCGGAACCAAGGAATCAAAGACCGGAATGGAGTGGGTCTAACCCAAATCGCACGAAAACATTTAGAAGCGGAGGAGGGAGTGCACCCGACCAATCAGCGCGACCCAGCACAAGCAGAGGACAGGGAAGTCATTTAAACCAATAGGGTCCGTGATGAAAGGTGGCCCCATCGCGGACACAGAGAACGAGAATTCAAATGTGGTCTCCATTAACACTATTCAGCCGGTGACCTATGACGCCCAGCCGTGGCAGAGACGTAAGAGTTCGGAGATTAGGATTAGAAAGTGTCCCACGATCAAGGTAGAGTGTGAGGGAGTGGAAACGGAAGCATTAGTGGATACAGGGTGTACGACGACGGTGGTGTCGGAGGAGTTTTATGAGGAATTAACAGCGAAGGGAAAACAAGTAATGTGCTTGCCCATGAATAGGGCGTACGTGATCGGAGCCACACAGAAGAAGTCAAGCCCCATCACGAAACAGATAATGTTCAACGCCACGATTGGTGATCAAATTTACGAAGTAGTAGCCCTGGTAGTGAAGAAACTATTGCATCCGATGATTATAGGGACGGATTTCTTATCTGATCAAAGGGCAATTATTGATCTGGAACGTCAAGTGGTGGAATTAGGGAGCCAGGCGATAGAGTTCGATTTGGGGATTGGAGAGGGGTATGAAATGTGCACGGGTATAGTGTCTGAAGAGTCAATAGAAGATCGGTTAAAGCAGCAGACGGAGCAGGTAGAAATATTAAACAGACAACAGAAAGATCAGTTGTTGCAGTTATTAATAGAAAATAAAGACGTATTTCAAAAGAACCGTGTCCCAATCAAGGGATTTCAGTTTCGCATTCAACTCACGGACTACACCACGTTTCGGCAGCGAAACTACCCAATACCCTCAGCTTTGAAACAAGATGTGACCGAGCTACTGGCATCAATGGTGAACGACGGTATCATCAAGAAAGCACAAACATCATACACGAACCCGATCGTAATTGTGAAAAAGAAAGATGGAGGGTTACGATTGTGCTTAGACGCTCGAAGATTGAATGCAGTGACGCTACCATATAGGGACGCTCCACTGTCAGTGGAAGAAGCCCTACAAAGGTTTGGAGGGAGCCTGATTTTTTCCAGAAATACACTGGTTTTTCATTTGAGGGGATTTGTTACGTCTTTTGTAGGGTGCCATTCGGACTACGTAACAGTGGAGCAGCATTGCTTCGGTGCGTGGATGAAATCCTGCAAGGGAAGATGCAAACCAGAGTTACAACATACGTAGATGACATAGTCCTGCAAGCAAAATCTACAGAGCAGCACTTTGAGGATTTGCAAGAATTGTTCCACATACTAAAAGAAAATAACTTGGTGCTCAATTTAAAGAAATCAACATGGTTCACCACGAAGATAGATTTCCTGGGATATGTGGTATCCACAGAAGGGATCAGCTTGAAGCCGGAAACCATTGAAGAGATTAGAAACATACCGCCGCCGAAAACAGTCAAACAAGTACGTAGATTTATAGGTACATGCAATTACTATGCGAGATTTTGCCCGCGATTTGCGGAGGCGATGTATCCATTTTACCAACTGTTAAAAAGGGACCGCAAATGGAAATGGGACGAGAACTACCAGGAAGCATTTGACAAAGTGAAAGAAATGTTCTACAACAGTTGTTTCATAGCACATCCTGATTTCTCAAAAACGTGTATCGTTCAGACGGATAGCAGCGACTTTGGCATGGGAGCAATGTTATATCAGATTGTTGACGACCAGGAGAAAATCGTGTCCATAATCAGCAGAACACTTAAAGGATCTGAACTACGGTTCTCAGCAACGGAAAAGGAAGCAAACGCTATAATTTGGGCAGTATCAAAATGTAAACCATATCTGAAAGGTAGACATTTCATAATAAGGACAGACCACCAAGCGTTAACATTTTTAAGTAGATGCCACCTGCAAAATGATAGATTGCACCGGTGGGTATTAGCACTGCAGGAATTTTCTTTCGAGATAGAACATTGTAAAGGAATTCAGAACCACCTGCCAGACTTAAGTAGAAGAGAACCAGGTAAGGAAAGCAAATACGCCAACGCCAAGGAATTTCAAGTAATGGTGATCGACTTAGGAATTTCAAGGTCACCACTATTTGACTGGGACGATCTCGTAACGTTGCAGGAAAGAGACGACGAGATTCGTAAAATCAAACAATTTAAGCAAGGACATATGTCTGAAGATGACGCAGAATTCGCAACTCTAAGGCAAAAAGAGGATCGGTGGAAAATAGTGCAAGAAGCAGTGTTAATCAAGACCAAGGACAACCCGGAAACATGGAGAATTTGGGTGCCCCGAGATTGTACTAACGAGTTGATCGGGTTTGCACACACATCACTGGCGCATTTCGGTGAGAAGAAGATTCATCAAATAATACAATCTTTATGCTACTGGAAGGGAATGAGAAAACAAATCCGGAAGGTAGTAAATTCGTGTATCACATGCCTAAAAGCCAAGTATCCGAACAGAAAGTATGATGGACCGATGCAGCATATAATACCGGAAGAGAAAAATGACTTGGCTGCATTGGACGTGTACGGGCTGTTGCCTCGCACGAATCAAGGCAACAAATATATATTTGTGATTTTAGATGTGTTTTCAAAATTCGTTCAAGTATATCCAGTCCATAAAATTAATTCAAGAAATTGTTTGAAATTAGTTGAAAGGTTTATTCAGATTGCCGGGCCATTCAAGAGGATATTATCCGACCATGGGACAATGTTTACCAGCGAAAGATGGGAAGAAGGGATACAAAGAATAGGGTCAATTCCCATACATTCAACAGTGAGACACCCTCAGTCTAATCCATCGGAGCGTATAATGAGAGAATTGTCAAGATTGTTTAGAACGTATTGTAGGAACGACCATACAACCTGGAACAGTTTAATCCCCGACATTAACCGTTGGTTGAATCAAATTCCTCACGACAGCACTGGTATTACACCGTGGGAGGCACATTTTCAACAGAAACCGCCTCACATTTTGTATGCTCTGGAGAGACCGGAAATATCTCAAGAACCACCGAAGACAAAGGAACAAATATACCAAGCACTGGTAAAATCGGGAAAGGAAAGGAAGGCGAAATTGAAGAAGAAGAAGACCTACCAATTCAGTGAGGGACAATCGGTACTGTTACGGTTCCCCAAGGTATCGAACCCGAGCCTAAAATTGTATGCAATTTTTTTTCCTTTATACGAGGGGCCGTACATTATAGACCAGGTGACTAACAAGAATGTGGCTAGACTGCTAAATGACAGGCAAGAGGTGGTAGGACATTATAACTTCCACAACTTGAGACCGTGTCCTACAAACATTTAAGATTAGGTAAAGTTTATTACTAGTGTTGTACAGAAACTAAATGACTATTAGAATGATCCTGATTGTGCGGAATTTAATTCGTATTACCTTATAGTATTGTGTGAAAAATGTATTGGTGTACCTTAGTGGATAAGCATTTAGTGAGTAAGAATTTTTCATTTTGTATGTTTGTAGATGTAAGCATAAGGTTGAGCACAAAACGATCATGTACAAACCTGATTTTATGAAAACAATTGTATGTAAGGTATCATTTATTGTATAATATTGTATAACTGTTGGCAGGGGCTACAGTTGTGTAGTGGAATTTTTTTTGGCAAGAAAAATCCGAAAAAGGGGGGGAGGGGGTGATGAAACGCGGAGCGTTTCTATACGCAATTAGAAACACAGAGATAATAATATAATTACAGCAAATTTTGAACTGCGCGGCATAAGCGACAGGTGCGGCGATCGGCGAGGGGGGGACTGTGAACGTGTCCGCTGCCGTGAGCAGCGAGAAGGGACGAGAACTTGACCGTTACGAATCGAGCGCGGCAGTTGAGAGAGTTGACCGTTGGCTGCGGGCGGTGTAAGACGATGTCAGTGATGAAGGAAATTAAGTGCAGTGTAATATTCATATTAATGCAGATTAGAACCCGGTAAATGGAGTGTTGGTAGAGGTCGACATGCAGAAACTATAGATTGTGTCTGTGACATCAAGCGCAGCGGAAGTAGTAATAAAACTGTGCGTAGTGTAATTGACGCCGGCGCGAGCAGTGACCACGTGCTCCGTAGTTACAATAGAGAAGTGGAAAAGAACTGTTGAAAGGCGTGGCGACATAATTAGAAGCACACCGCTGGGGCGAAGTGGACATCATCGAGAGGCTGTGAGTGCGTAAGCGGAACTGCACGTCAAAACGACCAGCGTCGACGCCGAGGAATTCGCGTCGCCGCCGCCGCGAGCCGCCTAGGCGCGTGTTTGCATCATCTACTGCCCGGGGCGCCGGGCTGCGGTGAAGGTCATCGGCCGCTGCCGCCGTGGGCGACCAGCCGCGACAAACGAGGTATTCAATGGGGCCCCAGGTATGATGAAATCACATGGTAAACCGAACCTTGGTACCAAGACGGAGAGCAATTATGTATTAGATCATGTACATAAAGTGTTAATGCAAGAATAAATTGTATTTGTGTTCATGCAAACTTATTTCTTTGGTTTTCCAATGTAATGTCGATTCCTTTAAGGGACCCATTCACGAGCAAGACACCCGTCCGTTACAACTTTTATTTGCAGTGGAAAGTACCGACAATCAGGTACGTCACTATATATATATATATATATATATATATATATATATATATATATATGTATATTCTCTGCAGCTCTTCTGAGGAAATCCATTTCCAAAGCTCTCTTCTTTCTGTTGTTCTGAGAGCTGCCATATTTTTGCTCCATACAACGTGACACTTTCAATAATACATTTATATATTTTAATGTTCGTTTTTTTTTTGCTTATATTTGGATCGCAGATGACCGCATTCAGAACTACTAAAATTTTTCTTCGTTTAATGAGTCGGGTTTCACATTCCTTTCCATAAACATCCTGTTTTCCTATTGTTGTTCCCAAGTAATTTATGTCATCTGTTGTTCTTATTATTTCTCCAGTTTCCATAGTCAATACTGCCTAGAGTCCAGTATACTGTTTTTTCTAGATTGAGGCTTAGTCCCCATTTCTCATAATCTTCTTTAATCTTCCTAGTCATGTATTCAATATCTTCTTGTTCTTGCGCCATCGGCACCTGATCATCAATGAACTGTAGGGTATAGAGTGTTGTATTTTCATCAAGTGGAATTTCCATCCCAGGATATTTTTTTTCCATACCTGTAACACAGCATTAACATACATTTTAAAGAGGGTAGGTGACAAACAGCATCCTTGCCGTAGTCCTTTTGATATAGGATTTGGGTCGTCTGTTTTCCAACTTTTCCCTGTTGATCTATATACAATTTCTTCACGGCATTTATTAAGATTTTATTCACATTACTTTTTATTCATAACTTCCCATAAATTTATTATTGGCACATTACAATACGTCTTTACTATATCAAGGAAGACCAGTTCTCTCTCTGTTTGCCAATTCTTTTGCATCACCTGGGACAGACAAAACAGGTTATCTAAGCAAGATCGACCCGCCCTAAAACCACTTTGTTCTTCTTCGTCGTACTCCTTGTATCCATCTTATCTATTAATCTCTTAATATTCTTTCATATACCTTACTGAAAGTGTTTGTCACTGCTATCCCTCTATACTTTTGTCTTTCTTTCCTTTTTTATATATTGGTGTTATATAATCCATTTTCCATTCTTGTGGTAAATCGCCTTTATTTATACACATATTCATTAGTTTCTTCATCATTCGCACTAGCTTTGGTGTTCCGTTTTTTGTCAGATCGCTTGGGATTTCTCTTGGACCCGGAGCTTTACCGCTTTTCATTTCTTTGATACATCTCTTAATTCTCTCTTCGGTTACTGTAATTTCCTTTGCCGGAGATATCTTTTCCCTTTCTGTAGTTCCAAGAAAGTCTGATCTTCCTTCATTTAATAATTTTCTAAAGTACTCTTCCCATTTGCTTACAGATATACTTTGTATGCGGATTTTTTCCATTTGGGGAGATTTTACCTCTTTTATGAACTTCCAAATCTCACTTGTTTTTGTTCCACCTATGTACATTTCTACTTCTTGACATTTACGCTCCCATGATTGTTGTTTTTCTTTTCTTATGATGTTTCTAACTCTATTTCGTGGGATTTTATATTCCTCTCTATTTTATTCTTTCTTGGTACTCAACCATTTTCCATAGTCTCTTCTTCTCCTTTATTTACCTCTTCAGGTCTTGAGTAATCCAATAGCTCTTCCCTCTCCTTTTCTTATTTAAAGGTATTTCACCAATACCTTGATGTAGACAATCTTTGCAGTGTTCATATGTCTCCTCATTTGATCCAACTAAGTTTTCATTCAGTAAATTATCCAATCTGTTTTGAAAAAAATATCTTATACTTGGCTGTGATAGACTCGCTATATTATATTTCCTACCTTCACTATTTTCATTTTTGTCATCCTTTCGTTCTCTGATCTCCGTTTCTTTTTGTTTTATGGGTGGAAACATTATCTTGGCCTTCACTAGGTAATGGTTGTATCTACATTCTGGATCTCTGTGTGCCCTGACGACTATTACTTTACCCGTTAAATACTGTCTAGTGATTACGTAATCGATCATTGATTTCCGTCCTCTTACCTTATCTTCCCCAGTGAACATATGCATGTCTTTATGCTGGAAGTGGCCGTTCCTAATTATAAGTTCATGCTGTTTACATAGTTGAATTAATCTCCTTCCATTTGAATTTTCCACCGATTATCCATGTTGTCCAATGACGTTTGAGCTCTCAGATTTTCGCACTCTATTAAAATCGCCTAATAAGATAAGTTCTCTATTTAGCACACATTCACTGATTACTCCGTCTATTTTTGAAAAAAAATCCTCTAAAATACTAGTGTCTTTATTTTCATTCCGCGCATACATTCCAAGAATCGTCATTTTGTATCTAAAACTTTTCAAATTTACTTTAATCAGCCTCTCGTCTATGGCTTCCCAACTTTTAATATGGTTTCTGAATTTATTTTTTATGATTATGGAAATCCCTTGACTACCCCTCTGATCGTTTGGTACTCCGCTCCAAATATGAACATAGGATCCAATCTCTTCTATATCCGAGGCCTTTTTCTTTGTCTCAAACTTGCAATATCCATATTTAAATCTTGAAGTTCCTTATTACCTCCTGTATCTTATTTCCCAAACCTTGAGTATTCCATGTTCCAATATTCATTATCCATTTCCTTTGCCTAGTTTATCTCCGGTTACCGCCCGTTTTCTCATGATTTGGCCTTTTAGCATTTCTTAGTTTTTACAAGGACGACGAGGAGCTGGCCCAGCGTCCCATCCCCCTACTAGGAGGATCAGGATTTGTTTTATGTTTTACTCCCCTAGGAGGCTGGCTTCACCGAGCTTTTGAGCTCCTCCTGCCCAGATCTCTTTTGGAAACTTCTTGTTCCGTTGGCGAGAGGTTCCCGTACCCTTCATCCCTCGGTAGAAATGTAGGCTAGGATTTCTATCTTTCGAGATCCTCTTCAGCGCACTGTATCGGATGTTCTCTTCTTGCGCCCCGTCCTCTTCTAGAGTACTTCTTCGTCTGACCCCTCCCCTTTGACCAGTCCGGCAAGGGAGGCCCTACCAGTAGCTACGCCGGCATAGCTTCCCGGATCACGGGGTACTCAAGCTCCACCACCAACGTCAAGGTCATGTACTCCCTAGGTGAAGCGTTTTGTTTTCTTTTCAAGTAAATGAGTAAGAGTATACTACAAACGTAGATGGGAAAGTAAACATGAATGTAGGGTGGTTGAATGGAAATTCCCAAAAATACATATATATTCTGATTCATTATTCTCTGAAACAAATCTATTTTACTGAAAGTTGTATATTAAAAATAATTTGATTCCGAAAAATATTCTTCGTCATATGAATGATTACGTGATGTGAGACTAATCCTATGTCAAGAGTTTATTTTGTATTTATCCGTACTAACGTATATTTCCTTATGATCTTATTATCTATGTTCACTACTTGTTGAATGAGTTGAACTGATGACATGGTTAACTATAAACACAATATGAAAAAATATAATACAAAATTAATTTGTGTCCGACATTAATGGGCAAATAAAAACTGCACCGTTTGCAGAACTAATAATACCACGTTAATTTCTACAAAATGTAAAATGTACCATATCGTGTGCCGTATCGTGCTCTTCCGTGTAAGGGTCTGAAATGCGGTAATGGCAATAGCAAGGGGCAATAAGAGTGCTGGCGAGGACGTGATAGTAACGTTGGTTGTGGGTGTGGCGATCGTGAAGATAACGGCAGTTGGCTAACTGTGCAGGGAGCAGTAGTGGTGGTGTTACTGGAGGATAATGTATTTGTGCTAATGGATGGAGTGGGTGGTGGAGGAAATAGTGATGTAATAGTGATAGAGGTTGCAGTAGAGTTGATGGAGGCAGGGTTATTTGTGATGGTGAGAAATGTAGTGGATGTTGGAGGATGAGGTAGTAGTGTTGGAGGATGAGGTGGTAGTGGTAGAGGATGAGGTGGTGGAGGATGGAGTGGTGGTGAATGATGTACTGGAAGTGGATGATGTAATGGTAGAGGATGATGTAATGGTAGTGGTTAATAGAGTATGTAATGGAACTGGTGGTGGAGGAATTCGCAGTGATAGATGAAGCAGTGGTGATGGCGGTGCTAGGATGCTGTGGCAGGGATGGGCGAGGCCAATGGTGTGGTGGGTGGTGTAGAAGGGTGGCGATTGATGACACAGCTGTGACGAGTGGGAGCGGTGACAGTGATGATGAAGGGAGGAATTGCTGGCAGTGGAACAGAAATGGAGGGGATGAAGTCTAAGGAAGCGGTGAGGCAGGCTGCGGCAACGGTAGCCCCAGCGCAACAGTCGCTTAGTTTTCTCTTACGCCGAGCTCTGGAGAGAGGTGCGCGAATGTCTCACGCAGATAACGATCGTGGTTGCGGAACATGGCGTCGTGTCATTGGCAACACAATCTTTCTCAGTCTGTCACTGACACGGCTCTAATTTCCAACCCCCGACTTCTTGAGATGTTGCGGTGTTACCTATTGGGTGGCCACTCACTCCACTGATCTGAAATGAAGTATTATTTGCCAGTACACATCAGATCGAGAAAAGTAACTTGATAAAATATTTAAGTTTTAAGTGCTCAGTAATGATACTACTTCGTTTAATACACCAGGAAAAAATATATACTATACTCTTTCGGATTTCTTAGATACACTTTTCAAACAAGACATCTCGTCACAGATCAAGAAACACTAAAGAGATATAATCCAGATAGTGATCTTGAAAACTGAACAATATAAATTTTGTAAGAGTGTTTAGTGCACAACTTTGGACAATATGAGGTAAAATAGCCAGTACATAACTGATTCAAAAGGCTTGGTGTCGCCGTTGCAGCGGCCTGCCTCACCGCTTACATAGACATCCTCGCAGCCTCCATCACCCCCATTTCCGTCCCTCGCCACTAATTCCACCCTTCACCATCACTATCACCACCCCAGATATGTAATCAATCGCCACCCATCTACACCACCCACCACACACTTTCATCCAGTACCATAGTCAACACTACACCTCTATCACTCGCCACCTCCCTCATCCGACACCATCGGCCTCGCCCATCCGTACCACAGCCGACTATCACCACCATCGTCACTGCATCATCCATCCCCGCTACATACCCCACCACCATTACCATTGCATATTCTCTTAACCACTGCATTCTTCACTACCATTTTATCATCCACTTCCACTTCATCCTCCACCACAACCACTCACCCTGCAACCCCCACTTCATTCACTACCATCACCAAAAATCCTGTCGCCGTCACCTCATGCATTCACTTATTTTATTAATAAGATAAATGAATTAGCGTTCGAAAATTAGTTTCACATATTGGGGGAAAATCGCCCTTTTCCGGCACACGATTACAGAACTTTCTCTTCTTAAGAAGTACCTTTAATAGGACGAGATAGTAAAAATACTGTTGTGTTTATGGATCTACTCTTTCTCTTTAAAAATTAATTAAATATATTCTTTCAAAATGAAACCTTAAAATTTTAAACGATATGTTCAAAACCAATATATAAAAGTGAAACGCAATCATATTCCACTTACGTAAATAGAACTTCAAACGTATTTCACTCAAACTAGATGACTTACAGTTGTAATTTTATGATGATTTAACTAACGGGCAGAAGTGGATATATATTGATTCAAGGCATTCGTTAACCCTGTCAAAAAGTAGGGAATACATCCAACCACTTCCGAGGTAATCAAGCAACGAGATCCCACGTTTAATGTTTGTTTACATTAACAAAGCAAGTTCAATTACGAATACTATTCACTTTACATTTTGAGCTTGACTGCCGAATCCCTCTTATCATTGTCAACAGTGATAACCGTGTGACTTAGGAAAATCTGTCAACCAACGTAAATCTTGTGGTCTGTGAAAACAGGGCCACTAGAGAGTGCTACGCATTATGTGCAATTGGTACAGCCCGACAACAGGGCAGCTTATCAGTAATGCTCTAACAACACTAACCAGTGATTATCCCATCCCAGATTTAAACGTAGCGATGCTGTACCAAGAAGTAACGGAAACTGCTAGTGACGAAGTTTCATCAATGGAATCTCAACCAAGCCAAACAACAATGGAACCTCAACCAAATCACCAGACCTCAATGAGACTGCAAAACCCGGACATCCCACATGGTAACACTAGAGGCCAACATGCCGCAGATCAAAATTTAAAGCGTCCTTCTGATGATAACAATTCGGGTAACGAGACAAAAAGCTCTAACCTACAATCAAAACAAGACAATATAGGCATCTCAATCCAATATCGTTATTCGGTCCCCACTGGAAATAGATTCGAGGCACTGATCAATGAACCTGATCCCAGCAATCAAAATAGGTTTAGTTACATCCATGAAACCCCACCAAGTGTGTCAGAAACAGTAAAACTCCCGCCAGTTTATGTAGCAAATATGACAAACATTACGAACTTTAGCAAGGAGATTAATAGCAAAGTAACAACCAGCTTTACACTTCAATTTATGAATAATAGGGTAAAAATTCAACCAGAAAAAATCAGTGACTTCAGAGACATGACCAAATAATTAATTACCACTAGAAGGCAATTTCATACTTACAAGGACCCTGCAAAAGATCCTCAGTTGTATTCAAAAACCTACACAAATCAGTCACAGAAGAGGAAATCTACTCCGAATTGAAAGAAAAACACCCACCACTCATCAAAGTTACCAGACTCCGAAAAGACAGTAGCCCATTTCCAGTAATTGTAGCCGAATTCAATGGGGAAGAAAACACAGAAAATATTTTAGAGATAAGACGAACATGTAATCTCATTGTAAAAGCTGAAAGGAGAAGACAACCTAAAGACCCCATTCAATACATGAGATGTATAGACTTTGCCCATACAAAAAATAATTGTAACCATAAAATAGCATGCATTTATTATTCTAAAAGTCATTATTCTGCTACATGCCCCCATAAAAATGAACCATTCAAATGTTGTAACTGTCAAGGAAACCACAGAGCAGATCTCAGAACAGTAGAATGCCCCTATTATAAAAAAATAAGCCAAAACCCTAACAATAACAATCCCCAAATTACAAATAGAACCAATGGATCTCAAATTGGGCCACCTCAAAGCACCCAAACGAAATTCCCGAGACTGTCAAACACTCAAAACACCCCAAACTTTGCACACACACAAATTCAGCACAAACAGAACACATAATATTAATCAACATAATAACTCCCAAAATCTAAACCCACATGCACACTCTAACGAGAATAACTTTCTCAACTCCCTGATAAATACAATAGCTACTCACATAATCAATATAATCAGTTCAATTATCCCATCCATAATAAATAACATACAATCATTCATCTTTGCATACATTAATAATAATTATGCAACAAACACAAACTAATAAGATAACCATACTCAATTGAAATGCAAATGGAATAATCAATAAAAGCAATGAAAAGAAATATTTCATGCAAGATAAGAATGCTTTGCCTTTGCCTGCATAACAGATTTAATAAACAATAGTACAAAATTCAGCCTACCAGATTACAAAGCAATCAGATCAGACAGACCAAATACTAATGAAGGAGGAGTAATGATTCTAATTCGGAACACAATATCATGTTACCAGATAACATTACCACCAACCCCCCAACAGCAGCAATTAAGTTCATTAATAACAGCAATCTGGAAACAACACTCATAGTAGTATATAAGCTCCCAATGTAAAAATCTAACATACGAATATCATTGGTGTTACTGATCAACACACCCCAACAATAGTCGTAGGTGATCTTAATGCAAAACATGTACAGTGAAGATGTGAAAAAAATAACGCAGCTGGATCACAATTACTACAACTAATAATCATAACCTACAGCAACAAACTAAATATCATAACCTCCAATGAACCAACATACTATCCATTTGATCACTCTAGGAACCCAGACCTGTTGGACATAGGTATAACAAGTGAGAGCGTATGCTTCCGCGGCCGGAGTCAGTATTTACTAGGCTGTCCGGGTGACGCCGCGTCCATGGCGAAGGTGCCATGGTATAACAATATAGGTGTAACAAATTTAAAACAAACATTTTTCTCCACAGTACACTATGAAATGGACTCAGACCACCTACCAGTAATAATTACAACACACCATTCACTTCCCCCACACACACCTATTACACAACTCAATACACACACAATTGGCAAAAAATTAAAAATAATGTTAAAACAACCAACCCTAAATTCAAAATCTTAACTACCCCTCCAGAAATAGATCAAGCTATAACAATACTCAATAACGTAATATTAAGTAAACTACAGGAGAGTAAATTAATCAAATCACCTAAGAACACACAGAATAAAAAAAATGAACTTCCTAAAAGCATAAGAAATCTAATGCACACAAAGAATAAAAGTAGATTATAGAATCATACTAGAACCCCTGAAGGTAAAAAGGAATTGAAACTATTAACATATATTACCAAAAAACACTTTTCACACACAAACAGCAAAAATACAATACCATGATTCAAACTTTAAGCTCAAGTAACAATACACTGTGGTAATTTAAAAATAAAATACTAAACAAAAAAGTAATATTCCTCCACTTAATACCAGCACAGGGAAAAATTCTCTCCCTTTGAAAATGCTGAAACCTTAGCAAAACATTTTGCAGATACATTCAAACCCAATGACTCACCCCTACACCTTCAACACCAAACAATCACAAAGATAGCACCATCTTCTAATTATAATGTACCTTCCAGAATCAGATTTACGTCCCCCAGGAAATAACAAACATAATAAAAACACTTCCTAAAAAGGCTCCAGGACATGACAGAATAAATAACAAAATCCTAAAAAATTTGCCAAACCAAGTCATAGCATTCTTAAATAACATTTATAACTCTTCATTAAGAACAGATTATTATACACTTTTATGGAAACATTCTGTAGTGATACCCATACCAAAGCACAACAAAAATTCATCCAATATAGAAAATTATAGACCAATAAGCTTGTTACCATCCATGTCCCAATTCTAGAGAAAATTATTCAGAAAAAAATCAATAATTACTTCAACAAAAATGACATCATTCCCAGGCATCAAATTCACAGACAAGTTATCAACCACACACCAATTACTAAGGATCACAGAACATATCCATACGGTATTTCAAAGAAAACTACATACTATATCAACCATTCTAGACATTTCACAAGCATATGGCAGAGTATGGCATCAAGGTCCCATGAACAAACTTAGAATCATTGGCACACCCAAATATCTAACCAACATCATCAATAGCTTCATAAGCAATAGAACTTTTTCGGTTTGAATAGACAAACATCTCTCAAACCAATATTGGCTGGACTTTCTGGCTCCCCACTTTTTTTTTCCCATCGTATTCAATCTTTACCCAGCCGATATCCCTACATCCAACACAATCAATACAGCACAATTCGCAGATGATACAGCTTTGTATTGTTCTAGCACATCACTCATTACATTAAGAAACACAATATAACATTTAAACCAAATAGATTCTTCGACAAACAAATGGAAAATTAAATTAAATCCAGCCAAGGCAACAGCAAAAATCTTTTCATTAAAAACATTTTCAACACCACCTCCCCTTACACTGAACAATAACGCCATTCCTTGGACTCCACTAAACAAAACAGTGAAATATCTAGGACACCATTTATACACTAAGCTTAACTGGAAAGAACATATAAACATTGAAACACAACAAACTAAAGACAAGCTAATTCAATAATTCAATTAAAACCATTAATAAATAATCGCACTAAAATAACTATAGAAAATGCCAAACTCATTTACACAGCCATAATATGACCCTTGCTCAGTGGGATTCCTCTCCCTAAGAATTAATTGTAAAGAAACAATAGTTTAGTTTTTTAAATAGATAGTAAGCATCAAGACATGTGAAAAAGTCGTACTGTTAACTGATCAATGTATCACATCCAAAATATAAATAAATTAATAAAAAAAACTATTCACTTTTCACCTTTGCACTTCCCCAAAACAAATTACGATACTTACCGCAACGATTGCAATACTGTTCATAGCAATCCATTAAATAAAGTTGATTAACATATTATGTTATCAATGTGCAATCTCTCTAATTGGATTATAATTGCTTTCTGTGGATTGCGTGTGAATATGGTGCGTAATGGGCGGCTGTTATGAACGAGTTGCCTCAAGCAACTTTTCGAAGTAGCCCTGCAGGGGGAGGTCGTCCGTTCCTTTCTCGCCCACGTAGCTCAGAAAACAATAACGAGCCGTCAAAACGAATTAGCAACGGAATTTGTCTCGTGAAATTGGTATCCGTGAGCAAGTTCTTTGAGGCACCGCCTTGGTTGAAATCACCACAGGCTGCAGAAAATTGTCTTCGTAAGAAGCATTGAAGAAATATAGCGCGGGAGCTATCTGTTGATCGAGAGATTAATCAGAGGTGTGTCATTACAATGTTGATGAGTTACGTGATAAACACTTCAATGAATGGGATAAGACGTGGGCTGTGAGGCGTATAAGTGGATCGGGGAGCCGGATCACTTGAGGTGTACTACGAATGTGATATACAATTGTATATTAGTATTAATGCAAAGCGAATCATCAATTTTGAGATTAAATATTGTAAGGTAATTTTATAGTTTCAAAGAAATACATTGGAAATAATTTCTTCACAATTTCTCGCTTTGAGATAACTGAGAAAACTTGTCTCCATTTTTTATAACAATGTCATTCCAATTTGAACTAATTTAATCAGCAGATTTATACACATTTCTATATCAAAAGCTCTAAGAGTGCCCATTACATAATTGTGCTGATGCTACCGAAAAGGGTTTTTACCTACTTTTATAAATATTAAAATTATACAGAATAAAAGACTGTGTTTCGTCACAAAATTTTAAAAATAATGCATTTATCAGATATTTAAGCACTCAAGAAACTAATAAATGACAACATATGTACATATATTTATTCCTGTGCATCACTGCGTATGATGCCAATAATAAACTAGTATCTAGATGCGTAGTGAAAGATTTGATCGCTATTGGTACTTCATCACGTAAGATTCTTTCTGTTTCTCGCGAGTCAGGAAGACGTCGATATGCAGAACGCAACGAGTGCACGTTTCTTTACCAGACGGCCGCACGTGCGACAGAAGCGACGCCAAGAGAGCCTACCGCGCGCCTGGCGGCCACTGCGGCAGCGGGAGCAGCAGCTTGTTAGCGGCGAGCAGTAAGGACAAGCGAGCTCATTACTACGGGCAATTAGAGCGGCGCGGCGCGGCGCCCGCAGCGGCTGCGCAGCGTGCTCAAACTGCACTTGCAGAACGCAAGGCGCGCGCAACAGGCACCCACGAGGTGCCGGCTGCAGGAGGGAATACGCACGGGGTGAGAAACTGGGTAGCACAAGTTGGCACGGTTTATCGGTTTTTATAAATGGCTGTGTTCTTAAAGCTGTTTTTCTTCTCTTATTGTCTCACCCTCGTATTAAAACCGTTATAATGCCGCTGTAGATCACTGAGTACCCATACCGATATTGCACCGTCAAAACACTACACTATTGATACACCGGGATTATGAAAAATGTTATCACTAATCGTGCCCGCTGAAGAGACTTCGACGCGGCGGTAATGAAAGTACCCTGTCGCAATGGTAGCGGAGGGCGCGTGGCGCTCAGCATATAAGCGCGAAAGCAGCGGGAAAGGAATTTAGGGCTGTTTGAGAGTCACGACCTGTGAGGTACATGCGCTGAAAAGTAAATAAACGAGAAGACACACTTTTTCGGTCATAAATGTGTAATTTATGTTTCGAAAGTGTTCTTTCCTTTGTGAAAGCAATTGCGACTTGTCAATGCTCTTTCTATTTGAAAGAACTTTGACCTTATACATTTTTTACTTTCTCGTATAAGTACGTATATACGGAGTAATATACGTAGAATTGAGAAAGTTACGTAATGATATGCGAAAAAACTATTTCCGGCAAAAAAATCACTACCAGGCCCTAAATACGAAATCATGGATAAAACCAGTTGCTGAATTAAGAAAAAAATTCTCTAACACTTGGTGTAGCCAGAATCCCTGTTTTGTGGGTCCTTATTACCGAAGAAACAATTGACGGTCCAACGTCCGTCTGCCTGTACGTCCGTCAGTCCGTCTGTGAACATCACTAGTGCCTAAACCATACGTAGAATTTTTTGCAAATTGAAGAAACCACAGTCAATCTGGCTCGACTTAGCTTTCAAATGTTCAAAAACATCCTTTAAATTTCGGGGTACTTTCCATGAAGTAACATGGATATTTTCAAAATTATCTTAAAATTGGCTCAAAACTGCTTTTTTCTTTAAATTTCTTTAAGAATACAGTAAAATACTCTTAGAAAGATAGCATATGTACGATATTCAGGGTTACCTCTGAATTTTCAAAAATTTTGAAAAATTGAAAATTTTCGGGCATTTCCCTACAACTACAAAATTGAAAATAGAGATTTTTCCTACACATGAAATTTGTTTTTCCCAGTGAGTTCTTTCATTAACGTAATGTATTTTTTTAATTTTAGTAGTTTTTGCGCAATATTGCGTGCAATATGTGCAATTTAAAAAAAAAATTAAAAAAACAAATGTTTCCCAAAACGGCTCCAAATGTTTTTTAAACGTTTGGTAGAAATAGTACTAAATGTAATCTATCATGTGATATAAACGCCATATTGCTATATTTTGTTTTTTCAAAAGTTACAAAAATATTTTTTTTACTAGCCTCTCGCGACGTAAATGTTTACGTTAGCGACAATTTCTTCACATTTTTGCGTTTACAAGTACATATGATTTAAATAATGTCGTGTTAAGTTCCTCGATAACATAACAGTTTTCTGTTCAAATGAGCTCAAAATACCGCATTTTGAGAAACATTCAAACGCCATTTTCCTAATAATGGCTCCTAATTTTTTCTTCAAATTTCCCAACGGATAGTGATAATTGTGGTGTTTATGCCATAAAGATCATTTTGCTGTATCCATTTGCTTTTTCAAAAACCACGCAAATATATTTTTTAAATAACTCTCACGCCATTAATATGCACATTTCCAGCTATTTGTAAAAACTAGTATTTGTGAGTAAAAGTGCTTCAAACGACTTCAAATTAAGTTTTTCGAAAACTCCAAAAATTTTATGTGAAAAAGAGCATTGAATTTTCCATTTACAGTAACGCTTAAAGGCCATTTTCTGAAACACGGCTCCAAAATTTATAATGAAAATTGCCATTTACGACCACGTTTTACTCTCCTTAAATATTTTTAAAGATATATTTAGGTTCTGCTATTAGGAAACCGATGAATCGAAAAAAATTCTAAAAATATGTACTTTCGGCTGCGATAGATGTGAGCATACAAAAGAATGAGCCAAATCCGAATACCTAGCTCAGTGTTAAAGCCCAACAGTAATATCACTATTATTTGGGAAACTGTCATCAATTTATTCAATATTCCGCGAACAAACGTTACTTACAGTTATCAAAGAATTTCAAACATGATAAAAATTAATATTAAATTGGTTTTCAGAGATTTTATCGAAGCACATTATAACCAAAATAAATACTTCAGGAATGTTGCTTTTCATATTTCGAGATATAAAGTTTTATACTCGTAGTACAGTAGCGATAATGTTTGGTTTAGATTACAAAATTTGACATTTTTATTTTTCACATTCTTTCATATCTCATTCTAAAGTTGATCAATATATGAAGATCCTTTATGTTATACACTCCATGAGTAATTGTATTAAAATAATCCATTTATTCCGATACAATTGGTCTATCTTTCCGCATAATATATTGACACGCCGCTGGAACCCCTTTGATGTTGCCGCTCACTCGAACTACTTCACCGAATTTACGATCGTCGGTTTCATTAGAAACAGATCTCCCAACAAAATACTCCACTGAGAATAAATTGAGCGTCGATACCCTCTGAAGTGGTTTCCTCTCGTCTGATCTCTTCATATGAAGTGGAAATTTAGGGGCTTTTACAATTTACTCCATGCCGAACTCTGCATTTAGAAACATGTGATTTGTCTTTTGAGCAAATAGAAATAAAATCGCTCTGAAGGAAATTCAGCTCATGAAAGAAGAGCAAATTAAAAAAATGAAATAAAATTGGAATTGTACATAAATAGTGTAAGAAATATTACACAGTTTACTGTATTGTACAAAAAATATGAACTGTGATATACTGTGAGAAAAGCAGCGAGAAAACAAAATAGAGATAAATGATTTCAACAAAATCTTTGTTTTTCATATTCAAGTGGTTGAGAAATATGGCTGTTACATATTTTACTTACCCATTAATATCCTTCATAAAATCGAAATTTGATTATATTCGTAACTACTTTGATATTTGTTAAAATTGCAACAAGCAATGAGAATGGTCAGGGTTGCATAAAAATTGGTGGATGTGTAGAATAGTGTATCGATAAGAAGAGTTCAAATTTGTTTAATGATGGCGTGCATGTTGATCTAGCAGCGCCCTCCTTTGTGTGACAGGTCATGTCAGTGTACCTACACACTCATGCCGCCAAACACAGAGCCGCCAAACGACGTGGAGACGTGCAAGCAAGTGCCGGTATGCCTCGTCGACGCCTAAGTGCGCAGTATCAGCATCATGAGTAAGTTGGAACGCGGCAGAATGATCGGTCTCCGGGAAGCAGGTTTATCGTACCGCGGCATTGCTGCTCGAACAGGGCGCGCTGCTACGATAGTGACGTGAGTGTGTAACAAGTGGATAGAGAAGGGTTGTACACAGCGACGAGCGGATAATGGATAACACAATTTCACCGACAGAACGGCGTCGTCCACGGTGTTGTCTCGACTTTGGAGCACTGCAACGGGTGTGGTCATGCCTGCGTCGACTGTTCGACGCCGTCTGCTGAGGGCAGGACTGGTGGCAAACATACCACTTCGTGTCGGAAACCACCAACGCCTCAGGCAACAATGGGCATTTGAACGTATTCGCTGATGTGTTGAATGGCGAATGTTTTCGGACGAGTCTCTCTTCAATTTGTGTCAGCGATGGCCGCGTACGTGTTCGACGCTATCGTCGTGATCGCTATCAGCCAAACGGCATTGTTCCACGAACAAACCCCAAGTGAGATAGTTTGGGGCGCATTGGCTGCAATGTACAATCTCGCCTTATACATATTGAGGACAATCTGAACAGTACCCGCTACAGCAGCGAGTTTTTAGAACCCAAAGTACTGCCTCTGTTGCAAGCAGTGCTACGAACATGCCATATTTCAGCTGGACAACGCCCAACCGCATGTGGTGAGAACTGTGGAGCTTCCTGCGAGGAACGGCGTTTGCCACTGCTTCCCTGTTCCTCAGAAGCATATCCTGGCTCACTCACTACATGCCACAACGTGTACAGGCTCTGATGGCTGCGCGTGGCGGCTTCACACCATACTAAATACTCAACGTCAAAATGAAGGTACAGTTCTGTAATCTAATCATTTGTATATTGTGATATTTCTAATCTGTAGAATAAATTTCATTGTAATAGTATGTCTCCTTCTTGGTGTCGCAATTTTCACAAACACCAGTGTACATTTTAAATTATTATTATACGTAATTGTTTTATACATTGTTATTTTTCATAAATAAGTTCTGAATGCCAAGAAACAACTGGCGGTTGTAAATAGGAAGTAGAATACATTAAAGACTTTGGGCTGAATTATACACGATGAAGAAAATAGACAAGGAATTAAACGCGTGCTTTTAAAGAATTACATGAACAAGACATATTTACATGACATATTTTAAATGTGTAAGTGTTAAGATCACCAATGTTATTTCTATTATTTGCTCTGCACTATCTCGGATAAGTGTGACAATGCAAAACTTCAAAAATCGTCAATCGTTGTAGATTTCATCATGCTGAACCCCATGGAGAATACCCAGGATCAAGACATGATGCGAATCGAAATATTAATACAATCCTCCGCAGAGTCTTCTGGAAACTTCTCCGCCGTCGAATCGGGGGAGCTGGGACGCGAATCGGCCTGTGGCGTGGGCCCGTGCCACGTGGCGGCGGGAGAAACGCCGCGCCGCGCCCGCCGCTCCTCGCGCTGCCCTTGCATGTGGCCAGCTGTCCGTCCGTCCGCTCCCGCTCCAGTCGACCGGCTAGTTTCTCCGCATGCTGCAGTTACCGCACTTATGTAACGCCGCGACGCGGTGACGGTGACAACGGCCGACAACCGACGGTAACGATGAAGATAGTGTTACTATGGTAATTTTGGGTAAATGAAGTGTCGGCAGCTGGAAGGACTGCTTAATATTGTGTGTGTAATAGGTTTTGGTAGCGAAGGAGTTTTGGTCTCGGTGGTCTGTGATGTCGTATGAGTGGAATGGGTGGTGGTGGTGGTGGTAGTGGTTGAGGTTGTAGTGGAGGTGTTGGATGTAAAGGTGGTGTTGGTACTGGTGGTGCTAGTGGTTGTGGTGCTGCTGCAGCAGCTCTTGGTGATATAGTGATGGTGATAGTAATAGTAATGAGGTGATGATAGTGTAGCGGAGTAGTGGAAATGCAGAGGTGATAGTGTAGTTGCGGTGTTAGGGTAGTGGTTCTGTTAACGTAGTGGTGATGTTAGCGAGGTGGTGGTGTTAGTTTTGTGGTTGTTACGATTTAACAAGAGAAATTAATCGAATTCTCAGGTGAAATTCACAGAAGAATTTATTTTAACATTTTATTGCAGTGAAACAGAAATTTATTTCAAGGCATTTCTCTCCCTTGCATACATGTGAATGTTGTTAAATAGATTAATAATAGCTAACAATCGGAAATTAAATCAATCAGTGCGCTTGGAATTACTAGTAGTAACAAAATATTAACATGACATTAGGTTTTCTACATCACAAGATTTATACAAATTTCTAGCATAAATGTTAAAAGAGAACATTGCTAGGCCAGACAATCGTCTGGAAATCGTCTAGGCTAAGGATTATAAGGCAGAATTGCAAGGCAATTATAAACTCTTTCACACAAGCAGAACATCTCGTCACTGCTTCTTTAAACAAATGAAAATAAATGGAATATAGCTGTTTGACCTTCCGGTAGCTTATACGGTTACATACACATGAATAACAATATCGGTGTGGAAAGTACCTACATTAAAAAAAAATCACAATAAGTGCTACTACTGTCATTATAAGTAAATTCAGCCTACTATCTTCTTCATTGAACTCGATGTCTGTATCACACTCACACAACTAAGTTACACAAAATACTCTGATTTATACCGAAATTGTGGCGACAACCCCTGTGCCAGATAATCGGAGGGTCTACTTGCAACTCGCATTTGCTCGCTGCTTTATTAATGTGATTTCATAGACAAAGATCATTGGCCTAAATTATCGACAGTGAAGAATGGGCAACGATCCTAGGAGCTGCACACAGGGAACTAAACCTTGCACTCTGGTAGGCGGGCCGCGAGGTATTGTGGCTACTAGTGGGGCTGACTGACACTGACTTTCCGGTATTATTTTTCTATTTCTTTTCGTTTCAGACTCACTACATACTCTTGTCACCTCCCGCCGCCCAAAGTAGATGTTTTGATTTTTTTAAAAAAAATGTCTGTTTCCTAATAGTAGAACGGAAATATTATTTTAAGAATATCAAAGAACAGTAAAACTTCGTCCTGAACGGCAATTTTCTTTGAAAAATTTGGTGCCGTTTTAATAAATTGCTGTTTAAGCGCTATTGTAAATTCAAAATTTGATCTCTTTTCACAGAAAATTATTGAGTTTTTGAAAAAATTCATATAAAGTAATTTCAAGCACTTTCAGTCAAAAATGCAAGTGTTTACAAATTGCTGGCAATGTGCATATTAAAGACGTCAGAGATATTTTAAAGAGCACTACATTTTTATAATTAAAAAACAGCAAAATTAATTACATATCATTTTAAACAGTACACTTAAAAGTCGTTTGAAGAAAAAAATTGGAGCAATTTTTGAGAAAATAGCGTTTGTGTGAGAAAATACGGAATTTTGAGCTTATTTTTACAAAAAAAAACTGTTGAGTTTTCGAGAAATTTTATCTGGCATTATTTAAAGCACGTGTACATTAATATGAACAAATTGTAAATATTATGTAAATATTAACTACGTGAGAGACAAATAAAAAAATTACGTATTTGTAATTTTTGAAAAAAAATACAGAATAACCGTATTTGAGAAAATCGTTTTATAAATTGCAAATATTGCACGCAATATTGCTCGAAACCTACTATAATTTTCAAAAAAATGTTCATGACATTATTAAAAGAGGAGATAAAATAAGGAGAACAAATTGTATTTGAAGGGAAAATTTCTATCTTTAATTTTGAAGTTAGAAATTTGAGGGGTAATAGTGAAAATCGGACCTACGCCACCTTTATAAGTGTATTTTACTATATTCTTACAAGAAAGTTAAAGAAAAAATATGGAGCCATTTTTGAGAAAATTTGAAAATGACCGGGATTCTTCATATAAAATAGCCCCAAACTAAAAGAAATATTTTAAAAATCGTGGCGCCTCGAGTGAAGCCAAATCGATCGGGGTTTATCCGTTTTGGGTGGTGGGCAATCGGGTGAAATGAAATGAACTATTGAACTACAGTAGTAATGGTGTTAATCACATCAAACATACAAGTAATACTTGTAAGTTGTCTTACTGAGATTTACTAAATGAAGAAGATACTGATTCTTCTGTTCATTAAATGGAAAGACAATACTTGTTTTCTCAATTATTTTCTCGACGCTAAAACAAATGGATGTTTGGAAAAAATCAAGAAGGTAAAGCCAGATATGGGTATTAAAAATTGGACTTCGCAAAGATTCTTCACTTAAGCCTGTATTACAAAATTTCCCACGTGTAGCAGAAATTGAAAGAAAACTATACAGTCTCCAGACAGGTGAGAGGTATCTCTGGTTTCAATAGAACTCGAAAAAATACAAAAACCAAGAAGCTTCAATTTGACTTAACATGCAATAGGCTATTATTGGAATATTCCGCCTATTCTCATACAGCGCGAATTCAAATACTATAAGGGCGTCACGACATAGTTGGCTTTATACGGCAGCAAGGATACACAGAGCTACACAATCAAATATTTTCTATTAAAATTTTGCGATTTGGACCATCAATATTTTTATATACTTCGTGTATGAAGAACTGTCGAACTGTCGTATAGTGTGTTTTAAAAATACGGGGCCCAATTTCAGGCATGTATTGTCTATAGGTAGACAATCAAAATAGTTCAGTGCAACATGTGCCCGAAATTGCTTCATTTCCGAGCTATGGCATTCACAACACTGAAGTTCACCGGAACGCTTTTCCTTTCGCAGGTCGTTGCCGTGAAAGGAGACGTGAACAGGACACTCTGAAAGTTCATTCCGAGGCGAAAGTTACATTCAGTGTTGGGTTTGGCGTTCGACTGTGTCATGTGCTCAAGTCAAGAGCAGGTAGATATGAACTTGTACAGTAAGGCGGGCGGTAATGCGGCTCTAAGCTGGTTTGTACGGAGAGGTACCCCCAGCGACAATGTCCAGTTCGGAAGACATTTGTACGTTTCCACCGCAGTCTGTACGAGCAAGGAAAATTTAACTCTCAGGGTTTTTGGAGGGGACGGCCAAGATCTACAACTCCAAGTGTAGAAAAGGAGATTTTGGACGCTGTGGACACGACTCCTATCAGCACACGAAAGTTAGTGTTGCAAATTAATGTTCTTCATAGACTGTGGATTCTGTTGCGAGCATATCAGTTAAATCCTTATCTTTTGCAACGTGTACTGGCCCTGCCGCAAGCAGATTGCCCGAGACGAGAGACGTTCTGTCAGTGGTTCTTGCAGAAGTGTGGTGCAAATTCGAACTTTCCTGACTTAGTATTGTTTACAGATGAAGCACAGTTCACACGGGATGGTATTACAGATATCCACAATCAACATGTATGGGCATTTGGAAAATTTGAGTACTTTTTACGTAATTTTGCTTGCAAATACGTGCGAGAAAGTACGTACTGTTTTAGAAATAGTGTTTATTTTCTCCTATATAATTTTTTTAATTTAATTTATTAATATACGTAGTATTGAGAAAGTTATATAACGCTGGGAAAAATCGATTTTGAGATTTCAACTGAAACGCAGGGTTTGGGGTACTCTGATACGGAAAAAGTGTTGATTTTTCAAAACACCCGTACATTTGTCTCTCTGTTCGTCCGTCTACCCGTCCTCCGTCCGGCCGTCTGTCTGTCCGTTTGTGAACATCACTAGCGCCTAAACTTTACGTAGGTTTTTTTTTTTTCAAAACGGATATTCCCCGGTAAATCTGGCTTTACTTAAAGCGCTGTGATTTTGAAAAACATTTTATAAAATTTGGGGGCACTTAACATAAAGTTCCAAGTACATTTTCAAAATGTTCTCAAAAATGAGCCCATTTTTTTTTAAATTTTCTGGAAGAATAAAATACACTTATAAAGGTCAATTAGGGCTCATTTTCTCTGTAAACTCTCAATTTTCGACAATATTCAAAGTTTGCATTTTTATCGTCGTCTTCCTACAACTACAAAATTAAAGAAGAAATTATTCCTTTAAATATTTTTCTCCATGTTTCTACCGTTAAACAAGGTCATATACATTCTAGTGAAAATTTGATTAGTTTTCGAGCAATATTACGTGTAATTTGTTTAATTAAAAAAATAACAAAGTCAAGATTTTCTTAAAAACTGAACCAATTTTTTTCTTTTAAGTTTTAATAGTGGTAGAGTTATATGTACTCTACGCCATTTGAATCTAATCTTTTGTTTTTTTTTAAATTACAAACATTTTATTTTCTTTCCTAGCCTCTTACTTCGTTAAACATTAGAGGCGATTTGTTTACATTATTGTATTTTCGAGTACATATGCTTTAAATAATGTCTAATAAAGTTTCCATGCAAACTAAAAACTCTTCTGTGAAAACGAGCTCAAAATTCTACATTTTAACAAACGCTCAAACGCCAATTTCTCAAAATCTGCTCCAATTTTTCTTTAAACTTTTCGTATGCATAGTGCTAATTAGATGTTTAAGATGTCGTAATATTAATTTTGCTGTGTCATTCTAGTTTTTCAAAAAATACACAAATATATTTGTTTTTAATTTTTCTCACTCCGTTAATATAGACATTTCCAGCGATTCGTATACATGATTGTTTTTGTATGTGACAGTGTTTTAAGTGAAGTTTTTCGAAAACACAAAAATTTCCTGTGAAA
This sequence comes from Gryllus longicercus, assembly GCA_038098605.1. Classification (NCBI taxonomy): domain Eukaryota; kingdom Metazoa; phylum Arthropoda; class Insecta; order Orthoptera; family Gryllidae; genus Gryllus; species Gryllus longicercus. The sequence continues at coordinate 3,191,788 of JAZDUA010000069.1, read as the reverse complement.
AAGAGCTTTAAATTTCACATTCACACTAAAGTTTAAATTACTTTTTCTTAAAAACAACTCCAAATTTTTCAACGCAAATTTCTATGTGGGACGAGATTTTCTTCTTTTGTAATAGAGAAGTAGTATTTCGAATCTACCATTAGGAAACCGGAGAATTGAGAAGACGTCAAAAACATATTTTGGGCGGCTATGGATGACAGCTGGAAAGAGGATGGGGCAAGTCTGTAATTCTCACCAAGGAATTAGAAAAATTTACAACGAGAAAATCTGTGCCATTCTGTAGCCCTAATAGTTACTTTCTCCTGTACGTACGTATATACGGAGTATTACACGTAGTATAGAAAAAGTTATGTTAAGCTGCAGACAATTGGTGTCCAGATTTCAACGGAAATACACGTTTTGGGGTCCCCTGATACCGAAAATGTGTTTTTTTCAAAAGTTTTGTCCGCCTGTCTGCCCATTTGTCTGTACGTCTGTCTGTGTGTCGTCTATGAACAACACTAGTGCCTATACTATGCGTACGAGTTTTTCCGAACTGAATAAACCCCTATTGATCTGTCTTCACTCAGAGCTCTGCGATTTCGAAAAACATTAAATTTAGGGGATACTTTACATGAAGCCCCTGCAACATTTCAATTTCTTTTTAGATATGGCTTCCAAGTTTTCTTTAAATTTCATTCAGGAATGAAGGAAATTGAAATTGTGAAGGTGGCATAGATCGGATTTTCACTGTTAACCCTGAATTTTCGAAAATTGGAAAATATTGATTTTTTGGCGTCATCTTGCAACTAATAAATTGAAAAAAGAGGTTATTCTTTCAAGGAAAATTTTTTTCTGATAATTTGTTCTTTCATTAAAGTGATTCCTATTTTTTCGAGAATTTTAGAGGTTTCCGCGCAATATTGAAGCAATCAATGATTAAAATCAAAAGTTAAACTTTTCTCCGTCGATTGCATAATATATTGGAGCATTGGCTTGTCTGAGGACGAAAATGTTTTACAGAACAATCTTAACTGTTTATGGAACTGGGCACGCAGAAATAAGATGGAATTAAATCCGGAAAAGGGCAAATTCATTTGCTTTACCAAGTCTCGCTCGAACGTACGCTCCAGTTATGAATTAGGAACTAACGTTATACCACGTGTAAAAAACTGTAAGTATTTGGGTTTGGTCCTGCGAAGCGACTTATGTTGGTCGGATCATATTAACAATACGGTCAAAAAATCCTGGAGAGCGCTGCACTTTGTAATGCGTATTCTAAAAAATAGTAGTCCAAATGCCCGATCCCTAGCACATATACACTTGTTCGTCCAATTTTAGAACATGGGGCGGCTTGCTGGGACCCGTACAGAAAAGGGCAAATCGAAGCGTTAGATAAAATTCAAAAACGGGCCTAAAAGTTTGTAAATCACGGGTGCGTTGGTGACGAACGAGTAGAATGGAAGTCCTTATATAAGAGAAGGGAACGGGCGCGTTTATGCGTAATGTACAAGACATACAGAGGGGACACAGCATGGGCAGATATCGGTAAAAGATTACAGAAATCAGATTCTAAAAGCAGAGGAGACCATCCTTGGAAAATACGATGTAGAAAGCAAAGAACTGATGTAGGCAAGTTCTCCTTTGTAAATCGCACCATAGTAAATTTGAACAAACTACCTTGCAGAAGCACTAGAGGCTCTTCCTTCTAATGTAGCCAAATTTAAAAATATGCTTCATTCCATCTAGATCACTTCAAATAATACTGACATACTGACTGAGACATTTATCTTTATTATTATTATTTTTATTATTACTTTTTTTTCGTTAATCGGCCGACTAGGACCACGCATGCAAGCATCCTGCACTTACCGTGGCTCAGTTTTTATTTATTATCACGGTGGCAGGTGCTTGCGACAATTTTTGGGGGGAACCAGCATTTTTAGCTGGATCAGATTTTTATCCCCCACGGTTGTCAGCCCTGGGGGTATGGAAGATGAAATGATGATATGATGATGATGGGGGTGAAAGGACAACACATACAGACCTACACAAATACATCCATGCCCGAGGCGGGACTCGAACCCGCGATCTTCTGGTCCGAAACCACTCCGGCACTACTGCCTTAGCGATCTCGGCCATCTGATCGGCTATTATTACTTTTATTATTATTATTATTATTATTATTATTATTATTATTATTATTATTATTATTATTATTATTATTATTATTATTATTATTATTATATTATAGCTGACAAATTTATCATCATTGTTAACACTGTCATTAGCTTTGGGGAAATTTTTAAGTTATTATTATTTCTTATATTGTTATTGTTATAATTATTATCGTCATGTCCCTTATACAGTGAAGTGAAGTGTAGTGTAGTGGAGGGGAAGGGAGTATAGTGTAATGAAGGGGAGTGCAGTGTAGTGTAGTGTAGTGAAGTGTTATGTAAACTAGAAGTGAATTTAGAGTTAACTAGAAATAAATTGGAACTATGATATCGACCCCTAATTCTAATAGTAAACCTAATGGTAAATGTTGAAAATGTTGAGTAATTCTAATTCTAATTGTTATCATGTTTGCCATCATTAGCTCAAAGTGAACTTTAATAAATCTATTTATCTATCTATCAATATCTGCACCATTAACAGACAACAAAAACAATTTCTTAATGAAGGCTGAAGTTTTTTATTTAGACTTTTGGTGGGGATAGTGCTGAATGTACTCTATAAGAATATATAAACGCGATTTGGCTCTATTCTTTTGTTTTTTCAAAAATTAAAAGAAAGGATTTTTATATCTCTCTCGTTAATATTTACATTAGCGGCGATTTGTCCTCATTATTGCATTTATGAGTACATGTGCTTTGAATGACAAAGTTTCTTGTGAAAATGAGCTCAAAGTGACACGTTTTCAGGAATGTTTAGTTGTAATTTTCTCAAAACCGGCACCATTTTTCTTCTTCAAACGTTTGCAACCGATAATGCTAATTACATGAAACAATACAAATTGAATAATCACGTTTACCGTGAATATTGACAATTAAACTGAGAGGGTGAATGACTAACGAGACACTGACGACATGAATGTCAATGTTTGGCGAGGAGATTCAATGGTTAGGGGATTGGGGAAGCCCCAACATTCCTAAAATCACTAATGTCTTCGACAGTTTTGTAATGAGTTAAGTTGTTTTCCCAATGATTCTCTTGGGTAATCGAGACATTTGTTTTATATTATGTATTGTGTATGTTGACAGTGTACAGAATTCTTTACCAAATATTTGTACTCGATCTTTATCAAATAAACTATAGATTATCAGTTTTCTTATCCCAGGTAATTTCGGACCCCAATGACCATGGATATTCGGAAGTCTCCATAAGAATAAGATTGGTAAAGATGTAAATTGTCCATGTCTTTTGCGTAAAATATGCAAATACATGTTATTGATAAATGGTGAACATACATAGAATTACTTCCGTGCATTGAACTTATCAAAACATAAATTTTGTAAGGGAGATAACTAGGGTCTTGTTGAAAACAAAATCAAGAATTTTTCAAGCCTATAACTCTAAAATTGCTAACATTACAAAAATACCCTATAAAAACATTTTTTAGAACATTTTTACTTTAATTTTGTATATAACAATTTTCTGTGGAATTGCTAGTTACGGAGGTTTGCGCAAAGAGCCTCCCCGCGCTGGATTTCACCTTCAAACGGCCCCGACACCCCCCTCCGGATTTTTAGTTTGTTATGCAGTAGATACAAACAAACAATTTTGCCAAGTTTCAAAACTCGTGAATTTTTTTATCGATCACCATTTTTTGGGTTAATTTAACAGGGCTAATAGCCCTCTCTTCGAATTAGTCAAAGTGAAATGAGAACATACCAACAAAGCAAAACATTTAATTATCAATTTTTCTGATTCTCACGTACATTAAACAATGTACCTTTTTTAAAGTAGTGTATTTATATTTTTGGTGTGCTCTTGTTGATTGTTCGTTAATGACTTTTAAAAGAAGTAAGAAAAGCACGGGACTTTTAGTATAAAACATTTATATTTAACATATATTAATTTTTCTTGCATGTTTTTAGAATAATCAGTAGTTTACAAACAAAACAAATTTAGGTGTTTCCAACACCCCTATTAATTTTATACTTAATTAAATTAGGCCCTTGAGATGAGCAGTTGTTGAAGTTATACGTAGCTGGTAAAGTTTTATTTGATTCTAGAGCTGTACTTGTGGTTTCTGAAGGGCGTATTTTGTTCAGAATAGTGTTTCTCATTTATTGGTTAATATTTTATTGTTGTTATTTTAAACAAGGGGCATTTGCACGACCCGTTATTTTAATACATTCTTGTTCTTGTATTCGGACGTACGGTTGTGTGAAATTATTTTAGAGCGACTTGAATGGTTAGTCTTTTTTTTATATTCAGATTCCGACTCAGCTTTTTCAGCAAAAATGTGGGTTCATTGATGATTGGTGCTTCTGGGCGCGTCAGCTGCTGAGATTGTTAGTTCCGCATGTTTTCATAGCAGGCGATGGCGGTGATCTCCTTTGACTGGCGGGGTACAGCGCCTACCTTCGTCGACTTGCATGAACTTTCCCCAACCAGGTATCGCTTTGCAGCGGGGCACGGTCCCAGCCGGGACGAGCTCTAACCTCCCGACTGGTCTCCCGACAAAAATGATAGTGTAGTGTATGTGAGTGTGAGAGTAAGTATGAAGTGAAGATAAGAAAAGGAAGAGGAAGTGGCCCGTGTGGGTGCAACGTCATTCGCACGGCGTTGATCGGATAAACTACGGAAAACTGCCGATCGGAGCACCGGCCGCAAGGATTCTCCCAGACAGCAGATTAATTCGATTCTGTGTAGCTATCCAACCAGTGAAAAAAATCTTTCCATCGTCGGGACTCGAAACCTCAAATGATTCGAAACCATCACCATGCGTGATGTGCTTCTTTGAAAACTCCGGTGTTTTCTTGCAGAAAGCTCTGTTCATAAACATGTTGCTTTATAGTTTTAGTATCAGTCGATGTAAATAGTTATGCAATCGGATCAACGAAATGAATGTTGAACTTCTTCAAAAAGAGAAGGTGGCCACCTGTGCCTCTGCAGAAAGTACAAGAACAAAAAATATGTCCCCATAGCACAGGTCAAAAACTGAAAATATTTAAGGGTCATATTAAGGTTCTAGGCACCTGTTTTAGTTTGACACAAAGTAAATACTAGGGGACGCAGATGCAAATGAAGTCGATACTTCAGTGTAACTATCGAGTCTAGCTTATAATAGAGGATAATATAAGATAACATAATGATAATAGAGGATAATAAAGATATAAGATAATAACCATGTTCTTCTGAATGCTTGAAAATTTTAATAAATGCAGTATGGTAAGTTATCTTAGAAATGTGTGCATGTATTCTCTGTAAAATAAATCGGTGTAGTTAAGTTTTGCGATATGAAGCTATGGTGTTGTACTGGTATTTTTGGCTTTCTCGTATACGTAGTAATAAAAATGAAATACGGAGTAATTGTCTCCTATACTATTTTGGTAGTATCCATACTTTTTGCAGCCGCACATGCAACAATTCTTTATAATTGAGGTCTCTAAAGAAAAATAATTTCACAGAGACGGAACGAATTGCACTTTGACTTTAAAAATATAAAGTATTTGTTTAAAAAATGCATTTAAATATATTCATGTCAAATGCAACCCGTAGCGTTCAGTGATATATATCGTTAAACACCGCCTAGATAAAGCGTTCTAGGGCATTAAAAACTAAACTTTTGAGGCCCAGGCCTCAAAGAAACGCAACAAGAAACAAAATCTACCGTATAAAATATTCGTCAACATCCTATTAAATTTTTGCGTGTTCGATGCTTATCTATACTACCACCTATACATGGAGGAATACAGAATACATTCCTCCACGACCAGCATTTAAGCCCTTGGTGACCATCTGGTTGCCATATTTGTTATGCCACGCTTAGATGGCTTAGATTCCTCCAGCTTACACTACTTATTCGCTTCTGTGTACACCGTGGTTTACGCAGACTGACGATGTTTATTTGCATAATAATTAATTCATGATTCGCTCTCGCAGGAACAACTTTCTAGTAGTACTGTAGTAGTAGTCTTCTAGTAGTAGTTTCTAGAAGTACTATTAATAGTTGCTTGATACTGATGATTGTTTATAAGTGTACTGCAATCATTGATTTAACGTTTTGCCATGGTCTACAAGTGCTGTGTACCTAATTGTGAAGGGAACTACGATGGAAACGGGCCACATGTTTCCATGTTTCACTTTCACGATACTCTTAGGAAAAAATAGGAAACATGCTAGAGATCTCGCATAGGTACGCTAGTATGAGTATTTTAGACAAAGATATTTATTGCTGTGGAAAATAGATTTCGAGATCTCAACGGAAATATCCGTTTTGGGGTCCCCTGATACCGAAACCGTGATTTTTTAAATAAGTTCATCCATCTCTCCGTCAGTTTGTGAACACCACTAACGCCCTTACCGTACGTTGGATTTTTCCAAATTGAAGAAACCCCTGTCCATCGGAGCATTGATATTTTGAAAATAATTCTTTAAAAATTAGGGATACTTTACAAGAAGCCCCAGGGAATTTTTTCACAATTTTCTCGAAAACGGCTGCAATTTTTTTAACATTTCTCGTAAGATTAGAGAAAAATATACATGGTGGCATAAGTGCGATATTCACCGGTAACTCGGAATTTTCAAGTGCGAAAGTTTGGATTAATTTCCGCGTCTAATGACTTCGAAACTGAAGATAGTTTTCTTTCAAGTAAAATTTGTTCTCCCTAGTTAGTTCTTTCAATAAGATCATTTACGTTAAATATGTTTTATTTTTATTTTTAGCAGTTCTCGTGCAATATTGCGTGAATAATGTGTAGTTTTATAAAAATAACAAAAACAAGATTTTCTCGAAAACAGCTCCAATTTGTTTAAACATTTTGGTAGATATAGTGCTAATATACGCAATGAAATGATGTAACAGCCATTTTGTTAACTCATTTATTTTTAAAAAATTACAAAAAATAATTTTTTACTAGCCTCCCTTGTGTGTTATTATTTACATTAGCAGTGATTTCTTTACACTATTGCACTTGCAATTACATATTCTTTAAATGATGTCTTATATGTCTTTCGAAAACTCAAAACTTTTTTGTGAAAAGTTTTCAAGCTCAAATTTCCGCATCTTCAGAAACATTTTCTCAAAAACGGCTCCAATTTTTTTCTTCAAATTTTTCGTACGGTTAGTGCTAATTGTAGCGTTTAAGATGACATAAAATTAATTTTGCTGTATTCTTTTGTTTTTTAATCTCTCAAGCCACTAATATGCACATTTCCAGCGATTTGTATACTTTTTGTTCTTGTGTTTTTGTACTTTTGTGTTTGTACTTGTTTGTGCTTCAAATGAAGTTTATCGAAAACTCAATTTCTGTGAAAAAGCTTCAATTTCGCATTTACAGTAACGTAACGCTTACAAGCCATTTTCTTAGAAACAGCTCGATTTTTTCCAATAAAAAACCAATTTCCAATAAAAAAGCAAAAACTAAATTTGCAATTTAGGATGAAGTTTTACCCTTTTTTCATACTCTTAAAGTAAGAAAATAAGAAAAGTGATAAAATTTTGAAAATGTCCGGGGAGGGGGGCTTCATGCAAAGTATCCCCAAATTTTGGCGAACATTGTTAAAAATCACGGCGTCTCGAGTGAATCGATAACAGGGAAATATCCATTTTGAAAAAAGTGCCTTCGTACCTTTTGAACTTGAGAATTTAGAACGACGTGCATTACTCACACGTTGCCCTCAGAGCCTTTAGACGCCCAATGAAAGAGAGCCTGGTTATGCTTCTGGGGAAAACACTGCCAGGCAGTTTCTTTGCGTGACCACACAGCATCGACAGTGGCTGCAGTAGGATAAGAACGAACATCATGCCGTCCGATCATATCACAGACATGTTCTATGGGTGACATGTCAGGCAAACATGCAGGCCAGGAAAGCAGTGGTACCCGTTGTTCTTTGCAGAAAGCTTGCACATTCCTCGCCATGTGCGGTCGGGCATTGTCCTGCTGAAATATGGCATATAGAGCTGCTTGAGACAGGGGAAGTATGTCGGTGTTTACAACTTACCTGATGTAGCTGTTGCGTTTCAGATTGCGCTGAGTACGTATGTGTCTAGATTGCACATTGTAGCCAATGGCGGCACAAACCATCCACTTGACATATGTCTGCAATGGCGGCTGCAAAAATGCAGACTGACAGAATGCTTACGCCACGGTACCGTCGAACACGTACGCAACCATCGCTATAACACAAATTGAAGCGAGACCCGTCCGAAAACACTCAATTTTGTCACTCAACACACCAGGGAATACGTTCAAATGCCCATTGCTGTCTTACGCGTTGGTGTTTTCTGGTCAACGGAACCCTACGCAGTGGTATACTTACCACCAGTCCAGCCCTCAGCAGACGGCGTCGAACCGCCGACGAAGACATGACCACACCTGTTACAGTGCTCCAAAGTCGAGCCAACACTGTGGACGACGCTGTTCCGTCGATTGCGGCGATGCTGAGATAGCGGTAATCTCACTTTGGGGTCCCATTGTGTGATCCATTACCCACTTGTCGGCGCGTACGAGTCTGCTCTATTCACTGGTTTCACACACTCACATCACTGTCGTTGCAGCACGCCTCCGTTCAAGTCACAATGTCACGGCACAACAAACCCGCTTCCCGGAGACCGATCATTCTACGCAGCGTTCCAAATCACTCAAATGCTGATATTGCGCCATTTAGCGTCAACTAACCGGCTCTTACTTGCGCGTTTCAACGTTGTTTGTCGGCTCTATACCGACTGAGGGTAACGTTACACTGACTTGACCTGTCAAACAATAGAGGGCGTTGCTAGGGCGTTGCTAGCTGCATGCCATCTCTATTGTTTGACAGGTGCCATGCAAATTAAATTAATATAATTGTTATGGGTGCGCTGTGCTACACATCCACCGATTTTTGAGTGATTCCGACAAACAGCAGTGAACATTTCTTAGTTTACAGCTGTAGGTCTACATTAATTTGCCAAACATGTAAAATATGAAAATACGAGCGCTGTTAAAAAAATACGCGGACTGACGCCATAAAACATAATGTAATTTACTTACAAGTTAGAGGTATGGATCCCCTTCAAAGTAGTCTCCGCTCCAACGCACACACTGATCCCAACGGTATTTCCACTTGTTGAAGCAGGCTTTCTACGCTTCTTTTGTAATGTCCTTCAGCTCATTCGTTACATTTGCCATAATCGCTGGAATCGTCTCTTCTCTTTTTCCTTTCAGGGCTCTTTTGAGTTTGGGAAACAAGAAAAGTCACAAGGAGCAAGGTCAGGTGAGTAGGGAGGGTGAGGAAAAACAGTGATCATGTGTTTGGTGGATAACTCAGAGTTCCAAAGGCTATTTATCTGGAGCGTTATCATGATGAAAAAACCATTCGCCACTCCTCCACATTTCTGGCCTTCTCCAACGGATGGCGTCCCTCAGACGTTTCAGAATTTCAATACAATTCAATAGTAATTTTGGTTCACTGTGGAGCCTTCTGGGAGATACTAGTGGTAAACAACACCCTTAGCATAAAAAACTGTCAGCATCACTTTGAGTTTGGACCGAACATGGCGAGCTTTTTTGGGTCTGGAGGACGTTTCACTCATCCACTGAGACTATTGAACCATTGTTTCAATGTCTTAGTCACAAATCCATGACTCATCACCGATTATGATCTTTGACAAGAAGTTTTTATCTTTTTGTGAACGGTCAAGCAGTTCCTGGCAAAGCCGGACACGATGGGCTTTTTGTTCCCCGTCATCAGGCGTAGCGCGAACTTCGCAGCAACGTGGTGCATCTTCAATTTCTCAGTCAAAACCTCGTGACAAGATCCAGCTGATATACCACGCTTTCCAGAAAGCTCCCTGATAGACGTTGATTTTCTCGCACCAGAGCGTTGATTTTGTCGACGTGTGGGTTGTTAGTTGACGTGGAAGGACGTCCAGGAAGCTCATCATCGTCAGTGCACTGTCGACCATTTTTAAAACGTTCAAGCCACTTGAAACATGCCGTACGTTTCATAGCAACATCTCCATAAGTCGTGTTAAGCATAGTAAAAATTTCTTTCGCAGATTTTCCTAGTAACCTAGTTTCCTTCTAACACAAAATTTCAGAGCAAGCCGTAGCCCTTTCAGGCCATTCATCATGAAATCCGCCAAACGAAAAAAATCACACTTCACTAAAAACCACGTACCAAATAAACAAATAAAGATATCAACAATCAGAAAATGGCATCATAATCAGCAGATCTGAGCAAACCTAGCGACATTAAGGGAATTCCCCTGGCACCAACTGGAGACGCGCAATTCAAACAGTCCGCGTATTTTTGAACAGTCAATGTATACACACGAGTTGTAAATATAAGCATCATTTACAATATTATTTATATCTTACCATCTCACTAAATCTTTCTTCAGTGTCATCTCATCAGTAATCACCAAGTATTGAAATTGTAAAAACGCATTGGCATTAAAACATTGCACTGAGCCAGCGCATGGTATGTTCAAATTAACAAAGAAATGATTTGCCGAAAAACGTATAGCGGAATATGTTCTCCATTCGCAGTTATCATGAGCGAAGCATGGTAAAAGCAATATTTTGTAGTTGAATCCCCACCCCCACACCACCTTGGACAGAATTTGAAAATAAAAAGGAGTTTGTAGCGGAGGGATTCAATACGCGCAGACCGACTTTTTACATTTCTTCCCTCTCAGGAGAACTTCGCTCCCTCTGGCGCCCTTCTATGTGCTACAGAGTGAGGTATCGCTCTGGTGGCCCACAAACTTGCAAGGCGAGCTCATGCTCCCACTCTATATGGCTCACTGGTACATTGAAAGCATTAAATATCCAACATTGGTCTAAAATATTTCAAATATATTATCTGATTTTTCTTCAAAGCATATTAAACATTCCGTCCCTCAGATTAAGTTCTCCTGAACGAGCATGTTCCTGGAACGATTTACAATCGAACAGCCGTTTTAAAAATGTACCTGAACTCTTCCTATAGCTTTCTCGTCACAGTGTAGTGTAATATACGTGTTCCTGTGACAATTGACGTAAACTTAATCATGTAATTTTCCAATATTTATCCTATAATAACGTTTTGAATATTGCATTTATTTAAGACGCTCTGGTGCTGTGGAACATTGCTTGAATATTTTCTGGTTTGCTACAGACATATCAAAACGTAGGGTACTGCTAGAATCATATTTTGACCACAATATTGACACCGCAGTGTCTAATTCTTAGTTCATACTACACGCTACTCCAGATTCAACCTTTCTCCAATGTAGCAATAATTCAACCATAGTGAAAATAATTCGAATTACATATTTGTGCCGAGGACTTAGGACATTTCGATAAGATCTTAAACGTCAAAATGACCGCTTACACTTGGTGTAGTTTTATCACAATTTTCGCTCACAAACTTCACAGACCATATTCTTACTGGAGTATCAAACTAGAGCAAACTTAATAAATCAAAACTTTGAGGCAGTGTATATCAGCACATCATTATTTAGGGCATGTCATTTGCTATCCACAGTTTGGAGACACCACACTTAATCTGATGTTTTGAACATTTGCGTAGATTATGTAAGGTCGTTTAATTAAGCAAGATATTAAATTAAATATAACTGAACGTGTCTATGGAGTTTTTCAAAAAACTTTTTTTTGTGTTATTTAAGGACGGTTCAACATCTATTACATTAGCTACCACTATTACATTTAACGGTATTGTAACTGTGAAGATGACATGGTATGGTGATGATAGTGGGTGAAAGGACGAACACAATTGCAACCATGCCTGAGGCTCGAATCGAACACGCAATCCTTCGGTCCGAGATCTCTACGGCTATACGGCCTTTCCGACCTCGTCCACTGAACCAGTTCAAAAAATGTTATTGACAGCGAGTGTACATAGTATTTTGTAAAATTTACGACGAAAAAATAATTTCACATTATTAATATATACGTTGCACTACCATATTAATAATGAAAGTCTGCTCATTCATCTTAATATCTAATTCATTATGAAAAACAATGATGCCCAACTTCGAAAAAGCGAACTCATTCTCACCATGAATAGAAACTGGTTCTGGTTATTCTCTGGAGACTACGATCAGAAAGACCTCACTCGTAAATCATCACGTGTTTATCGAAGACGTTTATTTATAACGCACCGTTGAATCGCTCTCGGGAGCTTAAACTCACAAGAACACAGGCTACTGAAGCCAACGAGAGTATAGACACGGCCATGCGCCGGGGGTCAGGAGATAATTACCATCGAAAGGCTACAGATCCTGCCTATAACATTCCGTGCGGGCAACGAGATTCGCGCGATCGCCGCCCATCGCGCGTCCATTCAGAGTGATCGCCGCCAACACTGCGACCCGGAAACGACGAACGGCGAGAAACACGAACCCGGCGCGCGGGCCAGTTCGGGGCGGTGAGGCGCAGTTGCAGACCTGATACACGGCAGTCGCCACTCGCGGGCGCTGTCGACTTGTCAAACTTCTTTCATTTGCTACTTCTCGTTGGACATGTCGTCCGAGCGTTTTTCACTTCTACGTGCTGGAGATGAACATCGGTTATCGGTTTGGGCATCCCTTAATAAATTAAGATTCTCCATTTTCGACTCAGTATTTATCTTAGTTTATTTATTTTTCTGTTATATACTGGCCTGATACAGTCCATTACGAGCAAAAGTCTCCTCTTGAAGGGAATGTGCAATTGGCTAGTATTTAATAGTATTTAGATTTTTTTACTATTATTACATGTTTACTATTTTAATACTATAATTATTCCTAGGGCCGGAATTTGATGACAATGATGACCAATGATAACGCATTACCATACTCTTACAATAGTTTAAAAAGTCCCTTAAAAGCAGAGAAAATGGCGTAAAAATGTGATGTAAAGCAATTCGAATAAACAACTCAATGTGGATACGTTACAGATGTAATCGAGGTTTCTTCCATTCGTTCAAATGAACTCAGCTTGCAAACTTTTTTGTTATTCACCAGGAAATCTCTGTGTATAGTTATCCCGAAAATATTTGAACCGACATTGGCGCTGATAGGCGTCACAAGAACCTTTGATTACATGCAACGGCTGGCATTACAATTTCTAAGCGAAGAAATCGAATATGCTACTCAGGAATTCAGTGGAGAACATTTGTTGCATCTATATTATTTGCGTAAATATCTAAGTATCCATATGTTGCGTAAATATTATTTGCAGTAGGTACCATACCAACAAGAAGATATTTTATTTTTATTTATATACGTCAAAAACTGTGCGTGACGTGCTATGAGGAGAAGTTAATCTGAAGTTACATTTATGTCCAGGAGCAATTCAATGTGCCGTCTCAGCATTTGCTTAAGATTCAGGGAAGCTGAACGAAATCCTGATCGAGATGGGGGTCATTGACCCAGAAGCTGAAGTACAATATTTGTTACAGATTATTTACAATTATACAATCCAAATAGTAAATAATACATTAAATGTCATTGTTAAAATTAATATTACTTTCCTTTTGGATGCTCGGTATAGCCTCTAATTGTATAGAAACAGTTGTGCAGCAGAAAAGATTTTACTTAGGGCTAAAACTTTTGCATCGAATTTAATCGTTTAATGTCACCTGGCAAGGTATTGAATAATGTTGTACATGTATTATATGTGAATTTGTTGAAGTGAGTTGTTGATACTGTCTCCTGATGAATATGATTGCTACGTGGAGTATTGTCGTTATAAAAAACGGCGTTTGCTGAAAACATATTCCTTTTCTTAAGTAAGTCTTTTTGACAAAAAACACTGATTCATATTTGAAGAGACAAGATAATGGTAACATACCTAGATTAATAAAGAGAGGCTTACAAAAACCACGCGGGTGGGATTTGTTTATTATTCGTACACTTCTTTTTTGTAATCTATAGGATGTATTTCCCCAGAATATTATGCCATATCTCAGGCGGGAATGAACATTCGCGAAATATACACAACGAACAGTATGTAGGCTGACTGAATTTGAAAGAATTCTGACAGCGTAGCATGAAGTACTTAATTTAGTGTTCAATTCATTTAAATGAACGTTCCATTTAAGGTTTGACTGAATTGAAAGACCTAAAAATGTAATTACCTTAACGTTAGTTAATGGCACGCCGTTCATTTTCAGTGAAGTGCAGTGCTGTATAGTTGAAATGAAAAACAGCATTGAAACAGTTTTCTTTTCATTTACTATTAATTTGTTATTACGGAACAAATTTGAAATATCTGATATTTTACTATTTATGGTTTCTTTATTGCAAAGAATGTTTGTTTCATCCGCAAAGAGAACTGCTCCTCCTTTCCTAATCGTCGAGGGCATATGATTTACGTACAGTAGAAAGAGGATAGGACCGAAAATCAATCCCAGCGGGACTCCACATGCAACTGGTGAAGAATCAGAAAGGTGGGTACATATTGTTCCATTATTCCAGTAAGGTATTTCTACTCTTTGAGATCTTTGCTTAAGGTACGAACATAACTAATTTAGAGCAACACCACGAATTTCATACGAAGGTAATTTTGAAAGTAAAATGTTATGATCAATGACGTCAAAAGCTTTTGAACGATCTAAAAATATTTCAATAGATGCTACATTTTGATCCATGGATGAGGCGACATCTTTAAGAAAAGAAAATATGGCTGTTCCCGTAGATTTTATTTTTGAAACCCATGTTGTCAATCTGAAAATGCGTCGTGTTTACTAAGAAATGTTTCCATTCGTACATAAAACAGTCTTTCTAATATTATTTAAAAACCGACAATAGAGAAATTGGCCGATAATTTTGAATTTCATTTTTGTTGCCTTTTTTGAAAAGCGGCTTGTTATTAGCAGTTTTAAAAACATCTGGAAAAATTCCTGTGCATAAGGAGTTAACGGGTGTATGTATAATGGTGGGCGCACAAACCTGTAACAAACAATCCGAAAATTCATCTTAACCGGCCGGATATTTATTTTTTAGTCTACCGATTATTTTGAGAATTTCATAGAAAGAAGTTTCGGAAACAAACATCGCGCCCGAAATTTTTTGGGAAATGCTGAATTTTGCGGCTGAAGACCCTTCGTGAGATCGGCAGCCATTCTCAAAAAATATTGGTTAGAGAGACTAGGCACTGATTAGATTAGATTTATTCAGTCAAAAAACAATAAAAACTGTATGTGACGTAGGAGGGAAAATATTATCTGCGCTCGTTTTCTTGAGTTCCATAATCCCTTCCCATCATTTTAACTATAAATAGTTGAAAAGTGAGTAAAAGTTTAACATAAATAAATAAATAAAATAAATGAATAAATTTTAAAAATCGTAAGATTAGTAATATTTGAAAAATAGTCATTATTGTTTCAGAGATATAGAAAATTTATTTGCATCGTTACACGAATTGCAAGTATGATATTTCTGCATTGCTAACAAAATAGCAACTCGCCCTTACCTCTACTCTTACCATTAGAAGCAAAAGGAGAGCAACAAAACGTGCGCATAGTGAAGCTACATTTACGTCCAGAAGCAAAACAAGGGGCCATCTCAGCATTTGCTCAATGGATCAGGGAAACTGGACAAAAACCTGATCGAGATGGGGGTCTTTGACCTGGAAGCTGAAGTACATTATTTGTTACAAACATATTAAGTGTTTTAAAAAAAATTTACAATAAAAATGTAAACTAATTCATTATATGTCACTGTTTTGTTAAAATATACATTATTTTTCTTTTTGATAATCAGTATAGTCTCTAATTGTATAGAAACAGTTATGCAGCAGAAAAGATTTTACTTTTAACTTAAACTTGTGAACCGACCTTTAATTGTTTAATGTCATCTGGCAGTGCATTGTAAAGTAACGTACATGTATTGTATGTGGATTTCTGATAGTGAGCTGTTGATACTGATACTTGATTTACGTGATTTTTACGACGTGTATTGTAATTATAAATATCAGTCGCTGTTCGTTCATTGTTACCGTTACTGTTCACTGTTACCGTTATCCTTACCGTTGCCGTGCATTGTTACTGTTGCCGAATAGTTCACATTTTTATCGTTATCTTTTAAAACAACATTCTCTACAAGGTTTCTAGTTGATTTGGTCGAAGGTTTTACTATATTCCATATTGCTTTTGTTTTATTATTAGAATTCAAAATACCTTGGTCATGTTTCATGATTTTAGCCTGCCGTATGTCTTTTCTAATAATAATTTGTATTTTTTAAAGTTGAGGAGAAAATCTTGAGATATGTTATGATGCTTGGAAATGAAAGAAAGACTTTCTATGTTTTTACATGATGTCTTAATCCTTTGTGTTATTAAAGAATTGCCTTTCTGTTAAACATTCAATTTTCTTTTTTGAAGAGGAAAGCAAGTGTTGAAATAAAAGCATTGAAAAAATGAATTTTATTGCAGCCAGATGCGTCTTATTTATCTTTTGTATCCACAGTATAGTAAACCCATGCAAGTAATTGATGAATAGTTTTATTGTACTTTTAGTAAATAATCTACTCACATGTGTATTATCAATTGTGTTTGCGTTTCTTATAATGGTAAGAATTTGTGCATCGTCATCACTTTATCCTTTTTTTAAAAATTTCATATCGAGTAGTGGTTTTGTTATTTGATTCACATCATCGGAATCGTCACACGTCACACAAATATAATAAAAATAGTTCAGTAATTAAATTAACACGGTGGTATAATATCGAAAATAAACTGAACTGTTTATAGGTTTTGACACTATCACCAACTCGTAAATCTTAAGTTCGTTAATGTTCCAATCACCGTTTAAAATTTTTTATCTTTTGGTTTGTGTTGGCTATAGCAAGAAACCAACCGAAATTGTATATCCAGCAAACCTGCAACAAGAGAACAACCAGATGCATTAGTCTCGTACGGTTATCAATTATTAAAATTGACAAAATCAATTAAATGCATGGAAATCAGCATTGAAATGACGGGAATAGGTGAAAACAATTCATTAGTAAATATAGACGAAAAATACAAAAAATTGGTCATTTCCTTTTTTCATAACATAATATTAATTTGTATACGAAACTGCATTGTTTTAGAGTAAAAAGCAAAAATGAAATTTCATTAAAATCCGCATTTTAATTATTACTATTGCTACATTTTCAATTTATAGCATTTACTTCGTACGAAGAGAAAGTTATATAATCGTGCGCAAGAAAACAGCGAATTTTCGGCAAAAAAAAAGAACAACCTCTTAATGCCGGGACAATCGAGAAAGTGGATAAATCTTGTTTGTATATATAGTAAATTACTTCCTCTAATACATGATAAACCATGTTTTGTGAGTCCTTGAAACCGAAAATCAAGTAACGGCCAACGTGTGACTGTCCGACTCTCTTTCTGTCTGTGAGGTCATCTGTCTTCGTCTCTCGTCTGTCAGTCTGTCTGTTCGTCTCTCTGTCCGTCTGTCTGTTCGTCTCTCTGTCCGTTTGTGGTGAACGCTGGTGCCTAAACCGTTTAGCCGAATTTCTCCAAAATTGATATTCACCGATTGATCTTCATGAACTCGAAGCATTAGGGGTTTCATAATTTGTATTTTGACATCTTAAGAAAAAGAAATTATCGGCAAATTAAGCGCTACATAATTTATCGCCATGGGTGAAAAGGGTCTGCTAACTTGTAGCCTTGCTGGCGGCCGTTCGCTGCTGGACTCGCGCTTTGGGCCGTGCCTTCTACGGAGGAGACGCCATCACATCCTAAACAGATCGAATCAGATCTCGCGTGCCCAGTTTGGACTAATGCATCAGTTACAACCACAAATAAAGTGCAAATAATACAAAATAGTTTTCTGCGATTAGCGTGCTCTGTGGTTCTTTAGAGATATTTAGAGTAAAATTCAGTCTTGTTGTGGCGGTCGTTGCGTGCAGACGTTCCTTTCGAGAGCTCCTGAGGATTAGGATGGGTACCTGCAAGAGTACCGGGCGAGGATTGGCGCGTGGGCCGGGCGCCTTTCCTCGTGTGCGGCGCGCGCGTACCAGGGACCGGCCACGTGGCGCGGTGACGGTACGCTGGGAGCAGACTGCTTGAGTGCGACGGTGATTGCTATTTTGCGAGTGATCGGGGGAATCGAACAAAATCCCGGTCCAGTGGCCAGTACTGCGGCTAGTGCGTGTAACAAAAATAATCCAAATCGTGTGTCGTGGGTGCGGCAAGAACCTCTCTTCGCGCTGACGATGCGAATCCTGTGGCGATTGGTTCCACAAAAGTTTTGGCAACGTTAAAGGAGGGAATGGTGAAGGATGGGTTTGTCCCAAATGCAAGGTTAATTATGTGCAACGCCTGGAAGAAGAGCTGAGATCCGTGCGAAGAGAAATCGTAGACCTTAAAGTGGCTAATAAAGACCTTAATGAGCAACTGACGGAGTTGAGATGTAAAACTGATACTCCATCCGTGCCTCAATCTGTAGATGAGAGCGCTAGAGGCTCCTGTCTTGTATTAGGAGACTCTATAGTGCAACACGTGGCAAAACAAGACAACAAATTGCGCGTGGAATGTTTGTCAGGCATCCGTACGGAGCAATTGAAGCGTTTTGTGGAAAATCACGACCTTGCAACTCCCGAGAAAATGGTACTTCACGTAGGTACTAATGATTTAAAGGCAAAATCGAATGAATACATTATGAGAGAAATCTACGATCTTGTCAATGCTACCAAGACAAAGTTTCCACGCGCTTCCATCGTAATAAGTGGTGTTCTACGACGCAGAGACAGGTCCTGGAGGCGCACCGGCCACATGAATGAATAAATGAGCTGGGTTGCCGAAGCACATAAGGTCAATTTCGTTGATCCCAATTCCTGGGTGCAAGATTCCGACTTTGGTCGCGACGGGCTCCACTTAAATCGAAGAGGAGCAGTCAGTTTAGGACAGCTTTATTCGCGTGTCTGCAACTCCATGCTGTGTACTGTCTGAGAAAGAAAAGCGGTGACTAACATGGCGGCAGGGGACATGGTGGCGAGGAACGAGCTGGCGACACAGAACGAGACGGCGGTACGGGATGAAGCGGTGGTGAGTGACGAGTCGACGGCGGTGCGGGGCGAAACTGTGACTCAGGAGATGGGGGCGCGGGACCAGACTGCGACGCTCAACATGACGGTGGCGTGGGACGAGACGGCGGATGGGGACGAGACGGCGGAGGGAGACGAAACCACAGCGCGGGACGAGTCGGCGGAGGGGGCGAAACGACGGTGCGGGGCAAGACGGCGGAGGGGGACGAAACGACGGCGCGGGACGAGACTGGGTCGCGGGACCAGACTGGGGCGCGGGACCAGACTGCGGCGCGGGACGAGACGGTGGTGTGGGACGAGACGGCAGCGCGGGATGTGACGGCGGCACGGGACGAGACGGCTGTGCGGGACGTCGTCAGTACAGGTGAGGGTATTCTGCGACTGCTGCAGGTGTATTGTAGAAGTATCCGCTCGAAAATAGTTGAATTTGAAACGTTAATTGACACACATAGACCTGATGTAATAATAGGTACAAAGTCTTGACTCACAGAGGAGATAAACAACGCAGAAATATTTTGTCCGAGTTTCATTACATACAGAAGGGATCGTAAAAATAAAATAGGAGGGGGAATTTTCATTTGCGTAAGAAAAAACATGAACAAAACATTTGAAGTAATGACAGATGATGTACATGAGATATTAGGTGTTCAGTTACGGGGAATGGGGAACAATACGATCTTAAATATAGTTGCGGTATATCGTGCTCCTAACGAGAACTTGTCAGCAGTACATAAATTAGTAGAAATAACTAGAAATCCGGGGCTACTTTCAGGAAATTTCATAATTGGTGGAGATCTAAATTTACCGGGTATATCGTGGCAAGGTGTGGTAGAAGCAAAAAGCTATGGTCAATCCCACGAACTCGTTTGGGACAACGGATTGACTCAGGTAGTTGATGTTCCTACAAGAGCTAGGGCGGTGCTTGACGTATTTTTTGTTCGCCCAGAGCAGATGTTGATAGCTCAAGAAACAACACCAGGTATGTGACAACGAGGGCGTGCTTTGCAGGTGGCGTGGCAGGGAACCAGTATCTCGAAAAACACACGAAAACTATTATTTCAGTACAGTCGTGCTGACACAAAAGGTTTCCAGGAATACTTATTAGAGCGCCTTCCCACGTCGCGACGGCAGCGCGCTTCCGTCAAAACTCGCTACGCGAAGCGGAGGAGGGGGCACGCGCCACCGCTAGCAGAATACAGCTTTAAATGGGAGTCCTCCCACTGCGGCCGCCGGTCGCTGCGTTCTATTGTGCCTGCTACGGTCCCTTTGTTCGACGTCGCCAGAGGGTCGGCGAAAAGCCCTGCTGAATGACGCGAAAAGCCCTGCTGAAGCACGCTGCCGTGGCGGCGTGGGAAGGCGCTCTTAGGGAACTACGGCGTCTGGGAATCACATGGTAGAAACGTAAAAACAATGTGGAACTCCTTTAAACAAATAATGTTTATAGGCAGAGAGTTGTTTGTGCCAACAAAGATGGTTAAAGGAAAATAGTGATCCAGCGTATTACACAGCTAATATCAGAAAACTAAAAAGAAAGGTCAGAAAAGCGTACGCTAATCGCAAGAAAGGTCTTTTCACCGCGACTGTCTTCAATGATCTACGTAAAAAATTAATGCAGCAAAAACGTATAGCGCAAGAAAATTATCTCCGTAAAATTCTATCAAACAAGCGAACAAGTTGGAGAAATTTTTATAGATACATAAAACAAAAAAGAGGTAACAAAGAATCTATTCCGCCTCTTAAAGACGAAAACGGGAAATTTGTACTAACAGATAAAGAAAAAGCCGACCATTTTAGTGCATATTTCCAATCAGTATTCGGGTTAGGATCGGTTACTCCCAGTACTTTTGGAACAAATGAGGGAGAAAAATTTCAAGTACAACCACGACTCATTAGACAAAGAATTCGCAATATAGAAAGTAATAAATCCGTAGGGTTTGACGGTATCGCTGGAGAACTATTACAAATTGGAGGGGAACCGATGATTACATACCTGACGCGATTATTTGAAATAAGCATAAATAATTGTAGCGATTTGCCTCACGATTGGAAAAGGGCTATAGTGGTTCCAATATTTAAAACCGGAAGTCGTTCTTGCATTTCCAATTACAGACCAGTAAGCCTAACGTCAGTGATTTGCAAACAAATGGAATATCTGGCAGCTGAGTTCTTGCGTCGGGAATGGGACAAATTAGGGTGGTTATACGAAGGGCAATATGGATTTCGAAAATCCTTCTACCGTGAAAGCCAAATTATTACAACGTGTCAATATATTGCTGAAACTTTAGATTCGGGTAAGAGAACAGACCCAATTGTTATAGATTTTTCAAAAACATTCGATCGTGTTTCGCACAATATACTACTTACGAAAATTGCATCTACGGGAGTTGACCATCGCGTAATAGCATGGATACGGGAATTCCTGATAAATCGGGTTCAACAAGTTCGAGTTGGACATGAACATTCAGAGAAAACCTTAATTACGTCCCCCAGGGAAGTGTCTTAGGACCTCTGTTGTTTCTGGCATTCATCAACGATCTGAAGTCAGTAATGCGCTTATTTGCGGACGACTGCATAATTTATCGGCGAATAGATTCGGATGAAGATATTCTCACACTTCAAAACGATCTTAATAACATTCATTCCTGGGCTATCATTAATAAAATGAAGATAAATGCAGTAAAAAGTAAATCACTTAGATTTTTCGAGATCAGCAAAGAAGGTTTCTTTAGAATACCAAATGGGAGGCGTATTCATTCCACAAGTATCGTGTTGTAAGTATCTGGGTGTCATATTACGCCAAGACTTGGAATGGGGGGAACACGTTACTTCTATTCCCCGAAAAGCGTGGAAGTCACTACACTTTGCAATGAGAATACTTAAAAAGGGGAAATCGAGAATCAAAAAATAGGATACATATCTTTAGTTTGGCCGATTCTTGAATACGCATCAGCTGGAAGGGACCCATACAGATTAGGTCAGATTGAAGAGTTAGAAAAAATTCAAAAGAAATCAATCAAATTCATATATAAGGGATCATCGAGTAGTTCAAATCTACCAAAACCTATAGAGGCTCTCAGTGTGCGAAGAAAAAAAGCCAGATTGTGTTGCCTCTTCAAGGCGTTCAGTAAGTCACCTGCATGGGCAGAAGTAACGAAAAGACTAGACTCCCCTTCAAGTGTTGGGAGAAACGATCACAAATGCAAAATAAAAAGTAGATGTCAGAGATCCGACGTAGGGAAATATTCATTTGTAAATCGTACGCTTAAAAATTGGAATGAAATCCCTGCAGCGGTCGTAGAGCCTTTTCCTGGCTCTGTTGGTGTTTTTAGAAGACGACTTAATAAGTACTTGTAGAGGATGTATTTTACCGCAAAGCTCAGAATACACATTTTGTAGATTATTATAGATAAAGTGTAGTGTGGTGTAGTGCAGTGGAAAGCTACTTAAATTAGTTATATGGCATAACCAAAGAACGATGTGAACGTGTAGTGTAGTGTAATGTAGTGAAGTGAAGTGAAGTGAAGTGCGAGAGTGGGTGGGGAGCAAATCTAAATGCTTAAAGAGCTAACTTTAAAAATCAACATTATGTTTCTATTTAAAAAGAAATTGTATAACTGGTTAATTTTATGTATATGTATATCTGTGCATGTTTACTAGGTGTAACTAAATATATGTTCTTCATATAAATGTAGCCATGTATACTATGTAGGGCAAGTGTGTGTTCGTGTTATGTGTGAACGTGAGAGTGAGCATTCATGTATAAGAATGTGTATGTATGTGTGTGAGTGGGTGTGTATGTATGTATATATATATATATATATATATATATATATATATATATATATATATATGTGCGTGTGTATATGTGCCATAGATGTATACAGGTCTGTGTATATTTATATATTGAGTATATATGCTCGAAAGGCGTGTATTGTAAATTGTTTTTATATGGTAAATTGTTTTTGAATTATAAGTGTTCATATATTTTGTAAAACTGTAGGGTTATGGCTACCACCTGGCAATCAGCCAATTGTAGCCAAATAAAGATTATTATTATTATTATTATTATTATTATTATTATTATTATTATTATTATTATTATTATAAAAGACCGATGAGAGGGAAGCTTCTGAACTCAGACCTTAGTAAAGTTTTGTAACCAACCAAAGCCGTGCGTGGGTCAATACTTACTTAATTTCACGATCTTATAACGAAAACATAAATCAAAAAGGTCTTTAATCTTAATAGGAGTACTCTCACGCTATCTTTCAAGTTAACTTATTCATTGGACAAGCTCCATGCTCCCGACTGATCTCCCTACACGTGTGCTAGTGCAGTGCATGGAGTGCATAAATGTGTGTTAGCAATGGGCGAAGAGAGTTCAAAGAAAAAGGAAAGATTACGCGCGGTTCGTGGCCAGTGTGCTACGGCACTACTCCGGCATACCATCGTGGTGTTGATCGAAAACTACTCTTCAGAGCATCCGACCGCTAGAATTTTCTTCCAGACAGTGAATGGATTCTACCTACCTATAGAAGTATACATAGTGTCGAACATTCTGCCACCGTCGGGTCTCGAACTCCAGGATCCCTAGGTCAGAGCGCTGTGTAAGATATATAGATGTGCTTGTCTGTACATATGCACGATCGATTGGGCATTTAGTGTTTTCTGGTGTTTTCATTGCAAGAAAGGGCTATTGGTCTCTGGACACATAATCGAGGTCTTTCTAATGGTATAGGAATTTTTAAGACGCAATATAAAGTCTGACTGAGGTGTTGATATGAAATTAACCAAATCAAGATCTTTTGTGATAAAGAAATTCGTCACCAAGAGAGTAATTTATAAGTGGATCCCTCTAGGAAAGTATCTCTTTGTAAACACAAGAATTCAAAACCAAGTATAATGACTATAGACCCATTCCCACGAACTTCAGCACGAGATACCTTTTTCCTTGTATAATATGCAGAGCAGCTTCTCCACTACATAATTGCAGCTGGTCTGTAGCTTGTAATATATTCCCAACATCAAACAATGCACGTATAGCTGTACTAAATAGGAAATTTTTCATTATCAAATAAAATATTTAAAATTTAATCTTTATCAAGAATGACCTAAAAATAGAGTATATTGTAGTTCACCTTTTCTTTATTCTTTATTTCAGTATATTCAATTTATACATATTATTCTCTCAAATAATGACTATTTTATGTCTCCCAAGTCTCAACATCACTTTTAACCCGCTTACAAACAGTATACATACATTCTTAATTTACTAAATATATTAATATTCATAAACATCTCATAAGTTACATATATACATTTCACATTTCCATCATCATCATCATCATCATCATCATCATCATCATCATCATTATTATTATTATTATTATTATTATTATTATTATTATTATTATTATTATTAATGTTATTATCAGAGGCTGTTTTGACGTTCTAATATCTCACGGCATTTCTAGTCTTTCTCGGTGGTGCTGCTAGATGTATCATCGCGACCGTATCGAGCAGTGCGATGTGTCTAACGGCACGAGAGAGAAAGACGCGAAATGCCGTAAGATATTCGATCGCGAAGTCAGCCCCTGACGCTATAAATTATAACCCCCGACGTTATAAAAACCGAGGTATGCTTCAATTTCAAAATGCTCTTGGATATGTGCAAACATTCATTGTAAAATTGCTTTGACATGGAACTTATGAAGAAGAATAGTCTTTTGAGAAAAGCCTTACGTTCTCTTCGTTCTTCTGTTACATTCTTGTAACTTTTCATGTCGTCTGGTAGAATATCTTAATTTCTGCTAATGCAGGACTTTTCTCACACAGAGTATAATGAGTTATGATTGTATTGTTAACTATTTGTTACGCTTTGGTGATGAAAAGAAGCGAGCATTTCAATTGAAATCATTATGGTTCTGGGAGTAGATAAATATGGGAACGCAAGACTTTTAAATTATTGAACGTAGATTTTGTGCGAGGCACATGGCCCAATTTGTGCGGTGGTTCTAATAAATTGTTTTTGTAATTTTAACTTCTTTCCATGTGAAATTTACTTGTATTTTCCCACAAGCCTAGGGTAGAGTGGTAGATTTTACTGTAGGAGAGTTTCCATATTATTCATAAAATGGTTAATACGGTTTTCAGATATCTGAATTGCATTCTCTCCTTATTAACTTCTATGAATTCCAAATAACCATTTCATTTCAGTTTTATTTAGATGGCTTCAAAAACTTACAATTGATTTCAAGAAACAAAATGAATGTTGCCATTCTTGGAGCTAATTTTTAGAACCACTGCATAGAATATCACTTCACTATTTTATAGATATTACTCGCGCAACTTTTCTTGAACGATGACCTTCATTCCCCTCCCTTGTGCAATAAACAGTTGACGGCAAAAGCTTGCAGCGGGCACTGAGTACAACCTTCCAAGCATTAAAACTTCGTTGGCGCGAAACAGAAGCTAGTCAAAGCCAGTTGCTTTCATAGTGCAGAACCCCTGTTCAGGTTTATTGTCAATATCGAAAGAAATGACTGAGTCAGGTGCAGGTCCTTCAAGGGAGTCACCTAAAACTCCCAAAAAGTTAAGCACAAGACTTTTATTTCACAGACGTTGGCATTACTTAAAATACTCTAGTGGCCGACTTTGTAACTAATACCCCCACTCCACCCGAAATCGTCAATCCATCGTTCAAGAAAAATAACTAATACTAGACTTTGTAACTAATACCCCCACTCCACCCGAAATCGTCAATCCATCGTTCAAGAAAAGTTGCCCGAGTAATACCTATAACACTTTAACTAATTGCTGATGCAGTAACAATGGTGACCATATCGTATACTAGTTATATTGATTGTATATTGATAAGTTCAGTTATGTTTATCTTATGTTTTAAGACAATCAGTGGATAAAGATAAACAATATCTGTAAATTATATTTCGTGTAATTGTAATTATTGAAATAACATGATTTTTTAATACATTTGGGAGAAAGTCGTCCGAAATGAGTACGCTAAGAAATTTTAACAAATCACAATCTACGTTATCAGTAAAACAACATTTTGAATAACATTTAGATGCTATGTAGAACTTAGACTATCAGAAGCAATGTTTTTGTAGTTAAAAAACATGTACTTTCATGGAAAAGTATGTTTTCGTAAAAATGTGCAATCTCCCCGTTTTGGACAACCGATTGGCTAAAATGGCGTACTCACATATATATTAAAGAAATTTATTTCAAAACAAATACAATGTCAATAATCAATTAAGTAATCTATGATAAGTATGAAACATTAGAATTTGATACTTTGTGAATTTGTTTTTATTAACATTGTATGTTGTAGAGGAACAAAATAGGGACAAAATTACGCACTAAAGTCACAAATATAGATGTCTTCCCTTTTTCAGCTTTGGAACGTAATAAATTATAAGTCAAAATGTACCTTAAAACTATGAGAATCAATGTTTACTCACCAAATGACGGAAAGTAACTTGTTAAGGTCCAATGCATTAGGTAGATGAAATCGTAGCGGGTTTCTACAATAACATTGAAACGTTCCTAAAACAATTACATACTCCTCTCCAACTGTGTGGCAGACCCACTAGTGTAGTAGAGGATCACGTTTGGCTACCCTGAGCATCCCTAATCAGTAAGAAACTGAATGTCAACGTTTGACCTCCAGTCCCCATTTTGAACAACGTTCCCCTACATACATATTTCATATATTGTACATTAATACATTGTTTTCGTTGTTGAAATAAAATGCATGAAATAATAAATCGTGTTGTTTTAACAATTAAAATTATACGAAATTCAATTTACTGGTATTGATTGTTAATTTCACTGATTGTCTTAAAATATAAGATACTGAAAATAACTGAAAAATGGTAATCATAATTACAATAATAGTATAGGTAAATGAAGTAACGAACCATTTTCGATACACTTGGAAACTACTAAATTTACTTCACTCTCCAGGATTACGTTTCTACTACAATGAGATTAGTCAGGTCAGATCACTGTGCTTTCATTAAAAAAACAATTTGCTCCAAAAATGTTCTAGTCGTTCGCAGCGTTTATATGCGAGAACTGTGAGGCAAAGCCTCACATAAGCTTCAATTTTAGACTGAGAGTGAACACTTCTATATTTCTTACACCGTGGTCAGTGGCACTACGTGAATTGATGCACTGAGTCGTTTCGCCAATAGCACTTTACGTCATAAGGACAAAATGTTTCATTACGAGTGAGATGTTTCCAGGAGAGACAACTGCAATGCTCTGAACCTTTCAAAATGGAATTAAAAAATAAATAGATACTTCGAAAAGCGATTATAGATACATCCAATGAAGCAATTGAACTATTTAATTACTTAGGAATTGGAGGAAAGGTATTAAAAAGAATATGTACAATTTTGTTCCTGGGAATATACAAATAATATTAAAACTATTAATGACGATGTAATGTTGGCTTACTTATCAGTAAGCAATAAGTTGGTTCTATTGCAGCTATAGGACATTGTAATGTATTTTGCGACTAATAATAGTAATTTTGCTACAGTACAAAATGGTAAATTCCAATTCCTTATGGTAAAATATTCCTTGAATAAATCTCTCCAATCGTTAAATGTAATTCAAACTATTTCAAATAGTCTGTTGGATGACAGTCTGTTGGATAACAGTAATCGAAATACAAGAGAAGAATTTACTAGTCGTGAGAGAGAAGGGAACCAGGCAACGCTGGGATCGTGCGAAGGGATATGCTGATGCAGAAGGGAAGAGATGACATACTAACGATATTGGCGGCATGCCTGGCAGCGAAGCGCAGGGCGGAAGCGGAGAGCAGAAGCGGAGGGCGGAAGCGGAGAGCAGAAACGGGGGGCGGAAGCGGAGAGCAGAAGCGACGGACGGAAGTAGAGGCCGGAAGCGGAAGTCGCAAGGGGAGGACGGAAGCGGAGGGCGGAAGCGGAGGGCAGAAGCGGAGGATGCAAGTGGAGGATGGAAGCGAAGAGCGGAAGCAGAGACCGGAAGAGGAGGCCGGAAGCGGAAGACGGAAGCGGAGGGCGGAAGCGGAGGACGGAAGTGAAGGGCGGAAGCAGAAGACGGAAGCAGAGCATGGAAGTTGAGGGCGGAAGTGGAGGACGGAAGCGGAGGGAAGAGGGAAGTGGAGGACGGAAGCGGAAGGCGGAAACGGCGGCGGGCTCAAATCGGCGCGGAGAGATTTTTGTGGCGCGTTTAAGTTCATCTAGTGTTCTTCTTTCCAAAAAAATTAGAATATAGGCTAATAAAGTTCCCAGAAATCTGCTCAAAATGATATTCTCTTTCCTGCTACACCCAGACTGACTCAATCCTAGGTTTGAAGAACATTCACAGTTTCTGGAATTATTTCAAAGAACATTATGTTTTGATACGCTAGCTATTATTGTATAATGTAATAATAATAAAGTAAAATAATTTCTTGCTGCTGATCTATTAACTCAAAAGGTAAAAAGTTTATAGATATTCTACGATTACTTTTAAATTTTAATGATCATTTTCTTAAGCTCTTAAATCTCAATTCTTATAGTAGAGTTAAACTGAATAAAATTGAACATTAACGCTTGAATCAACGTTTTATTCACGTGATGAAAAGGGTTTGTATTTGCTATAAAAATAAGAAATAAGAACAATGACAATTATAATTATGACTGCAATTTCAAAGTAACTATCAGATTAGAATACTTCTTTGGGGCCCCGAAACGGCTGTAGGCAAATTTTGTTTCCAATCGACGAGAATGTTTTTCACACTATTATTAAAAAAGGAAATATCTTTTGTTATTGAGAAAATAAAGGATTGAAATGTCCGGTCGCGACGGTCCGGACGCAAGATCTAACAGAGAATCATGAATTCCAGGAAAAATCCATGAAGGAAAAGAAGAAAGGATTGGAAGACCGTCGGTTAGTAAAGTACACTAGACTCACAATTGAGTAAATAATCACATTAAAAACAAAATTAAGATTGTGTTTGAACTGAAGTGTCAAAAGATTAAAACATTTCATACACCATTTTTAACAGTTCAGGCAACATTCTGTATCCAATAAACCACATTTTGATTCAACGAATTGTATGTAAGACTTGGTTTTGAAATATTCTCATTTTTGTAATAAAATTCCAATTTTAGCTAAAATTTTTCCACATTTTAGTCAAAAATATTAATAATTTTACGAGTTTTGAGATGTTGAGGACTATTGAGATTATTGAGACTTAGACCAAATTTTCAATTCAACGTAAGTGATAAGAGAGCATGTGTGAATATTGCATAATAGATAAGAGAACACCTGTGTGTATTACATAAGAGATAAGAGAACATATGTGATTATCTATCCTATCTTTCCAAAAACATTTCGGTGCAAACTACGCAATTTCCAATCCAGAAAATTTATCATTCTATAGATCTAACGCCTAAGCATTGACCAAGCTGATACTGAAAATGATTAGTATTGTGAAAGTCATCAGTTAGAGGCTACTGATCTTCGTATTTGACGAAAAATGTCACATGGTATATTGAAATTGAAAGGAAATAATTAACACTCTAGTAAAAATATTTAGTGAAAACAAGTTTGTTTTTACGGAATAATACGTTTGAAACAAAAATACAAAACAAAATATTTAAATTAAGTTTCAAAATGAGACTTTTTCAAATTTTTAGCTCAACTTTCTTCGTAATGAGTAGATATTCCTGAATTATCTCTTCTATTGTTTTTACTTTCACTACCCAAGGGCATTAATTCCAAACATTTAGCAGTAGAATGTTTTAAACAAATGATATGACATTTTCTTGTTTTTCTCCAAACACCCTGGAATGGAAAAGTCCCATTTTGGAACTACTCTCAATTAAGTGTTATCAGCCAACATTTAATTTTTACATATTGTTTCGCGTGAGTTGGGGACTTTTTTGCTTAGTTTTCAAATAAAAAAAATATTTTTGCAATGTTTTGCTGTTATTGGTTCTACTCATGCCGACTGAAATCTTTTAGAAATCTCCAACAAGGCATGGGCGGTCTAAACACCCCTGCACAAGCTAAATCGTTATAAAAAATGCTTGAATGGTACAGGGGTAATATTATTGTTACCTCCACTCTATACAATGTATATTTTTAATTTCTAATATCATAAGATCCGTAATATGTTCAGTGTTTTAATTTCTTCAGAATTGAAATATTTGCTTTCTTCGCAAAAGTAAATTTTCACCGCTTTATGCAAAATATTGTCAAATTACATGTTAAATGTAATTTAGTGGATTTTAAGGCACTGTAGAATGCATAAAATATTTACTTAGACTGGGAATCAAACAAGCTGCTTCACAAGTTCTAGAACAACACTTTGACACTGAGCCATTTTTCCGCACTCCTAATACTCCTCTTATAATAACACATTTTATATTATGGAAACTTGAAAGAAACATTACGTTTACCAAAATTAATGTCAGTTCAGTTTCACTGGCAGGAATCACATGTATTTTTTCTCTGTACTGCTACTATTTATCTCTCAATGGGAGTTACATTACTTTATGAGCTCTTCAATGAAATAAATTAAATCTTCATAGTTCGATCTACAGAACGTAGTTTCGAAAATAAACGTTACATAGCGCTGTCGGCAAGCAGGAATGTCCTCCGCCATCAACCTCTCAGGCCAAGCATTTTCGACGCGGAATTTTATGTTTCGAAGAGTGTACTCAATATCTTTAAACGGACAGACGCAATATAATGACTGTATAATTTGATATTGAAATTTTTATATTTAAACACATAAAAGACGCAATAAAATCTTGTCTATTTAAACACAAATACAGACAGACGCAATATAAAATCCTGTCTGTTTAATTTGATATTTACGTATTTAAATATTTAAACACAAAAACAGACGTAATATTGATATTTGTTTGCTTTATAAATATTTGCAAAGCATAAACCGAAACAAATAAGAGAACAGAAGAAAACAATTAAAGATACTTTGGGAGAAACAACATTAAAGAAACAACATGATCGTTATCAATATAAAATTATAAAAAAGATCAGTCTGTCATCGATAAATTAGATGATTTAGTTGGTAAAGTAGATAATGTTGGTAAATACGATTTTCAATCTATTGAGCATATCACGATAAACAAATAGATTCTAAAAAAACATGATATTGATTATGATAATTTAATTCCAATACGAGTAACAACATCAGAATCGTTGTTTGAAATACAATTATATGATACACAATTACCAGATACTCAAAAGAGATTATAATTAGAAAAGCCATTGAATGTGATAGAAGAAGAAGAAGACGAAAAATTAGATATTTAGGACTTGAATGAAGTATCTTAACAATGCTAATGATTCTGCATTTGGTTTCAGACCTGTAGGTAAAAACAAATATATTTAGTGGCACGAAGGTGGAATTTAATAATGATGATATTATCATAGAAGGGAAACATATGAAGGTACTGATGGATTATTAGGTCTACTTACAAATAAATCATTATCAAAGATTGAATATACAGATGAAGATTTGGAAAATTATACAGAAATTAAATGTAATTAAAACAATCTCATATTTAAAGATTATCATCCAGATACCAATCACGTTCGATCAAATGTTGAAGAAAATGGAGTAATATATTTAATGGATTATGGGCTGAACACAAAAACATAGAACAAAATCAGCTACTGGAATGGGTGTTATTAAAAAAATATAATGAAAAACCTGTTGAATATATTTGGATGAATGATGTACAGAATCTCATAGAAATATTATTAGTGATACATGGTGAAGAAATAGCTGGTAATGATAATTATTATAACGAAAAAGTAAGTATCAATATTTAATTGGCTATCCGGGTGATGCCGCGTCCATGGCAAAGGTACCGACGTTTCGGTCGCCATTCTGCGACCTTCCTCGGGACGTAATGCGCGGATCTACTGCACACGAATTAAAATAGGGCTAAGTTCCCCCTCTACCCTTAAGCTGATTGGCCAGGTGGTCGGCCAGTGTGGAGATATTGCACCGGCCAATCAGGGGCGGGTTCCCCGTGGGGTGAGAGAAGGCGCTCCGTCCGTAATCGGACGTTGTGGAGCAGCTAGGACCGCGGCGGGTTGTCCTGGTAAATAAAATGTTTCCAGGCATCGTGTAGACGTATGACTTGGTCAGCAATAAGGTTATGAGGGTGTTTGATAATTTCCACCCCTCTTTTACCCTCCTCGTACCCCAGCGGTCTTCTCTGGCTAAGAGGCGAGTGTTATCAAATAGAATAGCGTGGCCAGTTTTCCATGCGTGCAGGGCGACGGCCGATGTACTCGTATTCTAGTATTGATAATGACAAATATGTTTCAGAGGCGTTCTTCTACGGTACGTCCCGTTTCACCAATGTAATTGTGACCACAGCTGCATGGTATTTCGTATATCTCTGATGACATAAGGGGAGGGGCGCGATCTTTCACGCCTACAGGCTTTTGCCCGAGTTTTTCCTGGGCTTTGTAGACCGTCTTTATATTGAAGCGGCTCAGAAGCTTGCCAATCTTATCCGTGACACCTCGTATATACGGTAGAGTGGCTATTGTTTGGTTGGTATCGTCACTAGGTGGTGATATCAGCCGTGTTGGAAGACGTCGTAGCCTTCGGTACCACTTGGTTGGCAGCGTTTGCGCTGTATCCGTTAGCTCGAAATGTGGTCTTTAGGAGCTCCATTTCAGAGTCCAACGATTCCTTATCACACACTCTAGTTGCTTTGATGGCCAGAGTTTTCAAAACCCCCCGTTTAGTTGCTGGGTGATCGTGAGAGTCGG
Organism: Gryllus longicercus; assembly: GCA_038098605.1. Classification (NCBI taxonomy): domain Eukaryota; kingdom Metazoa; phylum Arthropoda; class Insecta; order Orthoptera; family Gryllidae; genus Gryllus; species Gryllus longicercus. The sequence continues at coordinate 3,158,792 of JAZDUA010000069.1, read as the reverse complement.
CGCAGATGGCGGTTTGTGTGAGTAGGTTTCCGGGAAACACTGTTTCCCTGTGGCGTTCGCTTTCCGACCCACCAGCACGTAGAGGAAAGGCAATTTTTCCTCATTTTCCACCTCCATCGTGAACTTAATCTCAGGGTGTATGTTGTTAAGATGCTGGAGGAAGTCAGCTAATGTGTGACGACCGTGGAGCCACACTACTAGTGTATCGTCCACGTACCGGAGCCATACAATTGGTTTTAGTGAGACATTCTCCATGGCTTCCGTTTCGAAGGCCTCCATGAAAAGGTTAGCTACAAACGGTGAGAGAGGGGAACTCATGGTCGCTCCTTCAACGTGAGCATATAGTTGCTCACGATACTGGAAGAATGGAAGAATATTTCATTTAGTTTAACTATCATTCTCCTGGATTCACGTTTTGGAACTTTCTCTGATCTTCTATAAGTGTGGTGCTATTTGTTCCTTTTGTTCAATTTTGAGAGCATTCTAATGTTTGAATTGTAATGTGAAATTATTATTTAGTGAGTCATTTTTCCGAGTTGGACATCTTCATGCAGACATAATCTAAACCCTTCCAAATGCGAAGTAAGAATATTCAGTCTTCGGCTCATCAATAATTCACTGTTATATATATATATATATATATATATATATATATATATATATATATATATATATATATATATATATATATTGAAACGCGGAAGCGTTTCCATACGTAATTAAAGACAAGAAGTACAGGAGTATAATTACTACTCATTTTGAACTGCGCGGCATAGTGGCAGGTGCGAGGACAAACGGTGGGGGGAAGAGTGGACGTTGCCTCAGCTGTGGCCTAGCGAGAGAGGGGGCGATTTCGGCCGTTACGAGTCGAGCGCGACGGTTGAAAGCAGTAGCCGGGAGACGGCCGTTGAGGACAGTTGCTGGGAGCGAGCGTAAGAAAGTGGCCGGAAAAAGACGGTTAGCAGACGGCAGAGCAGGACATTACCAAAAGACGAAGAACGTGAAACAGTGTTAGGTTTATAGAATCGCTGATTAGAAGCCGGTGACGCGGAAGTCGGGAGAGATTAGCCCGTAGATACTCTAAATTGCGTTCGTGATAAGGAATGCAGTGGAAAGAACAATAGAATAGTGGGTAGTGTAATGGATGCTGGCACGGAGCGTAACCACGTGCTCGACGGTTGCAAGAGGGGAGCAGAAAGGAACTGAGAAAGAGTACTGCGACGTCATCCAAGTATATGATAGAACGAAATGGACATCCAGGAGATGCTGTGAGTGTGTGTGTGTGGAACTGAAAGTGGAAACATCCCGGATTGCGGCCGAGGAATTCTCGTCGCCGCCACTGCAGACCGGCGAGGCACGTGTCTGCGTCACCAACCGCCTCGGGACGCCGAGCTGCGGTGAAGGTCAACGGTCGCCGTCGCCGAGGGCGAGCAGCTGCGACAGTCGAATTACTTAATGGGGCCCCAGGTATGATAAGATTATTTGGTAACTAGAATCTTGGTACCAAGACATCGAGGTCTTATGTATTTAATCAGGTGTATTAGACGTTGATTCATGAATAAATTGTATTTGTGTTTATACTAATTTATTACTTTGATTTACCAATGTATTATCAATTCTCTCTGAAGACCCATTCACGAGTAAGACACCCGTCCTTCATAACCTTGATATTTGCAGTGGAAAGTACCGACAATCAGGTACGTCACAATATATATATAACAATTATATTAATAATCAAAAGAATTAGAAGAATCTTAGAATCCTCCAAATAAACCGATAGAATATCTGGGAGTGCTCCTTGACACCAGACTAACTTGGAAACCGCACATTTTAAACAAATGTAATAATACACAGGCCGTAATTTTCAAATTGTATCCTTTAATGAACAAAGGGTCAGCTTTCAAAATAGATAGCTCTCCATTACTTTACAAAACAGCCATTCGTCTCATATTTACTTATGCATGTCTGCTCTGGGGAAGAGCTGCCCCTTGAGTACATAAAACGCTCCAAATATTCAAAAATAAAATCCTTTGCACTGACTTCAAAGCACGTATGTATCAAAGAAGCAACTCCACAGAGCGTTTGCTCTTCACACGATCATTATGTCAGTAACCAATGAATTTTTTGTTCTTTCTTTATCATCGTCCCCTGTAACGTCCGTATTCACCCTAGAAAAAACTTGTAACCAAAGTCGAAAAATCAAATCTAGATTCCCAAAAGATAAATTTAAACCGCCCCTAAGAGAAACGCATGGGTTCCTGAACTTGCTTTCTGTCATTTTTATCTTAACGTTAAATAACTTTTTTCTAATCTGTACCCCTATTTTCCAATTTACATTGAATAACTTTTGATTATTGAAGTCTCTAATGGGAGTATCCTGGCTCTCCACTTTGTGACTATTATTGTTAGAGCTACCCGTGCTAAGTTGCAATTCGTATCACTCTTTTAAAGCGCTGTATCAGAAAATGTAAATAAAAAAATGTTACCATAGGCGCTATGTTCTACTGTTTCATCTTCAGCACTTGTCGCGGTGTTCAGAGGAAATACTAAATGCCCGTGCAAATAGTAATTTACCTCATAACGCAGTCGAACTATTCATGACGAGGCTCGAGAGTTGATCCGCCGAGGCCTGCGGGTAAATGGAAGCCCTGTCAAGTTATGAAAATGAAGTTTGCTTCACATAGTCGTAATATAAAATGTGTTCTCACCGCCCGCCGTTCTACCATTAGTAGTCATGGTGTGTATTGGTGTGGAGAATGTGCTCGTATGATCCCCACATCCCGTGAGCTGCCCTATGCGAAATAATATGTAGCAGATATTTGTTTGTATGTGTACTCTGCTGTTGGTCTGAATGTATGATAATCATCAATTAATTCCTTATAAATTATTTTCAAATGTACCAAGATGGATTCTGACACGTTGCTTTTGTGATTTTACATAATTTTCTTGTTTCTTTCTCATCTTGTTTAGTCCTGACGATGGAAATACATATTCCGAAACGTTGGCAAACAACCATGTGTTTTATTGTTCCTACTGACCAAGCCCTATAAACCTGACTTCAGCATAAAACAAAGCAAGGAAACATTCCAATCCTGCTCAAAACCAGAGCACGAATAAAAAAAATTGAATATAATAAAGTTTCGAATCGTAAGTGAAAAGGCATTTCCTTAGACATTTGTAAAAGCTTATGGCATGAACTAATACATTTGACATCAGCTTTTAGGACATTAATTGAACAATTTCAAAATGAGTATGATGTAAGAAATACTACTATTTGTCCACAGGCTTTTAATATAAATATTATCATATGTTTCAAAGGGAGGGGAACAATATTTCAGTTTCCATGAAGACTGGCATGTGGCCATACGTGTACTCTTTGATAATTAATATCTGATTACGGAGTTTATTTCAATTTCTGAACTGAATCATCGTTTATAGGTCCACTATTTTGTTAATTATTTCAGGTTTAATTATTTGGGACATTTTCATTATAATTACAGACATCCGTCTGCATACGCTTTCTTCGAAACAATGCCAGGGAGCAGATTCAGAATTAGCTCTAGGAGAAAGTTTTCCGGGTGAAATAAACGTTATTCAGACCTCAATTGAAACCTTGTCGGAAATATCGCATTTTGATTTCATGGCATTTTTTCGACACCAACTGAACACCTTCACACTCAACAAACACGACCGCTCACAGAATTTGTTGCTCACAAATATGGGTAGGAGGTGCCGCCTATTTTATACTTCATCGCCGGCACTTCATCTGACTACTCACCTACATTCCCCAGGCAACTGCTCTCTGCCGTCATCTTAGTCTCTATCTCCCTCTAAAAGAATTTCGTCGATGCACGTGGCAATTCTCTGCGGAATCTTCCTTGATGAACAACTCAATGTGTGCCACAATTTGTCTTCGGTACGAGTCACTGACTTAATTTCCCAGGGCTGTCGTTAGGTCTCCGAAGCGAGAAATCGAAACTTATCACATGACACGAGAAAAACTGCCGTGTCCGACGAGTGGACGAAGTCTCATAAATTATTAACAACTTATGCCACATATTAGCCTGGTATCAAATATCTGGTCCATAAATCACCCCCCTCCCAAAGTGCAGTAAGTGAAGACAATAAATTAAACGCGAAACTGGGATGTTATTTATTTGATGTAAATACCCGAAACCGGATTGCGTGCCGATGAAGACGTAGCCCCGCAAACGGACGAAGCAGACAAGGAATAATAAAAGAAAACGATAACATGTGTTGGACGCACGGCTATTTGTTTTACCGAGAGAAACATGCTTGAGCAGTACTGCTGAGTGCCCCGCATACAAGCAAAAGCGCTCTCAACACCATGCGTTGGATTCCTGCGTTCCAAAACCAGAAACTTAAAAATGCCAAACAGAAAGTCGATAGACGGGTTTTTACTAATTGGAGACGAAAACTCTGGACATTTAATAAATAACATAAAGTACGCGAGCTATGACAGACAAATTCTGAATAAGTATAAAACTTTACAACGAAGTCGAAGCATTCCTTGAGCTTAGAACATTTCTGGAGAACATAAATTCAGTAGGAAAATATTACTAGGAGAATTTATATAAAAGTTTATCCATTTAAAGAGTAACAAAGTAGTGCAGACGATTCGCAATCGCTACAAAGCATTTGACTACCTGCGAATGTGCATATGTACGTGTGGGCGATTCCGTCATTCACGGCAAGATCACTTCCCGTCCACCAATCGAGACATATGTTGTGTCATTCGACGCCACTCAATCTCCTGGGGGAGAAGAGATAATTTGTTTTCGAATACGGACAGAAAATTTTAAGAAATTTAAAAAAGTGTGTTTGCGAGTTTTAGCGCTGTGATCTTAGGAGAAATAAACATCATTACCCAGTGGTTATTTTCAGTTCACAAGTGCCTGTATTGTTCCAATTGATTTTTCAGGAATGTTTTCCAATTTAGAAGACAGTTACTGCAATTCTCTTTTCCACTGCTTGAGGAAATAATAAATGTCGTGTGACGTGTCGACGCACGTTATGTCCAGAAATAGCGAGTAACTACTCGTAAATCCCACAAACTACAGTTGCGTCGCAGGAAATGCCTGGACAAAAGTATTCGTCCGCCTGACGTTGGCGATGGTTTGCGGACTATTTCCGGGCAGACTTGTCAGTTCTGCGGCCACAGTCGTGTCCCGAAGTTTGCTCGTGAAGTGTTACAGTGCGGAAGTGCAGCGGTGATACGCAATGGGAAGGAAGGGAACGGAAACGTCCGTGGAAAAATGAAGAATAATATTACGACTTCGCGAAGAAGGAAAAACATTCGCTGACGTCGCATTGTAGACAGAATTTGTTCCACACCACGGAGATTTCAGGGTCAGTGGTTTGACCAGCAAGTTAAGAGGCGGCCGCCCCCCGAAGTTATCGGCTCGAGAGCAGAAGTACGTGGTACGGGCCCTGAAGAAACAGCCAAAAACAACGTCGTCTGAAGTCACTACCGCAGTGAACAATAACTTCAATCAACAGATTTTGGCAAGGACTGTCCGACGAGTTCTCAGTTGTGTGGGATACCATGCGCGGGTACCCCGGAAGAAGACCTACATCAGCTAGCAGAACAGAGCAAAACGTCTACTGTTTGCGGAAGAATACGTGGAAAAGGATGCCGACTTCTGGGTGAAGGTTTTATTTTCAGATGAATGTAAATTCAACATCTATGGCAATGATGGGCAAATGTGGGTGTGGCGCAAGCCAAATACGGCACTGGATCCACAATATGCACAGTTAAGCACGGCGGGGGTAGCGTTATGGTTTTGGGCTGTATGTCGGCCGCAGGGGTGGGGGAATTGGTTTTCATAGAAGGAACTATGGACAGATTCAAGTACCTGCAAATCCTACGCAACAAACTACAGAAAAGCGCAGATAAGCTAGGCATGGCACGTGACTTTTATTTCCAGCACGACGACCCCAAGCATATGGCGGAAGTTGTACGTCTGTGGCTACTATACAATACGCCACACACTTTGAAAACACCCCCGCAGTCGCCGGACGTCAATCCTATTGAACATTTATGGAGTGAGTTGAAGAAAAGACTGCGCAAGCACTACATCATGAACACACAACTGAAAGAGGTCCTGCAGAAAGAATGGCAAAAGCTTGACACGAATGTGACACGCACATTGGTGCAATCCATGGCTGAGAGGCTTAAAGCTATTGTACGCAGCAAGGGTATGCAAACAAAGTACTGCGACAAAATGTAATGGTTAATTTTATAATTTTCAGAGAATGGACGAATACTTATGTCCATAAACGAATGTCATGGTTATGTTATGCATTTCTCTTGAATGTCGGATAATATATCTTGCTTTTTGTACTATCAGCAGGAGGTATTGATGCATTCTTCTCATTTCTGTTACAAATCCCGTGTCCCTGATTCCCTTGTTTACTGGCATACAGCTAATTTCACCAACCATTGGCTCTGGACGAATACTTTTGTCCATGACTGTATATTACTGGTCCAGTTATGTGGTTGGGGACACTAACATAAACTTATACTAATCTTACAATCTATCATTTACAATTTTACGCTACTTATTCACATTATTGAATCACTTTCACACTTACAATGTAAACTTACAAACTAACTCTGAGGTTTTTATGGTTTCTCAGTCAAACTTGCACTGGCTCTTGAGAATCACAGTTATAGTTACACTTTTTCCCGCACAGGCCTCACCCGATGACTGTCCGGCGGGGCGGGCGCCCACGCTCCAGCACAGGCACTATGAGTGGCGTCTCTGTGGTCGGTGGTGCCCTCCTGACAAACCGTCACTTCACGGCTGCGGAGTGGGCGCGACCGGCCGTCGCACTCCAGGCCTGGCGGAGACGCGGGCTCGGTTTTTATACAAGGTGATTCAGTACTCGTGCCGGGACCTTATTCATATGTAAAGTACAGACTGAATTTGCCAAAATTTGATACTTTTCGCCATTTAGTTTTGCAAATAATTAACGTTAAGCTTTGGACTATGTGCTTGTGCTCGTGTAACATGGGAAAAGGCCAGTGAGCGTGCGACTCTACCTCACGTTAGCTCGTCACTTCTCTGAAAAACTCAATTGCCATCACGAAGGTTGCCTTTTATGTTTCGGGATTTGGCAATCCTGGTGTTGCAATCTGGCAACTAACAGCTCTATCGTAAAGTTGGGTGTTTTGAGGTCATACGTATTCAGAACGTTTTGACATACGAGCGCTATTTGTGTTGTTTACAGTAACTTAAAAGATTCATCTTGGCCCAAAAATAGAATTAAATCGTGAACCTTTTCGTGCGATTATTTTTTACAACTTTTGACGTAGATTAACTCAGCAACAGTGCATGGATGAACTTAATTCAATTTTTGGCGATGAAGCTCCATCAAGAACCAGTGTTTATCGATGGTATGGTGAATTCAATCGTGGTCGTAGTTCACTCCAAGACGAATTTCGCGAAGGTCGTCCAAAATCAGATGTTGTTCCCAAAACCATTGATGCTGTGCGTGAACTGATACTGGAAGATCGTCTTGTGACCTATCGTGAGATTGAGACAACCTTAGGCATTAGTGGGACCAGCATACATTCAATATTGCATGAACATTTGACTGTCAAAAAAATTTGTTCGCGTTGGATCCCATACAATTTGTCAATCGCTCAAAAAAAGGCTCGTGTCGATTGGTCGAAAGAAATGCTCAAAACATACGATCGCGGTGCTTCGAAGCACATCTATGACATCGTGACAGGTGATGAATCGTGGATTTACGCGTATGAGCCCGAAAGTAAACTGTCGACTGTTTGGGTGTTTCAAGGTGAGCAAAATCCAACAAATGTTGTTCGGGACCGAAGCACTTCCAAACAGATGGTCGCCTCTTTTTTCGAAAAAACTGAACATGTCGCAACCGTAACACTAGAACAACGCAGAACAGTCAATTCTGAGTGGTACACAACGATTTGTTTGCCATCTGTCTTCCAAGAAATCAGGAAAACCAACCGCCGAAGACGGATCACTCTTCACCACGACAATGAGAGCTCTCACACATCGGCTCAAACAACTGCATTTTTGAGCACCCAAAACATTGATTTGATGAGTCATCCGCCGTATAGTCCTGACTTCTCACCGAATGAATTCTTTTTATTCCCGTATGTAAAAAACAAACTAAGAGGTCAACGTTTTTCGACACCTGACGGTTGCTGCATTCAGAATGCTTGTTTTGGAGATACCTCAATCAGAGTGGCAAAAGTGCTTTGACAATTGGTTCAAACGCATGCAAAAGTGTATAGATCTTCATGGGGAATATTTTGAAAACAATCAAGTGATTGTCGATGATTAATATTTGTTTTTGTTCTCTAATCTTGGAATATAAAAGACAACCCTCGTAATCCAATAAAAATTGAATTTTTGTTATACGCATTATTTCATGTGAAAATCTATGCACAATAATTCCAGAATTGTGCAACTCTTTTTAGTTTTTTCTACTATTATTTGTGATTTTCTGAAATATGAAGTAGAGAACCCGGTTATAGCATTTTCTACACCAAATTATTGGCTTAATGGATGTACCTAACATAGATAAAACAATATTCTTTGAGTAATGTTGGCAAGCATTATTGTCATTGAAACTGGTAGCTTATTTAAAAAGTTAAGTAATAAATATATATGTATCTTGAAATTATTGTTCTGGCATGTGAGTGTGACAGGAATAGTTATATTAAGTGATAATTTCAAATCTAGACTTGAAACTTCACCAAAAAGTAAACATATTTGTGGTTCAAAAGCAGAAAATGCAGAATTTGACACATTGGGTCAGATTGTATTTGATTCAATGAGTTTTTAATTAATGACTTGTGATGTAGAAAGAATGTTCAAAAACCTTCACTTCTGACAAAGTAAATCCCTTTAAATACATGATCATGATCTTGACGTGGAATAGGCATTTGGAATTCACAATATCCATGGTTATCTGCATCAATACCCCAATTTCCATAACCGGTGCCAAAAACAACCTGAAAAATAAAATATTTGGTTCAAATATTTACAGAACATGACAGGCTTTAGCCTTCATTTAAAACAGAGATATGAGAATACTGCAATAATCAATTCTACAATTTTTAACTGCCACCATTTACATTTCAGAACTAATTTTAAATATATTTCAATAAATTAGAGAATATTGTAAAACATACCTATTTGCAATGCATAATTGAGTATTAAAAAGTAATCAAACATTGGAATTTAAATTAATAGTATTTTAACCAATGATATAAAACGAAATCATTGTTTATCTTGTTCAACAAAAGCTGATAGTGGAATTTTAAAATAATTTACATTTACATTATCTCAAGCTGGTTTAGTAGCCAATTTGCAACATTACATAATATATTTAAATATTATTACAACGCATGATAGAAATATATTCTTACTTAACATTTCTGACAATTCAATCGCCAAACTATGTTGTCAATGCATTCATTCATTCTTGCTGCAATCCTAGTAGGTATCAATTAATTCACGTTCTTTTGAAATCACTAGAGTGTCTTGTTCACAAAAGTAAATACGCAATTAATCGTCCCTTAATTCGAATATCCCTTTCACTCCCAATGAATTAAGACTTTCACTTCGAATACATAACTTAAACTATTAAAGAAATACCACCAGATTGCAATTCACCCCAAATCACCAGACTGACGAGTATCTACAGAAACTGAGCTAACACTGCTCGCTGCTGCTCGCCGCGCAGCCATATAATACCAAACTTTGAGTCATTCTCTATGCTGGCGCCTCGAGGCCAGGGACGGGCGGCCGGTTGCCGGGCGGGCGCCCCCCCCCTTCCTGCCATCAGCACAGAGCCCTTTCCACTTCCTGCCCCCCCCCCCCGCCCTCAGCATAGAGCTCTTCGAGGTCATCTGATAAGGTACCTTGCTGCTGTGACCTGTAACTGCTCTGCAATGTTTATAGCCTTGAGGAGGGGGCCAGGTCCGTTTATGAAACATCATCACCAGGAAAATAAATAAAGCAACGTTTAGGGTAGGGTTTTGGGCAGCTAGGATTTGTGTAACTATTGAAACCTTGTTGCGATTTATGGGTTCCTTTTTTTCAGTTAGTGTTCAATAAAGATCTCTCTGGTGAGAATTCATTTATCATGGAAACGAAAATACAAAGTAAATGTGCAATGTGTTGATTGAAGATATAAGATATCAGAATACTTTAACAGCGAGGCATTTGTTTATTGAAGAGTTATATTTTCAAGGGATGAACAATCTCAAGCAATTAAATACAGTTTACTAACCCGTATTATTTCCATTATTGGAATATGAAATTTATTAATGAATCAGCAAAGAAACAATGTTACAATTTTGAGCGTAAATTATAGAAATATTTGGAGAATAAAGAGCCGAACTGAAGTTACAAAATAGTTTGTTTTTTTTACTTTGGATTGTTAACTTATTGGAAAGAAGATAAAGATTAACGAGTAAAAAAATCAGAAACCTTCACGATAATCATTAATTCGGAACATTTCTCATGGTTTATTCACCACAGAGATAACCCATGACAACACTGTTTAACGAACACGTTCGAACTGAAACATGAGGTAGGATCCAGATGATAAGATGTTGCTGGAATACCGGTTACATTAGAGTCTGTATCAAATGCAATTTCTCAGTATCCTCTTACTCGGTGTTAACAAGCGAACATTTTACTTATCCGAAGGACCAAAAGTAGCAGAAAATCACTCATGAATATAACGATGGCTAACGTTCGAACATCGTCAATGCAAAGTAGCATATCATTAAATAAATAACCTCAATTACAAATGCATCATTATTAATTGTTTAAAATTTAATAAAATCTAATTTTTCAAACATGTAAATTTGTTGTGTGATTGACATCAGCACAAATTCAAGAGAAGGTTGATTAAGCTGGCTTCCATTCATTCGAATAGTTCAAAGGCACTAAATCACAAAGTAAACTACGACAGATGGAAAACTGCGTCTGAGAAAAGACTAAATGCTTTCAAATTAATGCAATGAACATGGCCAATTGATGCGTGTCTAATGGGTATCGACTTGTTGAAGCCTTCTGGGCACAAGATAAGTTATCGATCTCAGTAATTGCTCCTTTGATGAATTACTGGTCAAACACAACCAGAGTTCACTTAAAGGATGTACATATGTATTTTCCTACTGTTGAACGCTATTAGTAATGCAAAGTTACAATATCGAAGGAGAAACATATCATCATAAAAATATTGTTGTTTAATTGAACATAACTACTGATTCCAGGGAAGATAATTAAACAAAGAAGTTCCTTTAAAGTTCACGTACGTTCATATGTCTGATTAGTAACTTCTTTTTATTTTCATCAATTCTTCAATATTGTCAATTATTCATATATAAATACTGCTGCCAAACTGTTTTCCATATATATTTTGTAGATTTCAGGCATTGAAATAAATTAAATTATTTCATCTCGATTTTCAGATAATTAATTTTGAAGTAAAAATTATCTTGAAGAAATTGTCTATGACATGTAATCTGAGAATTACCTTTACACATTACCTCCACTGTTCAAGAGTCCCTTCATATCTTTCATCGCCACTCAATTACTAGCTTAAACTTCTGATGAATTGCAATCCATTTCGCATGCTGATGCAAGAGCTACCAGCGTGTCTTCGTTACAAATTGACTCATCGAAAACTCTTGAACCGCAGTTCGCTTCATTACGAACCTCAACATCACCCTCACAGAACAGCACACTCATGGGGCTAAAATACGAAGTAAGGTGAACAAACAGCAACATTAATATAACGACGTCTCTAAAGACAAGTGATGTGTTAAAGTGACAAATTTATAGCTACGCTAGTCAGTAAACGAAGCAATAAAATACTAATAAAATTAATAGCCTTGTCTGAATTCCAGGACGACTAGGCGTTTACATCTTTCGAAACGCTCCAGTGTAAACTCTTTCATTATCTTTGTAAACGGTTTCTAGCCTCAGCACCAAGCTTGCACACAATTTATTTCTTGAAGTCTATCAAGTCAATAAATAGGGGTAGTTATATGTGCGAACGAAGTGCTTTGGAGAGGGCTCTGGGGGCTGGTGGAGATAAAAATTCGTTGCGTCTGTTGCCTGCAGATAGGCCAGGCGACTTGGCCCTTCGCCGACCATCGGAATCTGCGAAAGGCACGTTAAGTTAATTTTCATGTTTTGATTATCCTCCGCCTCCCACGGAGCTCGACGATTCTGCGAGTTCATCAGTTCTTCTGTTGAGGATGACTTGGAGAAGTGCAAACACGTGATGTTGAGTGTGAACTTTACTACCTTCGGAGTAAACGTGCGAATTGTACCAACAAATACACTTTTTTGTATTAAAGCATTGTAAACGACCTTGTTGGTTACAAGAAATTGTTCATAAAATGACATCTTAATGCGCAGATTATGTCTTATTTGCCGTTTACGCACAAATTGCGTCATCACACATTCCGAAAATTGCACCGAGAGAATTGTGGGGAGGTAGCATTAAACCGAACAGCACTAACGTTTTTTCGCACAGATGTCAAGTACCTGAGACATCATTATAAAGATGTTTTCAAAAATGTATCTTTGATTCTCTTATAAATTTATAATGCTATTGTTGTACAAAAAATAACGGATACAACTCATTATAAAGCTTGCCATTATAAACATAACATGTCCCAGTTGGGCGGCGCCCCGTTGGTGGAAGGTACCTGACCAACGAGTAGGTCGGTGCCGGATTTCGCAGACAGCGGGGGATGATCACTGCTATATCCCGCTATAAAACACGCACTAAACTTACGGGACTAATGACCTTAGCCTTTGTCCTGGAATCACTAATAAATCAGTCGGATGTAACCACATTCTTGAAGGGTGGATACTCAAATACGTCCTGTTAGAATGATGTCAAAGTAATGAACTGAACTATGAGAGACTAAAGAAAACACGTGTGATGGAAAACACTTTAATATTGGGTGTTATAAATAATTTCTCCATTCATCAAATTCTCTTATCTATATTGCATTAGCACTGTTTATCACGAATATTATATATATATATATATATATATATATATATATATATATATATATATATAGCTAAAGTCTGAAGTTTAACTGAATAGAGGTGCCATTTGTAGATCACAATAGATATTAATCTTCGTGCTTAAAATATGAAAAAAAAATTACTCTCAACTGGCATTTTTTAATAGATATGTTTTCATTAATTTAACTCAAATTAAAATATACTATAAAAATATGAATAAGTAGTTTTAATGAATGTATTTCTTGTCCAGTTCCCCAATCGCATTTAGAATTAATAAAAAAGGGCACTGAACCAAGAAACAGCTTTAATTTCTGAATAATTCTTAACATTTGTTTTTATTTCAAAAACAAAAACGGATTTAAGTATTTTGAAATTCGAAATAGAGAAAGAGAGAAAAAATATGTGCAAAATGTGGTAAATTGGAGATTTGTATTTAATTAATGAGAATTTGATGTCTGGCGTTCAAGAATTAGTCTGGTAAAACAGGTGTATTCATCTACGCAAATTATTATTTTCGCCTTTTCGTTTTTGACTTACTCTCTCTCGTCCCTGAATAGGAGTTGCGGATGAATTCTATTGTTATAATGTATATTAATTCAATGTTAGACAGGTTTTGTTTCTTCACACTGCTCCGATAGGCGCATTGATTAATAGAATAATCATAATGTCGAGTTGCAATGAGTTTGAACTGTAGGTGATACATTTACAGAAGTGCATTTAATTCATTTTATTCATGCATAATCTTACATTATTTACGTTTCAATTTGTTTGTGAGATAGTCTTCATTTAAGATCAACACTTCAATTTTACTTTCTCGTACTTAGTTTGTAATCTATGTAAGCTATGTAAAGCTATGTAATTATGCGCCGGGCAACGGCGAATTTTTGGCAGGAAAGCTCTTACTGCCAAACGTGCCTGATAACGCAAAAGTGGTTAAATTCTTTTGCTATACATAGTAAATTATTTCCTCTAACACGTAATGTAGCCAGAATCCATGTTTTATGGCTCCTTGATACCGAAAAATCGATTGTCAGCAATACGTCTGTCTGTCCGTCTGTGATCAACGGTAGCAGCTAAACCAGCCGATATTTTCAAATTTGATATTCCCTGATCGATTTAAATGATGACGAGGAACTTTATAAGACTTTGAAACATTTTAAATATTGTAAACATTTTAAAGATTTCCTCAAAAATGGATCGAAATTTGTTATTAAACTTTGTCCTTTGGTAGCGTAAAGGACGCTTAAGAAAATGGTGGAGGTCTCATTTTGAAATCCCAGAGTTTTGAAAATTGCAAAAGTGAAATTTACATTGCAATAGAGCAAATTGAAAAAGTGCAACTACTCATATCTAGGTACAAAAGTACCTAGTACAATACAAAGGTACAAAAGGTGGAGCCGGTCCCATTTCCGGCGAATTCTATATTTTCGACAATTGCAAAATTTTAAAGTTTCAAAAATACAAAATAGAAGATAGATATTTTTGTCTTAAACAAAATCTGTTCTAAAAATCAGCTCTTTAGAAAAGGTCACATATAATTTTTTAATTAGTATTTTTTGCGTAATTTATGATTGAAATGTATGCAATTCATAAAGAAAATTTTCTCAAGATCCCCTTCAATTATTTCCTTTAATTGTTTTTTTTTTTTCAGAAATATAACAAGAACCGCTTTAAAGAATGTCATCTCATTTTCTTCCAACTCTCATAATTTTCTATAATTGCAAATTTAGAAATAACGCGAGACAGTATGTGCTGTTGATCACCATGAGTTTCAAGGATTAATTATCTCTCCCTTACGCGACTTCTTCTTTCATTGGTAACTACCGACTTCAAAGTGTATTATTTACAATAAAACATTTATCTATATTCCCAAAGAAAAACACGAAAAAGTAAGAAAGTTGTTTCATAAGTGATTAATAGAAATTTGGACATACATTTTCAAAATAAAAAAGCGATATTTGGGGTCAGGAGTCAACGTGAGGCAAAATGTCATTACAGAGGAGAATTGGTATTAGTAGCTGATTTGATCTACGCTCCGTAAAGTTGTAGAGGTTCAGCAATTCCAGACATCGGGGTTCCTCAAGGGGTGACCGTCTGGGAACCCCGGGTATCCAACATGCCAAGACCTGGCCAAAGGGATAAAAGGCAATTTCTGACCACCACTGACGATGACTGCCTACATAATAGGAGATTTACTCCACTACACGATTCATGCCAGTAGGAGGTGTTGGAAGGAGAATAGAACGTTACAAATTAAAGTAACAGAATTTCCATATTGAATTAATTGGCACGCATAAACCGATATGAACCCAAATGCATCTGTATAATCAATCAAATAAATACTACAACCATCTTTTCGGTCTGCCTCTCACGTAGTCTCTGTGTTAGCTCTCCTCAGGAGGCGAGCGCGCCCACGGAACAACCTCGCTTCGAGCCCCGCGCGAAACTCACAGACAGAGAGCGCGCTAATAAAGAGAGCTGCTCTCCTCCTCTCGTCAGCAAAGAACGCCCTCAGTGCAGCGGAATCGCTCACGCCACCTCCCATGGCGAAATGGAATCCGCGTTTCGAGAGGAAACATAAACAAGGCGCGCGCTTCGTTTTCCTTGGGGGCAATTGATGCGACTGCCGACCGCGAGCGGCGCGCTGCCCCCAATTCCTGCCATGAGACTCGCCTCGGGCGCGATTGAAGGACAAATGGGCAGGGCTTGTAAAGGAAAGGCTTATACGTTTTTCAGCGTCTACGATAAAGCAAGTTTTCAAGTGATTGATTGATTGTTAATGACTCCGGGCGTGTCAACTACCACGGTCATTTGTTCCGTAAATTTAGTGCATGTTTTTGAGATGATGTGGTTTTCCCTTGCTGAATGGCGAGATCCAGCGCCGACGTAGGGTCGTTTAGCGGGGTTTCTCCAGGGACCTAGGGTCGTTTAGCGGTGTATATCTGGCCGGGGCAAGCTCTAATCTCCCGACTGATCTTCCGACATGTGTGTTAGTGTAGTGCATGTTAATAAAAAAATATAAAAGGGGTGAGGATAGGTCCGTTTGTTACGGTACTGTTCTGACATTGTTAGGGTACCGGTGTTGACCGGAGAAACCACGGAAAACGTCTGGTCAGATCAGCCTGTCGCTAGAATTCTCCTCCAGACAGCAACCGAATTTGACATAGCTATCGAAAATTGTGCCACCGTCGGGTCGCGAATCTTGAAAATTTCCGGCCAGAGGGACTTCAGTGACATTAGTTGATGTCCTGAGACATATCTCTAGGTAGATTTTAGGCGTAATATACTCATTGAAAATGCAATTTTGTTAGGACTGATATTTCTTTCGGTAACAAAATTTTCTTTAGGAATTTCAGAAGTATGAAAAAAATCCATAAAGCAGTTAAACAAAATATATCAACAAAATAAATTAAACTGCTTATAGAGTATCAAATTTTCTAAAAAAAATCGAAGTTTGTTCTTTGAAGAGCCTGCAATATTATGCAAAACAATGTAATAACTTTTAATTTATATCCCAAGACACATTTAGAATGAAAATAAAAAAAATAAAAAATAATGTCATTCATAGGTAGTGAATTGTGTCTCATTTTTTCTTTCATTGTCTATTTGGTTAATAAAATCGCTTTCGTTACCATAGCCGTCAAAACGAATCATGAAAACTGTTATTCGCAAACCAAAAAATTGTCTAAAAAATCTTTTTGTACGTCATAGTTCGTGTCACACCTTTTAGAAATGTAGGGAATTTTCGTTTCATAATCTTTTACATTATTTTTTCCACTATTGTTCATTGTATTTTGCCGATTGTTCGTGCAATCCTCTTCCTAAATTACATAAATACTTCTGCCCGACTCCTTTTAGCAATTTATTGTTGCCTCCAAAGTGAGAACAATAGGAATAATATACCGTATTCCTTTTCTTATCGAACATTCATCAGACAACAATAAAAAGAAAAGAATGATAAGAAACTGTATACTTACCATTACAATATACCACTTTGCCTTATTTATAACCGCTCATTTGTGTAACGTAAGCGCTCCTTGCACCTTGCCCAGACTTTGCACTTCGAAGAGGCGTTTCAAGAAATCCCCACACACACCCTCGAATAACATTGAAGATCACTATTAAGGTTAGTCACAGCTAGACAGAACTATAATCATTGCCGTTGCAGGGCCGCAATCAGAGCAGAAGCGAAACAAGGACGATGACACCGACGGCCAGGAAACACGGAGGCGACGAGAGCGAACGGCCTAGGCACCGCGCCTGACGTAAGCTGCGCCAAGGCTTCAGGCGGCGCCAGTACATTTCTTTCTGTTTGTCATTTCTTGTGGATTATTGTTTATTACTTTCGACACAAACTAACTGGAAGATTGAATTGATAATTACTACGGTACATAAGAATATCTTAATTACAAAATATAAAATAGGTCATCATTTTTTTTATTAATTATTTTATATATAGGTGCATTGGCTTGTGAGACGTCCTTTATCAATGAAAGTTTCATAGTAACAGATCTTTGACCTTCTTTGTTTAATCATCTCTTCCGACAGTATAATAATAGTATATATGAAGGTAATCCCACAAACTCTACTAATTCATTGACGATTTGGGTTTGAATTTATGCCATCAGGAAATATTTATTTAATTCGATTTTTTATGTCACAAATTCTGCAAAAACATGTAAAAACAAAAAATGTACATTTTCACGGATATTCAAACATTTTAAAAACTGATGAAATTCCTTTGTGAAATGGGGATTTCCCCTCTAGGTATATCCAACCAGAACACCGCCGCAGCCAGGACAAGCTCTAAGCTCCTGTCTGGTCCCCAGATTTGTGTAGTAATGTTACAATGTTACACATACAAGCAAATAACTATGTGTGTGTGAAGAGAGGATAGGACAAGAAAGAGAAATGAAAGATCTCCCGAGGTCCATGGCCCATTTGCTAGCGTACTGCTCTTGCGTTCGACTGGTATTGATCGAAGAAACCACGAAAAACTACTGATCAAAAAAGCCGTCCGCTAGAATTCTCCAATCAGAGGCTGCATTCGACCTGGATATCTAGCGAATATCGAAAATCCACCACCTTCGAGACTCGAACCCCTGGAAGAGTCCCCGGCCAGAGTCGCTGCTTAGACACCTGTAATGCTAACTCTGAGCTACATCAGCCGGTGTATGGTTTAAGCAATCCGACATTATCATAGACTATAAAAGTAGCCCAACGCGAAATAACTTTTTTCAGATAAACGTATTTGAAGTATTCGCTGGCGGTTGATGTACTCGTATCGCATGCTTAGCTGATGGATTAGGGAGTAAGAACTCTTGAAAGGCTTCATAACAGTTAGGTTTAAAATTATAATTTTAAAATATTATGAAAAAAGGCTATAACCCAAAATTAGAATAGTTTCAGTAGCTGCAGTTTCGCAGCCCACGACCAGTAGGAATGGTATTTTCAATAATTGATAAAATTGACCCCCAATAAATGTTAAATATTTCTCCTGGAGGTATATGAACATTATTTATGCCTGGGCATCAGTTCGTTCGTGTGCATTATGTGAACTAAGACTCGTACATGTGAGCAATAGAATTTTACCCACGGAAGGGAATGAAACTAGTACGTACGCACGTACAACTAACGATGCTGTAATATGCCCACTTGCCCTTTCTGTTCGACTTATTACATTTGGTGTTAACTATTTTATGTTTTTGTTACGAGTTGCATGACGAATGTGTCGCCATCTATAACCGAGAGTTCTTTGGCTCAACTAGAACGTTCTGCGCCGTTACTGTTTTATTCAGTCTAGCTCGATCAGTCGATCGGTACACATCGTGTCGGGATATTTGAGTTTGTAATTTATCGAATAAAGCATTGTTCAACTTGAAATCGTGTTTCATCATTTTAGTGATCCATAATTAAGCGCTGAACCTCTAACAGGTTATGAAGCCCACCGACGCCGAGTGAAAACAAAGATATCAAGTCGAGACGTGCACGCGTAGTCGAGCGTGAGACGCCATGATGAACGCAGGCAATATTTCGAGGATCGAGCTACTCAACAAAAATAATTTCGACACCTGGAAATTGCAAATGCAGGCTGTCCTAATCAAAAACGATTTGTGGGAATTTGTTTCCGGCGCAAACGTAAAGCCCGAACCAGGTGAAGGAAATGATGCCGCTATACAAGCCTGGAAAAAAGGTGATTCCAAAGCGAGATCGGACATTATTTTGTCCATCTCACCGAACGAGCTGAAACAGGTAAAGAACTGTGTAACATCAAAAGACATGTGGACGAAGCCAGGAAAGCCACGCTTCTGAAGAGATTAACTCTACACAAAATGGCGGACGGCGGCGACATCCGAGACCACATGAACGAGTTCTTCGACACCGTAGATAAGCTAGCAGACATGGACATCGAAGTACACCCTGATCAACAAGCTATTATGCTTTTATATAGTTTACCGGTAAGTTTCGAAAACTTTCGGTGCACCATCGAGTCACGAGATACTTTGCCTACACCCGAGGCATTGCGTGCAAAAATTATCGAGGAAAGTGAAGCACGAAAAAACGACGCCGTTCGAGACGCGCCGAACGCCATGTTTGCTCGCAAAAGTTATTCGCGAAATCAACCGAAAAATGCCGGAAGCGACCGAAAACATACTGAAAACGATAAAGATAAGTCGGACGAAACAAAAATTAAAAAGGAAAATCACGCAAAAAATTCGGTGCAACTTGTGCAAGAGGTTAGGACACAAAAAGGCAAACTGTTGGTACAATAATAAAAATAAACCATCTGCAAAATTGTCTGAAAACGTCGGCTTTTATACAACCGAAGCTACGGCACATGCCGCGTCTGATTCCACGATCTCGAAATGGTGCCTCGATAGTGGTGCAACAACACATTTGTGTAATGACGTAAAAAGGTTCGCAAACATGGACACATCGAAGCGCGGCACGCTGAATCTAGCGAGAGACTCATCAACAGAAGTAAAAGGAAAAGGAACAGTACATTTTTCGACGAATGTGGCAGGAAATAGGAAAGGTATCTCTCTCAACGACACCTCCTGTGTTCCCGATCTGAGGACGAATCTTCTCTCAGTCGCAAAAATCACAGATCACAATTTCGAAGTTCTCTTCAAAAAGAGTGGTGCGTATGTGATGGACGCAGATGGTCGTATCGAGTTATACGCGAACAGAATCGGGGACCTTTATTTCGTACACGAGCAGACAGAGGTCGCGAGTGCCGTTTCATCCGAGAATAAACGCGAAGTAATTTCACTCGAACTGTTACACAAACGACTTGGACATTTAAACGCAAAAGACATTTCGAACGCAATACGTGCTGACGCGATTACCGGATTTCGTCTCAAGGACCCGACGGCAAAGTTGGACTGTGACACATGTCTGAAAGGAAAATTCAGCAGGACGCCATTCCCGAAGGCATCATCACGAAAGACCGAGTTGCTGGAATTAATACATACGGATGTGTGTGGGCCTATGCGGAAGGAATCCTTGGGAGGAGCCAAGTATTCCGTTGAGTTTATCGACGACGCCACCAGATGGTGCGAGGTTCGCTTTCTGAAGTCCAAAGCGGATGTGTTCAAGGCAACGACGGAGTACATCGCTTTAATCGAAAAACAAAAGGGTAAGAATGTTAAAACATTGCAGTCAGACAATGGACGTGAATATTTGAACCAAGAATTCGACGAATATTTAAAGAAACACGGCATCACCAGAAGACTCACCGTACCGCACAACCCTGAACAAAAAGGTATAGCGGAGAGAAAGAATCGGACACTCATCGAAGCGGCTAGATGCCTACTCCTGGACTCGGGATTACCACTCATGTTCTGGGCTGAAGCAGTGAACACTGCAAATTATTTGCGGAACCGTTCACCCACGTCAAGCCTAAATGGACGAACGCAGTATGAAGCTTGGACCGGCAGAGCGCCCAACTTATCCTATTTGAAGATATTCGGCAGTGCAGTGACGTATCTCGACCGAGATCCAGGACAAGGAAAATTCGATCAGCGCGGGAAAGAAGGAATTTTTCTTGGCTACGCAGAAGAATCTAAAGCTTTTCGAATCTGGTCGACCGAAAAGAAAAAAGGTTATTGTGAGTCGAGATGTGAAGTTTCATGAAGTTGCAGTTAAATTCGAAGAAAAACACAGCGGGAGAATTGAGATTTCCTCGGAAATGACCAACGGAAGAGTAGGAAAACGTTTCGTCGATTTCGATCACGGTCCAAATGAAATGATGGAAGATGAAATCCCAGAGTCAGATTTGGATAACTCATTGGGTAGTGATTTTCACGGTTTCGATGTTCCCCCATTAACTGATGAGGATGAAGATTACAACGACGAAGAGGAAGTTCTTCCACAACACAATCGTGAAGACGAGGTTTTACAACCAGTTGAAGAAGAAGATGAAGTAGCATTACGGGATACACCCGCTACATCACGAGGACGAGGTTGTCCAACGATTCTACGAACCGGACAGAGGGGAAGATCCAGAAAACTGTATCAACCTGGCACAACCGGAGAAGTAGATTTTGCTTAAAAATTCGTTTATATCAGAAATTCCGTTGGAAGATGCATTAAGGAGCCCTGAAGCAGGTGAATGGCACCAGGCCATAGCTACGGAAATGAAATCAATTATCAGGAACGGAACATGGACACTTGTTGACCGCCCAAAACAGGGGAAGATCATCGGTTCCCGCATGGTATTGCGCAATAAAGTAGGACCTGACGGCGAGATAGAGAAAAGGAAAGCAAGATTAGTCGCTCAAGGTTTTAGCCAGCAACCAGGGGTTCATTTTCAAGAAACCTTCGCGCCCGTTGCGAGGTTCGGCTCTATCCGCTTGATGATGTCCTTGGCCATTCGAAACGATATGAAAGTGAAACAATTTGACATAACAACGGCGTATTTAAATGGCGAATTGGATGAAGACATCTTGATGGAAGCACCCAAGTTTTACGAGGAAATCCTACAGAACGTGATTAGATCCGAGGGTTCTAACAGCATCGGCAAACAAGCTAAAGCCATGTTACGTACCTTTCGAAAGGGAAATCAAGTTTGTCTCCTTAAAAAGGCTCTGCACGGATTACGACAGGCAGGAAGAAGTTGGTACTTCAAATTGAGCGAGGTGTTGAAGAAAGTCGGTGCCTCTCCTACGACTTCGGATCCTTGCTTGTTTAAAATCGGTTCCGAGAAAGATGTCATGTTGATAGTAGTCTACGTGGATGACATTCTGGTCGCATCGAGAAACGAGAATGAAATCACAAAGTTCGGGAGACAATTGGCCAAGGAGTTCGAGGTCAAGGATCTTGGCGACGTGTCATATTGCCTGGGAGTGGAATTCATCAGAACTCGGGACGAGATCGCACTTTCTCAGCGTGGATACATCCAGGAGTTATTACAGAGTTTCAATATGATGGAATGTAAACCCGTTACCACACCGATGGACTCTGGAACTAAACTGGTAAAAACATCAGGTGTCAAAGAAGAAGATCAACAGCTCCCTTATCGCGAGTTAGTCGGTGCACTCACCTACCTGTCCACGATGACCCGCCCCGATATCGCATTTGCAGTAAGAAATTTGAGTCAATTTAATAACTGCTATAGTACTGAACACTGGAAAGGCGCCAAACGGGTACTAAGGTACCTGAAAGGAACTAGCAATCTGGGACTCGTTTACAAGTCTAAAAGCGGAAATCTCGAAGGATTTGTTGATGCAGATTGGGGAAACAACATCGAAGACCGAAAATCATACTCAGGCTATTTATTTTCATTGGGTGGAAGTGCCATTTCGTGGGATTCAAGGAAGCAGAAAACAGTGGCATTATCCACCACGGAGGCCGAGTACATGGCTGCATCCGAGTGTGCTAAAGAGGCTGTGTACTTGCAAAGATTCGTCAGAGAGCTAGGGTTCAAGGATCTCGCCGAGATAGTTATATACTGCGACAACAAGAGTGCACTTTCCTTGGCAGAAAATCCGACTTTCCACAATCGGAGCAAGCACATTGCGATTCGTCACCATTTTGTACGAGATTTGCTGAAGAATAAAATACTGTCACTGAAATATGTATCTACTGAAAATCAGATAGCAAACTTTCTCACCAAAGGACTCACGAAAAAGAAACATCAATGGTGTACAGAGAAGACTGGACTGAAGTCGATTGATTGCTAACTGAGAATAGCTGTATTATTTTTCTTTTGTGTTTCTTTTTTGATTTTTCTTTTTTTTTTGATCGCCCTACAACTCGAGGGGAAGTGTTCGACTTATTACATTTGGTGTTAACTATTTTATGTTTTTGTTACGAGTTGCATGACGAATGTGTCGCCATCTATAACCGAGAGTTCTTTGGCTCAACTAGAACGTTCTGCGCCGTTACTGTTTTATTCAGTCTAGCTCGATCAGTCGATCGGTACACATCGTGCCGGGATATTTGAGTTTGTAATTTATCGAATAAAACATTGTTCAACTTGAAATCGTGTTTCATCATTGGAGTGATCCAAAATTAAGCGCTGAACCTCTAACACTTTCTTAATAGTTTTTCTATTATGTCAAGTTCTCAAAACTCCTTTCTTCACCGATCGTTAACGTATCTCAGATTCGTAGTAACTGACGAGTGTAATTAAAAGTCACTAGTTAATTATCTATAATTTTTACATAAATAATAAAAAACGCCATAAAATGAAAACCTCTTTTAATTTTTTTATTTGTTTATTTACTTATTTATTTATTTACCTTCCTATCGACATCAAGATCATTACCGACTAAACATATAAATACATTTTATACAATATAAAAATTAGAATCATTTTCATTATCAAAAACAGTGAGAAAATACGAAACAATACATCCGATAGAATATAAACAAAATACGTATTGTAATGTCGTGCCAATGGGCCAGATGGACCACAGATGTCGGGAGACCAGCGACGAAGCTTGGGCAGTCCTTTGGCGGCAAGGGGAGTCACCAGAGGCGGCCCCTCAAGGGCCGGGTGTCTCGCACGTGTCTCGGCACGCGGGTGACAACTGGCGCAGAGGGAGAGGAGTGAGTCCAGCCGCGGGGCATCTGGGCTCTAAATTGCAACTACGCCAACGTATCGGAATGAGAGAACGCCGCTGGCATGTGAATTTCGCCACGTCACCCCTCGCGAGGCGTCTGTAGAGAAACCAGCCGTGGTCATTCGTTTTCGAACGGAATCGTGGTGCGGAAGGCACTTTTCACCCGCCAGGGATTATCGCAGTTCGTGCTTATCGCAGAGTTCGAAGATAAGACCTGGGGCTTCGATGCAGCCGGTGCCGGGTCGAAGGTGCAAAAGTGTACCTATAAACTTTTGTTCAGTTTTGTAGTGAGAGTGAAATAGAATTACTAGTGAAGTGAACCACATGTTAAACGGCGATGTCCCCCTAGGGGGACATATCTCTAGGTCAGTGCAAATATTAAACAATGAAAGTGCAGAAGAAATTATATAGACCCAAACAGTGCTCTCACAACTATGGAGGACGAGTTCGCAAAAATTAAACAACAATACAAGCAACTACTACATCAACATGAAGTATAGCAAAATCAGCTTCAGGAGCAAATACAACAAAACCAAGTGCTACTTTACCAAATCCAGCAACGCGAGCTTTAAGACCAAGGTAAGAGAATAAGCGAGCCAGCTCTTCACACCCCTGCGCAAAACAATGAAGATATTTTGCCCCCGGTCAACGAAAACAAAAAACGAAAGCTTTCGTACAACAAAAACAGAAAAACAAGTGAGACCAACAATAACTCTATGGAATATAATATCCCTACTCACTCAAGGTTCACTCCGCTCGGTAAAGAAGAAGATGAAGTAATTGAAACTGCAGCAGGAACGAAAGATAACAATATTAAAATTCCTCCAATATTCGTTCATATGGCTAGCAACAAGTATTTAACCCTACTACAGCACTTAAATTCAGCTACAATAAATGCCTTCCTAACTAAACCAAATGGCGAGTACACGAACGTGAACTTCAGTGAAATCAATGACTTTAGAAAATTTAGAAAATACTATGAAGAAAACAACATCGAATTTTACACGTATCGTGATCTAAGAAGTAAAGTGTTATCTTTAGTAATAAAAGACAGCCAGACATGTTACACCGAACAAGATATACAAGAACTGAAAAGACTAGAATATTCTGTAACTAAAGTGTGCAGAATTTAGCTGTAACTAAAGCCGGAAAACCCGTGCAAATAGTAGCAGCAAATCTTGTTGACAATCCCAAATCCAAAAATATATTTAACGAGGTCAAACTGATTTATAGTGTAATACGAGTGCAACTAAGAAACAAACCTAACCAGCATATTCAATGTAAGCGCTGTCAACGATTTGGTCACACTCAGGCAAACTGCCGCATATATTCCTAGGTGCTTGAAGTATCTCGAAAGCCATTACTATTCTCAATGCAATAAACATCAAAATACCGCCCCTAAATGTGATAATTTCAAAGAAAAATCATACTGACAATTACAGAGGGTGCCCAGAATTTAAGAAGCTTTCCAAACCGTATCAAAGACAATCCCGATGACCTTTAACAGGCATTCAAAATAATCGATACATTAATGTTTCCACTCCTAGACCACCACTATCTTCCCCTTCTCCTCCAGTGACATCTACATTTATTAGACAACCTCCTTCCCCACCTCCTCCCCTTCACTCAACTGACTTTCCACCACTGCGCCCCCGCATGGAACAATATTCAACCTAATAACATTCCTGATGTAAATAATTTAGCTTCAAATATAGTATCCCAAATGATCTCTCAATTAATACCCCAAATCCAAAATATGATTTTAAATGTTCTTCCTGATTACTTTACTGGATCCAAATAAACTAAATGATCTTAGCCTACTTAACTTCAATGCAAATGGAATAAAGAGACAAGGAAATTCCTTCCGGCATTTCTTAAACGCGCATAAAATAATAATAGCATATTTAACAGAAACTCATATCATACCAGGCGAACGTTTTTCAATACCCAATTTCAAAATTTACCGTAATGATCGGATTTCAACAAATGCTTCAGGCGGAGTAGCAATCTTAGTTTTCGAAAAGATATTAAGCATTGTCAAGCTCCTGTTTCGTACTCAGTAGACTTAGAAGCAATAGCAACTAACATTAGTTACAATAAATCGGAAGTAGTTATCATTGCAGCATGTAAATCACCTAACAAAACCTTTCCAACAGAATATGGCAAAATATTTTCTCAATATCACCCGATTTATATTGATGGGTGACTTAAACAGCAAAAACAGAGCCTGGGGCTGCAATGTGACTACACGTCAAGGTGCCAAACTGCTTAATTTCATTAATGCAAGCGGTCACAACATTAGTATTCATGCCCCTATAGAACCCACCCTCTACCCAACAGAGCCAAACAAGAGAGCAGACATTGTAGATATAATCATTACAAAAGATATATCCCAACCGATCGATCAGAAAGTAGTACCGGATTTAGATTCTGACCATTCTCCCATTCTCATATCTTTGGGTATCCCGACACACTCTTTAGAGAAAATACTGAAAGAAATCAATGGTAAAATTAACTGGAATCATTTTCGTGACTTAATAACTAGCAGTTTAAAGTACCCCCGTAACATGATCTCAACTGAAGACATAGATATTGAATTGAACAAACTCACTAACTGCATACAACAGTCATTAAAATACGCGCATTTACCTTTCTATCAGATAAACAGAAAGCCAAAAACGACACTACCTAAAGAACTTCTCGACCTAATTAAAAAGAAAAGAAAAATACGACGTATTTGGCAATCCAATAGAAATACAAACAATAAACGTGAACTAAATCACATCTCAAAAATTGTCAAACAAAAAGTAGATGATGTCAGATTTTCAAACTTTCGTAGATTTCTAAGCCAACTTCACCCAAATACCAGACCACTATGGAAAACAAAAGTATGACAAAATAACGTACAGAGCTTCCGCCATTTAAGAATAACGGTAACATATTATACTCAGACACTGAAAAGGCGAACGCCTAACAGAATATTTAGAAAGTGTCTTCATCCCAAATACCATAGAATATCCCACTTTCAATTCAGAAGTAGAAGAATACATGAAACTACCTATGTACACTGTCCCAACAAAGATAAAATTCATTTCTTCTCCAGAAGTGGCGAATATCATTAAGCTTTCAAAGACTAGAAAAGCACCCGGGTACGACAACGTCACTAACAAAGCATTAAAAGAACTTCCTCAACAGGCAATAGCAATAATAACAGCAATATTTAATGCATCGTTAAGAATAGAATACTATCCGATAGCATGGAAACGGGCTGTTTTACTCCCATTCTGCAAACCAGGCAAAAAACCAGAAACTCCAAGCATGTACAGACCTTTCAGTCTTCTCCCTTCTATATAAATTTTTGAAAAACTTATTTCAAATAGACTGCAAACATACTTGACAAAAATTAATGCAATTCCCAACACCCAATTCGGTTTCAGACCGAAACATGCAACTACCCATCAATTGCTGCGACTTGTCGAGCACATAGTAAACGGTTTTAACAGTAGCTCTCTTTTTAGACGTCTCACAGGCATTCGACCTAATTTGGCACCAAGGATTATTGTACAAACTACAAGAAATTGGAACACCTGATTATCTGCAGAAACTAATTCGAAACTTTCTCTCAGACAGATATTTTCAAGTGAGGATAAATAATGCTATGTCACCGCTTAACCCAATTCTCGCAGGTGTCCCACAAGGGTCGGTTCTTTCACCAACCCTTTTCTCTATATTTACAGCTGACTATCCTTCTCCACACGAAGCAAGTATAGCTCTTTATGCGGACGACATCGCTTTTTTCACTTCACATACAGATATAAACTTAGCCTACGATTACATAAATCCTACATTTAGTTATACAAACTGGACCAAAAAATGGAGAATTGAAATTAACCCCTTAAAATCACAATCTAAAATATTCACTCTCAGACGCCCCCCTTCCCTACACCCCTGTGATAAATAACACTGATGTCCCCTGGCTTTCTCATTCTTCGCCAGCCAAATACCTTGGTGTCTTAATGGACAAACGACTAACGTGGAAACCGCACATTCAATTAACAGCCTATAAGAAACGTGCCAAAGTTCTAAAGCTATACCCGTTTATCAACAGAAATTCCACCCTCAGTATAGAAACTGGGGTACTCATCTATAAGATGATAATAAGACCCACAATGACATATGCGTGTCCAATATGGCGCAACATAGCACCAATCAATCTATCCGTTTTACAGAGAATCCAAACTAAATATCTAAGACAAACCTTGAAAGCCTCCTGGTTCATTTTAAATTCACAAATCCACCGAGAGCGTCAAATAACTCTCCTCTCAGAATTCATCTCACAAATCTCTGAAAAAATATTATTCTCTCCTCCCAGCATGACCCAACACTCCAATATTCAATCTCGGCCAAAACGCACATTATCCATCACGCATTAGATCCAGATTCCCCAAAGATCTCTTTCGCCCACCCTAATCCATAATATTATTTGCCCCCTCTTCCCACAAGCACTCTCCCTCCTCCTCTAAACCACAAATGCAAACTTCTCACAGTGAAGATATCTAAATTAGAAACTTAAAAATAGTGAAGGGTTGTTCCGAGACTCGCATTTGCCTGAGGATGACCAAGTAAAAGTTTTGTATGTAACATTGTACCCGTTAAAACCCCCAAAAGACAAAAGTCGAACGGGAAGAAAATAAATTTAAAAAAAGGGATTATCGCGAGCTTCGCTTGCGAGGTGTGGCGGTTGCCACGGGACGAGAGACCAGAAGCGGCGCCAAGCCGCCAGGGCCTGCGTCAGAGGTGGATAAGCCTCAGGGATGTGCAGTGCTGGGAATGCAGCGCTAGTTTCTGAGGAGTGTATAAAAACTTGTCAATAAATCTGTACAGAACAACTCCGTGTCTGTGTTTTACTCGCACCCGGCGACGCCACTGATAAAATCCTCTAAATGCTATTGTAAATATTGATTTCCTTAAAGAAATCAATAATTATCTTTTGATAATCTTTCGAGTTAAGAATGTTATCATGTCTGCCTTCTCTTTGGTGATTTTTCACGCTGCTTTTGTATATAGTAGAACTTTACAATGGTCACATAAAGGAGGTTTTTTTTCCAGTTATTTGGCGTGTATGGATGAATTTAGAATATTCCGTTCTCAATCTTGCATTGACAACCTGATCTTTCCGCGAGAATTCTTTGAATAGTTTTAAAGACATAGTTTTGGAGACTTTTTGTGAGTTATACTACCCTTCATTGATTTCTATCTTTCGAACCAGATATTTTACAGTTGGTTAAATATACTGTTCCAATAGTCCTCGAATATGCTCCAAATTTCGAGCACTTACATCAGTTGGTCATTTTTTGATCGAGAGGTGTTTTTATTTTATTAAATGTAATATGAAAATTAGAATTTGACAATATTTTCTGTGTGTTTTTGAAATTAATTTTTATATGCTAGAGAAGAATCAAAAATAAAAAATGCGTATTTATCAATAATTGAATATAAACTTTAATATAAACATTCCAGGAAATTTGAAAAACTGTACCACCAGAACATCCGTATTTCTGTAGCTTTGTGTAACTGCTGAAACAGATTTTTTAAAAATATTTCATCATTATAAGATATAAGAACTAGTTACAATAACTGTTTATAATGTGATTGCTAAGAGTTCGAGTGGGCCACTTTTACATAAGAAGTACTATCTTGAGAAGTTTGCATACAGCAATATAAATGAAATAATTATCTTACTTTTACTGTCTCAAAATCAGCTTCTAAGAGAATATATATTATTCAGTATTTTATTGTAATCTTTGCACCTTTTGCAAACCTAGAAAGAAAAGTCGCTTGTTACCAGCGTTGACGATCACTTCGGGTATCAAACGTCATGGGTTATCCAAAAGGACGCGCACCACCGAGGACAATGCGACCACCGCGAAGAACGTGAAAGCCTGAAGCAGCAACAGCTAACTGCGGCGCTGATAAATTAAAAAAGGAATTACCCACTTTACGTAATTTGTGAGACCCAAGTGAGCAAGTGAGGCCAATCGGACCTTACGTAAGCGGGGAGTTTCCTCGTCGCAGCCAAATTGAGGCGCACTAAATTAATCGCGGTGAGTTCCACGGCCGGGCCCCAGCCCTTCCGCATTCCGGCGCTGGCCGAGGCAGCCCGGGGGCGGCGCCGCGCACTCGCGGGTGCGAGGGGCGCAAGGAAGGACGGGGCGGAGCGCGGGGCACGAAGGTGGGGAGGTGGCGGCGGCGACGGCAGCGTTCTCATAGTGGTAGCAATTGCTTTTTACTTTCACGCACTCACTAAAGTAAGAAGAGAAAGTATTGTAATAGTGAGCCGTAAAACGGCAAATTTACGTCAGAAAAACTCTTATTGCCGGGCCCTAGAAAAACATGAGGATAAAGCGAGTTGCTAAATCTAGAAA
Organism: Gryllus longicercus; assembly: GCA_038098605.1. Classification (NCBI taxonomy): domain Eukaryota; kingdom Metazoa; phylum Arthropoda; class Insecta; order Orthoptera; family Gryllidae; genus Gryllus; species Gryllus longicercus. The sequence continues at coordinate 3,128,225 of JAZDUA010000069.1, read as the reverse complement.
ACAAATCTTACATGTAGTGTAGCTGGAATCCATGTTTTGTGCGTCCTCCATACCAAACCATAGGTGCTAAAACAGCACATACTTTCTCGTGTTTAGTAATAGTTATGTAATACTTTTATACTAGTTATGTGATTCAATTTTTTAAATAAATTATACAAATTAATGAATTGAAGTTTCATTTCAGATCAATGAATGATTTGAAGTTTTAGGTATTTCTTTTCCTTTACCCTCAGACATCTTCAAAACAAAAAATAATTGCTCCGTGTTTTTTTATTAAATTTTATTGTTCGATATGACATTTATGCAAATGGTACAGGTCTCATTTTCGTTGAAAACTCTGATTTTTCGGAAATTGCAAAAATTCTAAATGTTTCTCCATTCTCATTTCTATCCAGCAAAATTTATATTTGTATTATATCCATCAAATTCCAGCTTTGCTGAAATTCTAGTTAATATCAAAGATAAGATTTTCTAAGAGTGAAGGCCTTTCCATTGCTCCCAATACACCGAGGGAAGTGTAAGAATTCTTCTGAAGAAACTCTTCGCTCGATTTGAATGAAGCGCGCTACTCGCACGGTGTTGCCGACTTGCGCGTTTCCGTCCCGAGTCACTAAAAAGCACGTGAACGTCTGCCTTCGGGATAATGGCTTGTTATTTTGCAGAGATTTTACGTTTACAACTTTTCAACATTTAAGAATTAATTCTAGGAAGTACATTGTACTCAGAATATTGTAAATATATAACATTTTGTATTATATATTTTTATTACAACAATATATTGCCAATTACAGGAAATTAGTAATTAACAGTCATACTAATTTCTGAACAATAAATATTGTAATGAATTATAATCATATGTATAAACATTTTCAAATAAAAAATGCTGTCAGAATATGTCTAACATAAAGAAATGGAATTTCATTAAAAACGACTGATATTTCAAACAAATCATCAGACAATAAACCCCTAGTTGACGAATATATATAACCTGCAAAGCAAAACAGTCATTCAAGTGACGTGGATGAAAATATGAATTAATTAAAATACGTATTTCTTTTACAAGTTTTTATGTACTGACCAACCCTACTCATTGTACAACATATGGTGCAAAAACTAAATATTTTCATGCAAATATCAACACATTTAAACTATTATAACTGATTTTCATGTAGATAAATCATGTCCCAACAATAAAACGCAAATCACAAAAATGATCTTCCGAGTCATTGTAGCATTCCAATCTGATATTCCCTGAAAGCTAGCAGTAATTCACATATGTTTTAAATATTTTTTCAAATATTAATGTGTAAATGTATAACAAAAGTCTAATGTAAGAAACGAACACAAATATATGAAATATAGAAATTCTAACATACGAAGCATCCAAATGTCGGGAATTACAGCAACGACGCGGAGTAAATTCGGACCAGCCATTAATTTTGTCTCCCAATCAGACCAAAAATACTCATATTTTACAAAAAATTACCTTATTTAAAAAAACTTTTTTGGATAAGCATAACCTCACCCGTCATTGCATTGTACCAACACTACCTTAGATATGCAGTTTCTATGTGGTGTTTCTGGCACTCCCCCGTTGTCTGATATCTTAAACTGAACAATATTTTAATTGTATGAATGATGGTCTAAATAACATAGCTCTTTAAGAATTATTTGCCTGCGATATGAAGGAACGATGAAAGCCATAATAGGCCATCCATAGGCAGACCATCAACATTATGTACTCGTACATCAATACATTGAGAATACAAATTGTAGAATTGAGTAAAAGTGCGAGATAGCAAAAAGAGGTTTAATATTGAGGATTTAGAGGATTTTTTTTCTATATTAAGCGACTGGATTTATCGACTTATTCTTTACCAGGCCCAGGCAATAAGTGTTTTTGTGTCGAAAATTACCCGTTTTCCGGCGAACGATTCTTTCGTTCGTAAGTGCGAGAAAGTAAAAATCGATTGACGGCAAGACGTGTCTGTCTGTCCGTCCGTGGCCAACGCTCGCGTATCAATCGTTCGGCCAATTTTGTCCAAAATTGATATTTCCTAATCGTTCTGACTGATGTCGCGGCCCCTGGATTTTGAAACCGCTCTTTTAATTTTGGGTGGTATTTTACATGCACCCCCTCGGACATTTTCAAAATTTAAAAAAAAGGCACCAATTTTTTTTATTAAATTTTGTTGTAGAAATGGACGTTTCATTTTAGTTAAAATTCGTAATTTTTCGAAAATTGCAACAAAAAAAATTAAAATTACAGAAATTGAGATAGTTGTTTTCCAAAAAGTCTGTAGTACTAACTTAGCTCTTTAAAGAGGATAATATACAATTTTTGTAAAAGTTAGTAGTTTCTCATAATTTGCGGTTGAAAATTATGCAATTTTTTTTCAAGAACTGCTCCGAATTTTATCTTAAAATTTTTCCACTTACGTAATAAGGGACGGTAAAAATATGGCGTTTTCTGGTATTGCTCGCTTGTTTTAAAAATTGGCAAAAAGTTGAAAACTACAAAATTAAACATAGAGATTTTTGCCTCAGGCAAAGTCTGTTGTATAAAATTAGCCCTTTAAGAAGGTCATGTATCCTTCTTTAGTAAACGTTAGTAGTTATCATGGAATTTCTGTCTGAAATTAATGTAACATAATATGGGCGTCTCGTCGAACATAACGATAACATTGTAAAATTGCGAGACGTATGTGCTATTGTAGCACAACTAGTTCTTGTTGTTGTTGAGGTGTTGGTGGTAGTAGTGATGGCGGTGATGGAGTTAATCAAGGTGATGCTGGTGGAGATAATGGACTTGGTGATGTCGATGCTGGTGGTGATGGAGATATTGGCGAAGACGGAGCTGGTAACGTTATTCCTGATGGTGGTGGTGGTAGAGGAGAAATTGGTGACAGTGTGCTGATTGAGATAGCGATGATGCTGAAGATGGTCGTGTTTGATATGGTTGAATTTTGATTGAAACAATTTTTTTTCGTTTATGTATATATATGTATATATATATGTATATATACATACATATATTCCTATATGTATGTATATATATATATATATATATATATATATATATATATATATATATATATTGTGGCGTTATGGGATTGTGCGACCCCATAACACCACCGTTTCGTCCGCATGAACACCCACAGGTAGCGAGGAGAGCAGGCGTGAATCAGAGTATCTAAACGCGCAGCCAGGAATCCGTTGCCCGTACTAATCAAAGACGAACTAGCAAGCAACGTTTTTCCTGGTGAAGGGTTGAAAGAGGAGAAATACCCCCGCCACGGAGAATTTCCCCAGGCATCTCACAATAAATAGGCAGACGCGCGTGCGGAAGCTCTCTTTTCTTGCCACCACGCGTCGAGTAAGCAGCTCTTCTGATTGTCGCCGTTCGTCGAGTAAGCAGCATTTGCATCACCGCTCGTCAACGGCAGCTTAGATATTGTTTGCCGCCGCAACGACTGCTAGATAGGAGTTTTCGGCGTCGAACAGACGTGCTAGTTAGTCGTCCGCGAGATTTGAACATTTAGGAAAGTGTTTCCTCAATTAGCATCACGGGAAGTAAAGTTAACCGTTGTGCGAAAAACATTGAAAGTTATTATTTAACAAAGTAAAAGTAGCAACGAGCGAGGAACTTGCACTAGTATTCACGGAAGTGCAAGAGACATTTTTCCACAACGAGGGCGTAGTCAGAGGCGCCGGTAGCAGCCGAGTGAGAAGAAGAGGCCGATTAGGAAAAGCGAAAGGAGAAGAAGAAGCCGAGGGAGAAGAAGAGGCCGACCACAAGAACGGAAGAGGGCGCAAGAAGACTGCGTACGACGCAGACGCTGGAATCCAGCAACCTCGGTGCAGAAGCCAGCGTGTGACCTTCCAGGCAGGAAACGGCAGTTTTCGAGGTAACACTTAAATCCATCGAAAAGTAGGTCAAGTTCGCGTCGGCAGGGAAAAAGACTAGTATATGAAAGTGCAGGAAATCGAGGACACGGGTGATAACGAATTGTAGCATTGCAGGAGGAGATTTTTGATGCATTATTGCCTGCCTTAAACATTCGATTTGGAGCATTTATTATTCTGCTGTTAGCAGTTACAGTTAAATTATAATTGAGAGTAATGCACTTGCCCACATTTTGTTCTTAGCATGTAATATTTTTTTTTTAAAAAGCAAGAGATTGTAAACTGAATTTGGTTTCATGTGCAAATGTAACTAGGATAGCTTAAATTTAGACATAATTAATTTTCAAAGGGAATTCACAGTGTAGGTTAGAGTAATTGTTTCAGAGAATTAAGTTTTGAAGAAAATTAAGTGTTCATTCATTTAATGTGCTGTAAAGGTTTCTATTTGTGTTTTTTGATTATTTTGTAAAGTGTGATTCTATTCTTGATTTTTTTTGTCATCAACTTATGCCACAAAGTTCTTTTGGTAAATTATACGCTCGTTTATGTGCAATTTGTGTGATTTTTTATTGTGTCAAGGGTTCAAACCTTTCTCGTACCCTGAAGATCCTGCTCCCGAGATTTTAAGCTCGCTTCACGAGCATAATATCTTATCAACCCGCTTACAGTTCATGCGGCTGTGGTGAAGGTACCAGTTATGTGTAAGGTGGGTGTGTTAGAATATATATTGTAACACCTCTGGGCATCTAAACAATGCACGGTTAGCGGCCCGGTTGTAGCTCAGTCGGTGATGGAAGGAATTGTTAATTTGATTCAATGGACATTCGAAATAAACACTTTGATTACTGGTGAAAAGACTACTTTTATTCCTGGACAAAGTTGTACCAGGGAAGTTACATTTATGAAATAAAAGAAAGAAGAGATTGAATGAAAGAAAGAAAGAAAAAGGTTAAAACTAATAGGAAAGCTTACATCTAGAAAAGAATACAAAATCATTACAACTAAAATTACAATAATAAAAACATGATCATTCGATGTGCCTTGGCGCGGCACCGCGTTGACAAAATTCTACAGAGGTGAATAGCCCTCAGTTACATTGCCTGGCAAAAGTTCATTGTGCCCGGACGGGCGCGGCGAAGCTTGTGGGGGCGGCGTGACCTTCGCTGGAACGCGGCCGGGGCCTGTGCCCTCTCGACAGCTGGGCGGCTTGCAGCAGGGGGGCCGGCGTCTGCGGCAGAGTCTGGCGGCGTCTGGTGACGTTGGCAGGGGGCGGCTGTCTAGTAGCGCCTGGCGGCGTCTGCGGCGTTGGCAGGGGGCGGCTGTCTGGTAGCGCCTGGCGGCGTCTGGCGGAGCTTGTGGGGGCGGCGGGGGTGTTACTCACGATCGCAGGTGCGTAGCACACAACCATGTGTCCCTCCGATTCTCATGGGAATTGTTCTGAAGCACAAATTCAGGAAGTATCGGAATCCTTCAGAGGCACACTCGCCTCTCCCCGACGAATAGCTCCCACCCCTGGAGAAGTCTCTCTAGAACTGTTCTCAGCCCCCTGCTCTTAGCCCACTGAAATTTTGTAAGTCAAAAACGCATGAAGTAAACTTTTTTACCCCCACCCTTTCTCCTCATGTGCTCCTGCTCCTTACAATGGTCGCGTCGCTATTGGCTAAAGGTGATGGCGTTGTACACTATATTCGGCCAATAGCGACGGGGGGAGCAAAGGAATTTTCCACTCTCTGTGCTTCTGTCGGGATACAGTGTTCCATTGTTCCGTCTGAACATAGGCCATGTCTGTGAAAGGGGGCGCCTGGCTGCAGAATTATCGTTTTGGGTTCCCCCGTTCACGACGACAGGTGTCCCAAAGATTTCCCAGATGTGGCTGCGTCCGGGCGCTTTTCAATTAATCTTCTGACACCGACCCTCATAAAAAATCCGAAATAGGCCGGGGGCGCACGTGGCTGTCACTAGAAGAGGGGCTGCGCGCGTGACGCCGTCTGTTTTTTCTCTCAGTAAAATTCCTTTGGTCTGGTTTATTTTATTTAATTTGTCTGAAGAATTCTGTACCGCTACAATATATATATATATATATATGTGTGTGTGTGTGTGTGTGTGTGTGTGTGTGTGTACACACAGTCGGCCCCGTGGCGCAGGCGGTTGCGGCAGCCGTCGTCTGTGCCGAGGAGGCTGCAGGTTCGAGTCCTGCGTAGACATGGTCGTATTTGTGATTGTCCCTTCACCTATCATCATCATCCTTTCATCTCATAATTCACACTTCACGTAACAACCTTGCTGTAATTCAAGGATACAGCTGAAAAGCTGATCCTAGAAGAATTACACACGTTAATCTTGTAGCGTGGTCAGTAATGGCCTATACGCTAATAATATATATATATATATATATATATATATATATATATATATATATATTCAAGATTGTTTCTCTACTACTAAAGTCATACTGCGACCACTATAAATAGTATTGGGGGGGGACAGTAGCGGTATATGGATCCATGCCTCGGGCGGGAATCAAAACCGCGACCCTTGAGGCACGGGGGCATGGTGCCGCACCGCTCGTCGGCCTTGGCGGCGTCTGCTGACCAGGCCGACTATTAGTTTCGGAGAAGCTGATTTTGGGGGTGGTCGCTGCGGTTGTCATAGTTGGTGGTGGTGTTGCGTGTGTGGAAGTTGCTTTTTGGTGGTAGGTGATTAAGGTGGTAATGATTTTGTGGTGCTCACCTCAGTCTAGATACTAATGATGGTGAAAGTGGTAGAATTCAATATCATAGCTGTATGATTGTTTTCGTTGTATTTGGTATTGGCATTAGTTTCAGAGATGGTGATGGTGTTGGTGATGGCGGCAATGGGGACGAGCCTTTGATGACGACAATAGTATGCCTGTTGTAAGTCTGGGCAATGAATGCTAATGGAGAATTGAGCATTGAAGGCAGCCGAAATGAAAGGCAGAGGTGAAAGGCCTTAAAGAGATATCTGCTCTTAATCGCATGAAAACCGTACTGCTGCACAACCTACTTCCCTTCAATTACGTTAGCTCAATGCCTTTTATGTAACTGAAATCTTTAACATTTTTAGGAAAGTCTAAATCCCTAACACAAATTGCGTAGGTTGGATTATTTCTCTAGAGAAACTCTACACTCAAGAGTAAACATCCACTCTATTGAAGTTTACACAATACTGATTATTGTGTTTCACCAGAATGGCTCGAATTAGTTGTAAAACAGCATAAATATCTCTAAGTATCATTAATTTAAATTTCTTCATTAAAGTGTATTCTTCAACAGCTAACAATATTATGATTATTATTAAAGATTTTTTATAATAACGTTAAAAGCAATTTTTTGTAAATATTTTGATCGATTTAACATTTATTCATCGGTAGTGCATTCAAAAATGATTTAGATAAAATTATAATGTTGTTTTTACATTGTTTATCAATTTCTAACATCAAATCTTTTATTTACTCCTTAAAGGTTAAAATAAAAAGTACAAAATCAATGATACTTTTAACTTTCTCCAAGAAGCACAATTTTTCTAATGGCGTGATGTGATCCTAATCTAATTAAGCCTAGAAAACGTATTTTTTTTGTAGAAGGAAGGCTTTTGTCTCACTCAATTGCAGTGTCCGTTGAGCCTATATGTCGGCAAATACCGGTCTGTATGACGCTGTGCAGGATGCTGATCTGCATTCGCATAGAGGTGATTAGAGAAACCATAGACCAGATGCGTCAGGGTACGAATTCGATTGCAGCAGATGCCTCAAACTCCACAATCGACTTATCACCTCAACTGACACCTTGCCAACATCGAACTTGCGAACACCATTGTGGAGCTCGCGTCAAAAGGCGCTGCCTTTTCGCTGACCAACACCGCTGTTGGTAATTATGAGAAAAATTACAATATTAATTCCTATGCCCGATTTATGAGGTTTTGAGAGATTGGAACAGTACTGGTGATGTTCAAAATTAAGCAAATTGATAACATCACAAGAAGATATACACGTATTATTTCCAATGTATTTATGGCATATTTCATGGGTATCGTATTACTCATGTTACATTATCTCCCAATTTTTAATGCAATATTCATAGACATTGTGCTGGATGATAGAAATATCTATTAAATAATATTATTAAATATCATTACTATAGGTGAACAATTATTTTTTAACAAGAATTGCGTATTCAATAACTGTACCATGAGATAGGTTTGTGCGGCACAATATTAATGAGTTTATTAGTCGTGGAAAGACACTAATGAAATAATCATTTTGTTTCAAAGATAACAATAGTATCAGCAACTTCCAAGCAATGCGTGCTGTCTGAGGTAAATGCGAAGGTTTTCTGAGGACAGTGAACAAAACTCCTCCAGCCACGCCCAAGTAAGGTGCCTCGGTGCCTCCTCCGCGCAAAACTTATGAACGCAAGTGACACATTCGGAAGGTTAATTTGTATTTATCTTTCACCGACGGCGACGCACGGATCTGAATAAGGAACGTAAGGTCAGTTAGCAACTTAACTTAATAACAATAAACGTCAAAATGGTAATAGCACCACGTAAATTTGTTCCGTTATAAAGATAGCCTGCGCCCCGCGCCGCGCCGCGCCGCGCCGCCTGCGACCGCCGAGGATTCGCCAATAAAGCGAAGTGGAGGCGCTGCCCTCGGCCATTGCGCGGCCGGTTTGCGTGAAAACCTTCCCTCTGGAGTAGTGAAGCGACATCAACAAGAAAAAATCGATGTTTCCAAACACCAATGTTCAAAATTAAAACATCGATCTTAATAATACATCGACAAAAAACATCGATGTTTCAAAACTGGTTTAGTAACTTCCAACATTAAATTTGTGCGAAACAAAATTTAATTTTGCATTTACAGTACATACTAATATTTTATAATTAAAATTCAAAATAAAATTATGAAACGTCTCTCTATTTTGCAAAATATGACGAACGAAACAGGGCAAAGAAAGACAAAGGAAACATAGGGCATAACCTCGGGCAAGGGATATTCTGCTCGATAAAAGTAGTACAAATCGCGTTCGCTCGGTTCGAACACATAATCTGATAGTTGTACCATCAGTTCTTTTTTCATATTTTAAATGTGATACAAATGTGATTATGGAAATATTTCAACCTCCAACAAAATATCGAAAACGAAATGTTGGGAAAACATCATATTTAATAAATCGATGTTTAAAACATCGATGTTTCCATAAAAGCAACAATGTTTTGAAAATATCGACGTTGACGTCGCATCCCTACTCAGCACATGCTGGTTCGAACACCGTCACATGCCGAAGTAACAATCCTTGAAAGCTTTTCAACAAATATATTTTTTACACAAGGCTCTAAAATTAATGAAAGCAGATGCATTTAAAATACTTAACTGTTATTTATGAGAGAAGTAATAAAACTCTAAAACTAAACTCGTAACATATTCCAACACAAATAAGATTATTTATTTTTATTCTTTAATTGTTGTTTAGTCCCTTATTTTAAATTATAAGATACCACAAAACATTTACATAATAATTTTCTTCACTTGGGTACTATTCTTACGACGTTTCGGAGACTGTTCTGTCTCCTTCATCAGGTACAACTGAAAATTTAATTATAAAATATTTCAATAAAGCCAAAATGATTTTCATAAAATTACAAAAATAACAAATAAATCCATACCGAACCCAATTTAATAAAAGGTCACCTGTTATAGCTTGAAACCTACAAGTAATATATACAAAACTAGATTCAATATTTACAAAATATACATAAACATATCTGCATTTTAAAATATGTGGTGGAGTGCAATCCAGCCACATTACAGTTGAACGTTTGAGTCGTTGCATAGTTGTAGGAGTGACGGAATTTAGGAGATAGTGGAAGGTGCAATTTCGAAAGGTTTCATCCTAATGTTAAAAAAGGGGAGGTGTTATTGCCGAAAAATATTTAGTACGTTGTCATGATTTTTTGTAAACTCATTGGATTCTATAATTATTCATGGTATTCTGAGTTTTTATATGTAATGTTTCTAATATTAATCTTTTATTTCTGTTGGGTTCTACTGTTAAAACACGAATCTGATCAAAATTCATTTATGATTTGGGTTAATTCTATGTTGGGATATTGAATTTTGGCTATTTTTCTTTGATATTTTTTCCATGTTCTGTTTAAAGGTTTGGGGATAGGATTAAGTTATTTGGATAGTTGGTATTCAGGAGTCTCGACAGATCGCATAGTATAACCTTGCTTATGTACTTTCAAGAAACCATATGAATTGATTCGAAATGAATTGAATTAATACCTTAGTTTACGTGGTGACTCAGGCTATCAGGCCCCCTCTTCCGTCTGACCACACAAATTTCTCTACCCTCCTAGCGGACACTGGGCGACAAAATATGCGATTTAAATTTAGCTCAGAGGCTTTATTTAGGCTTGAGGATGTTTTACATGCAATAAATCTTTTAACAAGGGTGAGCCGGCTTTATTTTCCCACCGAAGAAATTGAATTGAATTGATGCCTTACGTGGCGAGACTCAGGCCATCAGGCCTGCTCTTGCGTCGACCACGCAAATTTTTCACTACGCTCCTTTCACCTGCTAGCGAAGAAAGGCGGTATTTCTTGGGCGAGAAACAGGAGATTTGAATTTAGCTTCAGAGGCATAATTTAGACTTGAGGATCTTTCAATGCAAGTAAATCTACTATCATGGGACACCCGGCTTTACTTCCCCTCCGATGAAAGGCGTACGAAAGATTTTCTTGCCCTTAAAAATCCACGGCTTCGATCAGGTTTCAACCCGCGAAATAAGTGTTCAGGTATAACGTAAGGTATAATAGTCCGATACGCTAACCGTTTCACCATCTCCGCCGCTATGCTCTAGGTAAATTTGCTATCGTAGGATACATCTTGTAATAAGTTTTTGTATCTATATATTTGTTACGTTTACTTAATACCCATGTGTACCCATGGAATACCCATATGTCATTGAAAATAGTTATGAACTGATCACGAAATTGAGCACAATAAAAATGGAAAAAAATTACAGAATGATATCACTTTGATATTATTTCAATGTCACCTCGATTTCCTATCAACTAATTTTAGAAACCGTCCAACAACGTTTGAAAGAGAACTCATCAAAAATGGTCCATTCCTAAACAAGAAATACTGATTTGTGTCAGGTATTTACTAAATATTATAAAATTTAAGTTTAACAACAAAACTTATTCCAAAAAGCAAGGCTGTTCTATCGGAGGCTCATTAAGCTCCCTTTTCTCTGAAATAGTGATACGCTATATTGAACAAAACAATTTTGCCAAGATTAATACATTTCTTTACACGGACGATACATGGACGATACATTTACTAACTCTTTAAAAAATACATTTAGAAAATCTATCCAATTTGAATTAGACAAAGAAGAACATAACCGGGTTAACTTCCTTGGTGTTAAAAGTTTTAGACATAATAACAAATTAGAAACCAATTGATATACTAAACCTACCTTTTCAGCGATTACATTGGATTATCTGGTCATCCAACTTGGACGAAAATTAGAGTATCTATAATTTAGTCGATAGTAGTATTAAATTATCACATCATCACTTCCATATTCCATCAATTCCAGTGAATCTATTCAAACAAAACCCAATGTAATTATTCCATTTCTAAAAACACTGACCATACCGCTATAACAGTAGTTATAATCAAAGAACAATATAAACATTCAAAGTACAATAATTAACAAACAGTATCTTATAAGAAATGTTAAAAATAGCATAGAAAAGTTAAATACCTAAATACGATATGATAGATAGAGTTTATAAAGTTTAATGTAATGATTGTTAGTTGAATTATATTGGCCAAACAAAGACAAGAATTAAAAAGAGAATAACAGAACATATAAAAATATCAAAGAGGTTACAATTAGCCAAAATGCAATATCCCAACATAGAATTAAACTAAATCATACATTAATTTTGATCAGTTTTGTATTTTAGTGGTAGAACCCAACAGAAATAAAAGATTAACACTATAAACATTGAATATATAAAACTCAGAATACCATGAATACAATTATAGAATCCAATCTGTTTACAAAAATTTTTATTGCTAAATATTTTTCGGTAATAACACCTCCCTTTTCTACTTTCCCGTATACGCACGTATCTAGGGAGTAATATACAGTACAGGGAAAGTTATGTTTTGCTGCGAAAAATACATTTCGCGATTTCAACGGAAATACACGTCTTGGGGTTCCGTGATACAGAAAATGTGTTGTTTTGTTTTTTTAAACGTCCGTCTGGTTACAGTGAACACTGCTAGATCCTAAACCATACTAACGATTTTTTACAAAATGAAGAAACCGGTGTCAATCTGGCTCGAGTCGAAACTTTGAGATTTTGAAAAACACTTTTCAATATTTGGGGGTACATTAAATTAAGCCCTCCGGAATTTTTTAAAAAGCGGCCCCAATTTTTTCTTTACATCTCTTGTAAGAATAGAGTAACATACAGTTATAAACATGCCATAGGTCCGATTTTCACGGTCGACTCTGAATTTTAAAAAGAATTTAAAAGTATGAATTTTTTTCGGTGACATCCTTCAACTACTAAAAAAAGATTATCATTTTTCCTTCAACTAAAACTTGTTCTCCACAGTAATTTCTTTTATTAAGGTCATGTACACTTTTTTGAAAATGTTAGTATTTTTCCTGCAATATTGCGTGAAATTTGTGCATTTTAAAAAAAATTTCAAAAACAAGATTTTCTCAAAAAAACGCTCAAAATTGTTTTTTCTAACGTTTCGTAGGGATAGTGATAAATGTACCCTTTAAGATTACATAAACGCCGTATTGCTCTATTCTGTTTTCTTTTTTTTTAATTACAGAAATATATTTATTACTTATCTCTCATTTCATTAATATGTTTATTAGCGCATTTTTTTCACATTATTGTATTTATGAGTACATGTGCTCTAAATAATGCCAGATGAAGGATCTCGAAAACTCAACCGTTTTCTGTGAAAACTAGCTCAAAATGCCCCATTTTCAGAAACGCTCAAATGCCATTTTCCCAAAAACGGCTCCATATTTTTTTCTTCAAATGTTTCGAACGAATAATTGCACATTTTAATAGGAATTAAAGTTCATTTCGGTGTATTTTTTATGTTTTTTTTCACAAATTTGTAAACACTATTGTATTTGTGAGTTAAAGTACTTCAAATGATTTTGAATTAAGTTTTTCAAAAACTCAAAAATTTGATGTGGAAAAGAGCTTCAATTTTCGAATATACAGTTGCGCTTAATCAATTTTTTTTAAACGGCCCCAAATTTTTCAAAGAAAATTGCCATTTAGGGCGAGGAATTACTGTTCTTTAACAATCTTAAAATCATATTTCCGGTCTACAATAACTGATAAATTAAGAAGTTATCAAAAACAATGTACATTGGCGCCGATAGATGACACTTGGCAAGAGTAGGTGGAAAGTACGAGTAACTAATCGAGACCAAAGACGTAGATAACTAATGCAGGAAAGTCTGTGCCATTCTGTAGTACCACTAGTTCAAGATATGTTTGTGTATAATTTGTAAATATTGAATCTAGTTTTGTATACATTACTTGTAGTTTTCTAGTTATAACATGTGACATTTCATTGAATTGGGTTCAGTATAGATTTATTTATTATTTTTGTAATTTTGTGAAAATCATTTTGGCTTCATTGAAATATTTTATAATTAAATTTTCAGTTGTACCTGATGAGGGAGACAGAACAGACTCCGAAACGTCGTAAGAATAGTACCCAAGTGAATAAAATTATTATGCAAAAGTTTTTGAGAGTTTTCATTGAGGTTGTCCATAATTAAAATAAGGGACTAAACCACAATTAAATAAAATTATATTGTGAGAAACAATTTAAAACTTAATTTTAATAAATATTTTTATTCAGCAGGAGGGGGATCTAAGCCGTGGAAACTTCTGTAATATTGGTAGGGTTTGATGTGGAATTTACATTTGTATCATAATCAGATATTTGAGGCGTAGTTTTGTCGTACGTTTTTATTTTCACAGAATTCTGTATATACTGTTTTATATTATTTTTCTCTACTTGGGAATTATACATTTGTTATTTCATGTAATATTGATTCAAAATTATGTTCCCATTTTCACATTTTATATTCCAATTTTTCTAATTTGCATAAATTAAAATTTTTATTCATAATAACATTCTGTAATAGATTATATTTTATTTGTAAATACGAAATTATTTCTTGTAGCACTGAAGATGGTCTCTATGTGACCGAAAAGGCTTTAATAAATAAACACGTACTACAAACTAAGTCTCAAATCTATTATTCTGTAATATTTCTCATTTCATAGAACGATCATAATGAGAAGTGCAAGTTAGTAGTAATATTTAACTGGCATAAAGAAATATCAGTCCTGCTAGGCAAGATGCATTTCCACTATTGGTCAATGTTAAAATCGCCCACTACGCTGATCTGCCACAAGGGGAATCATTGTATGAGATGTCTCCCATAAACAGCTTTTACCTTGATGTCTATATCCAAAACCCCTCAATGTTGTTTATTATTCTATTTATCGATTTTCTTTAAACATATCTTGACGTTACTGTTTTTCGAAGTAATTAAATACCGACAAATAGCACTGTCTTTCAGGATAGTAGTTAATTAGTTTAGAACTTGTATGTCTCGCTTGCGCGGGTTAGTATATGAAAAATGACAATTATTAGAAAGTGACAGAATATATTTATACCAGTGAAACCGTTTTATGATTATTATATTTTTGATTGGTTACAATATTTTTCTTCATCAGTGTCTATCTAAATTTTTAATATGAATACCTTATTTACTTCCATATCCTTTCTAAATTCCATAAACGTAGAAAAGAATAATTAGTTTCAAATATTTCTCAAACATAATCTGATCGGATAGGGAGCATGACAAGACCACTCCAAAATGATCCAGAATTGTGTATTCAAGAGCGGAAAAGGAGAAAGGGATGTAATGCCTTTCGCTGCAGGTGTCGTGCTACTAGCAGCGATTGCAGGCAATTACAATTGCTTCCAGTACAGGATGCAATAAAAGTTGGGTTCGCAGGGAAGCTAAGTTCCCTGGAGGAGCGTGGTGGTGAGCGAGGTTTCAATTACAGAGACCAAGTCCGATGAAGTATGAAAGTTTAATATAAGAAAAATAGAGAGCTGCAGAGCAGCGTGACGTGTACACAGCAAAGTCTTTATGCTGTCTCTCCTGCCTCTCAACGCTAGAGGATCCTTATATGGGAAACAGGGAGTTTAACGAGGCCATTACGCCGCCCCCCCCGCCAGAACTCGGCACGCCCTGGACGCCATAAATCGACATAACTGTCAGAGGACTTTTGCCCTTTTGAAAACTCACGAGTTCCCAAACGTCCCTGTCTCCACGCCTGGATCGTGTTAGCGTTGACAGCGGTTCGGGTAGCTTAATCACCCTTGACCGTAGCCAGAGCGCCTGCTCCCGGCGCGACCCTAATTTAAGCATGAAGGGTAATATTTCTTTCACGTACAGTTTGAAAGAAATATTCATTGCTCTTCTTAAGCAATGCGTACTTCACATGTACGTAGGTGCATTTACCATTACACCTCCCCCCTTAGAAAAAGTTTTGATCAACAGATGAAAACTTTTCTAACGAAAAGCTTTACTTGAGCTTCTCGTTCGTGTGGATATGGGTAGATGTTTCTCGCCATCAACTTCAGTTATACTGATACATTTTGATGAGTGAGCAGGAGATATTGTGGAATTTATTTCTGCAGTGGAAGACTGCTCGTCACGAGTACCAGTTGTTTTATAACACAATTCTCCCTGCTCCTGAATAATTAATAAGAATCTTTCTCTTGTTTCTTTCCATTAATTCTTTGGCGAACATCTGTCCCATAACCAATAAGTACAATTTCTACATATTTTAACACATCAAAACATAAAACAACATGAAAATATTACAATTAATATGCCAAAAACTGAACTACATGTTATTACATGAGCGTACCACTAAGAATAATTATTTTTTTGTTGTTGTTCAATTAATTTCTCTACCTCATCAACTTTAACACTTCTTGACATACATAGATTCTTCCTTACATATATAGTTTCTTTCTTACGTATATAGTTTCTTCCTTACGTATATAGTTTCGACCTTACATATATAGTTTCTTTCTTACATACATAGTTTCTTTCTTACATACATAGTTTCTGTCTTACATCATAGTTTCTTTCTTACATACATAGTTCCTTTCTTACATCATAGTTCTTTCTTATATCATAGTTTCTTTCTTACATCATAGTTTCTTTCTTACATCATAGTTTCTTTCTTACATCATAGTTTCTTTACCTCATCAACCTTAACACTAGCTATTTTCAAATCATCAACTGAGGACATAATATTAACTAAAGGAATATCTAATTCTAAATCTGCAAAAGTTTTGACCTTGTCACTGTCAAAGCAACAATCATAATTGATCGGTACAATTGGCAAGAAATCATTAGTGAAATTACTCTCCAGAGTTGATGTAGCAAACAAAGTTACATACGTAGAAAAAGCTTTACATCTCTGGTTCAAACATAACTTTCCTTCCTTTTGAATTGTAATGTGATCGGATGTATCTCCACACAGAACAGTCAATCTTTCTTGCCTTGGAGTTACAAACAACCACTGGTTACTTAGAAAAAGAGGTATCCAAAAAGTTCTTTCCAAACGAATTATTCTACTCTCACAATTATTTGGCATAATAGTAGTAGATGGATGAAGAAGTGACGCTTCGCAATCCATCCCGGGAATAAAAGTATAAATTGGTACATCTTCCTTACATACATAGTTTAACATACTAGTTTGAAAACATTTTAACAACTCATCATTTGACATTTTACCATAATGTTGCCTCATGGAATCACTAAAAATAAACTCTTTGCTTGAACTTAAAAATACATATGTGTTAGTTCCTTTGGACACGGGAAAAGGTAGGATCTTATAGAGATGATAGATATTGGGGGAGAGAAGAGGAATTTCTAATACATACACCAAATATTGCTTTAAAGCGTACACATGGGGAATCATTATCTTTTGGAGTTCAGGAAGGGGAAAAGGAGGATAATCCAAACCATTTGGCAGTGCCTGGCTCTCCATTACCTTTTTGATCTTAGCGGTAGTAATGAGTTGTGGCTGCAGCGTTCCCTGCTCTGCATGGACAAAAGCATCTAGCAAACTTTCAAACGAATGCTGACATTCCTCGATACCTCTTTGCAATATTCTTATTTGCTCATTGATCTGACTGATGTTTTCTATCTCCACTTCTAATGCATTAACTTTGTTATCAGTATAATTAGCTAATTTATTCAAATTTTGTTTTAATGTTTTCTCATTTTGATTTACTCTTTGAATTGTTAAGTTAACAGAACTTAATGTCGATTTTATTACCGTCATTTGATCTTTGGAAATGTGTAAAAATTCGCTTTGCTCTTTTTCTAATTCTGAAATATGTTTATTATATTCCTCTGCATCCGATTGTGTTAGAGTTCCAAAAAGTACCTTTGCTACTTCTCCCACCAAATTTAATACTCCTCTCTTTGTTCTTACCGCTCTTTTATTGAAAGATTCGACATTCTTTGAATCTACCATATATTCGCTTACTAAATTTCTCAAATTATCAATATAATACGTTTTAGATCTCATGTATTGCTGAAAAGCTCCACAGTCTGTCAGATGATACCAATTTGCTTCCGATACTTTATTACAATATTCTGCTACCTTTCTGTGATGTTCTTTCGTACTCTTCCAAAGCTCCTTAATTGGTTCTAAATTTATATAGCTTACTACTTTCCATCGCATTGGGTAAAAAGAGATAGTTCCAGCTTCATCAAAATAAATCCCGGTTTGCGATTGTAGCTGCTTCACTTCCTGTCCATTTGCTATTTCCCACCACCATAATAACGCCGTTAATATTGCCCAATTCCTAAGAGCCCTCATGCTTCGTTTCGTTCCCTGAAACGGAAGAAAAGTATGGTTTCAGTCGGTTGGTATGTACTTCCTGATGCTTACGTTTACCCACCTCTTGAATAATTGCATTAGGTTCCTTCATCATCTTTACTTCATAAGGACCTTTCCATAATGGTTCTAACTTATGCCTAGCTTCAATTCTTAATAATACTAAATCATTTACCTTAAACTTTACAGGATTGGCTTTTGTTTTCTCTCTTTGATTTTCCTTGAATTGTATCAATCTTTCCTTAGCAATTTTATGACAATTCTGCATTTTAAATTTAACATTCTGTATTATGTCATCATAGTTGTACAAAGGTTGCGGAGTACTTTGTAAAATACCTGGAATATTACATCTCCTACCGTATAATATTTCATAGGGTGTGAACTTAGTGATACTATGCGGAGTAGTATTGTAAGAAAAACACGCAAACGGTAACCACGTATTCCAATTAAAAGACTTTGGATCACAAAAACAACGTAAGTACGTTACAAGCGTTTTATGAGTCCGTTCTAATGCTCCATTACTCTCCGGATGATACGCTGCGGTATTGATTTTTTCAATCTTAAACAGCTTGCATATTCTTTTAAATACATCAGACATAAAATTACTCCCTTGATCAGTGACTATAGAGTTTGGAATACCGTATATTAATATTACCTTGTTCACAAACGCATCTGTTATTTCTTCCACAGTTTGATTCTTAATAGGAATAGCGATAACATATTTACTTAAATTGTCTTGGCAAGTTAAAATATATCTAAAATTGTCTTCCGTAACTGGAAGGGGACCTACCACATCGAGATAAAGTTTACAAAACGGTTCGTCCTGAGTATCAGTGACTTCTAATCGCTGTTTTACTTTGTGATGGGGGTCTTTATTCATTTGACACACCTTGCAATTCCTAATATAATCGGCTACGTCCTTCTCCATTCCCATCCAACTTGTATATAATTTTATCCTTTCTGTAGTTCTTTGAATTCCCTGGTGACCACCTACCGGGCAATTATGCATTTCTTTAATAATTGCTAATTTCCTCTCATTGCTTATTTGCTCTACATTAACTTGCATACATTCTACAGGATATCTACTTAAACAATTAGCATTACAATTTTTAATCCCTGCTCTGTATTTAATTTCATAATCGTATTCTGCTAGCAACAATGTCCATCTCAATAATCTTGAACTCGGATCTTTCACATTAAAGATCCATATTAATTCTTTGTGATCCGTAACGACTGTAAATTTTCTACCTAGTAAATAAGGTCGAAAGTGTTTACAAGCCCAGACGATTGACAAACACTCTTTTTCCACAGTACTGTAATTAATTTCCGCCTTGTTCAGGGTTCTACTGGCGTAAGCTATTGGCTTATCCTCACCTAATTTTCCTTGTGAAAGTATTGCTCCAATTGCTTATCCACTAGCGTCAGTCGTCAATATGAAAGGCTTGGTAAAGTCGGGATATTGTAAAAGGGGTGCTTCAGTTAACTTTTGTCTCAGTAAATCAAAACTGTTCTGTTCCTTTTCTGTCCACTGCCACTCGACATCCTTCTTTAATAACTCTGTCAAAGGTCTTGCTATTGAACTAAACCCATCGATAAACTTTCTGTAATAACCTGCTAAACCTAAAAATGACTTTATGTCCTTCGGATTTCCTGGTCTGGGAAATTCTGTAACTGATTGAACTTTTCGCGGATCAGGTTTTACTCCTTTTGTTGTCACTACATGTCCTAAGTAGTTTAATTCTACCTTCAAATATTCACATTTGTCTGGTTCAATTTTGATATTATGTTTTCTGAGTTGCCCGAGTACTTCCCTTAGCTTTTTGTTATGCTCGGCTAATGTTTCTCCCATTATCAACACATCGTCCATGTAGCAAAAGCATCTGTCACCAATTGACTCGTGCAGAATAGAGTTCATCATGCGTTGAAACGTAGCAGGAGCTGATTTTAGACCAAAAGGCATACGCGTGTATTCATAATGGCCGCTAGCCGTACTAAATGCAGTTTTGCATTGATCCTCTGGTTCGATTGGCACTTGTAAATACCCACTGGCACAATCTAGAGCAGAAAAGTAACGCGATCTTCCTATTTTATCCAAAATATCCTGAATATTTGGAAGAGGATAGCTATCTCCTACTGTTACGTCATTAAGTCGTCTAAAATCCACGCAAATTCGCCATTTCTTTTTGCCAGTCGCATCGATCTTTTTCGGAACTACAAGCAAAGGAAAATTCCATTCGCTCTTACTATGAGTAATTATTCCGTCATTTAGCAATTGTTCTACTTGCCTCTGAATTTCCTCCTGATGAGCTTGAGGTAACCTATAATTCTTTAAAGTCTACCTTTAGGAATAGAGGGTGTGGGAATATAATGTTTTGCCGCTGTCGTACTAGTCAGTTTGTCTCCTGGTAATTTGAAAACATCTACAAATTCACTACATATATCTCTAATATCTTCAGCTCCTTCCTCTATATGATGCAATCTCAAGTTATCATATAATAATTCTATTCTCCGCTTCGTGAACGCGTCTTCATTCGTCCTATCAGTAGCATTATTTAACTGAGTCGGAGGTTTCTTTAATATTGGTGTTTCTCGTACTACTAACGTTTCGGGCGTGACATTTACAATAAGAGACGGAAGCGTTTTATCACAATTCGTCAAAGTTGCCGCACAGACTATTCCTGGCTGCAATAATTGTTGCTCTACATATCTCACTCCTTTTTCTGTGGTCGGGAATTGAACTACTGAGTCACTGAAAGGTGGTATTGCAATATTTTTAGTAAACACATAATTATTCTTTAAAAGCCAATCTTGTCCTAATATAACATCAATATTTCTAGGCAATTTATTTACAACATAATATTTGGATTCTATTGACTCACTGCAATTATTCAGAGTTAAATTTACCATACCTTTTACCTTGATATTTTTCCCACTAATACCTTGAATCTCAATTACATCATCGCTTTGGGCAATATTTTTGACTAATGAGGATTCCCTTACCAATGATACCTGGGCCCCTGTATCAATCAAGGCTATTCCTAAGCCTCCCTTAATTTCCGGACACAATACATAAACCTCGTATGGTCCCAAATCACTTTTCATGTAACTGGTTTTATCAAAGGCGTCCCCTTGTTTTACACAGTTAACCTCCTGCGACTCCTTGCCGCATCCAGGGGTCATCACAGTAACTATATCACGTGAATCTCTATCACAAGAGCTATTCCTTACAGTATCTCTATCACGCGAATCTCTTTCACAGCTGTGATTTCCCCCAGTTTCCATATCACCTACGCAGCCATTTTGTAGAGTTACTTGCGGCTGCTCAAGCAACTCTACTGCCTGTTTCCCTGTTTGCAATTCCTAGTTTCATGATTTCGCCTACCACATTTGGCGTATTTCGGTTCATTATTGCAAACCCTAGATATATGACCCAGTTCCTGACATTTATAACATTTCACAGTATTTACAGCAGTAACATTAACTTCACTTTTAATATGCGTACTTTGTTGCCTCCTAGAATCATATCGCGTATTCTCGTATCGCGAATTCCATTGCCCCTGATTATTCTTATACCTTTGCGATTTCACTTCGCTTTCTTCTTGTAAAGCGGTTTCAACTATTTGTGCTAAAGATTCCTCTTCTCCTTTAGCTTTAACAATATACCTTATCCTTTCATCTTTCAGTCCCGCAATAAACGTTCCCTTTAAGAATTCTCCTATTAACTGCAGACCTCCTTCTACGTAACGCGCATTATCTTTCTGTTCTAATTTTTCCAACCTGCCTTTTACTTCCCTTCTCAGATCTATAGCCATACTATCTACTCGCGAACCCCATTGTGCTACTGTTTCATTTGATCCCTGCTTCGACGTGAATAATACGCCCGCGTAATATTCTAACGTACGCCGTACAGAGAAGTTTTCCTCTAATACCGCTCTAACCTGTTCCCAAGTTTCGCGTTGTGTTCGTGCTAATAACCTATCTTTAGCATTGCCAGTAATTTTTGATTCAATGAATTTCAAAAGCAATAATCGTTTATTGGGGTGTACTACTTCCGTTGCTGCCTCAACTCCTTCTATAAATTCTCTAAGATGTCGGGGATTTCCATCAAAGTTACGCGATATTAATTTTACTGCCTGTATAACTGATATATAATTTTCCTCATTATCGCCAATATCATTGTCTGCCATGGCTGGATTAACCTCTTACCAGGAAAAAGATGTAGGGTGGCTTGAAAACGCGCAGTTCGGGCCTCCAGTGATGGCTTCGCAGCTCCCCTCAGGGTAGAGGACCCTCTCGCGGCGCAGGCTGCCAACGGCTAATCACCGAAGACGTCCCTCGGGCTCGTCAGCGGCTGCTGGTGCTGGCCTCCAAACCACGGACTCGGCTTCTGCAGGCGGTGAACGGGTACCACGGCGCCTTGTGGATTCCTCTGGAGCGTAGTTCCCTCGAGAAAGGCTCCGGCCCACCTCGGTACAGGCGCAAAGTCTCTCCAGCCCGGCCGTCAGCAGAAAGTATTTGAATTCGCTGTGATCCTCAATCCAAGCCGCTGCCACCATGTAATGCCTTTCGCTGCAGGTGTCGTGCTACTAGCAGCGATTGCAGGCAATTACAATTGCTTCCAGTACAGGATGCAATAAAAGTTGGGTTCGCAGGGAAGCTAAGTTCCCTGGAGGAGCGTGGTGGTGAGCGAGGTTTCAATTACAGAGACCAAGTCCGATGAAGTATGAAAGTTTAATATAAGAAAAATAGAGAGCTGCAGAGCAGCGTGACGTGTACACAGCAAAGTCTTTAGGCTGTCTCTCCTGCCTCTCAACGCTAGAGGATCCTTATATGGGAAACAGGGAGTTTAACGAGGCCATTACGCCGCCCCCCCGCCAGAACTCGGCACGCCCTGGACGCCATAAATCGACCTAACTGTCAGAGGACCTTTGCCCTTTTGAAAACTCACGAGTTCCCAAACGTCCCTGTCTCCACGCCTGGATCGTGTTAGCGTTGACAGCGGTTCGGGTAGCTTAATCACCCTTGACCGTAGCCAGAGCGCCTGCTCCCGGCGCGACCCTAATTTAAGCATGAAGGGTAATATTTCTTTCACGTACAGTTTGAAAGAA
Source organism: Gryllus longicercus (assembly GCA_038098605.1). NCBI lineage: Eukaryota > Metazoa > Arthropoda > Insecta > Orthoptera > Gryllidae > Gryllus > Gryllus longicercus. The sequence goes on along the minus strand of JAZDUA010000069.1, from coordinate 3,105,167 downwards.
ATATTCATTGCTCTTCTTAAGCAATGCGTACTTCACATGTACGTAGGTGCATTTACCATTACAGGGATAAACAAACGTGTGACGGTCAGAATGGCACATGCTTTCGTGTACTAGCTAGTTTTCGAATATCTATGGTCTCGGCTCCGTATACGTACGAATACGAGAAAGTAAAAATATTAAGCTATGTCATCGGACATAACACAAGAAGCAGAAAATACGAAGCTGACGAGACACATTAAAAATTATTATACTAATTACTTTTTGCGTGATCTGGGCTGTCCGGGTGACGCCGCGTCGAAGGCTGTTGGCGACGTTTCGACCATCCTGTCGTGGTCTTCCTCAGGGCTGGTATGCCAACATCATATCAATATTATCATATCAACATGGACAATTTCCATCGTCCACCCATAAATGCCATTCATCTCTGGTGTAGTCTAAAAAGCTAGGTATTGATATTAAAGACAAAGAACAAAATACCGTACTTATACAACTTGGAAAGAATCTAGGTTTTTTACGCATATTCTTCAACTCATTCAGTTGTCAGCCATTAACTCAGAAGATAACAAAGCCCCTTGTCAGTGTAACTCAATATGATAGCAAACGCAACGTACCATTTCTAACAAAATAACGTCATTCAGAAAATAATCTGGAACTTGCACATACCATCCATCGCCCCGATCGAAGATTGAAGCGAACCCGTAGCAGCACATGATGCTCCAATACGCGTCCGGTTTGGAAGCGCCCGCCAGAGCCACTGGGGCGACACTGTGCACGCTCCGCGCCGGCCCCCGCGCCCCCCAGCCGCCCGGCACGCCGGGGAACTTCCGCTCCGAAATCGCGAAACCAGAGAATGAAATTTCGTAAACCCAGCGAAAGTGACATTTCATTTGGGCCGTAAAATGTTAGTAGGGACGTTTTCTTCATGGGCTTTTCATCGCAATCTTCGTTTGCGCCTGAAAACTTTCTACGATCGCCGTCGCGGAGGGTAATCGGCCGCACGCGTTGGCGGCGGTTGCTGCTGTCCGTTTGGGTCGGCGCGGCGGCGGCGGCGGCGCCTGTGAGGCGGGCCATTATACCTTGCGCAACGGACGACGGCTGCCGACGAGCCAGCACGAGGCACGCAGCTGCACAGCTGCAAGGATGCGCTCGCCGACTGCCTTGCCAAAAACACGCTGTCCAAGAACAATGCGCCGTGGGGCAATTAGAGGAGGGCCGAGTGGCGCGGAGAGATCCACTATCTTCCTCTCGGGAACCTTGTTTTCTTTTCAAGTTTGCACTCAGATAAGGATTTCTGTTCAACTTTTATTTTTTCGTAATATGCGTCATATTCAATAGGAAGGGCCAGCTTGCTAAATAGTCCAATCATGCCAAATGTGCAAACGAAAAAAATTAAAATATATTTTTGGGTCAAAAAAGTAAGCAGTGGAAACAAGAAGAATTCAGATTAACTTGGGTATTTTTGAATGAGATTCGCTATCTGCTCTGCAGTTTTGCATTAGTTTGATCCCTCTTTCTAGACAATTGTCGCACACTGACTTTGATTACAAGCTCCATGTATGATCAGTATCGCATTTGTTTAAAAGTGGATGATCTTAAAGTGTTTCCTAAGAATGAAGCGATTCTCTCTCAAATGCAGTCAGTTGTAAATGACTTTAGTAATGACATCTGCATGAAGTTTGGGTTTGACAATTGTGCAAAAATCAATTTCAAGAGAGACAAGGTGACGTCAGAGAACACTGAAGTTGATATCCACACTGTGATCTTTAGCCAGGTAAAACGTACAAATATCTGGGCCTTGAAGAATGTGAGACCATCTCGAACGACGCAATCAAAGAGAGAATTTGTAGGTAGTATTACAGAAGAGTGAGACTAGTCCTGCAGTTGGCCCTGAAATCAAGGAATAAAATATCTGCAATTGGCACTTTGGCGGAACCTGTAGTCGAGTACAGTTTCGGACACGTGGGCTGGACTGAGCTAGAAATTCGAATCATGAATCGAAAAACAAGGAAGCCGCTAACAATACGTCATGTCGCCCACCCTCGAGCTAATGTACATAGACTTTGTGTCATGTAAGGAAGGAGGAATGGGCCACAGACAAATAGAAACCTCTTGGCACAATGAAATAGCCGGGATGGGAAAGTATGTAATCATCCATCAAAATGACGCTCTAATGAAGCAGGTCAAGAAAACGGACCAAAGAATGAGAAACAGAGGCATTGGAAATCTAGGAAGAAGCATTGCGAACAAGACTATGCAAGACACGAAGAATATCACAGGCAATGAACATCTGACGCTACTTAACGTGGAATGTGAGACAAAAAAAGTTAAGAAAATCGTGGAAAGACAAACCACTCCATGAACAATATCTAAAAAGAATGGACAAGGTCCATAACAATAAAGATCAATCATTTATATGGCTTAAAAGGGGAAGAATGATGCCAGAATCGGAAGCAGTTGTAATAGCTGCGCAAGATCATGCGCTGAGAACACATTAAGATAAAGCAGTTCTCAAGATTTCCCAAGTTGATAATAGCCACATTTACCTAGGACTAGTAGGAACTATTTATTTCTTGCAAAGTATTTCGTCTCAGGTTGCCTAATTCTAGTAAAGCTTGAATATTTGTATGGACACGAAATGGTGTGAAGTTTCCTCCACTTCCAGATACATGGATCCTCTCCAACAAAAGCGGTGACGTCTGTTAGAATTTGTACAACACTGTACGACCAACAAATTCAAAGTGATCGCACGATTGTGGTCAGCAAGTCTGCTATTGTTATTGGGAATTTGTAGAAGAAAAGTGCCGTCTTATAAATGTTGTGCCGTGTGACCAAGTCGTCGTGACCAAGGACGTAGAAATACAGGAGGTTGGAAATGGAGACCAGCCGAATGTGGGGCGTAAAATCACTGGTCGTCCCATAGTTATCGGAGCTCTGGGACTTTTTCCGCAAAATGTGTTTAAGAACTTGGATAAACTCTCAAGTGCTGAAAAGTTTGGAAAGTTCAAGATTATGGCCAAGTTTATTGGGACAGTAAGGCAATGGAGAAGCACCGACAGTCCCTAGATCTGCTCTTAGCGATCTGGTTGCAACCCGGAGTATACTTTCTAATCAACCGGTTCATAACATCTTTAATCGTGAATTAGAGCAATAGTAATAATAATAGATAAATTATTTGTTAACAAAAACAGTATACGGCGAAAGAGAGTTCTACAGAAGAAGTGCATGTGCTGGCTGCAACATTGCGCGCACAGTGTGGCCGGCTCGGGAAAGTAACTTCGAGCGGTCGTGCGCCTCCCATATGGAGGCGGCGCAGGCGGCACCTAGCGTTCTATGGCCCCACTCGACGCAATGCGGTGTGAATTGTTGGAGGGGGCCCTGACCACCGCGTCGGCGCTGCGACGTGGGGCGCGCCGCATGCGCAGGGAGAGGGAAGCACAATAGCTCAAAACGGAAACGCACGGAAAGTGGCAGGACGACATCTCACAACACAAACGAAGTTTGACGGGAACGTGATCGGGAACGACAGTCCACATTTATCTTGATCCGGGAACGGGAAGCCCTTCGACCAAATAAGGAGCAGCAAATAGCGGCGAAGTTTTCCAGCTGATCAAGCGTGCGACCTGCGCGCGACGATGGTCGGGAGTGGTGCTGAGATATTGAGGTTATGGCGTGCCGCGTTTTGTTCGTCATTGTTAAGTTGTTTTTGTCCTTTTAATTATAGTTTAATTATTTTTCTATTCACGGTACTTACAATTAATATCACACACTCACACACACACACACACACACACACACACACATATATATATATATATATATATATATATATATATATATATATATATATATATATATATATTGTGACGTACCTGGTGATGCCGGGTATCTTCACTGCAATATAACACTAAGAGAGGGTGTCTTTTACGTGAATGGGTCCTAGGATAAGTCGGTGCAACGTTGGGGAAGTTATTCATACATAGAAATACAATTATGACAAGATTTATTTTAAATCAAAGTTACTATTTACATAATCAGACACCGTTTTTATACTCCGCCTTGGTACCAAGATTAAGAGTAAAATACAACTTTCATACCTTCGGGGCCCCGTTTGAATACCTATGAGGTTCGTCGAGCCGCTCGTGCCGACAGGGTTGTCGACCTCTGCTACTGCTGCGGGCCGTCGGCAGCAGATGGCGTGGTGATCATCCACGGCTGATGCTCCAACAATTCTTCCCCGAACAGGATCTTGATACCTCGGCTGCGCACCTTCCTCGAATCACTGTCCATTAGTGGGTTTAATTACACGACCCCCGCCTACTCCGTATACTGGTCACAGTTCTGTACCGCACGCTTTCAAGAATGTTCCCTCCGCACCAACTAATAAGAGCGACGTCAATTATTTTACCAACACTAATCTTTTACTATACTGATACTTCAAATGTTCTGTTTACATGTCCATTACTTTGCGATTCCTAATCACATAACTATGTCGCGTATTACATGCGTCCATTCACTAGCGGAGAGCCCTCGCTACACGTCCGCACTGGTCGCCGCTCTGCTAACGTCTCCCTTCGCCGGCCGCACGTCGGCACATCCTTCGGCGGCGGCCGCCTCAATCCAACTAACGAACTTTTTGCACGTGCGCGCTGCCACGCTTGTACCCGCCGTTCTCACGCTCGCCTCCCGGCGGGCACCGGTGGCGGCAGCGACCGTTGCCGGCTACCCGCTGCTCGCAGCGCCCGGCGCTCGCACCGCGCAGTCCAGAATAGCTATTGAATTCTTACACTAATGATTTAATTAGTGTAATGAAACACATATTCTGGGTTTCATCACCCCCCCTTTCTTTTTTTGAATTTTTCCCGCTTCTGGACAAAATTCACACTAGTAACATCGTCACTGCCGATGGTTGCACTCTTTTGCATATTCCTCGACGCCCTATATACACTTATAACTTAGAATCGAATTAACATGTGATTACTTGTATTAACACTAATATTACACTATTTACACTTCACTATTTTCCATACATGTTGACCAGGTTTCCGATTTGAAGCTTGTGGTGTCCTACTATGTTTTGTTTCTTGTATGACGGTTCATCCCCATTTTGCTGACATTGATTTCCTAAATCACAGTTGTAGGACATAGCTTCCAGCGTGTTGGGCACATCTTGGTAAGTGTCGTCCCATTTCCAGGTACGACCTCTTCTACGTTTGTACCAATGGTTGACTATACCATCATTCTTCCCTCGCCCCTGACTTCGCTCCATTTTGGACCTGCCTACATCTCCTTCATTCCCATGCTTTGGGGCGTATGCAAAGGTGACTTCGTACCTCTCCAATATCTTCAAACCCCTTCCTAAATCGGTATGATCTGCTCTGCCCAGTAAGCTCTGCACGGTGACAGGATACTGTTGCGTTAACATGCAACTAATTCCTTGATATTTTATAGGAGCAACTAATGTTGTTGGTTCCATAATGCTCTTCATTCTGTATCCACTACTATTTCCCGTGATGTAGTTGTAATGGCTATTCCTCTGGTCGCTCTTGATGTTTATTTGAGTTTCTTCGCTCCGTTTTCGTACGGAAATCTTGTCTTCAAATACCTTTAAAAATTCCGGAAATATACCAAAATTCTCTGCCCACGTCCTGGCGTTCTCTTCTAAAATTGAGTGTAATAACTGGACCTTATATCCTTCCAATATGTTGTTTGATGCTAGGTGCCGTTCTTCTGCTCGCATAACTACCTTAGGGTTTTCCGTCCCATCTCCCAGAGATTTCATCGACTTTGGAGGCATAATTTGTGTCACCCCATACTTGACACTTGGCGACGTTTTCTCGTCTTCTTCCTGTTTAAACTCTTCTTGTACTCTTTTCTCTTCGCACCCTTGTATATTTTCCACGGTTTCTTCTTCTACTATACGCTCCATTTCTTCTATTTTCATTTCCATTTCTTCTTCCATTATTAACTTCAATTCTTCCGTTTTCACTTTCACTTTATAAACATCCTCCTCGGTCTCGATTTGGACCTCCACCGTTTTGCCCTCCGCTGTCTTGACTTCCTCATGGATTTGGTTCGTCATCCCCTCGTTTCTATCTGTTACCGCTACCCTAGCATCTACTTGATGGCATGATTGAAATTTTAGCACCTCATCTTTCCTATCCAGTTCCTCCGCTTTCCTATTCTGTTCCTCCTCGGATCTTTTCTGTTTACCTAATTCTTTACTCTGTTCTTCCGCAAACTTCTCAATCTGCTTCTCCGTTTGCTGCCTCAGCTGTTCTTCTAATGAATCTTTTACCATTACGCCCGTACACGCTTCGTACTCTTCGTCCATCCCCAAGTCAAATCCTACCGCCTGGCTCCCCAGTTCTACCACCTGCCGTTCTAGATCTATATTTACTCTGTGATCGACCAGAAAATCCATCCCTATGATTACCGAATACAATAATTTTTTGACTTCCAGGGCCACCATCTCGTATACTTGGTTGCCAATCCTTGCTTGAAACATGATTTGTTTTGTGATGGGGCTTGACTTCTTCTGAGTTGCCCCAATCACATACGCCCTATTCATAGGCAAACACATTACTTCTTTTCCTGTTGCTTTTAACTCCTCATACATTTCTTCTGATACTACTGTAGTCGTGCACCCTGTATCCACTAAAGCTTCTTTAATTATACCTTCACATTCTATCGATATCGTGGGACATTTCCTGATTCTGACCGCTGAGTTCTTACATCTCCGCCACGGTTGGGTATCGTAGGTTACCGGCTGCATAGCGTTTATGGAGACCGCGTTTACGTCATCGATTTCCGCGTCCGCAATGGGGCCACCTATCACCGCGGACTCTATTAGTTTAAATAGTGTCCTTGATCACTACTTGTGCTAGGCTGTGCTAATCGGTCGGGTGCATTCCCGCCCCCGCCTCGCGTCTCCGTACGGTTTGAATTAGATCTGTTCCAGTCCGGTCTCTGGTTCCCCGGCTCTGGTCTCCATCCGTCTCCCCCTCTTCCGCGTTGGTTTCTCTGGTAATCGTTGCTCCTATCATTCCCTTGCCCCTGGTTACGTTCCGATCTGACCATATTACCATTCCCTTCATTTCTGTTCTTTGGTACGCCTGCAAATGTCAAGTCGTACCCTCCTAACACATTCTGGAATCTTTCCAGGTCGGTATGCTGCACACTACGTAAAAGATTCTGCACCGTAACTGGGAACTGTCTCGTCAGTACACATATTATTTCCTGATCGCTCATCGGTGGGGATAGCGTTTTGTATTCCATAATACGCCTTGTTGCGTATTCCCGCAAACTTCCCATTGACTGGTTGTAATGATTATTCATTAAGCTGATTTTAAAATTAATTTGAATTTCCTCATTCCAATACCGCTCAAGGAATCGATCTTTAAATGCCTTTACTGATTCGGGAAACTTATCAAATGTATCGGCCCATATCCTTGCGTTGCCTTCTAACATTAAATATAATAATTGTATTTTACACCTTTCCGAAGTATTGATAACATCTAGATGTCGTTCTGCTGCCTTCATAAATATACATGGATTTTCTTTCCCGTCTCCTGAAAATTTTAGTGATCTTGGAGGGGTAAATGGTACCGTCCCGCTTGCTGCAATTGGGGATGCCTTGCATTCTTTTATTTGTTCAATCTCTGTTCGTAGTAATACAACCTTCTCTTCACATTCCCGCTTATTCTCCTGCATTTCTTCCTTGACTACCGATTGTATCCTCTCAATTTTCTCGTCCTGCTTAGCGGTTTTAGCATCTAGTTGTTGGAATAACTTATTCTTCAAATCCCCCCCCAGACTACTTACTTGGAATTCTAATTCCTTTTTCTGTTTCCCTAATTCTTCGGCAGTCCATTGCTCATGACTTTCTACCCGCTCCGCGATTCTGGTCATCTCATTCTTCGTTAACACAATTTGTTCTTCGGCGCGTCCTATTCGCCCCCCTATTGCATCTAATTTCCTATTCTGTTCTTCTGCCAACTTCCCAATCTGTTCCTCTACTTTCCTATTCAATTCTTCAGCTAACTTCCTGTTCTGCTCCTCTGTGAAAATTTTCTGCTCCTCAGCTGACTTCCTAATCTGCTCCACTGTAAATATTTTCTGTTCATCCAGTTTCCCATTCAGTTGTTCGAACATCTTCCTATTCTGTTCTTCGGCCCACTTCTTCTGATCTTCTGACTTCCTATTCAATTCTTCGGTCATCCTGCTCTGTTCTTCCCCCCTTTTGCTCTGTTCTTCTAACATTTTCATCATCCTCTGCATTAAATCTAAATGGGTATCTTTTCCACCCCCCCGATTTGGATTTCCTGCTGCCTGGTTCATCGGCGTTGATGTCACGTCTACTTCGTTATTAAAACTATCCCCTGACGTATCATCCAACCGACTCCCAATTCCACTATCCCTGCCTTCCGATGAAATGCTATTATCGATTCCTACATCTATCTCCCTTACTTCATCCACCTTCTCCTCCCGGTCCAGCACTACATTTTGCGCCTCCATTCTGTTGCTTTTGGCTATCCGTTCAATTCTCACTACACTAAAATACCGCACAAATTTTCCACTTGCCTCACCTACTAACGATATCACAGTTATCCTATGAAGTAACTATATCCGCCACAACACTGTATCCTTCGTGAATGGATTAATTCACACCTATTTCAATTGCTAACTAATGACGGACAACCCTCACTCACCACCAAAACACAATAACACTAATTCAATAGCCATATAAATTTCCACTCACCTACCAATGCATAAACATAATCCTTACAATACATAATATTATTACCATTGAAACACATATACACTGCTAATAGACTCATTAATACTATTACACAAAAATGCTTTCAAATTATAATAAATCCCTTATTAATTGAAATTACTTTTCAACGCACTTATTGCTATATTATGTACATAATCATCATTCACATTTGCATGTCATATCTCCTCCCTGAATTTTCCTCAATAATATCATATAGATATTCACAACAAACATTCACACTGCTGGTATATATTTCCCAACCTGGTATCTCTTCTAATAAATTCCCCACACTTTACCATCACCAATAGATAATGCACTACTGAGTGAATGTTCCCAGCAAAAACAATTTTGTGCACAATTTGTACAACACTATTAACCACCTTTATACTCTCACAAGAATTATTACTACTTCCCCATTTCTTTATTTTCAATGTTATTAAAAGTTGCCAAGCAATTCAAATATTATTAATATGTCTTACAAAATTTGAAATTCTATTACATTATATTATCTGTAATATGTATATGTGTGGTTTTCATAACCTCAGTAACTACAATATTAACTATATATTGGATGCACACAAATAATTGCCTATGTCAGCCCGCCATTAATTACACAACAACATTTTTTGTAATTATCAACATTTCATTATGCTTACTTGACTTGTGCATGTTTTTGCTAACACATGTATTGTTATTTTTTGTTTTTTTGTACTCTATAATAATACACTTTGCACTGCCTGCTTCTCATCTATTCCCTGCATTACTATACAACAATTACATGCACATTGTTTTCCAACATTTCACCAATTTCCCTAGGGCCACATTTCTTAATTATACGTTATCCACATGTTCGGGCGCCAGCTGTGACGTACCTGGTGATGCCGGGTATCTTCACTGCAATATAACACTAAGAGAGGGTGTCTTTTACGTGAATGGGTCCTAGGATAAGTCGGTGCAACGTTGGGGAAGTTATTCATACATAGAAATACAATTATGACAAGATTTATTTTAAATCAAAGTTACTATTTACATAATCAGACACCGTTTTTATACTCCGCCTTGGTACCAAGATTAAGAGTAAAATACAACTTTCATACCTTCGGGGCCCCGTTTGAATACCTATGAGGTTCGTCGAGCCGCTCGTGCCGACAGGGTTGTCGACCTCTGCTACTGCTGCGGGCCGTCGGCAGCAGATGGCGTGGTGATCATCCACGGCTGATGCTCCAACAATTCTTCCCCGAACAGGATCTTGATACCTCGGCTGCGCACCTTCCTCGAATCACTGTCCATTAGTGGGTTTAATTACACGACCCCCGCCTACTCCGTATACTGGTCACAGTTCTGTACCGCACGCTTTCAAGAATGTTCCCTCCGCACCAACTAATAAGAGCGACGTCAATTATTTTACCAACACTAATCTTTTACTATACTGATACTTCTAATGTTCTGTTTACATGTCCATTACTTTGCGATTCCTAATCACATAACTATGTCGCGTATTACATGCGTCCATTCACTAGCGGAGAGCCCTCGCTACACGTCCGCACTGGTCGCCGCTCTGCTAACGTCTCCCTTCGCCGGCCGCACGTCGGCACATCCTTCGGCGGCGGCCGCCTCAATCCAACTAACGAACTTTTTGCACGTGCGCGCTGCCACGCTTGTACCCGCCGTTCTCACGCTCGCCTCCCGGCGGGCACCGGTGGCGGCAGCGACCGTTGCCGGCTACCCGCTGCTCGCAGCGCCCGGCGCTCGCACCGCGCAGTCCAGAATAGCTATTGAATTCTTACACTAATGATTTAATTAGTGTAATGAAACACATATTCTGGGTTTCAATATATATATATATATATTGTGACATACCTGGTGGTGCCGGGTATTCTCACTGCAATACAACACTAAGAGAGGGTATCTTTTACGTGAATGGGTCCCTAGATAAGTTGGTGCAACGTCGGGGTGGTTAATCATAAATTGAAATACAATTATAAACAAAATTTATTTTAAATCAAATTTGTTATTTACATAATTAGACGTTTTTATACTCTGCCTTGGTACCAAGATTAAGAGTGAAATGCATTTCTCATACCTTCGGGGCCCCGATCGAATACCTATGATGTTGGTAGCGCCGCTCGTGCCGACGGGGTTGTCGACCTCTGCTACTGCTGCGGGCCGTCAGCAGCGGATGGCGTGGTAGTCGTCCACGGCTGATGCTCCAGCAATTCTTCCCCGACCAGGGTCTTGATACCTCGGCTTCGCACCTTCCTCGAATCACTGTCCGTTGGTGGGTTCAATTACTCAACCCGCGCCTATTCTGTATACTGGTCACAGTTCTGTACTGCACGATTTCAAGAAGATTCCCTCCGCACCAACTAATGAGAGCGACATCAATTATTTTACCAACACTAATCTTTTACCATATTGATACTTCTAATGTTCTATTTACACGTTTGTGATATACTACAGTTTCAGATATTTCCACAGTTGCGTTGCCTGTCGACTGTGTCCATGTATTACTCGCGAGCTCTCGTGACACGTCCGCACTCGTCGCCGCTCCGCTAGCGTCTCTCTGATTCTCCTAACGAACTTTTTCCTGACCGGGAGCACGCCGGCCACGTCCTGCATCGACGGGCGGCACGGCTCGACTGCCCCAAACGGCTGCTTACACGTGCTCGCTCCCCGCTTCTAACCGAAATTCTCACGCTGCTCGCGATGGTGGCACCGGAGGCGGTGGCAACCGTCGCTGGCTGCCCGCTGCTCGCAGCGCCCGGCGCGCCGCGCTCGGCGCGCTCACCGCGCAGTCCAAAATAGCGATTAATTTCTTACACTAATGATTTAATTAGTGTAATGAAACACATATTCTGGGTTTCATCACCCCCCCCTTTCTTTTTTTGAATTTTTTCCGCTTCTGGAAAAATTCACACTAGTAACATCGTCACTGCCGATGGTTGCACTCGTTTGCATATTGCTCGACGCCCTATATACACTTATAATCTAAAATCGAATTAACATGTGATTACTTATATTAACACTAATCTTGCACTTATTTACACTTCACTATTTTCCATCCATGTTGAACCAGGTTTCCGATTTGAAGCTTGTAATGTCCTACTATGTCTTGTCTCTTGTGCGACAGTTCATCCCCATTTTGCTGACATTGATTTCCCAAGTCACAGTTGTAGGACATAGCTTCCAGCGTGTTGAACACATCTTGATAAGTATCATCCCATTTCCAGCTGCGACCTCTTCTACGTTTGTACCAATAGTTGACCATACCATCACTCTTCCCTCGCCCCTGACTTCGCTCCATTCTTGACCTGCCTACATCTCCTTCATTCCCATACTTTGGGGCATCTGCAAAGGTGAATTCGTACCCCTCCAATATCTTCAACCCCTTTCCTAAATCGGTATGATCTGCTCTGCCCAGTATGCTCTGCACGGTGACAGGATACTGTCGCGTTGACATGCAAATGATTCCTTGATATTTTATAGGAGCAAATAATGTTTTTGGCTCCATAACGCTCTTCGTTCTGTATTCACTACGACTTCCCGTGATGTAGTTGTAATGGCTATTCCTCTGGTCGCTCTTGATGTTTATTTGGGTTTCTTCATTCCACTTTCGTACAGAAATCTTGTTTTCAAATTCCTTCAAAAATTTCGGAAATATACCAAAATTCTCTGCCCATGTCCTGGCGTTCTCTTCTAAAATTGGGTGTAATAACTGGATCTTGTATCCTTCCAATATGTTGTTTAATGCTAGGTGCCGTTCTTCTGCTCGCAGAACTACCTTAGGGTTTTCCGCCCCATCTCCCAGAGATTTCATCGACTTTGGAGGCATAATTGGTGTCACCCCATACTTGACACTTGGCGACATTTTCCCGTCTTCTTCCTGTTTAAACTCTTCTTGTACTCTTTTCTCTTCGCACCCTTGTATATTTTCCACGATTTCTTCTTCTACTATACGCTCCATTTCTTCTATTTTCATTTCCATTTCTTCTTCCCTTATTAACTTCAATTCTTCCGTTTTCACTTTCACTTTATAAACATCCTCCTCGGTCTCGATTTGGACCTCCACCGTTTTGCCCTCCGCTGTCTTGACTTCCTCATGGATTTGGTTCGTCATCCCCTCGTTTCTATCTGTTATCGCTACCCTAGCATCTACTTGATGGCATGATTGAAATTTTAGCACCTCATCTTTCCTATCCAGTTCCTCCGCTTTCCCATACGGTTTTTCGCATATTTCGATGAGCTTCCTATTCCGTTCTTCTGTGATTCTTCCCATTTCTTCTGCCGGCTTCTTAATCTGTTCGTCAACCACCTTCCCGTTCTGTTCTTCTATTAGTTTTCTATTCCGTTCCTCCGCCTTCCTATTCTGTTCCTCCTCGGATCTTTTCTGTTTACCTAATTCTTTGCTCTGTTCTTCCGCAAGCTTCTCAATCTGCTTCTCCGTTTGCTGCCTCAGCTGTTCTTCTAATGAATCTTCTGCCATTACGCCCGTACACGCTTCGTATTCTTCGTCCATCCCCAGGTCAAATCCTACCGCCTGGCTCCCCAGTTCTACCACCTGCCGTTCTAGATCTATATTTGCTCTGTGATCGACCAGAAAATCCGTCCCTATGATTACCGAATACAATAATTTTTTGACTACCAGGGCCACCATCTCGTATACTTGGTTGCCAATCCTGGCTTGAAACATGATTTGTTTTGTGATGGGGCTTGACTTCTTCTGAGTTGCCCCAATCACATACGCCCTATTCATAGGCAAACACATTACTTCTTTTCCTGTTGCTTTTAACTCCTCATACATTTCTTCTGATACTACTGTAGTCGTGCACCCTGTATCCACTAAAGCTTCTTTAATTATACCTTCACATTCTATCGATATCGTGGGACATTTCCTGATTCTGACCGCTGAGTTCTTACATCTCCGCCACGGTTGGGTATCGTAGGTTACCGGCTGCATAGCGTTTATGGAGACCGCGTTTACGTCATCGATTTCCGCGTCCGCAATGGGGCCACCTATCACCGCGGACTCTATTAGTTTAAATAGTGTCCTTGATCACTACTTGTGCTAGGCTGTGCTAATCGGTCGGGTGCATTCCCGCCCCCGCCTCGCGTCTCCGTACGGTTTGAATTAGATCTGTTCCAGTCCGGTCTCTGGTTCCCCGGCTCTGGTCTCCATCCGTCTCCCCCTCTTCCGCGTTGGTTTCTCTGGTAATCATTGCTCCTATCATTCCCTTGCCCCTGGTTACGTTCCGATCTAACCATATTAACATTCCCTTCATTTCTGCTCTTTGGTACGCCTGCAAATGTCAAGTCGTACCCTCCTAACACATTCTGGAATCTTTCCAGGTCGGTGTGCTGCACACTACGTAAAAGATTCTGCACCGTAACTGGGAACTGTCTTGTCAGTACACATATTATTTCCTGATCGCTCATCGGTGGGGATAGCGTTTTGTATTCCATAATACGCCTTGTTGCGTATTCCCGCAAACTTCCCATTGACTGGTTGTAATGATTATTCATTAAGCTGATTTTAAAATTAATTTGAATTTCCTCATTCCAATACCGCTCAAGGAATCGATCTTTAAATGCCTTTACTGATTCGGGAAACTTATCAAATGTATCGGCCCATATCCTTGCATTGCCTTCTAACATTAAATATAATAATTGTATTTTACACCTTTCCGAAGTATTGAGAACATCTAGATGTCTTTCTGCTGCCTTCATAAATATACATGGATTTTCTTTCCCGTCTCCTGAAAATTTTAGTGATCTTGGAGGGGTAAATGGTACCGTCCCGCTTGCTGCAATTGGGGATGCCTTGCATTCTTTTATTTGTTCAATCTCTGTTCGTAGTAACACAACCTTCTCTTCACATTCCCGCTTATTCTCCTGCATTTCTTCCTTGACTACCGATTGTATCCACTCAATTTTCTCGTCCTGCTTAGCGGTTCTATCATCTAGTTGTTGGAATAACTTATTCTTCAAATCCCCCCCCAGACTACTTACTTGGAATTCTAACTCCTTTTTCTGTTTCCCTAATTCTTCGGCAGTCCATTGCTCATGACTTTCTACCCGCTCCGTGATTTTAGTCATCTCATTCTTCGTTAACTCCATTTGTTCTTCAGCGCGTCCTATTCGCCCCCCTATTGCATCTAATTTCCTATTCTGTTCTTCTGCCAACTTCCTAATCTGTTCCTCTGTGAATAATTTCTGTTCGTCTAATTTCCTGTTCTGCTCTTCTGCCAACTTCCCAATCTGTTCCTCTACTTTCCTATTCAGTTCTTCAGCTAACTTCCTGTTCTGCTCCTCCGTGAATATTTTCTGTTCATCCAGTTTCCCATTCAGTTGTTCGAACATCTTCCTATTCCGTTCATCTGCCTTCCTATCCCGTTCTTCTGCTTTCCTACTCTGTTCATCTAATAACTTCCTATTCTGTTCTTCTGCCGCCTTCTTCTGGTCTTCTGCTAATATTTTCTGTTCTTCCCGCATCATCATTATCATCTGCATTATGTCTAACTGGTTATCTTTCCCACCCCCCAGGTTCGGATTTCTTGTTGCCTGGATCATCGGTGTTGATGTCACTTCTACCTCTTTATTAAAACTATCCCCTGACGTGTCGTCCAACCGGCTCCCAATTCCACTATCCCTGCTTTCTGATGACATGCTATTATCAATTCCTACACCTATCTCCCCTACTTCATCCGCCTTCTCTTCCCGGTCCAGCACTGCATTTTGCGCCTCCATCCTGTTGCTTTGAGCTGTCCGATCGATTCTCACTACACTAAAATACCGCACAAATTTTCCACTTGCCTCACCTACCAACGATACCACAGTTATCCTATGAATTAACTATACCCGCCACAATACTGTATATTCTTCGCGAATGGTTTAATTCACTCCTGTTTCAATTGCTAATTAATGACGAACAACCCTCATTCACCACCAAAAAACAATAACACTAATTCAATAGCCATATACATTTCCACTCACCTACCAATGCATAAACATAATCCTTACAATACATAATATTATTACCATTGAAACACATATACACTGCTAATAGACTCATTAATACTATTACACAAAAATGCTTTCAAATTATAATAAATCCCTTATTAATTGAAATTACTTTTCAACGCACTTATTGCTATATTATGTACATAATCATCATTCACATTTGCAGGTCATATCTCCTCCCTGAATTTTCCTCAATAATATCATATAGATATTCACAACAAACATTCACACTGCTGGTATATATTTCCCAACCTGGTATCTTTTCTAATAAATTCCCCACACTTTACCATCACCAATAGATAGTGCACTACTGAGTGAATGTTCCCAGCAAAAAAAACAATTTTGTGCATAATTTGTACAACACTATTAACCACCTTTATATTCTCATAAGAATTATTACTACTTCCCCATTTCTTTGATTTCCATGTTATAAAAAATTGCCAAGCAGTTCAAATATTATTAATATGTCTTACAAAATTTGGAATTCTATTACATTATATTATTTGTAGCCTGTACATGTATAGCCTTCATAACCTCAGTAACTACAATATTAACTATATATTGGATGCTCACAAATAATTGCCTATGTCAGCCCGCAATTAATTACGCAACAACATTTTTGTAATTATCAACATTTCATTATGCTTACTTGACTTGTGCATGTTTTTGCTAACACATGTATTGTTATTTTTTTTTTGTACTCTATAATAATACACTTTGCACTGCCTGCTTCTCATCTATACCCTGCATTACTATACATCAATTACATGTACATTATTTTCCAACATTTCACCAACTTTCCTAAGGCCACATTTCTTAACTATACGTTTTCCACTTGTTCGGGCGCCAGCTGTGACATACCTGGTGGTGCCGGGTATTCTCACTGCAATACAACACTAAGAGAGGGTATCTTTTACGTGAATGGGTCTCTAGATAAGTTGGTGCAACGTCGGGGTGGTTAATCATAAATTGAAATACAATTATAAACAAAATTTATTTTAAATCAAATTTGTTATTTACATAATTAGACGTTTTTATACTCTGCCTTGGTACCAAGATTAAGAGTGAAATGCATTTCTCATACCTTCGGGGCCCCGATCGAATACCTATGATGTTGGTAGCGCCGCTCGTGCCGACGGGGTTGTCGACCTCTGCTACTGCTGCGGGCCGTCAGCAGCGGATGGCGTGGTAGTCGTCCACGGCTGATGCTCCAGCAATTCTTCCCCGACCAGGGTCTTGATACCTCGGCTTCGCACCTTCCTCGAATCACTGTCCGTTGGTGGGTTCAATTACTCAACCCGCGCCTATTCTGTATACTGGTCACAGTTCTGCACTGCACGATTTCAAGAAGATTCCCTCCGCACCAACTAATGAGAGCGACATCAATTATTTTACCAACACTAATCTTTTACCATATTGATACTTCTAATGTTCTATTTACACGTTTGTGATATACTACAGTTTCAGATATTTCCACAGTTGCGTTGCCTGTCGACTGTGTCCATGTATTACTCGCGAGCTCTCGTGACACGTCCGCACTCGTCGCCGCTCCGCTAGCGTCTCTCTGATTCTCCTAACGAACTTTTTCCTGACCGGGAGCACGCCGGCCACGTCCTGCATCGACGGGCGGCACGGCTCGACTGCCCCAAACGGCTGCTTACACGTGCTCGCTCCCCGCTTCTAACCGAAATTCTCACGCTGCTCGCGATGGTGGCACCGGAGGCGGTGGCAACCGTCGCTGGCTGCCCGCTGCTCGCAGCGCCCGGCGCGCCGCGCTCGGCGCGCTCACCGCGCAGTCCAAAATAGCGATTAATTTCTTACACTAATGATTTAATTAGTGTAATGAAACACATATTCTGGGTTTCAATATATATATATATATATATATATATATATATATATATATATCGTTATAGTACACTGAAATTCTTTGTTTTTTAATACAATTTCGACTACTTATATTTACGAAAGATCATAGTTATTTTTGCATTTTTTATTTTTATTATTTCGTATTTCAACTTAATATTCTTTCATTCAAGTATTTATTATTCATAACATCGCACACATATACAACAAAGATGACAAATCAAAGAGTGAACAGAATAGCATAGGTAGAAGTGCAATTATTTCGGGAACTGTTTCTTGAAGGTTTTTCTGCCGCCATAGGTTCAAAGCGCTATTTCTCTTCCCATTGACGTTTATTGGGAAGCGCGCGTATCTCGCTTTCCCGTTCCCGTCCTCGCTTTCGCGTTGCAGATTCCGATGGGGAGCCATTGTGGAGCGGCCTTTCGGACTTGTCACTTACGCAATATCAAGTCTATTATGCTTAGGCAGGCATTGTGTTGGTACTAAAAAACCTGGACCATTGTACTAGATCTGAAAATGATGTAGGAATACTGTGAGTTGCCGATAACCCATTCTCGGACCTGCTGTCAGTAGCAATGATAAGTGAAAGATCTTCCATCAGAAAAAGAAAGCATAGTTTTTGCTGTATTGCGTGTGAAAAAAAATTAAATAATCTTCATTTATTAATTAATGTGGTCTATTTTGTGTCTGAGTAAACATTCCAATATTATTAAGCGTTTATTAACCATCACTAAGGCTGCATAGGATTAAATTGCCCGGAATATCAGTTTAATTTTACATTCGAATTCGAAATTCTCCGTGTTTCTGATCATCCCTGAAGCGAAGTAGAGTGCCAACAAGAGTTGAACAACCTAACGTTTATTACATGATCCAAAAAGGACTCATTTGTAGATTACTGTCCAAGAAACATTACTTTAGCTGGGAGCATTAAAGCCGGATTTCAAGGATCTACAACTCACCTTTTCCCATTTATTCACGATGGTAAGATGTGATGTAGCGAAATACTCGTATGTGTAGCAGATTGACTATTGCTTATAAGCTTGCTTGGGCCTATATGCTTGTTGCCTATATTCTTGTTTGGGCTTATTATGAAGATTAATTATTACAGATATCAATTTCAACCTAAAAATCACAATTGAATAACTAAGAAAACTGCAGAGATATTTTTTGCCATGGGGCGTCAGGTAGTCGTCGGCGTCGCTCCCCTGTGGGTGGCCCTCTAGAAAGTGTCCACTCTTCTTACTGAAGTTGAAAGAATGTGTTTTGTATTCCAGCATTATAAAAGAACCTTTTCTGTTGCAAGAAATCGTTCATAATTGGGCATTTTACGGCACAAATGATGACGTATTAGATTTTATGTCACGAATGATTGCGTCGTCACACATTCAGCCAATCGTAGCGAGAGAATCGGGGGGAAGTAGAGCTAAACGGTACAGCCGACCACCGTTTACTCGCACAATGTCAAAAACCCGAGTCGTCACAGGGAAGTTGTTTCGCAAAATTAAGTTTGATTCTCTTATAAATGTATAATGCTGTTATACAAAAAATATAGAATGCAACTCGTTTATAATGTTGCTTTATTACATTCGTTCAAATTTGAAAACTCGCTCCTCCCTCGCTGTTTTCAAAACATGCACATACTCATGCAATAAAGCTTAACATTATTAACTAATTGCATAAATTACTATTAACACTACCCATATAAAAATATTTATTCAAGACCGTCTAGAAAATTATGCACTCTTACTCTGTAATCGGACATGAAAGTTCAAATTTTTTCAACATCAGTCTACCAATACACCAAAAGTTCTCTCCGTAATAGTAGTTTAATTAGAATAATTGAAAAAAACAAATTCACACCTATCCCTGTACAAAAAAATCTGTAGTATTGTCTCGTGTTCGTCAATTAAACTTGTATATCCCACGGACAACGTATACCATTGAGGTCTCGAATAAAATATGGTTCGCAATTTGGAAAATGTGACTTTCCATGACAGATCGGGATTTGCTCTACCGGCGAAGCTCTCTCGTCGAGTCAAGGAGACATCCACTTTCTTGCAAATGATTCATTGGTTAAGGATTCCGGGTTCGTCAACTATTAAGGTCATTATTCCCATAAGTATCGTGCACATTTATCGCGGGAGGTGTCGGTGATATTCCCCGCTGGCTGACGAGACCCGGCGCCGGCTTCCTTTTGACCGACGTCGGCATTCTGGGATTTTCCCAAGCTATCTCCCGCCACAGAGCCACCGCCCCAGTCGGGCCCAACTTTAGGCTCCTGACTGGTCTTCTGACATATGTGGTAGTGTAGTGATTATAAGTAGGGCGTGAGGTTTGACCAAGAAGGATGAAGGTAACATCGCCCGCGGTATGTGGATGACCCGTTTTTAGGGTACTGTTACGGCATTCGTCTGTGTTGAGCCACGGAAAATACCGGTCAGTCTAGCCGGCTGCTAGAATTCTCCTTGCCTTGTAAAGTAAATTAATATTTTAATACACCAAATTTCATTAATTCAAAACCTATCATTTGATTTAGTATAATTCCGCGAAAGAGGCCCGTTGTCCGGGAGTTCTGCAGGGTTGAGCCGGGTGTAATGGTAAATGCACCTACGTACATATGAAGTACGTATTGCGTAAGAGTAGCAGTGAATATTTCTTTCAAACATGTACGTGAGAGAAATATTACCCTTCAAACATCTAAATTAGGGTCGCGTCTGGAGCAGGCGCCCTGCTTATCTTAAGATTTATCTTAAGGTCATGGGTGATAGGGCTCCCCAAACCGCCGTCAACGCTAACACGATCTAGACGTGAAAACAGGAATGTTTGGGAACTTATGAGACAGAGTTTTCAAAAGGGCAAAAGTCCTCTGACAGTTATGTCAGTTTATTGTGTCCAGAGCATGCCGAGTTCTGGCGGGGGTGGCGTAATGGTCTCATAAATCTCCCAGTTTCCCATATAAGGATCCTCTAGCGTTGATAACGGACAGACAGCCCAGAGACTTTGCTGTGTCAACTTCACGCTGCTCTGCAGCTCTACTTTTCAATTAAACTTTATACTTCATCGGACTTGGTCTCTGTACTTGAAACCTCGCTCACCACCATGCTCCTTCAGGGAACTGAGCTTCCCTGCGAACTCAACATTTTTGCATCCTGTACTGGAAGCATTTGTAATTGCCTGCAATCGCTGCTAGTAACAGCTAGTAACACCTGCAGCGAAAGGCATTACACGTGTCACACGGCGTCCTCCATCGCAGGCGCCTCGCCGGGCCTCCCGCACCTGCGCCGATCCGATGCCTCGCGAGTGCCGACCTTGCGGCGTCCTTGCCGGCTGCAGGCGGTTCAGTATTTCGGGCAGGGAAGGCGCGCCGAGCCGGCCGGGCCGCCTACACGCGAGCCTCACCGCCGGCCACGCCCCCGGTCGGACGCGATGACGCGGCAGCAGGGTCAGAGGACGACCTCGATGCCGGCGCTGACAGTGGGGACGGCAGCAGCGCAGAGACAGAGACGGAGAGGAAGCGGAGGCAGAGGAGACGGCGTCGATAAAAACGTTGACAGTGGCGATGGCAGCTGCGGCAGAGGCAGTGGTCGAGTCCCTGACTAATACATAAAAATTATAGTAGATACGGCGGTGCAAGATATGGCAGCAGATAAGGCAGCACAGGCAGAAGAGACGACGTCAACGCGGGCGTTGTCTGTGATGCGGCAGCGGAAGAGGCAATGGCGGTGAGGGTCGTAAAGATGAAGATAGAGACGGAAGGAGAGGCGGCAGCGGAGGCCACAGTAGACGCAGTCGACAACAGCGTTGACAGTGGCGGACGCGGTGACGGTGGCTTCGGCGGTGGAGACGGCAGCGCAGGGAGAGGAAACGACGTCGTTGCCAGCGCTGGCAATTGGGACCACTGCAGCTGCTCTGCCATTGGCGGAGGCGGTAACGGAGGGGAAGATGGCTCTTAAGCTGGCACTACAATGATCGCATACCACAAACCCAAGTATGCCACTATTTAGAACTATTTAATTGTTAATTAATTACGCAATTATGTTTGTCCTTTAAATTTTTCGTAATTAATGGTGACCTAGCTCAAGATGAAGATGGCACACCACAATCGGTTACCACAATAGCAAATACGTCAGCTTCTAGAACGAATTAATTGCTAATTATTTACGCAAAGTAATTTAATTGCTCTTCAAACATCCGAGTAATTGATAGTGAGCTGCCGGGCGCGTCTTATTTAATATTAAACGTTTAATATTAAAAGTAACATTATTGACACCTAGAATATTTTAAAAATTAAATATTTAATTTTAAAAATTAAATATTTATTGAACGTCTTGGACGTTTGTGTGCAGAATTATTTAAACTGTACCTCTCAAGTAATTTATTTTGGACAATAATAACAATTATGTCTACCCAACTTAAGCAGCGCCACAAGCAGTGGCAGAGGTAGTGGCAGATGTAAAGATGACGGTAGAGACAGATGGTGAAGGCGGCAGCGGAGAATGAGAAGATGTCGTCGACACTGGCGTTGACAGTGATGTTGGCAGCAGCGGACAGACAGTGGTGGAGGCGCTGATGAACGTAAATGCCAACTTCAAAAATGTACTTGAAGTTAGACTTTGGCGCTGCATTCAAATATACGCAATTCGACAATATCATGAACGTTTCTCATTATAACGTTAATTTTAATCCACTGAATATTTTGAAACATTGAAATAATTATCATTTTCACCAATTATTCGGATAATTTTCTCCTGAAACTCATGAAATTTGAGAAGTGTAATGTTTTACTTCATTGTAAAATGCAAGTATAATTAGAAAACATTGAAGAAATAAATTCGCAAGTTACATTCTTACAAAGATTGTTCATGATTGGCAAGATTGATAAGTATGTACAATTAATGAATGGTAACCGTTAAAAAATGGTTATCAGAGTATTTCTTTAAATTTTATTCAGCATTTCATAACAACAATAATATATTTCATCCGAACATTCAGCAGTGAAAACACAGGATGAAGAATTACAATACCATTTATATTTTTTTACCAAGTAAATTTATTTCACAGTAATTACGTATGGGTATTTTGCCGAGAAATCGGAATTTACACTGTTGTTCAGATGTATATTATAAATTATTGTAATCACAATCTACTGTAAATTATTGTTTTCACAATCTACTCCATCCTTCATAGAGAGAAAAAGAAATTCATCTATAATTTTCCCAACCTGCTTCACTGCATTTTTCCAGTTTGTAGGAGACACCTTAATAAATGTAAGTAATGTATTCATAATACTTTATTCAATTTAAGGTATTGATCATCATTTTACTTGTGTTATATTTGTCAATTAATTTAGTTAACTAAGATACCTGCTGTAAAGCCTACTTTCAAGCATTTCTGGCCTTTTCCATTCCTTGCTTCTGCCGTAGCTACCGTCACCACTGTCAACGTCTTTATCGACGCCGTCTCCTCTGCCTCCGCTTCCTCTCCGTCTCTGACTCTGCGCTGCTGCCGTCCCCACTGTCAACGCCGGCGTCGAGGTCGTCCTCTGACCCCGCTGCCGCATCGTCTGCCTATCCTACGTTGTTTCTTTAATTTACTTTTCGCTATCACCTTTCCTCTTATTATTGTGGGATATTTAGTTTTTTTGTTTTGCTTCATTTCTGGTGTAGAGTGCAATGCAGCTTCAAGTTTACTGGTTACGTACTCTATTGCTTTAATTACGACGAAAGCAGTTTTCAATGGTAGATTAGCACTGCTATTATTAATTAGCCATTCTGAGAAGTATTTTTAATCCGTTGTCTTGTTGTGGATTGAGATTTGCTTGTTATCTTGAATAATGAATAAGTTAATGACTATGACTAACTAGTGAATGATGAAACGATAAATGTTGAGACCAGTAGGTGCGAATGGAACTTTGGTTTACTTCCTTTCTAATAAAGAAAAATTAATTCAGAATCAAATCAGAAATTTTGTAAGAGACTTGTGTGCAGAATTATTTAAACTGTACCTCTCAAGTAATTTATTTTGGACAATAATAACAATTATGTCTACCCAACTTAAGCAGCGCCACAAGCAGTGGCAGAGGTAGTGGCAGATGTAAAGATGACGGTAGAGACAGATGGTGAAGGCGGCAGCGGAGAATGAGAAGATGTCGTCGACACTGGCGTTGACAGTGATGTTGGCAGCAGCGGGGACAGCGCTGTTGTGGGTAGACCAGCAGAGTATGTGATTTATATTTTGTTTATTATAGTTTTATATAGAGATTTACCTTTCGGTGAGGTTTGTCTGGAGCCCCACACAGAATGTTTTTGATCGTAGTCGCCGCCGAAAATAAATCATGGTTCATGGTTCAGAAAAAGCTTGCAAATTGTGAATTCTGAATTTTATTTTGGAGGACAGTATATAGCTGCAATATTATTTTTTGAATGCATCGCTTACTCGAATACATGTTGCCTGCAAATACGTGAAGCTATATTGAGGATTTAAAGGATGCTTAATTTTTCCCGAGCAATTATGGGTGTTCCTCCATGTACTGAACCATCCAAATGATTTGTGTAATATATGTTGTAACCTTGAAGTGAACAAAACCTTTTATTGGTGAAATGAGTTTCTCAAGAGATGATAATATCTGTATTTGTTAGCTGAAGGAAACACTTAACATTATCTTGGTGTTGTAACAAGCCATTGGCGTTCCTGATATTATCTTATATGATTTGTTCGTACTTTAGTTAGCCGATTTGACACAAAATTTAAAAGTGCCCTAATTTGTTCTTCTTATCTGTTGAGTATATGTTCCGTCCACGACACAAAGCCCTCACGCAAGGTGGGTGGTCCTCCCTCCCTCCGGAGGCAGCCGCTCCCGCAGGGTGCGCCCGCCGAACCCACGCCGCTCCCGCGCCGCCGGACCCTCCTCCGAACGGCGCCCCCTCCCGCTTTCCCGAAGGGCCGCAGCCTCTGGCTTGCAACGCCGCTGGCACTCGTGCGTGGAGAGTCGGGCGAGAACCACCACTGCGAACGGCACAAAAGCCATACCGCAGGCCCAGCTCCTTTGTGTTGAGCAGTCTCCGTGCTCATGAAGAGAGTATAACTCAATGCGCTTCGCGCACGCAAAACACTGCCTTCGGCACATACATTAGGGAAAAGTGCGCTACCTTGTCTTCGACGAGCAGCCACTAAACGGGTTGCTTCCGCATGTAGCCGCATGTAGTGAATCTGTCTTCGGCGGATACTACAGTGCGGTACGAGCAGACCCCACTCACACACCGAGACCGTGTGTGCCGCACGCGCTCTCCTGCTGCCAGGGCCCACCTAGGGCCAGATCCGTGGCCAAACTGCTGGACATACTCTCCCCGCCACCAGCGGACTGTGTGGGACGCCTGCGTTCCAGCTTCGCCCGGGAGAGGAGCACCGCGGGTCCACGCATGCCGCAGCCACCCAGCAGCAGGTATTCGGCAACACCGTGTGCCCATGAACGTGTCGTGCGACAAAGGTCACGACGTCACCTTCACGGTGACAATTAAAGACGAACATCCATTTTGTACAATTCATTTGCTTTCATTACTGTACATTAACATTTCATTTATCATATCATCCCATTCACGTAGACTAGAAATCTAAAATCAAATAAACGTATGTGCAATGAAATTCTTGTAACTTTGTCATCCTCCGCCTCCCTTCATAACCAGCGCAATCCCTCTCCCCCCGGGCACCTCACGGCCCGGCGCGGTGTACAATTTACTTTGTATCGAGAAGGGCCTTTCAGTCCGCTAACGCCCCCCTCCCCGTTCCAGGTATTCTTCCCCCTTCTCTGTACAGTATAGTTTCAAATATTTCAAAAGACTGTTGTATTTTTGAAAATAATTGAGTAGTAGAGTCCGTGCTTGTTGCATTACTATTGAGGAAATCTATCTTTTGAGAGTTGTTCAGTGCTTGAGCATAAGTACCATGCTGATGAAAATTATTTATTAAAGTTTGTCTCAGTTGTAGGAAGTTTTATTGATCTGTATTTATCTTGGTTTGTATAGCAGAGTAGTTTGAAACTTGGAGAATTCTAGGAGCATGTGTATATTTTCTATTACGTAATTTTTGATGAATTGCCCATCCTTTCACAGGTTATGCTATTGTGATTCTCACCGCACACTACACACCGATAGGGATGGTTGCAGTAGTGCTTCGTCTGCTCCCAGCTTTGGTAGCGATGGCATTGCACAAGGTCCGCTTTACTCTCGGAGCTTCAATTATTATTTTGGTGTTTCCAAAGTAATATGGTCTAATATTTACATATTGGTCTACAATGGTCCAACGTAGCAACACGAGTGTTGTAACAAACACTAAAACAGCTTTGTTAGTGCTGCTGAAAGTGATTGTGCTGCATGAATTCAGCGCAATTTTTTAGATTCATGCTTTTAATACGGAAAGGTATTTTAATATTACTAAAATTATTACAGTCATTGATGATACATTCAGTTGAAATAACGTTCGTATATTCAAGCAATAAATAGGCGCCAATTAGAAACGGCCATAGATTTAATTTTTAAACCCTCCCACTTAATAATTTTTATGGCAGAAAACTATAAATAATATAGTAAATAAAGTATAATTACTATTAGGTAAAATTAAATAACGTTTTAATTTCGACAAAAAAGGACAAGTAGTTGTCATTTCAGATTTCTGTATAAAAATACTTATATTATTTAATTTCTCTTAACACATTATTAAGTGAATATTTGTTATTATTTATAGGTTTTTAATTGAAATTAAATCTGAAACTCCGAATAAATAAATAAATGTCTTTATTGATGGCGAGGCTCAGGCCAATTAGCCTGCTCTTCCGGCAGACCATTTTCAAACAAATTTAACACAATAGTCAATAAAAAAAGTCATTCAAAGAGAAAATACGTACGCAATTTGGATGAGGGGGTTTTTCACATTGAAGACAGGAATGTAAGCAAGGGAGGAAGGAGTAGATAGAAAAGGGAATACTCTCACAGCATTGATGAAATGAAATTTATGAGTGAGATGAAATGTATATATTTTAAGTAAGGGATGTGTTAAAATTAATGATAAATATATTAGAAAGCTATGAGAATTTATTCAAAATTTAGATAAATTATATTTTCTGATTCAGCAAATTAGGTACAGGAAGGATTGGACGGATCTTGTATAAGTCAGTGAAAGGTTATTAAGTACTACTAAATTTTTCACACAGTGGTTTTGAAGGAGATCAGATTACGTATGTATTATTAAATTTCCCCTGAAGAAGACTAGAAAGGGGAGAAATATCGTCAGCATACGAGCGAAAACGTATCAAGTTCTCTGAGCAAATGGAAAACGTTGGAAAATAAAGTATTTCGTAAGCATAATACTTGTATTTCGAAACAATAATATTAACAATATTAATAATATGAGAATGATTTATAAAACTATTTGGTTTATAAATTAAGTAAAAAGAGGGGGAATAAATACGATCAATTCATATTGTAGGAAAAATTTTCAATTTCAACCCCGTACTAGAAAAGTAGATATTATGGAAATTTAGGAACTGTTTACCAATTAGAATATTCCCAAGACCTGAAAACCCGACCCAACATCTCCCACTCGCATATACTACATTTACTCCTGGGACTGCAAACAAGGAACCATCCAGGCATGCGCCTTAAGCGATTGAGTAAACCCAGGTAAACCTCAATCAGAATGGCGGCTTAAGGCCAAAACACAATACTGTGTCAAAAACACAATACAAGTTAGCAATTTCGGTGCACACAAAATACAAAAAAAGAAACGGAAACATTTTGAATTGAATATTATGTCTTAACAATGGTGAAAGTTGTAAGAATCGATTAACTGTAACAGAAAGATTGCAAATTAGTAAAACACATCTAGACAAAAATTAAAAGCACTTGAATTATATTTTGAATACAAGCACATGTGGGCACGTATGCATATTACACAAGTGAGTTGCACAAATGAGCAAATGCACAAATGCAAAATCACGTACTCATAACACAGGTATGCACACAATTTTTTCTGTAATAAAAGTGATGTAGTATGTGTTGAGACGTTGGTTCTATATAGGTTATTTAAAAACGATTGGAAGTGTACAAGTAGGTTTTAATGACAAATAGCTAGAATACAGAGTGATAAAATTATTTAATAAGGATACAAGTAAATGTGACTTTATGAGGGTATGTGTAAAATAAAACGAAAGTTAAGTAATTAAAATAATAGGATTAAATTTAGAGGAAAGACATAGATAAATAACCTAGAATGAAAATTAAAAGAACAAGCTGAAGGAAACAAAAAAAGATGGATTTTAGTGATCCAAAGAGGTAGGGAGAGAGAGAAAGAAAGAAAGTAAGAGAGAGGGAGAGAAAGGAAGAAAGAGGGGAGAAAGGAAGAGAAAGAAAGAAAGAATATGAGAAAGGATAGAGGATGAGATGAAAGTGTTTGTTTGAAGAATGGAGTAGAATAGTGTAAGATAGGTGCGATTGGGATAAGAAAGGGATTCCTCACAGCGCTGAAACAGCACGGCGTCCAACCAGTTCTCAATATTTGCTTACGAGCAGTGGCATTGTCGTTAAGTAGTATTTTCATGAATCCAGTTTGTGACTTCTTTTTTTAACTTTTGAAATGTACAACTACTTTTTATAGAGGAGGGAAGATTGTTCCAAGCCCGAATGGCAGTAACAATGAATTATTTGCTAAAAGTAGAGGTATTGTGGTGCGGAATACAAATAAGGTGTGACGCTCGGGCACGGTGTAGCTTCATAATCTGAAATCGTTGTGAGAGGGTGGTATGATGAGCGCTGTTTAAAATCTTGGAGAGAAGACGAATGCAGCGAAGTAAACTACTTTTATCAACGGTAAGAATGTTTGAATCCGCGTAAAAAGTTGAAATATTATCGTATTATTTAAGGTCGAAAATAAAACGAATGCATGCATTTTGAGCTACTTGTAATTTACGTTGCCGTTTTAAATTTATGTCAGTCAATAGGAAATCACAGTAATCAAAATGAGGCGTAAGGAGGGATTGTACCAAGATCTGACGAGTTTTTGTAGGTAAAAGAGTTCGCATGCGTTTCAAAATATGCAAACACTTTTTGACAGATTTTATCAATTTGAACATTCCAGTTTAGAGTATTATCCATTTGCACACCTAAATTTTTCACATCGGTACACCACGGTAGAGGAGTTCCATTTATGCAAATTTCAGGGAGAGCAAAAAGTGATAACTTTTTTGGGGAGTTTCTGGAGTCGATTACAAGACACTGAGATTTATTGGGGTTTAGCAGTAGCCCCATTGAAGACGACCAAGAGGAGAGACTATGTAGGTCATCGTTGATTTTTTGAGCCATTTGGAAACGCGAGAAGATGGTCCGCTAATACCCAATTGGAGATCATCAGCATACATGTGGTGACAACACTTTTTTTATTGACTTGCCTATGTCATTAACATAAATAAGGAACGCACGTGGTAATGGCAATGTACACGACTCACTGTCACCGCACAACAACATTTTGCTGTCGGTCAGATAGATAACTGGAGAACCATTTGAGCGTAGATATGGCACATCCAATGTTTTTTAAGTTTGCTAACAAACTATCGTGGTCGACATAATCAAATGCCATGCTAAAATTGAGAAGGACGAGAATTATGATTTTACCGTTGTCCATTGCATTTCTGACGTTTTCAATTACTCAGAGGAGCGCAGTTCCCGTGCTTTCACCAAGTCTACCCTGACTGTTTTTGTTCAAAATACTGACATTTTGAAGGTGATGTTCAATCTGTTTCCTAGCGATCTTTTCGAGAACTTTTGATAATGTTGGCAAGATACTGATGGGACGGTAATCAACAGGCGTCATAGGATTGGCGCTTTTAAGGAGAGAATGGACAAGCGTAGTCTTCCAAGGCCGAGTGAAATTCGCCGCTCATTAGCGAGAAATTTATGTCTACAATTGTTGGGAGTGCTACTTCAGCTCCGATCTTCAGCAACTTTGCATTGAACCGGAGCCTGAGGAGTTTGATTTTAGACTTTTTTTTCTTTTTTTAAAATTCATTTTCTGCATAATTTACAATCTGTTCCTATCGAAACAATAAGCAAATGGTGTCAACAGATACATTTCCGACGTGAACTTTTTATAACATTGAAAAATTTAATTTACAAAATTGGTATGGCAAATCTAAAATACTCTCTCTCCTCAGTCTATACACATGCTCACTGTTATCTAGAAGGCTTGTTGAGAGGTGATTTGGGTGGTTGTACAATCTTCCCTGGTATGCTAGGCTCTTCCTGGCGATTACTTCCTGCAGCGGGACGATGTCGAGGTTTCTGTATATCGTCATGTTTGTCACGTACCATGGTGCGTTGCATAGTTTTCTTAGTGTTTTAGCTTAGAATCTTTTTAGAATTTCTAGATTCGATTTACTGGAAGAGCCCCACAATTCAATACCATAGGTCCATGTTGGTTTGATTATAGTTTTATAAATCTGTATTTTGTTATGCAAGGACAGCTTTAATTGTCTGTTTATTAGCCATGACAATTTGAGGACTTTAAGCTGCGCTTCTTTTCTCTTAGTTTTGATGTGGGTTTTCCAAGTCAGGCGTCTATCCAAATGCAGTCCAAGATATTTGATTGCATCAGCTTCGTGGAGTTCTGTGTTGTTTAGTTTTACTTTTGGGCAGTTTTCTTGTCTTAGTGAAAATGTTATGTGTTTTGATTTTGTTTCATTTACGGTGACTCGCAAACGATGACTCCAATCTTCGATTTTGTTTAGATATTCTTGGAGATGTTGTGATGCGCAGGAGGGGTCTTCATTTGCAGAAAGAATAGCTGTGTCGTTTGCAAAGGTGGCTATTGTAGTTGTTTCTGTAGTTGGTAAGTCTGAAGTTGATATAAGATATAAAAAAGGTCCAAGAATACTTCCTTGTGGCACTCCTGCATAAATAGGTTGGAATTCCGATAGAGCGTCCTGATATATCACTTGAAATAGGCGATCGCAAAGATATGATTTGAGAAGTAAATAGTAGGAGTGTGGGAGAAGTTTTTTTATTTTAAATAGAATTCCTTCATACCATACCTCGAATGCTTGTTGTATGTCTAGGAATGCTGTAGAACAATATAGTTTTTTTTCAGGCTTTGAGAAATTGTGTTTACAATACAATGGGTCTGTTCTATTGTTGTGTCCCCCTCGAAAGCCGAATTGAAAGTCAGGAATCACTTCTTTAATTATAGGCTTGAGGCGCTGTAAGAGGAGTTTTTCAAATACTTTTGATAGGACTGGTAGCAGGCTAATAGGTCGGTACGATGTAACTTCCGTGGCAGTCTTTCCTGGTTTCACGATCGCAATTATTTGAGCGTATTTCCATTGACAAGGATAATGGCTATTTCGAAGTATCGCGTTGAATATGCTTGTTACGAGTTCATATCCTTTACTTGGCATTTCCTGCAACATCTTGCCGGTATTAAGGTCAAACCCTGGACTCTTTGCAGGATGCGTGTGTTTTTTGATTGTTTGTTCGACTTCTCGTCAGTTGAAGTGCTCTTTGGGCAGAGATAACTGTAAAGGCATGTCCAAATATTCTAGCACTTTATTTTCAATAGTACTTACATTTTCTGCTGGTTTGAAAACTGAAGCAAAGTGTTTTGCTAAGCATTCGACGCTTTCTTCTGCGCTTCTTGCCCACGTGCCATCTTCTTTTCGAATTGGTGAGATGTGCTGTTGGGGTCGCTTTAGTTTTCTAGTTGCTTTCCAAAGCGAATAATTAGTTTCAGCAGTAGGTGATAGTGCTTGAATGTAATTAGAGAATGATTTGTTTTCGTATTCCTTAATTTGTCGTGTTAATTGTCTGGCTGCTGTGTTATATTTTCTTTTGTCATCTGGTTGTCGTGTCGTCATGAACATTCGTCGGAGTCGACGTTTTTCTACCACTTTTTGTCTTATTTCTGCGGGATACGTTGACAATTTATTTATTGTTTCTCTTGGTGTTGCGGCCCAGGCAGCGTCTTGTAATGTGTCAGATAGGTTCTGTATTGCGTCTTCGATATTTTCTTCAGTTGTTAGCAGTGCGTTTGCAGATAGTTTATTGTTCACGTAATCGCGGTACTTGTTCCAGTTTGTCTTGTTACTTGTTAGTTTTAGAGGATAGTTTCTTTCAGATATATTTGAACTGATGGTCATTTCTACTGGGGTGTGGTCAGAAGAAAGGTCGTAGCAATATTTTACTTCTACTGTACCAAGATGCACACCTTTTGCTAAGTAGAAGTCCAGGAGGTCAGGAAGCTTATTGACGTCAGTGGGCCAGTACGTAGGTTCACCAGTCGATATAGTAGAAACATTAAGTCTGTTTGTTACTTTAAGAAGATTTCTTCCTCGTAGTGTGTTTAGTCGTGAGCCCCAATGCTGGTTTTTTGCATTGAAGTCGCCTCCAGCTATGAATCTTTATCCTAGTGTATTTATAAAGTCTTCAAATTTTTGTTCTGTTATTCTATGTTTGGGCGGGCAGTATACAGATGTTATCGTCAGTAAAGCTTGACCTTCTGTCACCATTACAGATGTTGCTTGTATTTATTCAGTTTTATATTCGTTCATTTCGTAATGTTTGATTGTGTTTCGAATTATTATAGCAGTTCCTCCATGCGCTGTACCGTCCGGGTGCTTGGTATTATATATATCATATCCCGGTATCTTTAAGTAGGATTTTTCAGTGAAGTGAGTTTCGGATATTAGCATAATATCTATATATTTTTCTTTGAGAATAGTTACGAGCTCTCTTCGATGTTGGATTAAACCGTTTGCGTTCCAGAGAATAATTTTAATTCTTGGTGCCATTTAATGCATCTTGGATATTAATGACGTCAGTAGGTTGAGCAAAGCCCCAATTTGTTCAGATTGTTGTTTAAGGATCCTTTCGAACTTTTGGAATGAGGTTTCTATTATTTTGCACAGATCTGTTTGGTTTTGATTGTAGGGTACAGCGTATGTTGAGTTTTGAGAAGATGCTGTACGAGCGAAGGGGTTGGGTTGAAAGTAGTGAACTGGGAGAGGAGGGAAATCTGAGGCGTTTGGCACTTCTTGTTTCTTCTTGTCGATGGTGTCTGTTTCTTTTCTGTGCTTAATACGTATATTAACGTAATTTTGATACACTTGGCAGCCTTTATAGTTGGCTGGATGGCTTCGCGAACATAGCGCGCATGCTGCCGGCTGCGTTGCATCTTTTTTGCATTCGTCTGTGAAGTGTTCTTCACCGCATTTCACGCACCTTGGAGTTGCTTCACAGTATTTTTTCGTGTGACCATACTCTTGACAGCGATGGCATTGCACTGGAATTTTCTTTTTGTGCAGTGCTTCAAATTCTATTTCTGCATTTACAAGTGTGTCGATATTGTAGATTTCTGCATTGTTTGCACTTGGTTCTAAGTCTATAAAAAAGAGCGATAGCGGCTTTTTGCTTACTCGATGAAGTACATTGTGAATGTTACGAATGGTGTGACCCTTGGATTTGAGTTCAGCTTTTACTTCTTCTATGTTTGCTGACGGATGCAGGTATCGAAGCACTACACGAAATGCTCTATCTTTCTTTGGTTGATAAGTGTGGTATTTGGCCTCGGATTCGTCAAGTTGCTTAATTATTGCTCTGTAAGCTTCAATGGTTTTCGGTAGCACTTTTACATCCTCGCTGTACATTTTGTACGTAAAATCCTCATCTTTTACTTGTAGTTTAAGAAATTCTATTAATTTTGATACATTAGTAACACTTTGCACGAATATTGGCGGTATGTTATGATCTATGGGGGGCTTTTTAGGAGTTTCAACTTCTGATTTGTCTTCTAATACTGCATATTGATTTTTATGCGTAAACACTGGTGCACTAACATTCGAGGGTGTTGGTATGGGCTGGTCACTGTAGGCGTGTTTTTTCCCTTTTCGAGGTTGTTGCCACTCTAGGGTACTCACGGTTTTATTTGAGGTTGTTTCAGACGACCCCGGACCTTGTAGTTGTTGAGTCCATTGCTGTGGTTGTGTTCCATGAAGTTCCCAGGGCTGGCCCTGGTGATGTGCTGTATAGAAGCCTGTTTGATCTCTCATAAGTAGTTGTTGTTGATTTATCTGCATCAATTGTGAATCCTGATTCATTAAATATTGATGTTGCTCTAATTTTTGCTGCGCATTTTGTTGTATTTGTAAGTTAATTATATCACTGTTTTGCCCCACGGGGCCACTTGTACCTTGACCATTCACTGGTGTTGAATTAATATCACTGAATTCACTGTGATGATTTAATGCTTCCACTGCTCTAGCGATGTGCTGCCCCGTATCAGGGGAGACACTTGAAAACAATGTCACTACACACTGTACACTGAACTCGTAGAGTTGTACCCTGCTAAACGTAACTCACTAAAGTCGCCCGTGAAGGAGAGCGCTCGGCGCACGTCCGCTCGCTACCGTGTTCAGGCGAGAACTCCAGATTTTAGACTTAAAATGATTTTAGTAACATC
This sequence comes from Gryllus longicercus, assembly GCA_038098605.1. Classification (NCBI taxonomy): domain Eukaryota; kingdom Metazoa; phylum Arthropoda; class Insecta; order Orthoptera; family Gryllidae; genus Gryllus; species Gryllus longicercus. The sequence goes on along the minus strand of JAZDUA010000069.1, from coordinate 3,071,014 downwards.
GGTGGGGTTTACTGACGCGAAGTAGAAAGTGTCTGTAATACTAACATCTGTGCTTCGCAGCGAGGATAAAGTTCGAGATTTTACGAATGGACTTATTGGCTGCCCTAGCTTAACAAAAGCATGATTTAGCGAATCAAGTGGCACATTTATTTCTGTTGAATTTCGAATATTTCCAACCCCTATAGTTCACAGGTTTTTCCAGAGCAATTTAGAATCACAGTTATTTTGAAAAATGGAGTGATAATATTTAATTTTGGCATTTCTCAACTTTTGGGTCTTTGTTGTTTCTTGTTTTCCGAAAAACTTTATACGCAGTGTCCCTATCATGCATAATTTGGCGAATTTCACCGGATATCCACGGAGCTGCGGGATGTGTCACGTGTGACGTCTTTTGTGGCATATGTCTATTTACTAGTCCATTCAACAATTTCGTAAATACTGCTACTTTACCATTGAGCGTGGTTTCATTTTGAACAAGATTCCAAGGATCGAAAATCCATGAGACACAAAGGAATTTGCGTCGAAGTTTCTATAATCTCGATACTTTATTATTTCGGTGTGTATTTGGAACACTTTAGATTACACGATACGTAGATAAGATCATGCTTTGATACTCCTGGAACGGAAAATTGTCCATGAGAACGCGCTCTTTATGGATTTGACACTATGATATGATCTATCTATGTTTCAGTATCTCTTGTGATGTGAGTTGCCTTAAGAGGAAGAATCGTTAGGTTCATGTTACGAAAAAAACGGGCAAAGTTCAATCAAAGATGAATCAGATTTTTTCAGCAAGTTATCATTGAAGTCGCCCATTATAAGAACGTCCTCGTATTTAGTGACACAGGAAGCGAGTAAGTCGTCTAGATAGCCGATATTGCCTGATTTGGGAGGAGAATAAACCAAGAAGCACCTTTTTCTTGAGAGATTAACTTCAGCAATTAAATACCGGTGAAGTGGTCTTTATGATTTGCTGAAGAGAAAATAACTTTGCAGCTAATGTCGTCACGTAAATAGATACCGACACCACGGCCGTGTGCAGCCACGCTGGATTTCCTATCAGATCTCCAGAAACGGTATCCGGGGACTTTGACTGATAATTTAAAGATTTTTTCAGCCATGTTTCGCTAATGAGAAGTGCGTGAAATTTATGTTTCATTACAATTTCCTGAATCTCGGAGTGCTGGCAAAGGAGTGATTGTGTATTTAAGTGCGCTACGTAAAAACAATTTCTAGCGACCAAGGCTGGCAGGGAAGGGGAGTGGACACATGCAGGTAGCGGTGACTGTGGAGTGGGGAGGATACTTTGCATTGGGTACACGGGAAATTCCTAAAACGCCCGCTGACTCTCTATCTAGTACATTTTCCTTACTCCTTTCATTAAGCCATCTTTATCCACTCCTAAGTCATAAGCAGTCGCGCGCGAGAGTGCGAGCGAGCGAGAGAGAGCGAGAGAGGCAGAGAGAGAGAGAGAGAGAGAGAGAGAGAGAGAGAGAGAGAGAGAGAGTAGGAGTTGATGTTTAGAAAAGTGAAAAATTTGGAAGGAATTTAAAGAATGATAGTTAAATAAATGTAAATTTTAAAGTTAATAAATGTAATAAAAGAAAGAATACTTAACTGTTGAGAGTTGCTTTCACAGCCTGCTGCGTGCTCCGGAAATATGGGGCCATCGACTATCTGCTTCTAAACTACCTGTAGATGGGCCCGGAGCGCTCCAAAAGACGTCTTCTCAGCACGAAGGACATGAACAGGCTGAGGACATGAACAGACCGTATGGTAATAAACGGACAATTTTTCATTTAATTATTTTCCATTTACCTTTGCATTTTCTCGGATCTCCTGAAATTGTTGGGCTACCTTGAAATAAACGTATCGAAAATTCGGGTATTACAGAGCTATACATTGTGTTTGCAACTGAAATGCGACAATATTCCTCGTAATTATTTTTTATTATTCTCTATAATATATTGATTTTCTTGTAATTCACAGTCTAACATAACATCAACTTAGCCGAAAATTGAATTAAAGGGTTTAGTAATGCAATTGAAGAGCAACAAAGGTTTTTGGGGGAAACTAATTAGCAAAAAAGATGGGCCTTCGTAGTAATTTTACATTCTCGCTACCGCTTACACAGTAGAGAGAAAGTGTTGTAATGCTGCGCGAAAAACAAATTTCAACTGAAAACCTCTTATTACAGGGCCCTGGTAAAGAAAAAGTGGATAAATCCAGTTGTTAAATTTCGAAAAAATGTCCTCTAACTCACGGTGTAACCAGAATCCATGTTTGTGAGACCTTGATACCGAAAACAATTGACGGCAAAATGTCTGTTCATTTGTCCGTGGTCTGTGAACAACGCTAGCTACTAACAGTTCTGCAGACCTTCTCGAAAATTGATTTTCCCGAGTCGTTTTGACTGAAGTCACGTCCCTTGAATCTTAAATGGATATTTTAATTTCGGGTTGTACTTTATGTGAAACCAATGGGACATTTTCAAAATTTTCAAAGAAATGACTCCATTTTTTATGAAATTTTGTTGATGGATTTTGTAAAAAACGTTTAAAAGAATGGTGCAGGTTTCATTTGATTTAAAACCCTCATTTTTCGAAAAGTCTTGAACAATTTTTCAGAAATTTGAATACTTTTCGCATAATTTGGTGGGAAGTATTGGCATTTTTATTCTCCCATATAAATACGTATATACGTAGTATAAGGAAAGTTATGTAATGCTGCTGAAAATCGAATTGTATTGATAAATGGAAGTTATTCGAAAAAGTGTGGGCCTCTGTGAAAATAACTTCAAATTTCGCATTCACAGTAACGCTTAAACATTTTCTTAAAAACGACTGTAAATTTTTCAATGAAATGTTCCATGTAGGACGCGGGTTTGCTTTTCTTTAATATTCTTAAAGTAATATTTCGATTCTACTATTAAGAAACCAAAAAATGTTATGACCAAAACAAATTAATTTCGTAAAACAGTTTTAATTCAGGTTGCACTACATACTGTAACTTTTCTCGGTGGTGAATTAAAACACACACACGATATACGTTAACAAAGATGTTTATTCGTAAACAATGATACACTAAAATACTTGATTTATTTATAGATATATTACACAGTCCTTGTGTTCTTCACTTGATTATTTTTCATACACACGATTTCATTCTTTTGATTATTTATTTTCACTGTTCACGTCTTCTACACTATCGCACAGTCCGATGCACTGTCCACGGTCCACTGCGCAGACCACAATTCACAGCGCAGACCACAATTTACTGCGCAGACTAGGGTCCACTGCACTGCTGTTTACCGCGAAGCACACTTCACAGCTCATCTTCCACTGCAGACTTCAACCTGCTGACTGCTGTTCCCCTACTGCACCACTGTTTACCGCGCTACAGCTCATCTTCCACTTCAGACACACTGACGGACTGACTGCTTACTACTTCTACTACTTACTATTTGACTACTTAGTTGACTGACTTGCGGCCGCCGGCAGCGGCGAATTTACTCCTGGCCGGCGCTCGTCGCGACCCATCGGGAACGTGCGCAGCATTTCTACGCGACTCGCGAATAAACCGAAACGGCCCAGTTCGGGGGGAAGGGGGGCGCCGGCAGATGATGCAATCTGCGCATCGAATTCCAGCAGGTGATGCAATATTCGTTACAATACGTAGAATACCATAAACAACCGTAGTCACAAAAATTGCCAGGAGATATGCAGGAGATTTACCAGATCGACCAAAACCGAAGAGATGTCTAATAACTCTGCCGTGGTCGCGATCCAAAAGCCAGAAGAGACGCCCTTACTCTCGCTGACAGCGTCGTCACTCACTATCACATTCACTCCCCATTCCTTGCATTGTTGCCGGGATGAAATGTGAATTCTACGCCCGCTGGGCGCCGTTTCATACATAGTCCGGGCTAAATTTTCGCCGGCTGGTCCGCCTGTAAGGGCGATCCCGGGGTAAGCCCTGGAAGGGCGGGCCCGGTCGCGCCGACTGAAGCGTGACAGTTGCGCCGACCCCTGCCTCGTATTTTCCGAGGGCGCCGCAGACTCGCGGCTACGTCCTGGTGGCGGTTCTTTTAAAAGAGGCGCGAGCGACCACTAAAAATATGTGATAAAATTTCTAAAAAAACATGTACTTTGGGCGGCGATAGATGGCACCTGGCACGAGAATGTGGTAAGTCTGAATACCTAACTGAGACCACAGTAAATAGAAAAATATAACGGGAAAGTTAGTACCATTCTCTAGCATCACTCGTTATTCTGTGTAAACGATGTTTTACTCGAAAAAGATTAATTCTGATGAGTAGTTTTGTGACCTAAACGATTTTTTTATTCGCCGGTAGTGCGTCAGTCTAGTCTTCTCAAAAGTGGTTTTCTTCAATTTGCCAAAAAAGATACCCTACCGAAAATCCGTGTCCTAGTGAACTGTACAACAGCTGTTCACAACATGTTTTTTCATTTGTTGCGCTGCTTCTGTCAACTTCAACAACGAGAGGGTGGTATTGTCCAGCATTTGTACACATAATGTATACAACCTGAACACTTCTCTACCCTACACACATCGTACACATACCATACTGTGACGTAGTGAAATGAGAAATAATTCAAATAAACAAAATAAAAATAGTATATTGAAAAGTTACAGACTAGATACAATAAATTGCTTAATTTAAACACTCCGGCAACCTTTTCTTTCCAATACCCTGCTTTACCGCAGAAAAACAAGCCACGCGTGATGCGAGCTGTCGGACAATTACCGTCCCGTGACAATTACCGTCACATGGCCTGATGCCAACATTTAAACCGGTCGCCGTCTGGCGGACCGTGTGCACGAAGCACCCGAGATCATCTGGCCCTTACACTCCGGACATCTTGCCCCCACTCTTACACTCCCTGTACCTACGCGTACTAGGCCCTCTGATGTAAACTGAATGAGAACGCGGGCGCAGCTGGCGCCGCGTTAAATAGTTGATGGCTACACCCCCCACCTCACAAGTTCCCTAGATAGGCTCGCCCGCTGTCGCCAGCCTCTTAGGAGGGGGGATACGCCCCCACCACACAAGATTCTCAGGTAGGCTCGCTAGACAGCTTCCTAGGAGTTTACAGCCTATGGTTATTTTTGGCTCTGCCACGCTGTCTGCGTCAAGTGCCAGAGCGCCAAATCCCGGATGTTCAGGCTCAACCCCTTTCTCCCCCGCAGAGCACTTTCACCGACCTAACGGTTCTGGGCCTCGTATTAACGACGCCACAATACTCTGGTTCTCGTGTGTTGCGGCACTTCCCGCACACTTGATGTATAAGTATATTTCAACGCCGCAAATTTCGTTTTTCATTCCTACATTTAAGGGATGATAAAATATGCATTCTGCACACGTTGTTTTTACATTCTTTTCAAGTACATATTAATTTCTTTACATATAACACGAAAGTTGAACTTCAGGTGTGAGACACCCACCGAGATCCGGGAACCAACTACCAAAATCTGGGAAATGCTTTATTTAAACTGACAGTGACTTTATTATTATTATTATTATTATTATTATTATTATTATTATTATTATGTCTTTATTAATGGCGAGGCTCAGGCCACAGGGCCTGCTCTTCCGCCTAACCACTGAATTTACATACATATTCGTATAGAGTAGTAACATTTTAAGAGGAGAGAACAAGCTGAACATTTACGTCTGGGAGAACAAATCTAGAGACCATCTCGGCATACGCCTTAAGCGATTGAGTAAACCCAGAAAACCTCAATCAGGATGGCGGCTTAGGGCCAAACATTAATAGTACTGAGTAAGTTTTACATAGAAGTGAAAGGGAAGTTTCGTGAAAGAGAAAAGAAAAGACGTCCAGGTGAAGTGGTCAAAAAGTAAAAATTATAAAATTTGTGAGGGAGAGGGAAGAGAAAAGAAGCGAAGAAAAGGACGAGGAAGATGTAAGCGAAAAAAGTGAAGTGAAGGAACATTACAGAAAGCTACGTTTGGTTTACAGTAGCACTTTACATAAATATACAATAATTTTAACACAAGAGAAGCACAATACACTATAAGCAAATAACAACAATAATTTTAAACACAATACTTGCAGTATTAAGGAACAATACCAAGAGTGCTGGTATCTTAACATCAATTTTGTTTATGCCAATATATTGTAATAAATATCACGATGATGGTACAAAGATAGCTACAAGTATATTTTATTTGGAACGTCACTAATATTTTTGTATGTTTTATTAACAATTTCATTAGGGTACATAGAAAAATAGTAATACTAATAATTTAGGTGTGAGAGGGAATGGAAGATGATGATAGAGCAATGAGGTATGCGGTAGAATACTGAAAATAGAGAGAAGGAAAATAGAGGGTGTTTAACGGGGGCGGTGACCGGGCGCTTGGAAGAGGAAGTGTGGAGATTGAAGAAGACGTTAACGCTGTTCTTTATGTCGTTATTTCTTACCTATGTGGTTAATTCAGTTTTGAATTTACCGAAAGTATTTGAATGTTTTAGTCTCGCTGGTAATTTATTCCACGCTCGTGTAGCTGTTGTAACGTGGTACACAAAGCAGAGCTGATTCACGAGCCCGATTTAGTTTCAGAGGTTTGAAGTTACTTATGAGGCGTGTTGCATGAGAACCGGTTAATGCTTTATAAAGAAGAAGTAGAGAGTGGAGTAACCGTCTTTTGTCTAGAGTAAGCATACGAATTCTGTCAAAAAATTCGGATACATGGTCGTATTTTCTTAGATCAAAAAGAAAACCTACGAATGCGTTCTGGGCTACTTGAAGTTTACGTTTTAATTTGAATGTCATTTTGGTCAGAAGAAAGTCGCAATAGTCGAAATGTGGCATGATAAGGGATTTGATGAGAGTCTCACGTGTGCTACCTGGTAAAAGTGCTCGCAGGCGTTTCAGTGAATGCATTGAAGTAAAAACTTTACGGCTGGTTGAATCTACTTGCGAGTTCCACCTCGATAACTACACCTAGGTTGTTGACTTCAGAACACCAAGGTAGAATGGTGTCATTTATATAAATATTCGTCGTCGGGTCAACCTCGCGGCCGAGGATCCCTCAGTTTACTATTGCTACCTAAATACCGCAATAGTAACTGGTGACTGCACATGAAGGAAGAACAGGGGGGCTTGTGCTGCATACCCCGCCTGCTGCTACAGATAGACATCCTAGGGTCGGTGGCACAGCTAGCTGCGACGATCGACTACGGGTGCCTATCCTTGAGTAGCGGTTATGAAAGAGGAATAGGGAAGAATGAAAGAAGAGTGAAAGGAGGTGATAGATGATCGTGGACTTTTGGAACCATCCCAGCATTCGCCTTTTATGACCGAGGGAAACCACGAAAACCCCGGTCAGGATGGCCGGCCCGGGAATCGAACCCGGACCTCCCGATTGCGAAGTCAGTGCGCTACGCACTGAGCCACTTCGCTCGGTTATAAATATTAAGCAAAGCAGAAGATGAGATTTTATTCATAGTGCTTTTCGAGCTCATAATCATGCACTGTGATTTGTTTGGGTTTAATTGTAAGCTTAAAGACTACTTCAGGTTCCGATGGTATAAATGCCAAACTGTTAAATAATAGCTTAGATGTGACATACCCAATCATCACCGAAATAGTAAATTTTAACTAATGAGCGGGCAATATCCCTTTTCCTGGAAGACTGCGCTCGTGCATCCTATTCCCAAGACAGCATCAACCAAAAATCCTATTGAATACCGTCCAATTAGCATCCTCCCAACTATCTCTAAAGTACTCGAAAAAATCGTCCGGAAACAAACTGAACGGTATCTTCGAAAAAAATCACTTTTAAACGATCAGCAATCAGGTTTTCGTTTCGACAGGAATACAGGAACCGCGCTACTAAATGTCATTGAAGACGCGAGAAAAGCAATAGATTACAGTAACATAACTATCTTAGTTCTTCTGGATTTTAGCAAAGCATTCGATTCAGTAGATCACGACATCCTGCTCGCAAAACTAAAGATCATGGGATTTGCCCAGCCCACGCGTAAATGGTTTCTTAATTACTTAACTTCCAGAACCCAAAGAGTGGTGTCCGGTAGCCGTAGCTCAAGGGATTTGGAGCTTAACCGCGGAGTTGCTCAAGGCACTGTGGTAGGGCCACTGATCTTCTTAATCTATGTAAATGACGTGGAAAATGCACTTAAACAGTCATCAAATGTATGCGGATGATCTCCAGATATATCTAAGTGGTCACTCCCTCTCCCTCACTCCCTCTCCCTCACTCCCTCTCCCTCACTCCCTCTCCCTCACTCCCTCTCCCTCACTCCCTCTCTCTCACTCCCTCTCCCTCACTCCCTCTCTCTCACTTCCTCTCTCTCTCACTCGGACTTTTGATTTTGTGCTCTGGTTGGCTCAAGTCTATTGCGCCTCAATAATTCCCCGCCAATCACTTTTCGTTTCTGGAAAGTTCTAGAAATGCAATTTTCAATCCAGCTCTCTCTCTGATTTGTTTTGACGCTAACTGAGAAAATGCGTTGTTTCCTCATCCAGCTGTGAGCACGTGTACGTCTGAGATGATTAAATTTGTTTGAGGGTGCCAAAGAGTAAAGAATGCTGAGGGAACAAAGAGCATACTGTGTGTCCACAATCTGCACTCTGCTAGAGTGGAGACGGATGCGTCGGTCTGGGGAGAGTGTGTATACTATGATGTGTTGAACGGGCCTCAACTGGCTGCCTATCTGCGTCCTGAAGGGAACGGGAGGTTGGAGCTGGGTCTGGAGAAAGTAGGAAGGCGCACCATAGCTTAAACAATATACTTCATCTTTGGAGCTGACGAAATTTTTAATAATTTCATAAAATCTTATTTATGATTAGCGGTCTCGGTTAGTAGAATCTCTGTGCCGCCACAAAATATTAATGGGCTTGTACTACATGCAATAAGTTGCTAAAGATTACCAAATGGATGGTTTTGATATTTGTTAAACTTAAGTATTTTACTTCACTTTCTGCTATTTTTTCAAATTTTCACGATAATTCCCCAAAATAATACACATTACCAGTTAACATATTTGAGATATTCAAATAAAATATGCAATCAGGTGCTAGGTTTGATACCAATATGGTGAATGTTTTCTATTGCGTGTAAAGATAATTTCTTTATTAAAAAATTGTTTTATTGGAGTCAGGTTAAGGGGGTCGGTTAGTAGGAGCAAAACGAAATTAAACCATGTCCAGGGTCAGGCGGGCATGCGCATGTAGCGACTGGGCGGCCGCGGGCAACGCTTCGGCGGTTTGGCCGAGGCGCGTCTATGTGAAGCTGCGTAAAGGCAATAGCGCGGCGTCTCTCTGCCACACACGACTTTCTTCCACAACGGACTTCCTTCTCAGCAGTCAAAGGGTTCGGACGCGTCTCTCTCTGCTCCGCCAGGCGACCTCTCGCCGCCTTTCACCGCACGTGCGGCAAGAGCTTGTGGCCCCGGTGGAGCTCAGCTCCCGTGGGCCGGCCAACTGGGAGACCGGGCGGGTCATGCTCGCCCGCTAGCTATCCAGAAGGCAACACGTCGCGCTCCCCGCTACAGCAGCCATCCTCGCCGCCACCGCGGCAAGGGGAAGACACCACTACTCCGCGGAGGAGCATCGTGCTCCGACGGCGAAGAATCCTGGAGCAGCGCAGTGGTGGCACCGCGCCCGGCAGTTACACAGCCCGCGGGTGCCCCCGAAGACGGCTGCAGCGAGGTGCCCCACGAGGTGGTCTTAGCCTTCGCTAGATCGAAGGAAGCGGAGCTCCTCCAGTTTTGGAGTGCGCAGGCACCACCAAACCACTCCCCATCGGTTGGGGAAAGGGCACGCGACATTGAAGCACTCCGAACCCGGCTCCCGTACCGACGAAGAAGCAGCGTGGCCCCGCCACCCCGCCAGAGGCAACGCCTGGGGAAGACGCCCTACCCTGCGAGCAGCTCAGGGAGGGTACAACCCATCCCATCCGGCCAAATGTCCTGGCCGCGCCGGCGACCGATGGGGCGGGCTCGCCCTTGGCACGCTCAGCTCCGGAAAAGCGGCTGCGCACCGAGGGATTAGCGCCCCCTCCAGAGCCGACATGACGCCCGACACCGGCGACATAACAGAACACGACCACAACCCCTCTGACACCCCGCTCCACCGAGGGAAAAAGAGGGGAAGAAAAAGAAGAGCCTCGCCGCCCAGGAAGCTGCCGCCCGCAACGCTACAACCGCCGCCGCGGCTGAGGTGGCGGACAGGAGCTCCGGCAGGAGAGGTAAGGCTCCCACGGACTCCGAAGCGCCCGTTTTGTGATTATATGGACAACAACAGAGTGAACCATGGACCGGACGCCATATGAAACGCCACATCAATACTGCGTGTACCCGCTGCTGGCAGTACAACTAGCCCCAATGAGGGTTGGAATCCCATCGTAGAGGTGGCGTATGGCGTCCTGCGGTACACTGTTCCACGCCTCCTGCACCGCCTCACGCAGAGCAGGCAGAGTTGTCGGGGGAGTTGCAGCACGGGTCAGGCGTTGGCCCATTATGTGCCACACATGCTCGATCGGGGACCAATCCGGCCAGGTCAGTTGACGAACATCGTGGAGAGTGTGTTTCGTAGCATGGGCAATGTGAGGGCGGAACAGCTTGTCCTGTTTGAACAGCGCAAAACCCTTCCGTTGCAAGAAAGCTATCAGCACAACATGCTGGGTGTTTCCAGCGCTGGTCAATGACCACCCCACTAACACCACACACGAACGCGCATTGTAGCTGATGGCATCCCACACCATCCTTCCCGGAGTGGGCCCTAACGGTCACCGAACGCCGCCCTCTCGATGCGTCGATCTTGACGTTCGTCAGTGCTCTGTGGTCGCCTCGAAGTGGCTCTACGGCTATGGCAATGATCGTCTGTCCATCGTCGCATCACAAGCCTAGTGGTCATCAATGCGACGAAAGAACCACCCGGCTTAGCGCAGCCCGATAATCCGAGCTCGCTCAAACGGGCTCAATTGCTTAAAGGACGAACGAGTGCCACGCCGGGACTTATATAAGTCCCGACTAGCCTTATCGCAGTGGACAGCGCCTTTTAAAGCCACGGAGTAGATGACGCCTGCGTTCCGTTTCGTCAAGCTGCCATTACGTCACCGGGTGACAGTCTCCCGTGAAATGTTAATTACTGCTTCTATGGCCCCCCATCACTAATGCTCCTTATCGTCTGCTTGATTGCTTGTGCCATTCCCGGTGTTGCAATATGTTTTCCACTAATATATGTACACACACACACATTGAAAACCAACGCGCTTCTGAGTATCCAAAAAATCAAATTGCGCGGGAACACTGGTACAATTCATGAACACAGTGAACGAAGTACAAACGAATGAGCCCGAGACCTACCTGAACGAGCGTTCGCGCGGAAGCGCAGTCGGCGAGATGCTTCGGAGATTGCGGACAGGTGACGTAGATTGCGGACACTGGCGTGAACGAGGTGAAAGTCAAGATAGATAAAATCGTACTGCATTGAGTGACGTGTTGTAGAAACTGAATAAACCAGTGAAAATAGGCGACCAGAGTACTAAATTTGGTGATACATGGTAGATATTGAGTGCATCATGACTAATTCACTGAAATAATGGCATTAGATAAGGATCTCGTAGCGAAATCAGTCAAATGGTTTCAACAATAGAACAAATTAATTGCTGTTGTAGGGAAGCAAATTGGCAAGGATGATGGCTAGGAAGTATATATTACACTATAACACTTAACTGCATCTTCAAGTGTTAGTGAAAGTGACTATTGAAATGACTAAGTGAAATGACTAAAGTCAATGAACACGTAAATCGGAGAGAAGGAGCGCGGTTGCCACCGCAATGCCAAAGTCATAGTTAAAGAAAACAGATAAGAAGCAAATGGAATGACAATTAAACTCGGATATAATTTATCCCGTGAAACCGCTGGTGCGCGGGTGGGCAATATTTGGAACAGAAACGACAGGCGGGCAGTTGTGACCGGCCACGACGCTTCAAGGTCGGCGAGCGATGGCATGCAAAGACCTAGGCAGCTGCCCCAACTGATGGCAATGAGGATCGGCTTAGAAGACCTATTCTGCAAAATGTTTCAAAACTAGGTTTTGTTTCTATTGAGAAGATAGGGAATGATATTGAGGGAATACATGTGACATAACCAATTCAGGATCACCAAAAATTAATTCTAACTGTGATGATAGTGTGAGTCTTCAACTACTTTCTGTATTATTATCTGTATTTTATAAGAGTAAATGATATAACCTATGGGTTAATACAAGGATAACGAATGCCTTGTCGTAAAAGACGGGTATCTCCCATTAGGTGTTTTAAGAGAAAAGATAACTAATAGAGAAAAGAAATAAGAGAAATGACTGAGGTGCGAGACAATTTTTTTCTGTTCATGTACTAAATTGTAATTAGTCAGGGTTTGAATTGCTAATAGTTTCACTTCATATTTAAATGATTGTAATACTTATATCTTATTCTGTAATAAATTACTTTGCTACGTTGTCTGCTTTTCAATGTCAGAAGTACCACCCCGGGTACATTCACAACACCTGTCACCTCAAAAACCATTAATCATTTGCTTTTGCAAACCTATACTAATACGTCAAAAAATTATTTTCTTTTTTTTTATTTTGCAACGTTTTAGCTAGAAGATCTTGGAAGATTTATCCCTTTTTAGCCCTACTTCATTAACTTTTGAATGTTAGTAACGATGTTATAGCAATTTAAAATTTGTTCCATTTGAAATTTAAAAGTTACCCCCCCCCCCTATCAGATGTTGGGGGTACTCACTCTTATCAATACTACATAAGATTCTTAAAAACACCATCATGTTTTTCACCCCTGGTGCAATTCCACCAGAATTGCGAAAAATTGTGTTTTCTACGATTACAGCGCCATCTACTGGAAAACAAAAATAACATTCAAAGAAAATATACGTATTTTTTTGCGGAAAATCCGAATCCGCTAAAAAATAGGGGTTTCCTTTTAAAATTCACAACTTGCCCCACCCCCACCCTCCGGGTATGTAGGTGGCAGGTCGAGATTGCTATCATCCAATAGGACCCTCTGAGACAAACACATTTTATTCGAAACATTTCTTGATACGATTCTTAGTTTTCAAGATATTTAGTTGTCTCAAGAAAAAACATCACGCTGTTCCTCATACATTCAACCCTTTGTCCACCTTTTCACGTTTCTTGTGAAATGTTGGAGGTCCTCAACTGTTGATCTGTTCTGTATAAACAGTCGAAAAATAGATTAAAAATATATACAGGATCGTGAATTTCTTTACCTTCGGAAAGGGAACATGTGCATACAGAAAATTTCCCAATTACAAAATATATTCTTAAAAGTACACAAAAAATACCCTTTGAACAATAACGAAGTCAATAGAAAAATAAAGTTTTGTGTTCTCTCCTGAGAAAAATGTCAAAACAAATGAAAATCCAATGTCACAATCTGCACAAACACACAATTAAATATTTACACTGACAAGAGAATTTCTGTCTATAACTCCCTAACTGCCATTGACACAACACAAAGTAAGTGAAATCTCCCTCTCCTCTCTCTCTCCCACCAAATGGCTAATATGCCAAGGGCGGGCATTGGCCAGAAGAGTAAGTAAATAAGTAGCGTTCTATTCTTTCTCTCTCTTTACACCCTCTTTTTTCCTAATTTTCTAAGAATATTGGCTAGCACAGCTTTCTTTTCTTAGAAAACTAAAACGGTTATAAACTCGTACTCACAATAATCATATACCTCAGGGATTATTTATCTAATTATTTAAAAGAGTGGGCCTGAAAATTCACCTTTCAATACGAGTTCTCAGCTGATAGTGTTTTTACTCAGGGGAATTCCGGAGAAATGGAGACATAGTTTAATTATTAATAATATAATAACACCACATGTATGCTCATTACTGTAGCACCACAATGCCTAACTCTGTATAATTTTAATTGAACTATTTCCTCTGGCAACTTCTCAATTGATTATACAATATGTCACAGACACATTAATATTTACTATTGGACAATAAAAAAAAATCACATTCCCACTTATACATACAATTATACATACAACCCTTCATTATTTTCATGCTCAGATCTGTGCATTATTATTAAATTCGAACTCACGTTTAACGCCCAGTTACAAAATGATTCTGTTATTTTAATTAATTTAAATCTTACTATGTTCTTGGTCTTAAACAAAATTTAGAAAATCCATTTCTTTTGCGAAATTTCCTTTCCCTTTCTGAAGTCTGCACATCCTGCGACGAACGAATGGACCTCAGAAACTCATTTTCATTAGATCACACATCATTTTGTTCCACACTCGAAAAATGTTTTTTCAATCCCATTTTATTTGTACGAGCTAAATTTCCAATTACAAAGTACACAGTTACGTTAATTTTGCGATGCATGACCGTCCATTACGACAATTTCCTTCGATCTCTATCTGCACATCGGACCTCTAAAACGACTCCTTGCGATCTCCTTCTTGCAAAAAACCTTTTAATGTGATCGTCAACTGTCCGATTGTCTTTTCGGCGTATCGTCGTTGTATCAAACAATCCCATTTTCCGAAACGTTATAAACCCTTGATTGTCACTTTCATACATTAATTTATAAGAAACCATATTCAATTATCACTTTTACTCTTATTTATTAAAAATTCAAGTCATGTAGATCACATGATTTATGTCACTGCAGCTTCGTAATAATGTATTAATATCAGACAGCGATCTTTCCATAATATTCATTTCGTTGCAAACTGTGATCTTTCCAATCCAGTAATCAGAGATCCTTATGTGTGTCACTTACTTTGTCGCCGTGTTATTTATCAAAATGAAAATTTATCATTCTATAGAAATCTAAAGGGCCTAAGCATTGACCAAGCCGATACCGAAAATGATGAGTATTGTGAAAGTCAACAGTTATGGATTACTGATCTTCATTGTTTATGAACAATACTACATGGAATAAAGAAATCAAAAGGAAATAATTAATAATCTTGTAAAAATATTTAATGAAAACAAGCTTGCTTTCACGAAAAAATTCGTTTTCACCAAAAATACAAAAAAAAAAATTAATTAAATTACAAACCTTTCTAAATTTTTAGCTTAACGTTATAATGTCGATATATTCTTGAATTATTTTATGATATTGTTTCTTCTTTCACTAGCCAAGAATATTCATCCCAAACTTTAACAGCTGAATGTTTTAAACAAATAATATGACATATTCTTGTTTTTCTCAAAACAGACTTGAATGGAAAAGTCTCATTTTGAAACTAGGCCCCTCTTTGTTGTTCTTGATCAACGGCTGCTTTTTGATCATGATTTTGTTCACCAGCATTTTTCCAATGCAGGCCAATAGTATAAATTATTCTTTGCGAGTGAATTCTTAATTTATCTTCATCTTCTACCATATTATGAGATTCAATGTTGAATATCTCACAAGTATGTTTCTTTATATTACTTTAATGTAGTACTGTTTCAATCAATTCATAAAATATGTATTTTCTTTCACTCTCAATGCTACACATTTACACCGAGTGTTTGTACGTTTGAACTTGAATCCTGATCTTCCCTTACTCATTTTTTCGGGGTGATTTTACAGCAATTCTGTTGTTTGAAATTACATTATTTTATGTAAAATTGCTATTTTAAAACCGTACAACTTACTCCGAAAATTTTCGAAAGGTAGTCCTGCCATTCCCATCTAGGTGTCAGGCGGCTAGGCGGAGTTCTGATAACAACAATTTCCTTAAAGTAATAAATATATTTTTCCTTTATTATATGTTAAGAAAATAGTTTTTAGGCATAGAAGTAAAATTATGTTCGATTTAACGGAATGAAAAGAAGAGAGAAATTTAATAATATATTCATTGTCATAAACCGCAAAGTGATGGATCAACAAGCACAATATTTTATTCAAGCAGTTCCCAAGGAATATCATCATCATTTCTCGATTCCTCTGAACAGCATTATTGCATCTGGAAATCTCAAAACGCCTCATGTCGCCCTATTTCATAACACAGGCGTGAAGTTGTTGCAGGATGGTGCAGGTGTTGCAGGATGTGACGCTTTCCAGACCTGCTTCGTGGTAGGTCTCAGGAAAGGGGAACCGCCTGATTGGTCGGGGTCCTATTGTGTCGTCTGCCTGAATGTCCGCGACCGTTCGATTGGTTGAACCAGTCTCTTCGATACCCCGTTACCCTGAATGGTAATGAGGCGGGGCGTCGTGGACTGTTGCGACATGCGTCCACGAGAGTTGTCTCGTCTGCGCTAGAATGGCGGTCTACTTTCGCTCGCCCTTTCGTCTAAAGTAGTGGGTTCATCAACCATCAGCTTTCGTAACCCTCACTGCTGCCACTAATTGGAAAATCAAACTTTTGATATAATATCACTTTTGCGGCATCTTGTAAATATGGTTTGTATCACGCACGAATAGTGCTACATAAACAGATCAACATTTTTTAGAATATCAAGTATTCCTTATTTAGAGATATGTTACATGATGCACAGTTCTGATGCAGAAATGTAAAACCATAATGAGCATCTCTCTCAATAAAATATCTCCAATATCTAAATATATCCAATATCTCCAATGTATCTTGTTCATTTACTCTAAAATTTCAAAAATTTCATTTGTCAATCTCTTTTAACTTTGTGATCATATCAAATCTTTAGTATAGTACGTACACTAGTGTTACCATTCTCATCCTGATGTAGAAGCTATTACCGCCTTACTGATTTAGAAAACTATCATTCGACCGCTACTTTTATATGCATGCCCAGTATGGATTAGCGCAGCCAAATCGAATACCAAAAAACCCCACGTAGTCCAAAATCAGTTCCTCCGTATCATCACGAATGCCCCATAGTAGATCTCCAATTCACAACTTTACTTCAAAGAATTCCAGTTAGAACCGAGAACAAACCATAATATTTTGTATTCCGCTACTTCTTCCACAACATCGCAAATATACCCAATCTAACCCCTCTAAGACTCTGCCAAAACCCAATCCACAGAACCCGATCAAGAACAAATTTGTGTTTCATACATTACTCAATAAATTCTGAGATTTCGACTCAAACTAGAGTTATCATATAAAGATACCTCTAATGCTCTTGTGCCGATCCGGTGGCCGAGGTCGCTAAGGCAGTAGTGCCGTAGCGATCTCGTACCGAAAGATCACGGGTTCGAGTCCCGCCTCGGGCATGGTTGTATTGTGTTCGTCCTTTCACCCCTATCATCATCATCATCATCATCATCATCATCATCACCATGTCAGAGAAGGCAGCGGGAAACCACCCTGAGTAATTTATCCCAAGAAAACCCATTATGGGCCACCTAACTTACGTATATGGAAGATAGGACCAAAGAAGAGAATGTTCTTGTAGTAATATATGTTGAAATTTAAGATTAGTAGTAAGTTTATTGTAAATTAATTATAAGTAGATTTAAACAACCATAAGAAATGTTGAGTGTTTTAACCCTGATCTTTGTATTATTCAATCCAAAAGAAAATAATTTTAAAAAAATCTTGGCAAGAACCTGCCCGAGATCCGCGATACCGTCAAGCTATTACCAAATCACATGAATGACATTCATAAGAAAGGTTTTTGAAAAGAATCAGCTCACTCTGTGTTCATGGAATAGGGGAGACTATTTCACTATCGTCTGTATTCAACCAATGAGAATGAAGAATATATTCAAATTAAATCAATCCTAGATGTTTACCGCCATAAATTTATCACTTTGTTTACCTTTTTCTTTCCACTGTTATCACTTTCTTTTCTTAGTTGATGTTATCGATAGCAATTGTTTGACGTCCATAATATCGTATGAGCATCAATATATCACATTGAAATATGTGTCGTTTTGATAATGTTTAAAACTCTGAAATAAAATATATTACTGAAGAGTCAGTGCCGAAAACAGCAAACGAAGCACAGAGAGTGTCTGAAAGCAATTTCAAGAATTCTGTGAAGAAAAAAATACAAATGAACAGCACAAACTACAAATGAAGAAATTACACATAATTTAGGCAATTGATATGCAAAAATTAGATGGGAAAGAGTACAAAGAGTATGCTATCAAAACTATGTGGAACATTACAACCAAAATTATTCAGGAGAATTCTTTAGTGAGTGTGATCAATCCATTAGAAATTGACGAATCCCGCTGCTAATTGAGCTTGTACATCTTCCATTTCAAATACATCCACGGAGAGATGGAAAACTCAACTTCCTGCAACTTTAATAATTGTGTTTTTAATACATTTTCTTGTATGTGACTTTGTTACGAGTGTAATTGTTTTTGAAAGCTTTATTACTGTAAAATGGAAATATAGTTGAAATCAGTTGTGCATTAACCTTATATGACCAATTTAATGTTTTTCAGAATTTTGAAATCCAACTTTGTAATTAAGTTACTTTTTAGTTACTATTTCATTATTGATTAATGAAAACAGATTCATGCTTAGGTTTTTAGAAATTTTCAATGGGACTTATATGTCCTATTGGTCTTTCCGGGTACAACTGAAAAATAATAATATTGAAAAGAAAATTAAATTTTTCTATAATTTTAATTGTGAAACAGAGAATAAAAGTAATAATAATTACACTTATTTTGAATAAAATTTCGAAAAGTAGGGATTAATGAAATGGGTTACTTTGCATTCCTGGCGCATTGTGTGTGTTCTTTCCTCCTTTTGCTACACCCCTACTGCTGCCATGTAACTGCAAACAATTTGTATCGTTGTAAATTTAAAAAAATTCCAAATATCAATTTAAGACGCAAAGTAATGAAGTAAATAATTAAAAATAAATATTTAAAGAAGATAAAAAGTACAGTAAAAATAAAACTGTCGAGATAGAGGAACTTTTTAAAACAGCGACGAGACAAAAAATTCGAAAAGTCACTTGTAACCGCGCATTTGAAAAAATATAAGCAATATAATTAACTAAATAATTTAAAAGAAACAAAAATAAAACTTATAACAAAATACAACACACAGGAAAAAATAAAACTGTCCAAAACGAGGAACCCAATATGCACCTTAGAATAATTTTTAGATTTATTCAGTAAAAAAAAAAAAAAACAGTAAAAACTGTATGTGACGTAACAGCGACAATAAAACGCACAATTCTCGGAATCACTTGTAACCAAGGATTATAACGCAGTATACACACTCTAGAAAAATTGCAGAATGCGCCAATAGAGGGTTAAAACAGCGAACTTTTTGAGGCATATATTAAGTGGGATACATATGTCCCACTAGTCACGAAAGTCACTGTTATCCATATTTTACTTGATAAAATGGTATTCCAGGAGGCAGTGATAACTCGGAGCTCAATGAATGTTTCACATATTTCGATAGCAATATTTGAGTAAAATTTCTCTTTTTCGCAATTCCTGGGATTTTAATTATCCATTCGATTCCTGCATCGTGTTAATTCGTGAAATAGTCACAATAAATACCACTCTAAGTACTGTGATAGCCGATAAATTCACTTCTCGCAACGCGAGACGTGAATTTACTGGCTATCACAGCATTTCGTGTGGCATTATTTATGGTAATTTTTGTCCAGGAATATTCTGTATCGACTAGCGGTTTTGCGCCAAATAAATATAATATCATCCCAGCGACCGGCCTGTTGCCCGTATGTCGGCCGTGGTAAGGTCTCATTAAATTTGGAGAAAGTTAAACGATATTCGAAAGAAAGATGTTTAATAACACAAGTCCCACTTGGTGTTGAAGGAATAAGGAACGTAAAATTCAATTACGATCTATTTGGACTAAGTGCTACAAACATTGAGTGATTGATTGATGATTGCGCCCGCGTCAACTACTATGCTTTTTAGTTATGCAAGTGTAGTGCATTCCTGGTGGTGTCTGTTTCTTCTCCTGATGAAACGCGAGATATGGCACTGACCTACGTCTGTTTTCTGTGTTTCTCTTCTCCAAGTATCTTCCCCAGCGGAGAACCACTCCAAAAGAGACAAGGTCTAAGCTCCCCACTGGTCTCCCGACATGTGTGGTAGGGTAGAGTGTGAATGAAATGGTAGCGGAGTGGACAATGACGGAGGAAAAATCTGCGGGCGGACAGTGTCAATTAGTTTGCTCCAGCATCCGCCTGGGGTTGATGTAGAAACCACAGAAATCTTTCGATCAGAGCAGTCGGCCGCTAGATTTCACTTCCAGTGGCTGAATTCGAACTAACTGTATAGCACAACTGTCGAGTGTCAGCGCTAGTGGGTCGGCCACAAGTATACTCGCTTCTCACGAGCCTGAAAAGTTTGCCCACGATCGTCGTTCTGTCGGTGAGGGGATGGACGTCTGTAAGCAGCGGGGAAAACGGCTTCGGGAGGAGACTGCAGGGCGGTTGTAGGCACGGCTTTGAAGCTATTTCAACAAGAATTATCTTCCGTTTCTTGGCCTTCGTAAGGGAGAGTGTGCGCTATCAGGCAAGCCGGTGCAGATAGAATTAGAAATCAACGTAATATGTTTAATGATTTTAATAACATGGGTTGTGATTCTTGAAAATCCTTTTGGTGTAGACATAAATTTCATATAAACTTGCAGTGTAGCGTTTAATATTTACTGACTGACACACACCTAAAAAATACGCAAACGCTTGATTGGCATTTCAAGATATATTTGGTTTAAGGAAAAAATCTTATTTGAATTTATGCTTAAAATTAGACAAAAAACAAGACGAGTTTAATTTTTACTTTCTCACTACGCACTAGCGGCGAATACGGAAAACGGCGAATGTTCGGCAGAAAACATCGTATTTCAGGGTCCTGGTAACGAAAAAGTGGATAAATCCAGTTGCTATATTTAGAAAAATTCCTCTCACACGGGGGGCAGAATACATGCCAGAAATTGTCATTGACACCAAAAAATCTAATGACGGCAAAACGTTCGTCCGCCTTTGGGAAACGCTAGCGGCTAAACCGTTCAGACAATTTTCCCTAAAATTGATATTCTCCAAACGATCTGGCTGATGTCGCGGCCCCTTGACATTAAAATCGATATTTCAATTTTATGGGGAAATTTACATGAAGGCCCTGGGACATTTTCAAAATTAAAAACTGATTCCACCGTTATTGATTAAATTTTATTGTTAGATAGTGAGAAGGACACTTAAGAGAATGGTGCATCATTCCCGTGTTCGTTAAAAACCCTGCTCTTTCAAAAATTGCAAAAGTTCGAAATTTTTTCGGAGTCTTTCAACAACTAAAATATTAAAGATATTTTCAAATATTAAAGATATATTTTCACAAGACTGTCGTGATAGATATATTGACAGATAGATACTGAAATAATGTACAATTTTTTGAAAATTTGAGGACTTTTTGCGTGGAAATACGGGCGAGAAAGTACGTGCTGATTGAGCACCACTAGTTTTAAGTATGAAGAATACGTAACTCATTACAACCAATGTAAAAGGAGTCCCGTTCCTTTGGTGGAGTTTGAGTTGGATAATAACCAATTGTAAATTTATTTTGGATCAAAATCATTGTTCAAACGTTTTACTTTAATTTGTTTTTTGTCTTGGCTGGGTAACCTATATCTTATGACGAAAAATTATTGCAATATGAAATTTGTACGTTTTTTATCACGTAAATAGATATTTATTTTTTTATAATGTAATAAAGATACTATGAAATACCACTCGGTGGTTGAGCCCAAATCGCAGGTTCCTCTCTCTGGGAGGTAGTCGACGGATTCGCGACGCACGAGGCGTGCGCCAAACCTTTTGGGAGCTCACTCGACTGCTCACAGTTTACCCTCTCCGCCACGACGGTACCCTCTCCCCGGGATGACTTTCCTCTTCATCTGGGAGCCCCGAAGCGAGCCGCCGCGAGCCCCTGAGGCCAGTTGGGCAGGCAAACGCAATGGAAACGTAGTTCTGCTCTAGAGCCGATCCAAAATAGAAAAATAAGTTAGATAAATTAAAAGCGAAAGAAATATTCAGCAATGCACGGCTGAGAAATAGTAAAACGTAATGAAGAAACCCGTGAACATAGGGCTGTTGCTCCAGAAATGGATATCATCCATATGGCAACTTAATAATGTCCAACCTAGTGTCAGTCTATGAAATATGGATAATACAATTCAATGAGGATCTACTGTCTATAGCTGCAGATAGGGATATCATTCCAGCGCTCCGCCCTCGCCGAGCTAATCGCACGGGCGGGGGTCGGGCAGACCGCCAGGCGGCGCGCCGCGCGGGGCTCGCATTCCGCGATGACGTTTAAACGGTCAATTAGGCAGCGCCCGCCGCCCGCCGCCCGCCCTTACACCCGCACAGCCGCCGCCGCACTCGCGCGGAATGTCGCCCGCGCGCGCGGAAACCAGTTTCTCCCGCCCCGCCGCCCCTAATGAGGCCGGGCGCCTTTGTTGCGCCGATGGGCGCCGTGCGCGACGCCGGCGCCACCACCCCGACGCCGCGTCAGAAGCCGCCGCCGCCGCCGCCGACACCTTCACTGATGTAATCGGAGGCCGCACGCCTCCACGAAACACGTGGCGCTCCGCCCGGGCTATCTGTTCGTCTACGTGTTTCGCTGCTGGACAGCGGCCGCTTTGTCAGATCGTTCATTCGTCTCTCGATCGGTTCACTGGTGCGCCCGACTGGCTGTTTGTACTTTCGTCTGTCTCTATATCTTTCCATTTATTCCACACACACACACACATATTATATATATACACATATATACATACATATATGTATATATATATATGTATATATATATATACATATATATATATATATATATATATATATATATATATATATATATAGTGCCTAAACGCGCAGCCTGGTATCCGTTGCCTGTACTAATTTAGACGAACTTGCAAGAAACGTTTTTCTTGGTGAAGGGTTGAAGGAGGAGAAATGCCCCCGCCACGGAGAATTTCCCCAGGCATCTCACAATAAATAGGCTGACGCGCGAGCGGAAGCTCTCTTTCCTGGCCATCACGCATCGAGTCAGCAGCTCTTCAGATTGTCGCCGTTCGTCGGGTAAGCAGCATTTGCATCACCGCTCGTCAACGGCAGCGTAGATATTGTTTGCCGCCGCAACAACTGTTAGATAGGAGTTTTCGGCGTCGAACAGACGTGGTAGTTAGACGTCCGCGAGATTTGAATATTTAGGAAAGTATTTCCTCAATTAGCATCACGGGAAGTAAAGTTAACCGTTGTGCAAAAACATTGAAAGTTATTATTTAACAAAGTAAAAGTAGCAGCGAGCGAGGAACTTGTGCTAGTATTCACGGAAGTGCAAGAGACATTTGTTCACCACGAGGGTGTAATCGGAGTCGTCGGTAGCAGTCGAGGGAGAAGAAGACGCCGGTTAGGAAAAGCGAAAGGAGAAGAAGAAACCTGAGGGAGAAGAAGAGGCCGACTACAAGAAGACGGCGTACGGCGCAGACGCTGGAATCCCGCAACCTCGGTGCAGAATTCAGCGTGTGACCTTCCCGGCAGGAAACGGCCGTTTTTCGAGGTAACATTCAAATCCATCGAAAAGTGGGTCAAGTTCACGTCGGCAGGGAAAAAGACTAGTAGAGGAAAGTGCAGGAAATCGAGGACACGGGTGATAACAAATTGTAGCATTGCAGGAGGAGATTTTTGATGCATTATTGCCTGCCTTAAACTTTCTATTGGAACATTTATTATTCTGCTGTTAGCAGTTACAGTTAAATTATAGTTGAGAGTAATGCACTTGCCCACATTTTGTTCTTCGCATGTAATATTTTTTTTAAAAAAGCAAGAGATTGTAAACTGAATTTGGTTCCATGTGTAAATGTAACTAGGATAGCTTAAATTTAGACATAATTAATTTTCAGAGGGAATTCCCAGTGTAGGTTAGAATAATTGTTACAGAGAATTAGTTTTAAAGAAAATTATGTGTTCATTCATTCTATGAGCTGTAAAGGTTTCTATTTGTGTTTTTGATTATTTGTAAAGTGTGATTCTATTTTTGATTTTTTTCTTTGTCATTAACTTATGCCACAAAGTTTTTTGGGTAAATTATATGCTCGTTTATGTGCAATTTGTGTGATTTTATTGTGTCAAGGGTTCAAACCTTTCTCGTACCCTGAAGATCCTGCTCCCGAGATTCTAAGCTCGCTTCACGAGCATAATATCTTATCAACCCGCTTACAGTTCATGCGGCTGTGTTGTGAAGGTACCAGTTTGTGTGTTAGGTGGGTCTGTTAGAATATATACACATATATACATACATACATACATTTGTCCGTTAAAACGTACTTCCCGGTTGTCCGACCGTCTATTGCACGGTCCGTCTGTGCCTCTGACGGCCTGTCGGGCTGTCCGGTGACATGTTTATGTTTGTATATTTTTTGACCGTACCTATATCTCCCCGTCTCTCACTCCCTGAATTTTCCAATACCTTCTGCTTCAAGTCCGTATGTTGATGATGAATTAATGAAAAATTAGAAGTTAACACTCTTGTGATCATTCTCAAAATGCGAGGCACCAGTCATGTTGATTCAAGTCGTCCCAGTGTTTTGTTTACTGCAGTTGATTGACCCAGTTGATTGACATGGCTAAGTCTTGTTTGCGGCGCGCATATGACAGTATCCACTATTCCGTACGCATATCGCATAGTAACACTTTCCGATCAATAAACAGTAAAGATAAGTTCTAGTTTCCACGCATGAATGCTAAAAATATTATTGCAGTAAAAATGGTGTTCTTACGGACCTCATTATAATCTTCTCTTCTTGTTTTGCGTCATCCGATTTCACTGTCTTCAAATCAGTTATGTATGTATATATATATATATATATATATATATATATATATATATATATATATTATATATATATTAAACTACCACATTATGTATGCCACATTATGTATTCATCTTGTCGTTGTTTCCTATTATGTCAATGTAGTGTTTTGCACTTGACTGGGCAACACAATACACAATCAATACTGAGATGTTTACCCGCCTGTCCTTTTTATTACTGGGCGGTTTTTATGTAACCATTGGTCTGCGAGTTCAATTCCCCCATTTATATCTTCGTTACCGCGATCGCACATTTGTGTTCATGATCTTTCCTTTCTGAAATGCCCGGCTGCCAATTCCTCGGTGAAGCACGTAGTTGGATTTTTCAGGTGTTTTGGCAAGTTCTATTATATTATTTAATAGAATATGCTATTTTTGTGGAATTATCATGGCTGATAAAGTGGAAATGAGATTCCTTTTTTGTGTCGTGAATAATCAAGGCGTTTACTCTCAGATTTGGAATTTAGACAATTGTGGCCAAAAATCGCATTGTGCACACAGTTACTACTATTGTTATCTACACTACTTTTATCCTAACAATAACACTTGTCGCTCCTACTCTTTCGGCCCTTTGACAATTGCAGTCAATATAATATTATCAATAGGTGTCTTACATACCAGTTGTCTGTAACTTCTGATCTTGAAATCGTCCGCGTTCCGTGACCTCCTGGACACCAGCTGATTGGAGAGAGCGGGATCGTTTGACGACCACGAGTCGGTGCCTTCGCTCCCCTGCAAGGCGAAGGCTGCCTGGGGAACCGTCTCCCCTTTCAACGACGACGCACTCGACCACGCGCCGCCCTTCCTTGGTGCCGTCTCGTTCCAATTCTACAAGAGCCTTGCTATTCGCCACGCGTTTGACATGCGTGTGCGTGACTACGCGACCACAATTGGCTATGAGGCAGTAGTCATCGAAAAGTCTTTAATTGGCTATTGCACGTTGGCAGATTCCCACACGATGCCGTATTGCAAACTACTAGCATAATTGTGAGAGCTGGCGTAACTGATACACTTCTATGACTCCCGGTCATCGTGGAAGTCTGGCCTGCGTAGTCCAGATCAACGTCCGACGTAGACAACCGAGCGCTAATCAACTTTTACTGTCTCGCCTCTCTCACAAGGCCGTCCTTGAGCAAGTCTTAGTTACAAAGTCTATCTCTCGAATGCCTTTTCGCCCGAAAACCTTTACCATCTCAACACACACCCTCTCTTCAGTCGTTTCGGCATATCCCCGCCCTTTCTCTAATTATCCAATGATCATTTAGGATTTTGAATGTGTTGCGCCAGTGTTTCTCGTTGGTTGGTTCCCTAAATGGGTCAGAATATCAACGGTTGCACGCTCATATTCCCGAAAACATCCATTGTCATTTTGTTTGTCCTAACGTTTTTGGGCGAAGGTGTGACTCTACTCTATGTATTAGCGCGACACTGTCACACAGATGGTCGAATTGTCAACCTATCACACGATCCGTTTTATCCACCTTCGACGTCCGGAAGCACGGCTGGACATCGTCTTTGTAAAACACCATCTTTGTCATTTTGACGGACTACCCCCTGAGCCCGCCAACTCGCGCCGCATGCCTGTCCTGCACCCTCGTCCCACCCTTTCTCAGATTACAACTTTCTCACACAAGTGCACCGCTTTGTTGCTCCCAACGAACTATCTTTGTAAAACGTTTTTATTTTCTGTCTTATACTCGTATGATGTGAGTTACATCACAAAATACGTCTTTTGAATTTCATATGGACATAAATTCATATACACACTATTCAATGTGCTGTGCACCAGTTTCCTTAATGTGCTGCTGTCTCTTTAAAATGACGTTCTTGCCGTTTCTCAATTTCCCCCTGTCATTTTCTCCTTTTCCTCATTACATCCCCTTTCTCTTCATTTATCTTCTTTCTACCTCTGCCTCCCCTCCCTCTTCTCTCTTTCCCCGTCCCCCTCTTCTCTGTCCCTCGCTGTCTACTTCTCTTTGTCTCGCACCGCTCACACCACTAGTTAGCTCTCCATAGTTAAATTTCATTTCTCACTCACTTCCAGTGACTATTTACTGTGTTCCCGCTTCCACCTTGCTGCGTGTTGCCCCGCGTGGAGTTTCGGGGCCGAGCCCAAAGCGAGCACGGCGTGCCCGCCCACGCGCGACTGGCGATTCTGCTGGCGGCGCGCGAAGTGGAGACGCGCAGCCACCTCTCACGGCCTCCCACGTGGTTATTCCATTGTCGCTATGTGATTACGGGACACACTAAATGGTCGCCATTCCATTACCAATCATTGCAAACGTGTAAATTATAAAATATTTTGTATACTAATATTTATCTTAATTTAAATAAATAGTTAACGATTATGCAATTAATGTGACTAAACAAATTTTTAGTAATTCTTCTTTCAAATAAAGAAGAAAGTTTAGAAGTAAGTAATTTTCAATATGCCAAACATTTGAAATAAAAATATCGTAAAAGGTACAAATAGACATATTTAAATATTTTTCGGATGCTTTATTGCTCTCTTTTTTGATAATATTCCTCATGCAAACTAGGCTTTTAAGAGAAAAGTCGCCAAAATTCATTTACATTATCTTTGTTAATATTCATTCGGAATCTTTCTGTTAAATATGACATGTATTCACAAAAAGGACCTCTCTGCAGCGACTAGTAGACGCATTATTTTAACTGTAATATATAGGAAGATACTAATGGTATAGATATAAATGAAATTAAACAACGGATACTAAAGATACTAATGGTAATGTAACCACACTCTTTGTGTGACTACCCCGACTCACCCGATTACCTGTATTTCGCCCAATCCAGCGTTGCCACGGCTGTTCAGTCCGCAGATTCCTTAAAGGGAGACATGCGTGATAGACCTAACTCTATTGCTAACACTACATTTAAACACATGGTTCCCTTTTTGAAGGTGATTTTAATGTTCGTTTCTGAACAAGGTGAAGCCTCTGGCTAAAATTAATCCTTAGAACTACCTTATATCTAACTTACATGGCAGTGCAAGCCAGAGGTAAACATCGGCTGCCGGGCGGTGTCCTTCCGGGCGGTTACCACCTTGCCCACGGGAGCGGCGGCTGTAGCAAGGCTGTCGGGCCGGCAGGCGGCGTGGTGCAGTCGGCGGCGCCACAGGGTGATGGCTGCGGCGTCGATGCGGCGTGGTGGCGTCAACAACGCTGGTCCGGCACGGTTCGCGGCTTCGTTAATCGCGGCTCGGCCCGTCGTCTTTTTGGGTTCACGGTCGGGCACTTACAGTCATGGCCCGCTGCGTTCGCTCAGAGTCAGCGTCCCCAGAGGCAGCCTGCGATTTGGCGATGCGGCAATGCATCCGCTGGCGCCCCCCCCCCCCCGTGAGTCAAAGCAACTCGCGCCCGCCACGGCAAGGCCCACCTACTTCTTGTCGTCTCCCTGGTCGGAATCGGAATGGCAGAGCTAGCGTTTTGCAGTTGCCTCCTCGGCTTCGTGAGTCACGTGGTCCTCCCCCTTCACTTCCTGCGATTGGCGGATGCGCGTCACGTGGTTTCTTCCATCCAATCGCAGCGTCGTTTATTGGCGCACGAGTCTCACAAATTCTGTGAAAGTCGAACGTCATCCAATTTCCGAGAAAAGGGTGCAGTGGCGTGGCGCTGCCGTTGCTCAGAGACAGCGGCGTCCGTATTTTCCCGTGAGTCACCGGATGCGGCTGGGCGTCGGTTGTGCCGTCGGTTATGCCGTAGGGCTGCATGCCTCAGCGTCCCCGACAGGGGGGTGTTACTTAATAGGTGGTAAAACGTCCTTATTTGAAAGTAGTGGTGGGAGGGACAAGAGAGTGGTGGGGGAGACGGTGAGAGGGGAGGTAAGTCCGCCATTATCTGCCACCCTGGCAAGTAGCGCTGTACAGGGGCTTTTGCGAAATAATTTTAAAAACAAAATGTGATTTTGTGGATTTGTTCGTTGCAAGGACGACAGTGAACAACGGTTTCTGTTTGTGATATTCGCATTCTCTGCACGTTTGCCAAAGAGTGAGTTATTTTTTGATTGTTTGGCAATTTTGCTAAGAAATGCCGAAATATAGGCGTTGTTGGGTACCCAATTGCCTCAATACCAGAAGGGCAAATTTGGAAAAGACAAGGTTATTTTCTTTTCCAAGTGATCCTGGACGGTAAGTGAAATGAAATATATGGCATGATTCTTAGGAATGGTTTAACATTATTCGAATAATGTATATTTTTTGTATATTTACAGATAAGCTGTGGCTATTTTATGAAAGAACATCTAATTTTGCTAACATAACCTAACTAGTTTTACCAATTGTTAACAAACAATTTATTATTTATAGTCATTTTATACCAACAACCTTAAATCTAATACTTATTTTGTTTCTTATTATTTAGTAATTTATGTAATACAAACATTATTACATAATATAGGTGTATAAATTGGTTGATGGCAATTGGAGACCCAACATTGGCTGTTTGCCCATTGCAAACACTGATACACAGAAGGTATGTGTGCATGGAACATTTCATGCCTAGAATGTTGACTGCAGCAGGAACTGGAAGGTGGAATGCTGTACCTATCATATTCAACTATGTGCGTCCTGAATTGCAAGAAGAAGCCACGTAAAATAAGCCATTAATTCAATTCAATTCAAGAAGCACTCAGAACATTTTTAGAAGGCATACCACCAGACAGGCGTAAGTTATGTTTTTAGCCTCTATTAAAAGAAATAAGACATTTTTCCAATTACAATTTGTATTCAGATCAAAGACCCATGTCTCTTTGATTTGCAGGGCCAGCTCCACCTTCTTTGAATGTCACGGTCAACATGTCGTCCAATGTCCTCGCATTTCCTGGTGAGTACAAAAACATTTTTTTCACATTTTTAGTGAATGCACGATTCCTTTTTTAAGTCAATAACACCTCCTCATTTGGTGTTACAGACTCTTCTCCTCCGGCTGAAGAGGAGAGAACAGAACCTGTGGAAGGGGTTATTGCAGCTCACCTCTTCCAATGTGCTATGTTTCTAAGAAAATGTGTGCTAGCTCTATGTTGCATATATGAGGAAAAAAACACTGATGACATGAAATATAATACCGTCAATTTTGGTAATCTCTTGGTATTGCTGTGCAATAAATTTGGATTTGAAGTGACACTATAATAGTAGTAGTAGTTTTCATGAGTGATTTACATTACTCCAATGTCATCCCTAAAAACAATATATAAGTCATATTTAAATGGAGATGAGAATATGTGAGTTAAGTAATGGATGTAACTGATATAAACAGACAGCCATAAATACCGAATTTTGAAGAGTCCAGGTAGTTTACTTTCATTAAACGCTTTTCATGATAACAATATTTCTAACACAGAATTATGCATATATATATATATATATATATATATATATATATATATATATATATATATATATATATATATATATATTCTAACCGAACGTATACTATCGTAGCCCCCCCCGTACCTATCTGTACACTCCAGGTGCTTTAAGCACGTCGATAAGATATTATGCTCGTGAAGCGAGCTTAGGATCTCAGGAAGCAGGATCTTTGGGGTACGAGAAAGGTCTGAACCCTCGACACAATAAAAGGCACACAAATAACACAAACGAGCATATAATTCTCTTAAAATTTGGTGGTATGAACTGATGATAATGGAAAACAAATCACACATATAATTACACTTCCAAAAGAATGATTGAATGAACACAAACAAGCAACTTTTTTACAGCCTATTCAGCACGTGAATATTTGACTTCGTTTGGAACTGATTTTCTGGATTAATTACTTTAAACCTAATCACACATAGAATTTACATTTCCAAATGATTGAGTAAACACAACTAAGCAACTTTCTACAGCTTATTCAACACATGAAACACTTAGTTTCGTTTATAACTCACTTTCTGAATTAATTACTTTAAACCAGTACTGGGATTCCCTTTGAAAATTTACCACGTCTAAATTGAACTTACTCTAATTACAATTGTTTGTGATACTAATTCTAATTTACAGTTTCTTGCCTTTTAAAATTTTACATTCAATAATTGACTTGTGGGCAAGCGCACTACTCTTAATTACTCCTTAAATTACAAATGCTGGTAACAGAATAATAACTGCTACTCTAGAACGGTTAAAGGCAAGCACTTTATGCATTAAATCTCCCACTCCAAGCTACAAATTATGAATATCCGTGTCCTCAAATTTTAACACGTTTGAGACTGTTCTATTTCCCTGCCGTCGTGAACTTGACCTAATTCAGCTTTACGGGTTACCTCGATATTGTCCGCCTTTCAACCTTGAACAGCGTGTTGCGCCCCGCACCACGATGCTCGAGTTCGATGTACTGCGTTGCTCTCGCCGTCCTTCTGCTCAATCGTCGTTTTCTCGGCTGATTCGCGTACTCTTGCGTCTTCACTAACCAATTTATTCTCCTCCCACGGCTGCTATCGCCTCCAATTACGCCCAATTTACAGAAATGTCCCTTGCACTTCCTAACTGCGAGTGCAAGTACGTCGCTCGTTCCTAACTTTATTCTAATAATTAAGAACTTTCAGAGCTTTCTGAGAAACGGGCACACTTTTACTTTCCGCGTTATTTAATAGCAGAATATTTCTCTAACTCCTGACTATTGCGCGGATGACTAGCTAGACGTTTTGTAACGCCGTACACTCCTATTCTACAGAGTCGTTGCGGCAATTTCTAGCTAATCTAATTCTCTAACAAAATCTTCACAATTGCCAAGCGGTGCCTTACGTGAAGAGCTGCAGAAGAGATGTTCACTCCAGGCGAGATGTCGACAACAAAAGAGAGATTTCGTATGCGCGTCAGCCTATTTATTAGCGCCGCGCTGGGGAAATTCTGAGCAGATACTGAGAAGGGGGGGGTAATTTCTCCTACTTCACTCCTTTCAGGAAAAACGTGACTCGATAGTTTGTGGCTGCTAGTGCGAGCAACGGATACCAGGCTGCGCGTTTTGCTACACAGGTATTCCGACTGCTCTTCTCGCCGTCTGCGAGCGTGAACGCCGACGAAACTGTGCTGTGACGGGGTGTATAATCCCGTTTCGGCACAATATATATATATATATATATATATATATATATATATATATATATATATATATATATAACACAAACATGTATTCTAAAGTATGACATAATATCTCTTCTTCAACACATTCTGTGATGGATTTTTTCTTGTGCATTTTCACTAATTGAATACGTCCAAACTGCAGGACTCCAATATTTTTCATTAATCAAACGAATAGAAGAAATTTGTCATAGCAATGTAAATAAATCAGAAACATACTTGAATCAACTTCGTGAGCTTCACTTTCCTACACACGATATGTACAAAATTGAAGATGTTTTTTGTGTTTTATATAATAAAAAGATGATTTTGCAGGATAACTGTCTCATGTTATGGCTGTTAATTTTTAATTCTTACTATTTTTCTTACATGTTTGCCTTGTGTACTATATACATAGCTCATTGGATAACAGTTTGGGGTTGTTACTAGGAAATTTATGTTACTTTCTAAACATTTTCACAAATGCAACATGACTATTTTTGAGATTTGTTTTAGGAATCGTATAATTTTAAGTATGTTTTTGTATTTTTATATTTAGTTATATAACACGTATCTACATCAACATAAACTAGTACTAATAATTTTTGCATTTTCTGTTGCACATTTTCAAACCCCCCTAAACTTGTTGTTGGATATAAAGGACTGACCCAGCCTAGGCACGAATCTATGAAGAATTTCTTTTTTTATTATTATTATTGATATTTAAATTAAGTCTTCTTACACTACCATGTATAAAATTAATTACCTTTCCATGATATTGTATTTAATACAAGAATTGAATTTCAAATTTAATTTATGTCTTATATTCAATTTTTAGAAATATCTCTATTGTGTATTGTATGCTTATATATTAATTTATACTGACTTGTCATGCATGGGCGTATGTTGTATTTGTGACAAATTTATTATTATTTTTGTTTTGTTTAGCAGCAGTGATATTTAGTATAATGATAGTATCACAAATGATGATTGACCATGATTTGTTCCTTTGTTTCACATAACAGGATTTTTTCATGCACATTGTTATTTTTTTGTATATGTACCAATTTTACAAATAAATATTATTTATGTAAAATACCTTTTTAATTTTCTCCTCCTATCATTACAATTTACTTCACTTCCTCACAATTACATATCCTTTAAGAATTACTGACTTCTACATTACCTTGGGCATTCATTTTAATGTCAAATACATTTTATTTAGTACATAACCATGTCCGCCATATTGAAAATTTACTAAATAATGTAATTTCAAATAGCCCGGTTTACGTCCGTCCTCCATTTCAATTGGTTTACTGCCTTTCGACGCTTATTGGCTGGCGGGGGTCGAATATGGCTGCCTCTCTCTCATTCGTTGTTTCTGTTGGGGTGGGAGATTCGAATTTCTCCCCTCCACGAAAATAAGGGCTTTCCGTTTAACATTGACTGACGTCTCTGATATATACTCTCTCGTCCCCGACGCTCCGAATACGCCTGCAGGTAGCGAAAAACTGCACGTTTCCTGGTATCTTTTGCAGCAACGTTCTATTCAATAAAATTGCCACCTGACGCGTGTGACCGTCCCATTGCAATACATAGGACACTAATGCTATACACAGAACCAAAAACACGTGACACATCATGACTAATCAAAAGGTTATTACAACTTTCTTTTGTTCCGCTCCCTGTCTAACCGCAATATTAAGATTTTATAAATGAAATATATTTTTCGTATTCTACGATGGGTAAGTGTTGTTTCTGTTATTTTCTCTTTAGTCTCTACTTAAAAAACTGAATAAACTAAGAGACTGATCAGAACAGACTTGCGAAATTATAACACCGACTTAGTAAAAACAATAATGAATACATTCAGATTTCATAACTTAGGTTTATAAAAACTAATAGGATAGGACTTTTAGTGGAAACAACACGTGCAAAAAATAGATAGCAAACTACTGTGCAATTAACAAAAGTATTTGTCAACGCAGCAACAACTTTGTATAAAGAAATCTACTTTTAGAGGACCGCGAAAGTCAAATGAAGAAATCATATATATATATATATATATATATATATATATAATATATATATATATATATATATATATATATATATATATATGGTATTTTAAGAGACGTTCCTCTTATACTTACTTCAGATGTCAGAACTTTCTTAGATGAAATGAAAAATGGGAAAACACCCGGCGAAGATGTTATTACCAATGAATGTCTCAAAATAAGCGAGACAATCATCGTTAAGCCAATGACTAATCTCTTCAATATGATTCTAACAAATAAAGAAATGCCCCACCAATGGAAATTTAATACGATTGTACTATTATACAAAAAGTGCGCCAAGAACCATCTAAATGAGTATCGTCCAATTCCCTTGTCATCCAATCTTTTAAAAACTATTTAAAAAAATTATTAATAAAAGGCTATCCCATACTTTCGATGGAAATCAATTGCCGGAACAAGAAGGATTAAGATCAGGCTATTCTATCTCTGAATTTATTCCTTAAAAGGGATTAAATTAAAAAAAAATATGAGGACCAACTACTGTATTGTTAGAACTCTGTAATTTAGAAGCATTACGCGCAACTATCTGAATAATTTCGAAAGGTCCCATAAACAAGGGAAAAATTTTGCCAGCACTTCATCTTCTCAACTCGATACTTGTAATGCTTTCAATAACACTTTATCTCGTATTTTAAACAAATGAGCTTTACTTTTTTGCTATTTCTTTCTATTTTTTGTAGCTTTATCATGATTTTTTAATATGATTGAACATCTTTAGTCTGGAAACACAACATTCTTAGAGCTAAACGTTTCATAAATGAAACATTCTTTTCGGTTGTTTGTTAAACTGTACCTCGATGACAGTGAGCGTCAATCTTTTTAATTGATGAGTGGAATACAGCACAGCCTGCAATTCCATTACGTTTAGTCCCGTCTGTGTAGACTTGAAAGAAGTTGTTACATCAACAACATGAGTTGTTGAGTAGTGTCAAAATTCTTTCTTGGTTCTTATCAATAGGTTCAGTGATGTTTATTGTTTTTTTGCGAAGTCGGTATTAGTTGTGATAATTAAGTTCTGGCAGGGTGGGATGGGATGACTGCGTCTGGGAATACAAAGTGGTTTGGCGATATTTAATTTTTCTAGATATTTAGGAAGTCTCTCTCTGAGCGGTAAAGAGAGCGGTGTCCTACAACTACAATTGAGAAAATACAGTTTCTTTAATGAAATGTGTTCAGTAAAAGCAGGTTTGTAAAAAAAGGTTAAGTTGATTTTTTTTAAATAGTTGTATTGTGTAACTTCATGGCAAATTTAAGAACCAGGGTTGCCAGATTGGGCGGAATTCCGCTTTTGGGGCTGGAAAACAGCTCTCTCCCGCGGGACAAAATTGAATTCGCGCAATACCGCCCATCGGGCGGAAATGCAACAAAATATGTGCGGCTTTGGGCGTTTTTTCAGATAATGACGAAATTTTCAAAAAACAACCAAAACGAAGTTGATAGTGTTTTTTACTTTATACACGATTTTCAATAACAATTTGTTTAAGTGTTTAAATTTACTTTGAGAAGTGAGTTAATCTTAGTTTTTAGACCTCTAAGTGTTCTAATTCATAGCATCTTTGTCATTAGTATATAAATATATCACAAGCAGTTAATTTTAGAAAACGACATTTAAAATTAGTCGTTTTTTGGAAGTTAACTAACACTAACACCCGTTAAAGCCAGTCAGCTATTTACTTTACTGAAGGTAAGTACATCGGTAGTTATTTAATCTTTACATATGCATTTTTTGTTATTTAATCACTAACTTATTTAAAGTTTACATATTATAAAATAGGGAGGAGTCCCATTATGGGTCCT
Organism: Gryllus longicercus; assembly: GCA_038098605.1. Classification (NCBI taxonomy): domain Eukaryota; kingdom Metazoa; phylum Arthropoda; class Insecta; order Orthoptera; family Gryllidae; genus Gryllus; species Gryllus longicercus. Next base: position 3,035,218 of record JAZDUA010000069.1, on the reverse strand, counting down.
CTAATCTTAGAGCAAGAAGGAATGATAACAGAAAACCTTAGAAGTAAAATATATCTAAAATAAGATGTGAGGAGATGGAATAATGGTTATATTTACAAAATTAGTTCATTTTTTTAAAAACCTGTTCCAAATCGGAATCGATATTTTGAGTATTTCCTCAAACAATTTTAAGATCGTATTCGAAGGAAGACAAAGATAGTTATGTGCTACTATTACAGACCGTTTACCTCAGTCAGTAATAGTAGTATAGCATCTCTAATTTGGTATCTGTGGAAAAATAGACTGAGATGCAAAGAGACGAAAGCCGAAACCGACTGTCTGGCTTGCGTATCCCGCAAGTCCCGCCTGCTCCGCCGGGGCTGGCCGCACGCCGCCTGGCCTGGTCGTGCCCCTGCGCCGACAGAGGGCCCACAACAATCGGGTGGGTGACGCAACGGCGAAGAAGGGGAAGGGGCGAGGTGTTTTCGTAAATTTCACTTTACGACGCTCCTATTCGTCCGATTTGCATGTTTGTCACGGCGTTGAATTCAGGAAGCATGTCGCCATCGCGCTATAAGCCCACATTTTAAAATTTTTTCTCGAAAGTTTGAGAACTAATTTAAAATTCAAGATTTTGCTAGATTTTTGGAAAAAGAGCTTCGTAGCGTAAATTCTATTTTAAAAAGGCGTCAAATGCCGTTTACAGATCGAAAATCGGACCATTAGTTCAGACGTTATCGGTAAAGTAAATTTTACTTATTTTGGTGCTGCCACGTGGTGGCCACAAATTGTACTAGTGTCGGGACATTTAGCCTTAACGGTTTTAACTGATGGAGTTTTGTCTTGGTTTGTAATATCTTTGATTCAATGTATTCCCGCCAATTTAATTTTGTATCGATGTACAATCCTAAGTATTTAACTGGTTTGTTGGGAAGGTATCAATTTTTAGGGATGTTTATTGTTAATTGAGTGGAGGGAGTATATGGTTTAAGTGAGAATATTTTTGATGCTGTTTTGGTGGGGTTTAACCGTGTTTTGTACCTCGCGGCCCAGCTACCAAGTGTGTGCACGTATAATTGGGATTTTTCTCTTAGGTATGCTAGTACGATCCTAGAGATGTACAGTGCTATGCCATCTGCGAATTGTGCTATATGTTGAGAGGTGGCTGTTGACATTGCCGGCGAACATTATAGTTCTTAAGAAGTTGTTGGTAATGGTGTGTAGGTAGTGAGATGTGCCTAAATGGGTGAGTTTGTAACTAAGTGCTTGGTACTATGTACGGTCACATTGCTGTGCTATGTCTAAAAAGAGTGCTATAGTATAGTGCTTTGATTGAGAGGCTGCGTAAATATGTAGAATCAGTTTTAACAGTTGGTGCTGTGTAGATATCTTCTCTGTGATTCCGAATTGTGCCAAGGGGATTCAGTTAGTTACTTTCAGGTGATTTTTAAGTCTAGTTAGGAGTAATTTTTCGAAAATGTTTGAGAAGCTAGTACGCAAGTACGCAAGGGTTATAACTATTTATCTCTGTTGCATTCTTTTTTGGTTTCGCTATGCGGTTTACTAATGCATGTTTCCAAGACTGGGAAAAGTAACCAGTTCTGAAGCAAGATTTATAACGTGTGGCCCACCTATGCTGTTCCCTTCAATTTTCACCTGAACCGTTGCAAATACGGTTTTCACTGAAATGCGGTTTTCACTAAAACTATTATATGCAAGGGGCACATATGGTCATGCATAATATTATTCAATTGCATTTTTATTGCAGAGATATTGACCCAACGTCGATTTTTTAAATGAAACCCTACATTTTTTTAGCTCATCATAAGTAGCTTGAAGATATGAGTTCATGAATATGCATATCACCATATGTTACATGGCAAAATTTTCGAGAAATTAAGATTTTTAAAGACGCACGCCGACTGCTGGTTTCCGTAATCTGAATGAGACATTCCGGGTGATATGCGGCGAGGCCTTTCCCCTCCGTTGCATCGGCCGACTAAAGTGGGAAAACTGGAGATGCCTGGAAGTGACGTAAGGAGGGTAGGCAGAATAAAAGGGCGGTGGAGAAAGGAAATGCAGTCAGAACTAAACGGGAACTCTCCAGATTTAGAAGAAATTTGTAAACGCAGTGAAATTGCGCAGAAATATCCGGGAAGATGTATACGAACGAGGAGAAGCTGGACCTAATTCTGGCGTACGGTAAATGTGGCAGAAATGCAAAGAAAGGTGCATTACTGTATGCTGAAAGGTATCTAGATCGAAGGCGGCCTTCGCACATGACTATAATGAGAATCTGTAAAAGCTTTGTGCAGAGAGGCGACTGAAACGCAAAGATTCGTTTGCGGAGCAGAAGGGCAAAGAATGAGGCAGCACAGGCCGCTGTTCTTACAGCTGTTCACAGCAATCCCATATCACCTCTCGAGACATTGCCAGAGATTCCGGCATTAGTCGTTCGAGTGCCCTCCGCATCTTGAAGGGTAACAAGTTCCACCCCTACCACATTTCGTTGCACCAGAAGCTTTATGATGGTGATTACCAGAAACGTGTTCAGTTTTCTCGTTTTGCTCTGAAACACGTGCGAGATGATTAGGACTTTTTTTTTAAAGAAGATTATGTTTACCGATGAGGCAACATTTACGAATCACGGTCAGGTGAATCTACGAATCATGCACTACTGAGCAGTGGACAATCCTCGCTGGCTTCGTGAAGTTGAGAACCAAAAGCAGTGAAGTATTAATGTCTGTTGCGGTATTCTTAACGACCCCATCATAGTTCCCTATTTCATGGATGGACATTTGACAGGAAACAAATACGCAAGATTTCTTCGTGAAACATTGCCTCTGCTTCTGGAGGAAATTCCCCTGAATATGAGAAATTGTGGATGCAACATGACGGATGTCCAGCCCACAACGCGCTTGTGGCTAGGCAAGTGCTGCATGAGAAGTTCCCTTGCCGATGGATTGGGCGCGGTGCTGTAATAAACAGGCCGGCAAGGTCACCTGATCTTACGCCCCTGGACCATTTCTATGGGGAACGACAAAGAACGAAGTTTACTCACAAGTACCAACAACATCTGAAGATCTGAGTTGCCGCATTACCGCATTTTGTCATGCCATTTCACGTGGAATTTCTGAATTCTGTTCGAAGGTCTCTTTACACGCATCTTCAAATGTGTATAGCCGTTGATGGTGCACATAGTGAGTACATGTTATAAATCAAGCCATTTCTAGAATTATTAACTTACCTTTTGTTTCTATATTTTAAAGTATTTTCTTACTTTTATTTACACGATAATTTTGAACCGGTTGAGGTTTTCATTTTTTCACAGAGTAAACGTTTTGTATCTGACATGCTATTAATTCAGTTAATTCAGAATTCACTCTCCAATCTTCCCTTGCTTTCTCAACGGTTAATAATTCAAATATTTTCTCAAAACTTGTAGGCCTTGTAGTGCCTTTTTTTGTTAGGAAGAGGTTTATTAATTTTTACTTTCCCGTACACGTACGCATATACGGAGTAATATATAAAAAATAAGGAAAGATATGCAATGCTGTGGAAAATAGCCTTCCAGATTTCAACGGAAATATACGTTTTGGGGTCTCCACATACTGAAAATGTGTTGTTGTTTTTAAACGTCCGTCTGTCCGTGCGTTTGGTGTCTCTGAACACTACTAGCGCCTAAACCATGCGAAGGAACCAAATTGAAGAAATCCCTGTCCATATGGCTCGAGTCGATACTTTGAGATTTTGAAAAATATTCTTCAAAATATTGGTGTAAAAGTAGATTTTCTTAAATACTGCTCCAATTTTTTTCTTTAAATTTCTTGTAATAATAGAGTAACATACATCTATAAACGTACCAATGGTTAGATTTTCACGATTCACTCTGAAGTTTTGAAAATTTCCAAAGTATTAATTGTTTTCGGTATCTTCCTTCAACTATAAAATTAAAGAGAGATTATTCCTTCGATTAAAATTTGTTCTCCGTAGTGCGTTCTTTCATGAAGGTCATGTACTTTTTTTGAAAATTTTACTACTTTTTGCGCAATATTGCGTGAATTTTGTGCAATTTTAAAAAATTACAAAAACAATATTTTCTCCAAACGGCTCGAATTTTTTTCCTTAATCGTTTGGTAAGGATTGTGCTAAAGTCACTCTTATTAATTGTGACTATCTAATGTATCAAGAGATTAAAATAACTAGGCGATAAATATATTGTAATTTAATTGCAAAAACGTTTTTCATTTTGTGAACCTCTCAATTCTTCATCTGAAAAAGAGATGATCTTTTATTTAAGGAGCGTATATACCTCAAGTTGTTGTTGTTGTTATTATTATTATTATTATTATTATTATTATTATTATAATTAAGTCCGTTTTTACAGTTCTATCAACGATTTATCGCAATCTAAAAGCCACTGTGATTTATTCCACCAGGCATCTTGAATTATTCATTGCCATATCGACAAGGACCTTCCAAGATTTTTCGGTCTTCCTCGTTTTCTTCTTTTGTCTATTTTTTGCTATTCTGTCAGAGTGCATTTTCATTAGATGGCATGTACTCTTTAATTATCAGTTCGAGTATCCCTTGCCCTCATTGCCATTGTCGTAAGTTCTCCTTGGTTCATTCATGGCGGGGCCAGCGGCCTCTCCGGCGGCGGCGCGTGCGGTCGCCGCCCAGGAGCCTGCGCTGGGCGAAGGCTCGCGGCATGTCAGCTGCTTTTTATGGTTATGTGCGGATCGGGATGACGGCCCTGAAATATGAACCCCGAGCCCCCGCGTGTGCCGCCGCCGCGCGCTTCTACTTCTGAGGTCGGTGGACCGCTCCGTCGGCGCGGCCCACGGGCACTGCTGTTAACGGGCCGCGGAGCGGAATGGAAGCCACGCTGCTCTTAGAATTCGTCAGCTATTTTTTAATCTCGCTTACGCGCAACCACTGAGCTCGCAATGCTTTCACGAATTCTAAGATAATGACTGTAAAATGAGAGACCCTTGGGTAAGAAATTATGAAGACAGTTTGCTGGCTGCGCTGGGCCGTTGCTGCTTCTCCTCGAAGGGTCACAGGTTCCAATCCCGCCTCGGCCATCGAAGTTTGTGTGTGCTTGTGTTGCCCTTATCTGTTCTCCCAACAGATCCCCCTGCAGTTAAAAAGACATAGTGGTTACTATATGACCAAGTGGTTGAAAAGCAACCTTATTAAAAAAAATGTTGGTTCACATCACCGCAGTTAATAGTGTAATAAATTGTCGTACAAATTGAAATGACGAAATAACAAACACGATGCACCTCCTCACCGGATTACCGGAACACTGCCTCCTCCAAAGATATAGCCTATCATGCTCCAAAATCACACGAATGAGGAGACGAGACCAAAATCACACGAGAGAGGAAATAATAGGAGACTCGCTCAGAAACTCTATATTCTCGTCCATCCACATTGGTCGTAATAGAGCGGCTTTTAGGTATTTTCCTCTCCAGATATCTCCGCCAGTGAGTCACCGCCCCAAGTGGGACAAGCTCTAATCTCCCGAATGGTATCCCGACTTGTTAGGTACTGTAGTACTTTTAAGAGTGTGTGTGTGTGTGTGTGTGTGTGTGTGTGTGTGTGTGTGTATGTGTAGTGCAGGGGAGGGACAAGGATGACGAAGAAAAATATCGCATGCAGTCCATTGCCTGTTTGTTACCGTTCTACGACGGTATTCGCCTGGAATTGTTCGGAGAAACGAAGGAGAACAGCCAAAAGAGTTAAAAAATCTCTAGAATTCTGCTTCATGCAGGAGTTGAGTTAAATCTAATATAGCTAAAGACCGAAATCCTCTATTATCAGGACTCGAACGATGGGATGACTCGACGAATGCTGCAAGAACCGCTCAACTGTCACAGTCAGTAGAAGGCTTTGAGAGTCAGTGTCCTACCGGCCGTGACTGTAGTTTTGCGAACATCGGTGCGATACCACCGGTAAAGGTGTCTGAGGGCATCAACTGATGTCATTGCAGTGCCTCCGACCGGGAGGTCATAGGTTTCGAGTCCCGACGAAAGCATGATTTTCAAAACTAGATTGTCAGCGACTGTCTGGAGGAGAATTCTAGTTTTAGGAAGCTCTGATCTCTAGTTTTTCGTGGCTTCGCCAATCATCATCAAGGGAGAATGCAGAATCTGTCTCCTAACTAAGGGGCCACAGACCGCGCGCGATCTTTCCTTACTCTTGCTAGGCCTTCCCACCCCTTACTTACAAACATTTACACTCGCATGCACTTCCCTACTACACTTATCGGGAGGCCAGCGGGACGCTGGAGCGTGTGGGGCGCTTCCACGCTGGAGGGAGATACCTGGTTTGGGAAAATGCCTGCAAGCTGATGTTGGTCGGCATCGGATCTCGCCAGCCAGTGGGGATTACCACCACCACTCGCAATTAAACATATTCTTCACTTGCAGTACTAATGATCTTAGCAGTTGATGCTCCCGGAATCACCAATATATCAATCAATCAAAAGCAGCAGGTGGCAGAAATGTCAGATTTACATCAAGCAGGTGGCAGGTTCGTGAAGCCTGGCTTGCTGGCTGGCTTGGTGTCTACCACTAAGAGAACAAGTCGACCGTCCGAGTTTTGCTTGTGCTCGTAGAAATTCTGTTACTTCCGCATTGTTCCTGGTTTTGCGAACACTGAAGCAAGCCGCAGTGGCGGCAAATTTTCAACTGGGTGTAGACTAGCTAGCTTTCTCGTGAGTGATTGGTTTTCTTAGTGGTCTTGATGTTTGAATCTAGCACTGGTAGAGATTTGGAATAATCCTTTCAGAAATAGAGGCACTCTGGTAATGAGCGTTAAGTCTGTGTGACCAAGAAAGCGGAATGCAGGTTACCTACAAATGATTACAGTAAATGACGTGCTGTTCGCAATACCTTGCTCATAAGTGTTGGAAAAGCACAATTCAGAAGCATGATAAGTGATGAAGTGCAGGTCGGGCCTTCGAAGTGTGACAAACAATTCTGTCCGAAATTTCAAGGACACAAAATAAAATTTCAGGGCAGATTGTTTGTACAATATTATTAGTTACGTGCTACGCATTTTCCTCATACGTTCACTTTTTAAATATTTTGTTTGTGAATTGACAAATAGATTTGTTGTTAGTGTTTAGTGATTGGATTAATGTTTGGAAATGCTGATTATTGAAGGTTTTGATTGATTTGACTCGAATCACATTCCAATGTTAATAACCGCACAACAAATACCTCCACTACATTCCCGAGTACCAAATCCAAATAAGTTAACAGTTGATTGGAAAAAATTCCAAAACTTAACGAGCTCAATACCTAAAATTAAAATTCACTCCAACCCATTAGAAATAGAGCTAAAAATCAACAAACTAACCACCATAATACACACCACAATTAAAGAGACCGAATTAAAACCAAACAATACCAACAAAGATAAACAATATAAACTTCCGCCAGAAATCTAATACAAATCAAAAACAATACACGCGGACTATGGTCACAACTAAGAACACCAGGGTTAAAACTAGAACTTAACAGACTAATAAATATAGTGCTCAAATCAATCAAAACCTTCAATAATCAGCATTTCCAAACATTAATCCAATCACTAAACACTGACAACAAATCTATTTGGCAATTTACAAACAAAATATTAAGAAAAAATAATACCATCCCCCCCACTTGACACCCCCTCAGGAAAAACGTACACATCTGTTGAGAAAGCCGAAGAGCTTTGCATCCACATTTTTGCAGCTAACTACTTTGCATCCACATTTACCCTGAATAATACTAAACCGCACCCTAGTCATCTCACAATCAACAAAACAATAAACGAACAGACGTATGGCCCGCACCATAAAATACACATCGCCTAAAGAAATAAAATCATCACATCACTACCTGTCAAGAAAGCCCCTGAACATGATTAAATTAACAATTTAATATTGAAAAACCTTCCCCAAACAGCCATTGCATATTTGATAAATATCTTCAATTGATGCCTCAGACTTGGTTACTTTCCACAAGTATGGAAACATGCAATCATTCTTCCAATACAAAAACCAAACAATAATGTATCTCTAACCAACAGTTACCGAACAATCAGCCTGCTTCCCATGCTATATAAATTATTAGAAAAAATAATATTAAAAAGATTCAAAACACATCTTCACAACACAAAGGCTATACCCATGGAACAAATGGGATTCACAGAAAAAGTGTTCACACATCATCAACTACTCACAATCACTGAAAACATCCATACGGCATTTCAAAAACACTATCATGCAATAGCAATTTTTCTCGACATTTCCCATGCCTCCGATAGAACATGGCACCAAGCTCTAAACTATAAAATAAAAGAAATAGGCACTCCACATTATCTTACACAAATCATTTCCAACTTCATTGACCTTTTGCCGTTACAGTTGATAATCATCACTCCAACCCAAAAGTGGTTGAAGCAGGCTCCCCGTTTTCTCCCGCTCTTTACAACTTGTACGTAACCGACCTATCAAAACATAGTAAAATAAAAACCGCCCAATTTGCAGATCACACGGCTATATATTCATCAGATCCCACCATAAACTCAATAAAAATCGATCTGCAATTATACCTACACCAAATTGACAGCTGACCTGACAAAAATAAAATTCAAATAAACCTGTCAAAAACAGCATCAAAAATACTATTGAATCAAGAATCTTACAATGGCATCCTCATAATAAACCCATAAAATATCTAGGCTTTTTCTTAGACACCCGATTCAATTGAAAAAAACATATCGACAATAAAGTTATTCAAGCAAAAATAGAACTACACCAACTAAAACCATTAATAAATAAATCAGCTAAACTAACATACAATACTACCTTATTGCTGTATAAAGCTATATACGGCCACTACTATTATATGCATGCCCAGTTTGGATGAAAGGAAAATGATTCTCTGCCAAATCTAATACAAATGAACTCCAAGTACAATGTAATTGTAATCCAAATGTATCCAATTGTAATCCAAAATCAGTTCCTCCGCACCATCACGAATGCCCCATGGTTAGTTAATGTTAGTACTAGAAATTATATTTATGTCATGACAAATTGTGTTTGAGAACATTCATGTTTCTGGAAAAATATAACGATGTGAAGAAAACATCGAACGCAAAACATTGATATTAATAGAGCGATCGTTCGAAAATATCGATGTTTTTTGACATCCATACACCCCCTCATTTTAAGATGTTTAGTATAGTTGGTGATAGATACCAACAAAAAAATCATACCAACTTTCCAAAATCCGAGACTATTTAATTTGACTTGAGTTTTTTGAGAGAAGACATGAAAATCTTCATACGAACATACTCTTATATTTTAGAATTCAGGAAACACCGAAAGCGGTTGCATTCAAACATGAGGTTGCAATTGTGTATTCACATTTCAATCCTTGTTTGATTTGGAATACATATCATTCACTGCTGTGTACGATATATACATGTATTCTAAGTATGATGTTTGTACACAGAGAAGAAATAACAGCGAAAGAAATTTCGTGGTTGTGTGCGTGTATACTAGTAAAATATTTGTTATTGTTTTTAAAATAATTTAACGCTAATATCAAATGTCCTTTATTCTTAAATATTAATTAAAAATCTTAATAATTACCATGCATTTATAATGTTGCATTTCATTATCTTTTAAATGCTCCATTTAAAATTTGTTTCATAAAATTACTGTTATAAACCAAGGAGAAGCGACTAATATTTTTACTTTCTCCCTACGTGGTAGAGAGAAAGTTACGTAATGCTGCGAAAAAACGGTGAATCATCAAAAGATAAATTACACTGACCTGAAACTTTGTGATCATTGCATAATGTTCAAGTAGTGATCTTTTATATTTCTGACATGCTGATCCCGAAACTGAAAAACGTTTTGCTCTATCACATCAGGCTTTTTGCAAAACCAAAATGAAAGTACGAGAAATATGAGACATACGCACAGGCAAGATTACAATTCAATTATTATAATATGTAAGGAATGCGTCTTTCTTATTAGTTTTACTCATTTAAACTACTACATTACACACTTATGAACATAACATAGAAATTTAATATATTGCTTATACAGATTTGAAGAAGAAAAAAAACAACTGGAACAAATGAAATGTTAAAACTTATGTATTGAGAATGCCAAGACTCGTTTAAATATTATAACGTCTTAACTTAGTTTTAGAAACTTCTTTGCCTTGCTTTTCGCGTGTGAGATGTAATTTGATCTTGTCTGTTTAATAACAGTATCCTGGAAGCATGTGTCTGTCTCATTTCCCTTGATATTTGCATTCCAATTCATTTAGATCCTGGAATCTTTCTCCACGCTCTTCGCAGAGCATTACTAGGTTCTCAGGGAAATAGTCCAAATGTAAATGTAACATGCGCACTTTTAAGCACTTTTGCAACCGAAATATTGGAAAGAAACAAGGGTTCTATCTACCTTTTGTTTCTAGTGCGAAGTCTGTTTGCTGCCACAAAAGGATTTAATCTCCTTCCGGAATTATTCTCATGCGGATTATTCTGCAGCGGACGTAACATCTTCATTAGATTAAATCGATTAGCATCAGAAACACGTTTTCTGATATCTGGACCTGTGAACATACCTTCTATGACTGATGTCAGGGAATCGATGTCACAGGTACTGAAAGCATTCACCTTCATAGTTTAGAGCGTTAACGAATTACTTCATAAGCCCAGTTTGATAGGAAACAGTATGTCGAACTTGTCACCAAGAGTTTTTTGGTTCATGTTTTTCAAGCATACAATCCATTGTCTGCGTGGCTATTCTTTTCGGTGGTTGACTGTCCCACTCGGACACCCACCTAAAACCTATGACTAAAATTACCACAGTCTTTCCACTTGGGTTCCTGATACTTCAGTTTACACAACATAAACTCAAGTCCATATGTTTCTCGCGTAATAACATAATGAGCAATGAGACTGGATGAAAGTTTGTTTTCATTGTGAAACCGGACATACTTCAAATTTCGCTTGGAGGCATTTATAAAAAGTCTCAATTTTGTAGGGTCATTCTGTGGTAATCCTAGTTTCAGATAACCTCCGGAATGGTGATACAGAAAACCAAAGTTCCCTCTTCATAAAACAAGATTTAAATTCTTGTTCGTGATATATATACACACACACACATTCCTGTAGTACGTCGTCCCTGGTGCCAACATTATTCTTTCACGAAGTCTAGACCCGAGTATCCCGTCAGATTCTTTTGCAAGACCAAGATCTTAAACAAAATCATTTAATACACTTTACGCGAAAGGTTTCGGTTCCTTTTCAACACCTTCAATCGAGAAATCAGTCCCATTCAGATTCAGAATAGGGACTGTTTTAAATTTTCCGGACGCTATGAGAATGTTACAACAGAACCACGAGGAACGGGTGAAATTGCTGATAGAATATTGCTTGGAGGCACGCTAATGCTTTTGTTTCTGTTGTTAAATCCTTTCATTTTCACAGAAAAGAAGTGGCATTAAGTATTGTGTTCTGTATGTTGTCGCCACACCATTGGAATTCCGAATGGTAACGCTGTTCTCTCTCCGTTCATCCACTATCGTAACTGCTCTATAAGCTGTTTTATAAGCCCAGTGTGGTGCCCAGGACTTGTCGTGGTCCCCCAGTTTGATGCGGAAGTAGGCCTTTCTCATGAACTCGGTTATTTTGCGTTGCTGTCGTATCGGAACGAAACTTCCACACTCATAACGGAATGTATCGGGTCTATTCTTGCTGACAAGCTATAGCATGTTAATATAATTTCAGTAAAAATAATATTTGCTATTGAAATATGTGTAAAAAACCCGTATGTCATTCTCTTAGAACACTTCAGACGACAAAAATTTATTTTCACTAGCAAGCGAAACACAACTTACACAATACAATACGTCGGCAATGAAATTATCTCTAATAAGAACGAAATTTTCGATTATAGGTCTTCTCAAGCAATGTTGTACTTCTCAACAGTAATTGCCTTAAAATTATTGTACAATTTAAACCGGGTATTATAAAATAATGAGAAATGTCTGCAGCTGTTGACCGCCAGCACCTGGAGTTCGAGTCTCGATCGTTGTGTATTTTAGACACTATCTAGTTCGCTGGGTTGAATTCAACCTCTATAGAGGAAAATTATAGCACGGGGCTGCTTTGGTTCAAAGTTTTCCGTGGTTTCTATGCTCAATACAAGATGAATCCAAAGCAGTTACCTAACAAACGCCATGCACCTCGCAGAATATTTTCTTCATTATTCTTGCCCCCTCCTCTCCCTTTACAAACAAACCCACACACACACACACCTACACTATCATACACAGCACTAAACTGTCGCCATATGCCTGGAGACCTTTCGGAAGCTTGCAGCTTGGAGCTTGTCCCGTGTGGAGCGTGGCCTGGCGCCTGAGCTCACTTTCCAAAGGAGAAGGAACGCCTATACCTCCCGGGATATAATCAGCTCTACCCCTACCTCACTAATACCCGTGACAGTTGGCGTAAACGGAATTAATATTTCCTTACTTTTGAGGCACGCCTTTTATTAACTCATCTCATTACTGATGCCAATAAAACACCGTGTTTGTAATGTTGAAAAGTAACTTATATTGGGATGAACTTTCCAAAATTTCACAGATTTATTGCAAAATTCCAATTTTTCTCAAACGATGAAATGTGCATTCGAACCGTGAAAAGTAGAGAAATTTGTGGAAAAAGCTGAAAGAAACCAAAAAATACTTCAACTACGTTTGCCCTAATTATTGTGAGAATCTGACAGACGCGACGCGAATATATAGCGCATGCAATTAAGAGAATCCCTTTGTTGCACGCCGAGCCCCCTCTCCCCTCACCTTCGCTCCCGCCCCTCCCGCGCTCCTCTCTGGTCATTCGTGGCATTTCCCCCCTTCTCCCGCCCTCCATCGCCCTCCTCGACTTTCCTCGGTCCTCTCCTATCCTCCGCGGTCCTCCCAGACTCTCAAAAACTCAACAAGCTTCCCTTCCCCTCCCCAATCCTCCGCGCGCCTTCCTGTTCCTCTTCCTTCCTGACCCTCCGCAACCCTCTCCAACACTCCTCGGTCCTTCCCGGTCTTCTCGGCCTACCTCGACCCTCGTACCCTTCTATGGAACTTCCTTCCCATGCCCTTGTGTATTTCCTGCCTCATCCCTTCTCCCTGTCCCCGTCCGGTGTCGGCCATGCCACGCTCACTGTGCGCCTCCCACTCCGCCCCCTCGCGCTTGCACCGCCACGTCACACCCACCAAACAGGATCACTTTCACCCACAGTCAAAAACTCTAATTAGCTTTCCCGCTTCTTTTAGCCTCTTTTCCTCCCGCCGTTTTCGTCTTCTTCCTCTTTCATCGGCGCTTCTACGAGATCGTACACGCCCACTTTCTCTGGTCTCTGCGGTACTTCCGCGGCAAAACAACCACGACCTTTGCACATACTCGCTGTTCCAGATCATATATTATTATACTCCTTCGGATCGCAATAATACTCCTAATGGATCGCAATAAAAACCGTTCTCACGCTTCTTGTACACCGCAAAGAATATTTTTGGAATGCTGCTGCCTGCGATGCATATCAGATACTTTTTGCCCTAGGTAATGCAATGGCTTTCAAAGACTCGGAGCAGATATTTGAGAGGCAGTGTAAAGGAGACGAGTGTCAGCATAGAGGCTCCTAGTTTTACGCAACGTAGGCAGTCCGGTATCCATTACAACATTCTCCGCGTTATTGGCCGTCTTTTCCACGCGCAAGCTCTCGATCTTTCCGTGTGTTTGGAGCGCGGGCCGTGCCGTGTTACGTGGTGCCCAGGTGTGTGCCTGCAAGCGCACTCGCCCCGCCCGAGTCGCTCTGCGCCAGCCGTTGCGCGCTCTTCCTGTCCCTCCGTCCCCTCTCTTCACGTGCCCCTTCGGCGCCGCCTCTGCTCTGCCCCCTCTCCTCCCAGCCCCTCCCACAGCCGCAGCCAGCCTTGCTCTACTCCTCGCCGCTGTCCTCGACATTCCACTGTCTGTCAGCTGCAGATGTAACCATGTTTGTGCTTTTAATTGAAGTAGAATAAAAATAATATTTATTATTATCGGCTGATCACCTGGCTCAATACCCTCTATAAAATCATTTACGCGACATTTGCTCAAAAAGTTACACATGTCAATTCTGAAATAATTCAGACAGAAGAACAAAAAGGATACCGGAATCAGGTCTGTAAAGAACAACTGATCATAGATGTGGTTGTGACTGTGCAAGCAAAAAAGAAGAAAAGAAATCGACCGGCCAGTGAATTGACTACCAAACGCTGACTTGTCAGTTCCTCATGATTGGCTCACAAAGGTGCTGGAAATTTATAAAATCATCTAAACATTATTGAGCTACTTAGAAACCTAATTATCAATTGGCGTACTCAACTGAAGTTGAAAACAGACTACAGAATAATGAGATCCAAGCAAATTCCTATCTGGCGATATATTTCTCAAGGTGGCACTTTGGTTTTGCTAAGCAACTAATCTTTTGTCACATATGTTGAATCAATCTCATCTGAGTTTCATCTCCTTGATGGAAAGAAAACTCTTCACACCATCAACCACTTATTCTATATGGACGACTCAAAAGTATTTGGAAACGACAGGAACGAGTGAAGCAGACTGTTGGAGATCACATCACAATTCAGCAAAGACATGCACATGACTTTTGGAACAAACAAATGTGCCTCAGTGTATGCTAAAAGTCGAAAAGGCGCATCCTCAACCACACTTCACTATTTCTCAGATTTTAGTTCATTAGAACAATTACTAACACATGACAATTATTTAAGTTTCAACCGAAATATTATAATTAATCACAGACAGCAAGCAGCACCTAGAAAATATGTTTCAGCTTCTCCTTCCGAAAATTCTAGAAACAGAGCTGATTTCCAAGAAAAAAGAATAAGCTATAAATTCCTTGAGCTTCTCTATGCTTAATTATTCCGTTGGAATAGTCAGTTGGACACAAACAGATCTTGATAACCTAAACAGAATGGTACGCTCTATTCTCACCAAGTTCAGAATGCATCAGCGTAAATCCGCAATTAAACGTCTCTACATTTCCAGGAAAACAGACAGTCGAGGTCTACTGGATCTAAAAGCATTATGCAACCGCCCGTTAAGAAGTCTAAAAAAGTGCTTCATTTTAAAATCTGAACTGTCGCCTCTTCATAAAGCAGTAGCAATGTGTGACAAAGGACGTACTCCCTAAATCTCAGCAACAATGCTGACTACTCTGATATTACATCAGTCAAGGAAAAATTCAGATATGGACGTCCAAACCTATTCATGTTAGATTTTCCCATACGCTTGAAAGTGCTGACAACGATGCGGTGGCTCAGAGATGAAGCTCCATATGGAGAGGCTGAAGGTTTCATCCCTGGGCGATCCCCGGGCCAGCCATTTTGATCAGGGTTTTTCGTGGTTTCCCTTGGTCGTATGGCGAATGCTGGTATGGTTCCAAAATCTCAAGAACACCTACCACTCCCACTATCCCATCTACCACATCTCAGCATCACCCTTGTTCTTTCGCCCCTCATCACCACCCTCTTACTTATATATTAATAATAATAATAGTAAGTAAATGTTTCTGTACTTTTGTGTGTCTATTTTACATTTCACTACTACTACTACTACTACTACTACTACTACTACTACTACTACTACTACTACTACTACTACTACTACTACTGCTGCTGCTACTGCTACTAATAATGCTACTGCTACCACTACTACTACCTCTACTACTGCTACTGCAGCTACTGCTGCTACTGCTGCTACTTCTACTGCTACTACTGCTACTACTGCTACTGCTACTACTGCTACTACTGCTACTGCTACTACTACTACTGCTGCTGCTGCTGCATCTGCATCTGTTGCTGCTGCATCTGCATCAGCTGCTGCTACTGCTACTAATTATCGTACTATTGGTGCAATCATCTAATTTTAATTTAATGCATTTCGTTTCTTGTACAATGGGGAAGGCTCGGGCCCGTTAGTTTCACTACTGGCGCTGACCGCGACTCCTGCTTTCTCTATTTTGTGTATTGATTTGCAGTTCTTCTTTTGCATCAGTTTGAATACGTTTCACCGAAGATAATAGAAAAACAGAACTATTTGACGAGATTGAAATATCAGGCAAAATTGAGAATCATAGTAGTAACAAGGTAAGTGAACTGTATGTTTGATTCGTTTCTATGTTTGTGTCGTATTGTCATGTGTTATCACTTATAATGGCATAAGAAACACTGACTTTCGCATGCGTGCAGCTTGCACGCACTCAGACATTCTGTTTTAGAAGGCTCATAAGCACATGCCAGATGATTTTTATTCTGTGCTTAAATTGTCCACAGCACTTGAAGTATTGCAACCCTGTATTTTTAATTCCTGGGAAGCCCGAAGGTCCCACGAGCATGGACAACCTTCCCTGACTAGGGACTCATTTTCCCTGAAAATCTAGAAAGGACTGTATATGCGCGTGCTGTAGCGGCGCGAGGCGGACAATATATGCAATATATTTGTTAGATGTGTCCTATCAAATACCGGAGAGTTGTATTATGTTTATATTCTTCACTTACTATTTGATGTTTATTTTATCATTAAATTCTCCCTTATATAAATATCTTTGCTAAATGTCTGAAATATGTTCGAGTGGCGAATTCTTTCCTTCGCGTTTGGTGTAATATTAAATCATTCAGTTATTTGTTGTATTTATCAATAATATGAAATAAATTAACAAGTCTATATAAGAAAAAATTATCGCTTACGGACGGACAGCGCTTTTAACAGGCAACAATACTTGTCTATTAAACCTTCTTAACTGAAAGTAGAATTTTCATGCTTTTATATCACTATTAAGTAAACATGATTACAAAACCAAATACTTTTGATTTTTTTATATTTTACTGTCAATGTAGAATTTTTATTCGGACTGATGTATTATTGCATTTTAATGGACCATTTATTTGCCTTAAAAAGAAAAAAAAGTAATTAATTTAGCTAAATTTGTGATAATAACCGTCATGTAACTTCTCCCTAAGGCTGCCATGGGCCAGCTATCCACTGGCGTACCACCATTCCGCAGCATTTGCACAACCCTTACTTTAACTCTCTCGCCAATATCTCTGGTCGCAGTGCCCGCGCGCTCTAAGAAAGCTTGCTACCTTGCCCGCGACCTTCATATGCCTGATGTAAGGGAAAACATGTATTGAAGAAAAAAATCAACAGGATTCGAAATCTTGTAATTAGTAAAAGTGTAATGTAGTTTGTAAAAGAATTACAGCGAAACCTGTCTTAAGTGGTTGCTAAAGGTTCCGGTTAAAATGGCTGTTAATAGTTACGGCCGATTAATTAAGGTTATGAAGTTACGTGAAGCATATATCAGATCTAATAGTGATTATTGCTGTCATATAATGAATGTTTTACTTCAAATTATTTTAAATTACAAAGTACAACTCGAACACAACTTACACTAGAATTTTAAAATGCAGACAAATCTGTTCAAGCATGGATTATGTTCTCTTTTTCACAAAAATGCCCTGCTGAGTAGTTTGTTCAGCAATTTTCAATATATTTTTAGCTGCATAGATTTCAAAACCACAACAGTATGCCCTTTGGTTTCATAATTTTATTAATTTGTATCCTCTCGCGCTTTTAAAAATGTCAGTATATTTTCTATCTCAAACTCTTTTTCGACCATTCTCTCTCTCACGAAACACCATATTCTCAAAAGCAGAAATTAATAATCACTAACCTGATAATAATTATCAATGGCCTTTTTGAATGGTCCCAAAACCCGTTCTCCAAAGCCCCAACACGAACAAAGAGCGTTCACAAACTTTGCTTGGGCGGGTTGCAAATCTGTCGTCAACTCTGTTTTCCCACTGCGCGAACAATGAAACAAGTAGCTTCACAATTTTCATGAGCCAAGCTCATCAAACTATAGAAAATTGGCTTGAGCCCTACGCCCTGAAAGAAGCCGCAGTATGAAACTCACCGGAACTGGCCGAAACTTTGGCAACTATGCCTAGCACTCGGTGACTCCTAGGACTCGGTGACAGTTAAGTCTGCATTGATTCCGCCCTCGGACGTCTACGCTTTCAAGTCAACCTAGACTTTCTAAGGGGTGTTTAAACTTAAATATAACAAAATTTTACACTCTTCACAATTTCTATCTATAATCTTACTGACTGCGGTTAAAAACTGAAAAAATTCAAAATAAATGACTTACTAAATTACAAAGCAAAATCCTCTGAAATTACTAAAAACTGCCAAATTCTGTAAAAAATGTTGATTGCTTAGTATATAGTTCTAAATACTAGTAAACTGAACCTAGTACTCAGTTGTTGGTACGCAGAACATACGTTGAGTGTGTGTACACATTACTAGGAGCCCATTACATTTTGGTAAATGCCAGTTTCCCATGCCCATTACCCAATTGCTAGTGTTCAGTGTTCATTTTCCAGATCGAGATCTCATCTACCACAGGCGTGTCGTTCCAAGCCGCTCTTTTCCACGCCTCCTCTGCATGTCCTTTTCGTGGGACCTCATGTTGCGGCGTATTACGGCTCAGTCTAGTTCTCTGGAACCCGTCAGATCACGTTCATGCCGGAAAGATCGTCGCTTGTTTGCGGAGCGCTGTTCCTCGCCCTCATTACAAGACTCTCCGCTGAGATCCACCAGCGCCATATACGGTAACCTGTTCCCATGATTGCGTCGTTCTACAAGGAACGGTGACTGTCGTGATTTTGGCAATTTAATTATATTATTTCTTCAACACCATGAATAATTTACCTCCTGGAAATGAATGTCTAGTCTAGATTCTTCGATCGATTTCCCGGTTTTCCATTTAGGACGAAAAGTTTGAAAGTAATATTCTGTAACGTGCAGAGCCAATCTGGCTGACAGTGGCTTTGACCGAGACCACGCGCGGGTCAAATAGCAAATCTCATAACTAGCCAAAGGGAGGGGCGGATTGGTTTGTTGGTTGGCGTGTTGTCTGACAAACTGTATCGTCTGCCACTTAATACTCGCTGTCAGTCGTCTGTCTGGACCAGTGACACACCGAAAGTGTTACCAAGGTACTTAATCATACTAATGATCCCGCTACAGAAGCTTCGTATTTTAAACTGGCATTTATGAGAGATTAATTGTCATGTGTTTATCAGAAATTTAATCTCCTATTCTAAGAAAGACTGTTTTCCCCTCCTTTCCAAACCCACTATTTTTGGGGCGACAATTTATAACCATTGAAAGATACGAGATTATAACATTCAGATTCCATTTGTTCCTGCTTTACAGGCAACATGGTTGTTTCATAAATTATATCTTTTTTTGGAACTAATGCCATGTAAATGACTGGTCTGAGGTCCTAATGTCCTTCTCTAAACTGTTGTAAGTTATGTAACTCTCTTTTTGAAATATGTGAACTATCGCGATTCAAATGTAAGCATATTGCTTTGGAAATTACACACAAAATAATTTGTATATATTAAATTTAAAAAAGCTTCAATCTACCTTTTTCCAGGGAGAAAAAATTATTCATAGCTCAAGCATATGTCTTGGTAGCTCAATAAAACATACGTGCAAGGACAATAAACATACGAGTAAGAACGATGTATAAGTTCCAGTTGTACTCATACCAACTCGCAATGAAGCCCGGGTTAGTTTTACTTTCTGTTAACGCACGTGTATATACGGAGTAATATGTATATAGTATAGATGTATATATATGGTGTAACACGAATCCCTGTTTTGTGTGTCCTTGATACTCAAAAATAAATTGTCAGCAAATGTCCGTCCGTCTGTTACCAAACATTACCGCCGAAACCATACGTAGAATGTCTTTCAAAATGTAAATTCCCGATCGATCTGGCCCGACTCAGAGCACTGCGATTTTGAAAAACTTTCTTTAAAATTTGGGAGTACTTTAGATGAAGCTCCACGGACATTTTGAAAATGTTCTCAAAGGTTAATACAAAAATTTTCTTTAATTTTTTGAACAAATAGAGTAAAATACACCTATAAAATTGTAAAGCTGCGATTTTCACGGTTGACTCTGAATTTTCGAAAATTTAAAATAAATAAAGTTCTTTGGCGTCTTTCTATTATTACAACATTGAAGATAGAGAGTTTTCCTTCATGTAAAACTTTTTCTCCATTGTGAGTTCTTTTATAAAGGTGATGTATATTTTTTGAAAATTTTAGAAGTTTTCGCACAATATTAAGCATAATTTACAATATTAAATAGTATATATAAAACAAGATTTTCCCAAAAACGGCTCCATTTTTTTCAGCGTTTGATAGGGATAGTAGGAACTGGCAAGAGGGCGCCTGTCTGTCAGTCTGTCTATCCGTCTGTCTGACGGTCTATCTCACCGTCTCTGTCTGACCGTCAGTCTGCCCGTCTGTCTGTCCGTCTGTCTGATCGTCTGTCTGATCGTCTCTGTCTGTCTGTCTGTCTGTCTGTCTGTCTGTCTGTCTCTCTCTCTCTCTCTGGGTTTATTTCCTTAATGAAATCTGTTTTTAACAGACTAATCTTAAATAAATTCATGTTCAATTTTTGAAAATAATTCTATCTTTCGTGTAATTTTGCGCGAATTGTAGGCAATAAAAACAGTTTTGAATAATTTTTGTCTCAAAAATTGCTCCGAATTTTTTCTTCAATTTTTTCCCTTAAGTGCAGGAAGAGACGGAAAAACTATGGCACTAGTCCCATGTTTGTGGTTACGGAGCTAGTCCCAAAATTGCAAAAAAGTTAATATTTCAAGCTACAAAATTGATGACATAGATATTTGTCTGAGATGAAGTCTGTTGTATAAAAGCAGATCTTTAAAGAAGGTAATGCACAATTTTCTTTTTTTTTAAAAAAAGAGTTGTATTCGCGTAATTTGAGCTTAAAAATTAAGCAATTTCTAAAAACATAATTTTTCAAAAAACGCTCCCAATTATAATTTTTTCTAAACGGATAGAATTGACGAAATTAAAAGAATTTCTTTTTCGTTGAAAGATTTCGTTTTTTGAAAAAGGGTCTCCTTTTAGTTGAACTTTCTGAATTTTTGAAAATTGTAAATTTATAAATAATGCGAGAAATTATGTGTTGTTATGTCAACGTTAGTTTTTTAATTTGTAATATTAATAGTTTGCATTTATTTCAGTTAATTTGCATTTTTATTCTTTGTGGTTCTGATTGGTATTTTGTTTAGATCTGTTCTGCAGACTTGTATGTCCTGCGTATCTTTAATTTCTCTGTAGAATATGCAATAGTCTGCAACGAGTCGATTTAATGTCGTGACCCATGTTGTTTACATACGCAATAAAGTGTAACTGACCTAAAACACTTCTCTAAAGGACCTCACACGTAACTTCGACACGTTGCAAAAGTTTAACACCTACGAATACTCTTAGTCTTTGAATTATCCCACTAAGCCATTCTCAGATCTCTCGGAGCTTTTGTACGAGAATCCTGTTCTAAACCCGTGTTTACCTTCAAAAAGCCTGCATTGGGCCGTTTGCATTTTAAGAATTCTGCAATGTGATTCTCAATTTGTTTGGAGTCAACCGATGTTAATCTAAGCCCGAAAATTTTCTACTTTTGTGCGAATTTCTTCTTTCAATATAGGAACCACAATTGCGGTTTCTAGTCGTTGGGAATAGATGTATATTTAGAATCATTTGAAAATTTCCCAACAGATAAGGAGCCTTGGCACCTCTTCATTATTTCCAGCTTCATTTAGTCTCTTGGTTAGTTGGGAGGGTTGATTTCGGATGGAGGAAAATACAACTGTATGTTTTCCAGTTATTCGCCAACAATTGAAAGACAATAAAAGTATTCTGCTTCAATAGTAATTCTATACATTCAAGCTAGTGATGCTACATCACGTACATTTCCCATTAGTAACGATTAATGGCATACTAACACGCCAATTCCTGTCCTAATTAGCCCCACGTCTCAGCCATCACACTTACAATTTATTAACAATCGTTGAGCACGAGGCTCGAAAAGTAATTCATTTGAAGGTAATACATCAAAGTAAATTACTTAATCCAAAACCTGCATTCCATATAGCAAGAAAAATTAACTGTTAATGAGATTAAGTAATTTTATTAATTTCAAACTGCAGTGTGAAGGCGTTGCTACTCTTATATTGCGACCTGATATGAACTAGGTCACGGTCACAACCACGAGAAAATTACTATTAGGCCTATTTCAATTTTTTTCTGAAAGATACTCTTCAGTAAGATAAGCGCAGGAAATGAAAATTTGCAATTTCGAGGATTTGGAAAATCCGTAGGAAACTACTCATATTTAAAAAAAAAGTGTATGACCTTATTTAATTTTCTAATTATGAAGAACAGATTTCATTTTTTAAAAAATTATGTAATTGATATTTTAGTTTTGACGTTAACGAGAAGATGCAGAGAGAGACCCGGTGACGTTTTCTTTTTCACAAGGATTGAATATGAAAAAAACGGGCAACGCCGGGTATTTTGCGAGTATAATACAATATGTTATTGAAACAACATAAACCCCTGGAAATATTGTAGGAAATTAAAAATATTTAAGAATGCATATAAAATCGTTCTTTCCAGGAGCTGGCCCCAACACGCCTTTGTTCTTGGTGGCTCTGTAATCCATAAATCCCACCTTGGCCGGCGTATAATATTTAATGGTCTTTGAATTGTCTTGAAAACCGCTATTGAGGAGAGACTGACCAGGAGGTCCGAAGTTTCGAGTCGCGACTCTCCCTCTACATATTCCCTACCTCTATATCTGAACCAGTGGTGCGCTCTGTGGTCGGGACACAGCATCGCGAGAGCGTGCAGTCGAGCCGTGCCGCTCCATGGAGCGCGCCGCCTACTGCTTATCTCTTGTCCTCTCCCCTCCCTCTCACCCTGCTCCCACGAACTGCCTCGCGCGTAGGCGACTTTCGTTCTCCATCAACCGACCTCTTCAGGTCCTGGTTCGCGCCTCGCTCTATCCACGCAGGCTTTATTTCAGAGGGAGCTGTGCCGAGACGCCGACGTAAGTGCATTTGCGACCAGGATGCTATTGAAGGGACATACGTTAAATACGTATCTTGGCTGTAATGTTTTCGGACTTTAACAGAATGAAATGCAAAAGAAATTAGAAATACATAATTACCTTAATGATCTTCTCAAAAAGAACATTCGGAAGGAACAAAACCACAGATATCTTCCTAAAATACTAGAAACCAGTGAAATGTAATTCGTGAGGGGGGGGGGGGGCAGGAAATTTTTGCTATAGCTGAGACACGATGCTATTATTCCGCCTTTATTACAAAATTTTAGCATTTGTAATCTAAACTTTGCTTTTGGAAGAGATTTGCATAAACGATATATAATTTGTTCAGTATAATTAGTATAACGTAACTTTTATTCTCCTTTCAATTAATTGAAATACATTGTAACGGAGATTGTAAAAGATTAAGCACCTATGGTGAAACCAGTTTTGTGAAATCGTTGCCTCCTCGATAAAGGTCTGATTGTAACAATAAAATGTCGTCAGTGGAGATTAAAAAATAAGATTGATGACTGTAATCTGTTAAAGAGGCATTAAGTGCATGGTGTAAGCTAATCTATTGAGATGCAGTAAACTTAAATGAATTCTTGTTTAATGTGAAAGAAAATTTAAGGAAATAATTTTCGTATAGACGTCTAGAAATGTTGAAGATTTACTTTTTTACATTTTTTATTTGTTCTGTAATTATTTCACAAAATTTGTTATATTGTACCTACAAATGTCACTCCTACAGTATTGTAAATACAATTTTTAGATTTACTTTCAAGAAAGGCAGAAATGTAATATTACTGTCCATGTATTGACATTTTTTTGTTTTAACAGTATTGTGGATGTTCTGTAAAATCTTTCTCACTAATTATTTTTTTAATTTCCTGAAGTGCAGAAAATAAAAATCTCTACATATTTTTGATACTTTCATATTATAAATAAAAATTGGCTTTTTGCCCCAAACGACGCGTTTAACTAAAGTGTATTGATAAACCAACATTTTGGATCCTACTATTAGTATACTAATAGTTTTCAAGACCCACATGTTATGCTGTGTGGACTTCAGCTTTCCCAAACATTGAGTTTTCTTTACGTTTTCTTGGGGATGCAAAGTGACATGTGATTTCAATACGTCCTTAAGTAATTTAAATTGTTTATGAAATATATAAAAACAATGCAAAAAATACAACTGTAATGTATGCAACGTCTATAATATTGAAAAATTTAAGGTAGTTGCTTTCAATATTACATTCAGAAAGAAGATCGGGGATAAATTTACAAGTAGGAATCCAAGTAAAATATTAATATTTTATCATTCCATAATTTTGTGATCTTTTAGTAGAGGAAATTAGTAAAGAAATTGAGATTACTTTAACTCTTAACTGAAACAATGATTTTTTCACATAAATTTTGCAATGGGGTTTGCGACTCTACATGATATTTTGCCAATATCTTCTGTATTTTCGTACTTTTCGCTGCCCTTACCTTCAAAAATAATTTTTAAAGACTATTATGTAATAAAATATCCACATAAATGTATGTGCAAGGATATAATAATAAACTGTAATGCTTTCCCAAACCCATTGTGTAATACTTTGGTGTTGCTGCTTGCTAGGCCCCGCTTGCACCCACAATGATATAGGCAGGCAGAGCGTCGCAGTTAAAGCAGCAAACGCGTATCACAAATTATTTAGTATTTATGGGTCCTTGGGAGCTAAGTCCCTTCAGAAGACTGCAGGATGGTGGATCAGCACAAGTGAAAATGAAAGACAGAATATGTTTTAGCAAATGTCGAAACAAGAGTCCTTTACTTATACAGAAATGAAGTTACACAGAAATCAAAGTTACATCTAAGTGACGTGAGACCTCCGTCCAAGTAAACGGTAGCTCGGAGAGTCCCCCGGGCGGGGCCCGTGGGCGTATTTTATAGTACTCAGGGCTTTGTTCATCATACGCTTCCACTTGGTGGCACGTGGCCTCCCTTCCCCAAACATGACGTGGCCACAAGGCGTCGAACCGCCTCTCTGTGCTCGTGCCTCTACTTCGGACATGTCGTCCGTCACCTTAAGGGCTTACTCTTGAAGCTGAGGGCTGCTAGCGGGTGACCTCATGTCCCAAGTACCCACGTGCCTAAGTATTCATATTAGTGGATACTTCCCAGTTGAATGCGTCATGATCAAAGCTCCTATAGAATTTTATAAAGTATGATTATAATAATTACAGTTACAATCATTACAATTAAATCATTACAATTACAATCATTACAGTTACATTCATTACAGTTACAATCATTACAATTGTAATTACTGATTTTTTATTGAGATAAACCTGCTATGTTGTACATGGTCATTTCTCCGCTTGTGACGATCTTTTAATAACATGTTACCGGAGTAAACGTACTAGACGAAGTAATTTCAAAGTTTTTTTCTTATTTAAAGCACGATCTTGAAAGTTGGCATTTTGTCTCTCTACTTATGTTATTGTACAAGCACAGAAATGCACAAATGTTTAGAAATTTATTGTTTATTTTCTGGATCAGTTTCACCTTTATTAGTCACTATAATGCAATGATTCATTTTCAGGACTATTGAACTCTCTGAAATTCTTCTCATTTACACCATTAACGAATCTTGATGGATCGGCTTCATCACTAAAACGACCACACCAAGTAGATATCGAATTCTATTAAAATTATATTTCTCTTTATGTTTGGAATACTTGGAACTTTGGAATCTTTCACACACACACACACACACACACACACACACTAAGAAAAATTGACTTAAAGAAGCCAATTGTGTAGTTCACGAATCACTGAGAGCAATAATACTAACGCAACTGGTACGACACGTCAGTGAGACCCTTCTGGAAATATAATTGGCATCATTGGAGAGGACGAGAGCCTTAGATATATTTGCTGATATGATCTTCCTGTGAACACTGATAGCCATTCTACTTTAAGGAAGGCAAGGAATCTCATCTGAGTTGAGATGGAAACGTAAGTTCTGTGAAAGAAAATTATGGTGAGGGTCTCGAAGACCCCATTGTATCTGTTATAAGGGTAAAGAAAGGGCGATTGTGGGCTTCTACTCTTACGAGATTTTTTATGTAAACCTTTTGCTCACAAAAGGTGACAATTTGTGAAATTTAAGTCATAGTAGTGTAAAATAGAAAATTCAAAATACTGAAGAATATGAGTATTTCTTGTCATTAATGAATAATCTCACGACTGATAGCTTGATTCTTTGATGTTTTCACGGACTAATCTCTGGTAGAATTACAATCTGGCTTGTATTATCTAAGTTGAAAGAAAAGATCATTACGGTTCAAACGGTTTCTTACGAGTATTTAGGGTAGATAGATTTTTCTCTCGAACGACTTTCTTAACACAAAGGAAAGTGTTTTATGTTGAAATCATGCATCGGTTAAATGAGTGCAAGTGCAATATTTTTATTTTATCTTTGAATAATTTATTAGTAGTTGTAACAAATTGGGTGTTGGTAACGGGGCTCAATCTAGCAGACACCTCCGCACTCAGTTGATGCAGAAGCAGAAGTGTCGCTATCTATGCGGCGTCGCGTGTATTACGTGCAAGAGATTCGTGTTTTAAGCACTTTCTTCTACTATACTGTAGGTAGCGTACCTCTGTTGGTTGCTGAATATTCTGTGCTCGCGGAACATTCTGTGAGACTAAGAAAACCATAATTGGAAATATAAATGGATTGAAAAAGATTAGCTACAAGCATCTTAATTGTTATGAAACAATGCAATAATGGAGTGTTAGAAATACATCTCAGAATCTTTTTAATCGAATTTCTTCAATCAATCTCACAATGCTAAGATTTGTTAGTCTGTCATATATACAATGAGACATATTTCGACGATTGTGCTGCGTCTCCAAGAATTCATAATAATTTAATACTCCAGAAATCGGGATATTACCAACGATACTAATTGTAGAATTGAGTAAAGTAAAAGTGCGAGAAAGCAAAAATAGAATTGATATTGTCATTTTCAATAGGATTATAATGAAAATTAAATTATTTTTCACATCAATCATTCAATTTTGCTCGTGTACCGTAGTTCGTGTGAAACTAGTTTATACTTCATTAATTTCGACCAGAAATAACGAAAAACCTATTCGTTTTTCATAAAATTCTATATGACCTTTTTTAAAGAGCTATTTTTTGTACAAGAGTCTTGGTCTGAAGCAAAAATCTCAATCTTCAATTTTGTAGTTTTGAAATGTTTGTGCAATTTTCGAGAAAGATGAGCAATACCCGAAAATTAGGCAAGTGCTATATTTCTTCCCGTTTGTTATTACATATGTAGAGAAATTTAAAGACAAAGTTAGGAGCGGCTTTTGAGAATTTTTTGTTGTAAATTACAATAGCAAAATACGCAAAAACTACTCGTTTTTTTCAAAAAAATTGAACATGACCTGTTTTTGAAGATCTAATTTTGTACACCAGAATTTGACGCAAAATCTCTATCTTCAATTTTGAATTTTTTTTATTTTCAAAAAACGAGCAAAAAACCAAAAAATACCGTGACTACCACAATAGATTTATAGTATCATATTACATAAGTGAAGAAATTTTAAAGAAAAAAAATTGGAGCTCTTTTGAGAAATTGTTTTCCTAAATTTTCAATTGCAAATAGGCGAAAACTACTTTAAAAAAATTACAGGATCTTTTTTGATGAGCTTATATTGTACAACAGACTGTCAGGGTCAAAAATCTCTATCTCTAATTTTGAAGCTTTATTTCTTTCCCATTTTTGAAACATTGGGTATATGAACGACAAAGAGACCTGCACCATTCTATTACACGTCCCACTTGCACTAATCAAGAAATTTGTAGCATTTGTTTGAAAATTTTACAAATGTTTCAGGGAATTCATGTAAAGTACCCCCGAAAATTGAAATGTCGGTATCTAATTACAGGGTCAGCTAAAACGATTTGGGGTTATTAATTTGGGAGTAAATTGCCTGAACGGTTTATGCCCTAGCGTTGTTGGACGGACAGACAGACGTTTTGCCGCCAATCGATTTTTCGGTACCAAGGTCCCACAAAATATGTATTTTTGGCTACACCACGTATTAGAGGAATTTTCCCCTATATTTAGCAACTGAATTTATCCACTTTTTCCTTACCTGGGCTTGACAATAAGAGTTTTTGTGTCGAAAATTCCCCATTTTCCGGCGCACGAATACAATACATGTTCTTCTCACGTTAATAAGTGCGAGAAAGTAAACTAGTGGTGTAACAGAATGGCACAGACTTTCCAGTATTAGTTTTCTATTTCCTTTGGTCTCGGTTAGCTATTCGAACTTACCATCTTGCCAGCTGCTATCTCTCGATGCCCAAAGTAAAGTTCCCCCACAATCACTTACGGGTGAACTTTTATCTTCCCAGCCAAACAAACTTGGACATCTTTTGATCCGGGAAAGAGGCGTGTTAACCAATCACTAACTGTCATAACCTTAGTGGCTATGTGATTGATGTGATTCTCTCAAAATCCGAGGGGGCGGGAAGACGCTGTTCTCAGGGGGCGGATTGACGATTGTTAACGTATTAAATATCGTAATCTTTTCTCACTGAGGGAGATATTTTGCCTGCGCGCACGCCATTACGAAAAAATATTCCTGAGCGGGGGTTTTCCGTCCAGATTACTGTCAATAGTCTACTAAATGATTAGCATTTTTGGAGTAGTTTTACTATCTTTTAGCAATCAATTTATAACTGTTATATTAAAATGTTCATCTGAGGCACAATTGGTGGATCCTTTCCAGCCGTTCAAGCGCCGAATTTCGAATTTGTTTAAAAAATTGTAAATTGTTGCAAAATTGTTATTTCTCGGTTTTCTGCTTTCGGACGTCAGAAAACTCTCCCCTCTTTAGATCTGTGAAAGTTAGAAATTCTTTATACATTTGCAAACGTTGCATATTTACTTTATTGTCTCCTCTAAATCCCCTTTAAATGCAACACAAAATTCCGCAATCCGATCGGGAACTTCCGTTCTTTTTGGAGAGGAATTGAAACATTGAAGCATAAAGTTGTACCTTTTTGTGAACGGGTGAGTATGTGAGACCGCTATTAATTTTACTTTCCCGTATACGTAAAGTTCCCCGCAGAAGAACGTGTTTGTGCAACTCACACTGAAACGTATTTTTTTAAGTTATTTATTTTTTCCAATAAAATAACTAGATTAGAAAGATCACTGTAGCAAAAATATTTGTGTTGTATATTAAATATTACTGTAGTAATTAAAGATGAAATATATATATGGAGCTTATTACTCCTTGTCGAGTGTTATGTTTTGCAAAAAACAACGTATTAGTATTGTTTTAGAATTTGTATTTACTGAGAAATTGTATTCCTCTATTTGTTTAATTAAATGTATGTACAACAATTTATTTAAAACTGTTGGTTTCATTAATATTCATTTTCAAATATAAAACGTATTAGTTCTCGCTTCCCCAAAGATATATTTCACCCTCCGCAAATAAATAAGTTTATAAATCCTTCTTAAGTAATTCTTTTTCTTATGCGACCTCCGCCGCTAACGCACAATCGCCACTAACGCGCACATTTTTTCGGAATTAAAGAATATATTTGATTGTGAATGGTTATTCCTTGTAGGGTTTTAAATTTACCGTTTGCCCTTCTCAAAATGTATAGGGTTTTGCTTTGAATTGACACAGTCTTTTTTCTGAAGCTTTGTTTAAATTTTGAAGAATTTCCTCACGGGTTTTTTCTTGCTGTTGAATTTCCTCCCTTCTTATAAATTGTAGCGGATGAGACATTGGGGTATAGAAATGAATTTCGAAAGGTGTCATGTTTGTTGATTCATGATATACTTGATTAAGCACTTGGTTGACGAAAGGAATAAGTTAGTACACTTCTTTGTGTTGTCTATGCACGTAGACTCAGAATAATCTTGCTAATTCTCTGGATCACTCTGCGGATGAATACTGGACATCACATGAGTAATACTTAGATTTTGCATGGAGTTTGGACAAAGATCACTTGTAAATTGTGGACCGTGATCAGTAAGGGTTTTTTTGAAAATTACCGGCTACCCTAAAGAAGTGATTGAGTTTATACAGGAAATTCTCTGAATTAGCTTTGTTCAGTGTCATGTAATCTGTTCTTATTATGAATTTTCTTCCTATTAAATATTGCCCTTATATGTGCACAGCCCAAACAATGGCATAAGCCTCTCTTTCTGTGGCTGTACGAGTATATCAGGTCTGACAATCTTTTAACTTGCGACTGATTAAAGCAATGATTTTTTCTGTGCCCTCTATTTTTTGATAGAGTATTGCGCCCATAGCAATACCTCTGCTATCCGTTTGCGACACAAAAACCTGATTGACATCTGGAAAAGCAATTGTATGGGTAAAATACGTATTTTATTTCTTCAAAAGTATTTTCATGTAACTTCGTCCATTTCCACGGAGTACCTTTTCTTAGCAGAGGCCAAAATGGAGCAACATAGGAAGCAAAGTTGTTAATGAATCGACTATAATAGTTAAAATATCCTAGGAATGCTTGCAATTGTTAATTTATTTTGGGGGGGTTGAATTTTTTCTATTTCCGTTAATTTTTATGAATTCATTTTTAATCCTTCGGTGGTCAAATCGAGTCTCAGAAACTTTACTTGATGGGCCTAACAAGTTTATGATTATCTGATGTGGCAAAAGGAAGTCCATTTCCAGAATAAGTGCATAGAACAATTTGCTTGCTTCAAGAGCTACTTCCTCATATCGCATGTTACCAATTTTCATTTCCAAGTATGCTTGCTCCGAAATGGGCTTGAATATTGTGCTATGGTAATACAAAGAACAAACTTTTAAGATTAACTTAAGTACAATTGCTTGAAATAAATTTAACAACAAAAATCAAAACGTGCTAGCCTACAATACTATGTGCATTAATTTGAAAAATCAACCAATTTTAAAATTATAAAAAGAATATCGTAAGTCATTCGATAACTGTTGCATTACAATTTTAGTATTAACATCAACCGATACCGATCGTTTTATCCGAGTAATGATAAATCCTACTTTTTTCATGTAGTTATCCTCGGATAATTAGACAGGACAGAACTTGATAGCAAGTATCATATTTTGGAACTCAGGTAGAGAAAATAACTCTATAAACCTAAAACCAACTGTTTACAAAGTACATTTTATTGCAGAAAAAATATTTTTGTAGAAAATGGCATGAGAATACAAAAAGGCATGATGAGCATTATGTACAAAAGTTGAATACTTTAATGCTTAAATAATGCAATTAACAACTACTATAATGAATAATACAAGATTTCAAATCTTATACGTTGACCATGAAGCTTTGATATGACTAATGAGATTGACCAGTTGAAGATCAATGAATCAGTAATTCATATTAAAGAAACCATTCATGCGGCGTGTCTTGAGGTGGGGTGAGACCGCGAGAGGAATCGTCGCCAGGCAACGAAGGCGATGATGGTGATGTGTGATGAACGATCAATGTAGAATGGGAGTCCAAAAGAACCAGTGCTGCGCTGCTAGCTGGCCTGGGTGAGTGATGGTCATACAGGTATTTGTACTGATCCCAGGTAGCCTGAAGGTACGAGGAGTGAATATCTTCCGTTTTCTCGCCACAACTCCGCAGACTTTGAGAATGGCGCAAAATGATGATAGATGGGACATCACGATGAACAAATATGAAACTGAAATGGTGAAAACGCTAACGAAGTGATGAAATGAACTGAACTACCCCCAACCTAAAGAAAAGCGCCAGCGAATGAATGTACGTTCTAGACTTCGCTGCTAGAAATTGTGGGACGCCGACGGCGTTTCAGCGCGCGCGCGCGCGCACGCGAGCGAGCGAGCGAGCAAGCGAGAGAGAGAGAGAGAGAGAGAGAGAGAGAGAGAGAGAGAGAGAGAGAGAGAGAGAGAGAGAGAAATGCTATTTCCAAGGAAGCAGCGAAATACGAAGGAGTATTGCACTAGCCCGACGAATAATGAAGGGGTGGGCGCAGGGGCTGGCGAATGAACCTGTCGGAGCACCTCGAGTGGGCGAGCGGAGCTGCCAACTTAGAACGTCTTCAATCGAATTACTGCGTGGGCGGAGGGATGCGGCGTGTGCGATGGGGCTTAGTGGTAACCGTGCGAGTAGGCGGGCGCGGCGAGGGCGACGGGCGCCTTGACAATTGCGGGGGCAGGCGCCGGGTGTACGTTGGGGCCGGTGCGGTGCACGACTGCGTTGAAGCCGTTGTGAGCGTCGGCGGTGTAGGTGACAGTGCGCACGCTGCCGTCGGGCTCCACCAGGCTGTACTCGCCCTTCACCACGTCGCCGTCCCGCTCCTCCCACTGGTTCTTCACGTCCCCGGTGTGCGCGTCGTGCACGCCGTAGTTGAAGCTGTACTTGGGGTACGCCTGCAACAGAAGGTGGACTGTGTCATCTAGATGATTCTCGTAGGGGAGTAAGATGTTAAGAAACCGTTGATCGAATCATAAAGGGCAAATTTAAATATATATAATATATAAATATAATATATGTATATAAATATAATATAATATATATAAATATAATATATAAATATAATATATATAAATAAATACTTATATTTGAGTAGTACCGTACGTAGTATACGAATGGTAACCTTTGAAGATGGAACCTTTGATGTCTTTGAAAATTAGCTCCGGAATGGTTCCAGGCGGAAAGAAGTGCACGGCGATGGAGCGGAAAGGAGTCGTCTTGGCAGAACGAGGCGGTGTGGGGCGACGCCGGGCTGGTGGAGGGAGCAGGGGAAGGCGAAGCAGCAAAGAGCGCCAGGTGAGGCGAGGAGACGCGCAAGGTGGGCGAGAGCTGTCAGCGGTAGCGCGCTGCGGGTGATGCCGCGATACTGTCCGCCAGAGGCACGCGCCGAGCTCCCACGGACATAATGGCTGGCCTCTCGCTGCGCAGCCCCTTCCCCCGTGCCCACTCGTCAAACGAGCGGTTGCCTCGGCGCCGCCGCGATCCTAGACGGGGTCTGGTGCACGTCATCAGATTAGCGCGCGTGATTCGGCTCAGGTACACGTCCCACCAAGACATCATTAAAGGGATAACTTAGGAGCTGCAAAAGGGGGCAATGTGCAATGTGTCATCTCATTCTTTTCTTTACGTAAAAGATAATTTTGGACTGTGTCAGGTTTGTTGAAAATTATGGCGGAATTTTGATTGCAGTAATTCGGGGAAAATGCTTGCAATTCATGCTCTTCAATTTTCTATAGAAAATTTTCAAATTCAGATATTGAGCACGATTTAAAACAAATCACTGTTCGAAAAATGGTTAGAATTATGTCAAGTATTGTATTTTGTCGAACTTTACTCGAAAAACGTAAATTCTTTACTAGGAGAAGAGCGCCCCTTTACTGAAAAAATATAATAAGAACATAGAGATTTCATTCTTGTACACGAATTTGGAAACTTTGTCTCACAATATGCCGTGCGTGGTCAACACAGATTGAAAACGTATCTTAATTTGAGGCTTCGGGAATATGTTCTTTTAAGCAGTAATATTTATTGATATTTTAGCTTTGATAGAGTGTGAAAACCGATATGGCTTCCTGAGTTTGTAATACGCATGCTACACAGACTGTGTGTCTGGTTGGACTGAAGCGTGGGCGGCAGTGGCCTGGCCGCGCGTGGACGCAAGCGCTATCGTTCTATCTCCCCTGCACGGTGCTGCGCGAGGTGGGGCGGCGCTGACTACACGCCCATGTTCTTCTATTTGTCGGGAGCAGATTTGTGTTATGCAAATAGCGGCCATCGCTGAATGCCTCGGCGGCAGATTACGGCGGTGGCGGCACCTGTCACAGGCGATCGAGAGGAGCCGCTACGCCCTTACTTTGCGGCCGCCTCATACAATACAGCGTGCCCAGAAAGATTAACATTACTTCTTCAGCCGACACAGGTAGCTAAAGCAATTGCTGAAAGCGTGAGTGCAGAATCGAGATCGGTTCGACATGATGCGAGATAAGCATGGTTGTTTATCAGTGGTTGTGGTATGGTGGGATGACCCTACCACAAGTATTAATCCGTAATATCCCTATGTTCATGGCCTCATCGGGTGTTGCGGAACATGCGCTTGGAAATTAACTAGTATCTTACTGAAAAATTTCCTCTTTACTTTCTCGTGTGCAGCTCAATATGAAGTATTGTAAATCTAAGGGGAAAACAAACATTTTTCTCGGAAAATCCCTTATTATAAGTCTCTGATATCGAAAAAGACAATAATTATTGTTTTTATAAGTGGTAAATTGCTTCCTCTAACGCGTTGTGCAACTGAAATCACATTTTACGAGTTATTCATACTGAAAAATTCATTTTTGGTAAACCGTCTGTCTGTGAACAACGCTCGCTGCTAAACCGTAAGCAGGGTTTTCACCAAAATTGATATTCCCCGATCGATCTGATAGATGTTACGGAACCTTGTTTTAGAAACGATTATTTTCATTTTAGGGCTACTTTACGTACAACCTCTCCAATGTTTTCCAAATTTTCTAAAACTTTACATAATGTTTTATTTAAATGTGATATGCCGCATTATTGTTGAACTTTCTGAATTTTTAAATTTGCTCAAGGAATTGGTTGCCTCAACCGGTATTCGAATCCTGGCCAATTCTTTGAACAAATTTAATTATTAAACTGCATTGTTGCTCAGTAACGTTACAATTTGTCACAATTTGGATTCTTTACTACTGCGGAGTATATTATCCGAGCGTAATTGCGTCCAACAAGTTGACGGGAATGGTGACAATTATATTTCTAAATTTTCAAAATTTGAAAAATCACACTTTTTGTACTTCTACAAAAAATATTAGAATATCTGTTGTAATAAAATATATTCAAAAACAGATCTTTTAATCACGTCACATTTTATTTCTCCGAAATTCTAGTAGTTTTCACTGTTTTTCACAGTTTTGCTGTATTTTTATTCAATTGAATAAGTTAATTGTAAGTGAAAATTTCATTTTGATAATTTTGTAGGTATTTTTATTAGCTATTCTGAAATTGTTGTAATGTTCT
Source organism: Gryllus longicercus (assembly GCA_038098605.1). Taxonomy (NCBI): domain Eukaryota; kingdom Metazoa; phylum Arthropoda; class Insecta; order Orthoptera; family Gryllidae; genus Gryllus; species Gryllus longicercus. The sequence goes on along the minus strand of JAZDUA010000069.1, from coordinate 3,000,082 downwards.
TTTCTAACGAAGTATTTTTGATAAATTGCCAAAATAAAATTGTTTAAACAGAAACAAAATATAACATTCGTTTCAATGGTGCATTTTCTTTATTTTTTCCGTGAAGTTTCAATCGAGTATTACATTGCAGAGATTTTTCCTAACACCCTGTGTCAATTGAAAGCAACACAAGTTGGTGATGACGGAAATGTGATCAGATTTTTAATGTGTGTGTGTTGTAGTAATCGTTTCGATTATAAATTTTTTTGCTGTAAAACTTTTTTCTGTTCTGCAATCTTTGCTAGTCGAGGTCTTTTTGAAGAGAATTAATTACGATCTCAGAATAAGCGACCGCCTTTCATTACAAGAAAAGAATTAAACAAGAGTCTGACGGCCGAAAATTAAATGTGTCGCCCGGACTGACAGGTTTGCACGGAAGGCGTTGTCCTGTTGATGGCACCATGCAATTTGTGATCGTATATCGGGGGAACTAATTCACTCCGTAATAAATACACATATCAGAACCAATATGTGTGGGTCCAATAGGTCTGAAATAGTTTGTTTATTCGGAATACTCATAAAAATGTTCACCTAGACTACACGAAATGTTTCCATTCTCTTTGAATGCATTCGTTGATTAATGTTAAGGAGAAGAGGCGGGTTGGGCGTTGGGCGTTGGGCGCGCACTCACGTAGTAGTCGACAGCGACGGGCGCCGCCTTGACGGCGACGGCGGGCGCGGCGTGCACGGCGACGGGGGCGGCGTAGCCCCCGTAGCCGCCGTAGCCACCGTAGCCGCCGATGACTCCGGCCTGAGCGACGGCCACCAGGGCGGCGGCGCACAGCAGCTGCAACACGGGTCCCCGTCAGCAACAAGGCCCCACCCTGCTCCCTTCGCCGCCCTTTCGAGCCCCCCGGACATCCGAGACATGCCTTCTCTGCATTTGGCGTTCCTGGCGCTGGTAATGTTTTCGTTAAAATGCACAAAAGGAGGTCTCAAAATTAGTAAAGGTAAAAAGTTAGGTCTCAATATTTTAAATTTTAAATATGTTTAACATAAATTGTGGAGTCCGTTAACTTTTGAAGATACATTTTGGATTTACTCATGAACCCTCATCGGTGGTTTAAAGCTCAACTGGAGTATAGGAGTACAGAACGAACTCCATATGTATATGTGCTGGAAACCAGTTTAAAAAATTCAAAATATTGGCTCTTAACTACGAAATAATATCCAAAATTATTTGCTCAATATGCAGTCTAGCATCTCAATACATAAGATTTTAATGAGCGCACATAACAAATTTGGAGAATCCTAGTGGTCATTAGTAGACCGTGAATGGACAATACATCAACTGAATTACTTAACCACTCTCTTTCCGAATCACTCTCAAACTTCAGAACACATAAAACCAGAGTGTCTAAACGTGCCCCGTGGTCAAGGAATGTGAAGGGACAAAAATGCACTACAGGCATGAGAAGCAGCAGGTGCTAAATGGGCCTGAAAGCGAATGTTCGTGCTACAACACACCACGCGTACCCTTGTTTCCTCGTTTGTCCGACTGCTCCATATGCTTCACGTGTTCCGCGTTGCGTCCAGTTTCCTTTTTTTCCAACGTCTACTCTTGTTCACTTCTCGGAAAAGCCGTGTGCTTGGCATGTCGCATATGTGTCTCAGGCGGAACCGCGGGGGGGGGGGGGAGGCGGGGCACTACGCGTGTTCGCCTGCTTCAGGACGTCCGGCGGAGCGCGGCGGTTCCACTCCGCGGGCTTCCGCTCCGTGCTCAACAGGGCATGCCCCCCCCCCCCCCCCAGCACCGGCCAAGCCCACCGGCGAGCGGGCGGTAGGCAGCCCGCAGAGCACGCGACGCTCCTTGCCGTGGAGGGCCGCGACATCCACCGACTTCCGTGCTACGCGCGACTCTGGTAGATGCACACTCGATCTGTGTTCCGATTGACTCACGAATTGACTGATTTGCGGGTTGACGTGTTCCCCGTGACAGAAAATGAATGTTCCTGTGCGGCTTTATAAGAATTCATAGTAAACTACGTAATATGAACTGACTGAATTTACTATCGGTCACCGTACGGTATACGTTGTTTTGTTACAGCAGCTAACATTTGTACAAACGTTGTTTGAACGCGATGTAAGTTGACAATCAATAGCTAAGAGCATAATGAGAAAACGTCTGTTTTGCCATGAAAAGTTTCTGATACAGTAAGTTGATGATAATATTTAACATTCAATTATAAGTGGCTGTCTATGAATGATTGGGGCAGTAGTACAAAAAAACTAAAATACAACTTTAAAACATTAATTATTATTATTATTATTATTATTATTATTATTATTATTATTATTATTATTATTATTATATTGCTTTTATTACTGTAAATTAATTCTAAGAGCGGTTAACGTCCAGTACGGCTGAGTGCGCGAATGACGGAATGTGCCCTCGGACTCGGGTTAAAGAATGATGGTGTTCATGTAGTTGTTTATTGCATGAGCACGTGGCACGTAGCTTCGCCGGGCATTCTCCGGGTGGCCTTTGCGAGGCGGATTTCCTTCGGCCCCGTTTGTATGTCGGGTGTTTCTCAATTTCCGCCACCTGCTTAAAATTGGGACACTTTTCTTTTCAACTGACCACTACAATACACGATGACGCTAGTGGGAGGAAGTCGGAGAAAATTGCTGCTGTTTCCCGCCGTTGGACATACATTACATGTTGAAAATCGTCTCTTTTTGTCGGAGAAAAGCTCTTCGTATAATCGTTTCTCAAATACTTCGTAAAGAGGAAATTTTATTCTATTGTTCGAGAAATATGGACGTTACAAAATAAAATGAAATATAAAACAGAAACAAAAATTGAATACAATTTTGAAAACATTTGAAATTTGAAAGTGATTAGTTTTTAACAGAATTATCTTTGACCGTCTAAATTACCAATTTTTGTTGGTATTTATTACATTATTTTAGTAAAGTACGTGAGAAGAGGAAATGTCCTTTCAAATGCCCGAAAAGTATGGACAATTCTGTAATATATACAAAATAAAATATATCAGTTTATATCTTATGAAATATATACCAATAATATTTTTTATGTTAGTATTTTCCAAAATTTTGTATTGTTGAGAACAAATATTGCACTGCAAGTTAACGACGCGTCTGGCATGATGTAGGCGGCGCATATTCACCTGTGTGAGTCCAATCATGTCTGGTGCTAAGGTAGCGGCTGCCGTTTCAGGAGAACCTAACTCACCAGGGCACTGGGACTGAGTGATGCTGAGCACACCGCAGGTCACCCTTTTATACGGCCTGTCTGCGATGGTCGGCGGCGCCGGCGGCAGCGGCCGGCGGGGGAGGGGTACGTGCGTTACGTCGCCGCTCCCGCTCCCCGGCCCCGCCCCGGCCCCCCCCCCCGCCGCCCCCCCGGCGCGGTGACGGGGTGGAAGCGCCGGCGAGCCGCCACTCCAATGAAAGTGAAGTCCGCGGCCGCGGCGCAAGGTCGGCATCTGCAACAAAGCACTTGCTCGAGGCGGCGCCCGCTCCCTTCCGGCGGCTCGCGGAGTGGGGCTGCACGTCAGGCTGGGTGGAGAGTGACGCCGCACGGGATGCCAGAGAGGTAGATGACTCTCTGGTGACGATAGAACAGGGTTTAGGCAATTATCTTCTTTTTCCTTTTAAGTAGAAATCACTATAATTACAATTGGCATTATTATTATTATTATTATTATTATTATTATTATTATTATTATTATTATTATTATTTTCGTTAATCGGCCGACTAGGACCGACCGACTAGGACGCAAGCAAGCATCCTGCATTTACCGTGGCTCAGTTTTTATTTATTATCGCGGTGGCAGGTGCTTGCAACAATTGTTAGGGGGGACCAGCATTTAGCTGGATCCGATTTTTATCCCCCATGGTAGTTAGCATGGGGGTATGGAAGATGAGAGATGATAGGAATGGTTTAGGAGGCGATAGGTGATCGTGGACTTTTGGAACCATCCCAGCATTCGCCTTTATGACCGAGGGAAACCACGAAAACCCCGGTCAGGATGGCCGGCCCGGGAATCGAACCCGGACCTCCCGATTACGAAGTCAGTGCGCTATGCACTGAGCCACTTCGCTCGGTCATTATTATTATTATTATTATTATTATTATTATTATTATTATTATTATTATTATTATTATTATTATTATTATTATTTTTTTTTTTTTTTTTTCGTTGATCGGCCAACTAGGACCACGCAGGCAAGCACTCTGCCTTTACCGTGGCCCAGTTTTTATTCATTCTCACGGAGGCAGGTGCTTGCGACAATTCTTTGGGGGGACCAGCATTTAAGCTGGATCCGGTTTTTATCCCCCAAGGTTGTTAGCCCTGGGGGTATGGAAGATGAAATGACGATATATGATGATGATGGGGGTGAAAGGACAATACATACAGACATACACAAACACACAAATACATCCATGCCCGAGGCGGGACTCGAACCCGCGATCTTCTGGTCCGAAACCACTCCGGCACTACTGCCTTAGCGATCTCGGCCATCTGATCGGCTTATTATTATTATTATTATTATTATTATTATTATTATTATTATTATTATTATTATTATTATTATTATTATTATTATTATTATTATTATTATTATTATTATTATTATTATTATTATTATTATTATTATTATTATTATTATTATAGTCATCGTGGGATATTATCATCAATTTTCGGTTTACTGACTGGAAAACACTCTAAACGGAACCAGAACTCGATTTTTCGTTTTCAACTTTATCACTGTTATTACGATTAAAATAATACCCGATCACATCTCCGCTAACTGAAGGTCATGCATATATCAATGATTATGGTCGATGGAACAAACAATGGTTTGGATCGCCAATTCTGCCATTAGTATTGGATGAACTATTTGGGGATTTAAAAAAAAAAGGGGGCCGTCTTGTATTAAACGTTGATAATAGTAGTAATGTCGGAGCTGTAAAGAGGACGAAATCACAAGGCTAAAATGTCCCATAAAGTAGCCTGAAGAAATTAATAAGAGTTTAGGGAACAATGGGAGGATTGTTATAGTGATAATATAGGCAATGATATCCATAGTCATGGAGCCGTATGTTTTTGCATTGCTAGTTTTGTCGTCAGAAAAACTGATGTATCGAAAATCTTTGTTAGATATTTAATAAGAGTAGTAAAAGTCACGGAAAAGGAAGGCCTGCACGTGTAATTTCTGTGAATGTGAAATATACACGTTCCATGTTGTTAAGTTTGCTTTGTATGTTTAAAACACGAATATGAATAAGCATAATATTAGTTCGATAATATAAAAAGTTTGAAGGCATTGCTTGAGTATTGAATTTCTGGGCAGTCCGTTCAACAAGAAAACTGATATCTGGTGGATGACAGTTACTATGTTAAATGGCAGCGTTGCTATTCGGGGGAAACATTAATTATAATGAAACCATGTGGCTGTCAAATGGAGCAGCAGCGGCGCTTGGAGCAACAGGGAGTTGCAGTTCATTGTGAAGCTAGTACTAGCTAGTTCCAAATATTCAGTAGAGAAGGCATGAAGGTCTTAAGGGACGTCGAAGCGTTCACTCAATGAAGGTGGTGGATATATTGATGAGGGAAATGTGATTGCGCCATAGCAAATATGAAGGACTGTGTTTGATTGTGAACCCTGTGACAGAGAGTAATGCTGCAGCTTTCCAGCTCTTGCTACTGGCTCTTCAAATTGTATATCATCATGTGTAATTTGTGATGAATGAAGCAGTTTATGACACTTTTTTAGGGTTCTTCCGTTTCCCCTAACACCCTTCTCGAATTTCGCCTCTCAGATACACTTTAAACCATCATCAACCATCATTATATCATTATTATCATCATTTATGGCTGAATTGGGATATTTAAGTGTAAGTAACGCATGTGACATTTTGGGTGAAATCGAAATTATTTTGTCTCGTAAAAGAAAGGGGAAGTGCCATTTTTTACATTCTAAGTGGATTCATTTATGCTCAACAAATGACATTCACTCGTACATGTTGGCATGTGTTGGTCGTTCCGCGTAAAAGTGGTATCATATTTCATTGTCGTAGGAAACTCGAAATGTCAGATGCCATTATTGACAACCGAACTCAATTCATTCATGCTAGGTCGGATACTGTGGCTGAAGTACTGAAAGTATAATAAATAGTAGGATTGAAGGTGCAATAGTTTTCGTGAGTTTGAATAACGACACAATGCAACAAAACAAGAATGATAACCACTGCTAACGGTCGGCGTCCCTTAAGAATTTTAACAGAATTGAAACAAATAAGTAGCATCACAACATGTATTAGATCTCTTATTCAAAGTGATGGATTTTTTATGTAGTTATTTTTTCAGAAGAAGTTATTACTTACAATATTGAAGGACACACGGCCGACAACGTAAATAACAATCTTGGTTGATTATTTCCTCTGAATCGGTATGATAACGTTAATAACGTTTTAATGAAACAATGAAGGTTTTGCCCCAGTAAGGCTTGCACTAACGGAGAACAGAGTGATTGTGGCGTCAACGCTCCAGAATCACCGATTACTCTCCTTCTGCAAGAAGGGTAGCACAGCCTGGAGAGCCCAGGTGCGGCGCGCCGTCTCACCTCCGTCTCCACGCTGTTGCACTTTCACTCAAGTTAACACATAACAAACCATAGGCGGCCACCGTCAATGAGGCTCTTGTGCGCCGGCGACAGAATTCTCGATTGACAAAGAGGCGGAGATAATGAGAGCGAACGGCCATTGTGCAGACGGCGGCGCCGTGTGTTGTGAATTACACGTTATGACGCCAGAGCGTTTTGAAAACGACACCTCGATTTGGTTGGGAGTGTTCGTAGGTTTCTCCGAGATTTCTGTCAATACTTTTGTAATACATCGATTGTTAGTAAAAGAATTGTAGGGTGGCGCCTCGAATAGCATGCTGGCCTCACTTCGATTCACACCGTTTTGATCAATAGTACACGCTTACAATGTATTGAGGTTTGTTCGAAATACCAAATGCTTAACCGTGAGAGTTTATTGAAAACTATACCTGGCCATACGGTGATCGGGTTGCCCAGTGAACATCACCTTTGACAAATTATGTTTCCTTAAGGAACAGTTTTAGTCATACGTATAGGAAATTTGTATTTTTGTTTTTGGTACACACAAGCTTCGTATGTAATACATGATGTTTGATATTCACATTATTATGATTGTCTAGTATAGTTAGAACCTGAGTTTTTTGTCTTCCGCTTTATGACTCATAATGTTATTAAACGGAGCGATTGAGTTGAGAGATCGGATATGACCTCCTATTACTCGCACACTAATGGTGCTGAAGGCCGTTTGTGGAGGCTGTTTGCCAGAACCTGAAGAACTTGGCGAGCCGTATAGGATACACGAGAGAGCGGGGCGGCGGTGGCCAGAAGCGATCCAGTCCCAACGAGTAACATTTCTCTTCTTAACTTCCATCAGCAGCTTACTCTCCCTTACACTGATAGTATTGATTGTAAGAACTGGATTTGTAAAATGTCATGTAGTGTGAGTAATCAGGGAGCAATTTTATTACAAGAGTTCATCGTACCAAGTTATTTTTACTCCGAGATACATTGAGTACATCGAGAAGTACGCAATTTTAAATGCTGAAAGTTGTATTGTGTGGAAAGGCATTTCCAGAGGTTCGTCTCCGGAATTGAATAACCAAGATGCAGCGGTTGAGCGCTCTGGGTGAACGTACCGAACTCTGCTGCCGGTTACGTCGCTTGTCGACTTGTGATCGTTTCTCGAGCAAGAATAATCGCGAACTGACCAAGTTTAGTTCGAGGGGGATTCGTGAAGTGTAGTGAACGGCAGCCGCCGTCGCCCTCCCTTCGTGTGCGAGTGCTCCAGTTAATTTCGTTTGCAGGTCACGCCTCTCTCTGCTATTTACTTCGATGAGGCTAGCTTGAATTTACATTTTAAATTTCTAAATAAATTGTGATGCATTTTCCTCATAGGCTGTAGTACGACAGAGAGCGCTTGGGTAAAGTTGGAAAACGTGACAGCCGAGATATTGGTATAGTAGAAGCAATATTGGTGCAACTAGTTTTTTAAACAAGCAATAAAATTATTTGTTTCAAAGAAACAAACAAACATCTTAGTTTTATTTTCGGTCCAACTTCATTTCCAAAAACGTATTTCATTTTTCCGCACTTCTCATCCAAGCGACAGAAACCATACCTGTTATTCGACGTCCGAGTAACTCTTCCATACTATGTGCCAATATCGCGACTTCCTTATGACTCGAGCGAGCGCTGATGCCAGATCGCTCACGCGAAGCGCTTCCCAGAGGAACGCGCCACGTTCGAGTGCAGAGGGTCTGGGCAGCGGGGGCGGGCGGAGGCGCAGGTCGCGTCGCCACGCCCGAGCGCCTGCCGGGCTGCGAGATGGAAGGTGCTTCCATGGTTAAACATCTCCAGGGGACAATGACTCAATGCGTATTCAATCCAGGCACGACAATTATTCAGGTCATTAGTCCCGTAAGAGTAAACCATGTTACATCCCTGAAGGTGTTGGGATTCCTTCTCCGAGAACCGGCGCCAAACAATTATTCATCTCATAGCGGAATCCCCCCCCCCCAGCATTTCCACCGCAGAAGAGCAGTACCCATACCAAGATAATGGCTACCCCACACCCAATGTGCATCGCGGGGTGGCGCATGTAACTGTAGGTGAGGGGAGAAGAAGGGACAATGATAGGAGATGCCTCCAGCATCGTAGTAATCTCAGAAAACTGCCGATCAGAGCAACCGATGCTCAAATTCTCCGCAAGGCATTAGTTAATTTAGTAGCTGGTGTAAAAACGCCATCAACAGCACACGAACCCTAAATATTCTTGACTATTTTTTGGACGGTAGTGGTTGCAGGTAGAGTGTTTAACTTGTTTATGTACTAATTGAGGTGAAATGATGAAATCTAGAAACGAAGAAATCCATTTTGTCAAGTGGTATATTTTATGGGTGCATTTATGTTTGTTCATGATTTAATGATAATGGGTAGAACAAAACTTCTCGAAAAAAATTTAACATTTTTCTTGTTTTAAAATTACTACATTCATTATAAACTGATGTGCCGAAAAAACTTGTACACCTGCCTAGTGTAGGGCTTCCGCAAGAACGCAGATGAGGCATTGACTCGACCAGTGTCTGAAGGGGTGCTGGAGGTAACTGACACCATGAATCCTGCAGGGCTGTTCATAAACTCGTAAGAGTACGAGGGGGTGGAGATCTTTTCTGAATAGCACGTTGCAAGGCATCCCAGATATGCTCAATAATGTTCATGTCTGGGGTTTTGGTGGCCAGTGGAAGTGTTTAAATTCACAAGAGTGTTCCTGGAGCCACTGTGTAGCGATTCTAGACGTGTGGACTGTCGCATTATCCTGCCGGAATTGCCCAAGTCTATCAACAAAGTGTACGCGAGTGGGCCTTCGGCTGCAAAATACCATATCGATAATGTATCATTTAATGCTGACACTTGATGGCCTAGCATTGAAATCTGCAGCAATTTACAGAAGAGTTGGACTTCTGTCACGTGTAATGATTCTCCTCAGTCGTCGTCAGTTCCGTTCTTGCACGATCTTTTTGCGGCCGCAGCGATACCGGAGGTTTGATGTTTTACGAGATTCTCGATATTTATGGTACACTCGTGTAATGGTCGTAAGAGAATATGCAATTTTCATCACGATCTCAGAGATGGTTTGCCACATCTCTCTTGCGTCGACTACAATAACACATTGAAACACTTAAATCGTGATAACCTGCCATTTAGCAGCAGTAACCGATCAAACAACAGTGCCAGACTCTTATTGTCTTGAACAGTCGTTGCCGACGAGAACGACGTATTCAGATCTGTTTATTTGAATACGCATGGCTGTTCCATTTTATTGGTTCTTCAGTGTATTTACATTAAAAGTCCCTGAACATATATTTTGAGTAGCGTAGAATAATGATTGTTGTTGTATTTGCCGAACTCATAACAACATATTGGGATTAAGTTCCAAAATGTGTAATGAATACATTATTTTGAAACTGGTATCTTTACAAATAAACAAAAACTCATTCAAGATATTAGCTAGGGAGAAGAGGTATCATGTATTCATTTGACACAACTAATAGAAAAGCCCAGACTGCTACGACAATTCGCATTTTCATTCTTCAATGCAACAGAGCGGTTTATCTCTTCATTACCGAATACAAAACACCAATGTGCCAGAAAGTCCGCGACTGTTATGAACCGATATTTACATTAGGAATACATTTAAATTCGTTGTGAATAATTTTAAATCTGCATTGAATGTCTTTACAAAACAAAAGTATATATTCTGAAACACGAAGCTTGTAAAAGTATACATCGTAGATGCGCAATTCTGTCCGAAACTCTTCTTCCGCGATGAAGTTGAACACATCTTTATTTCCAATCTAAAATGGAAAGAAGTTTACGGTCATAAAAGTTTCTTATATTACCTGTTGGAGTACGCAGTTTTACAACAAGTAGTCTAGCAATGTTGTAAGAACGAGTTTTCAGCTATCTGAATATATAAAGAATAAACACAAGCCTAATGTGGATCGTCAACAAATATTTCGTGAAAATTTAAAATGCCTAAAAAATACGAACTAAAATATACTCGACATGAGTATCAATTGCCTTCTTGATATTCTTGCATTTTTTTGTAACTACATAGTATTTTTAACCAAATTAAAAGTTTTGGTGTGGAAGGAATGATGTTACTATAGCTGCACCTTTGCGTTCATTAAAATATGTCGGATGTAATTGTTAGAAAAAAATTGATATTATATTTTTTGCAAGTATTTTATTGCAAATCAATAAGTTCAAAAGTTGCAATATTCTCGTTTAAATTGACGATTCATTCCCAAATAACATGAAAATGATATCTGCTTATGTACAATAGATCTACTCTACGCATGATTTGCAGTCAACAATGAAAACTTACATACGTTATTGAATATAATTATGGCTTAAAAATTGGAGCTTGGTACTTTATTATTATTCTTCCAAACGTATTCACTTAAATTATTCTTCTTTCTTATAGGTTTTGATCGTTATATACTTCAATTTTTTCTACAGTTATTTGCTTTTTACACACAAATGAAAACAGTTTTAATCCGGATAAAGAGTTTTGTTTTCAGATGGGTGCTAAAGAAATGTGTAAAACATTTTCTAATGAAATGTTTAGCATTTCTCAATTTTATTAAAATGTTTACAGAATAAAACTTTCTATTCTTGATTTTGTTCAATTTTGCTTTTACACTTGTGATACACTAATATTTGACTTTTGTCATATTTGTATACCTCCTTCAGGAGACACCGCCTTTAAGTAGTAATGACGTGCGGGCGAGGAGGTTTGTGTGTTCTTATGAAGCTGAGGGCTACAAGGGTAACATTGATGATGGGTTTGAGAATCGGCCAATGATGCTACCGGTAGAGACACCCATGCTGTATAGGTCTCAGCTGAGGAGCCAGACGAAGGGCTGTTTCACAAAGACCCACCAGTACTTCTTCATCCCCTCTATCCATCGTGCCTGGTTCCCATGTTCATCTCTGTCCCTCACCAATGGCAACTATCCATAAAGGTGGTCCCTTCACTAGTGTGCGGTGGCTTTTTCCTTCTGTGCCATACACCATTTGTCTTTCCTATTATATCAAGCTTGGTCTCTTGTTTTTCAAACTCTCGAATGCTATTAGGTTTCGAGGGCTAGGGAGTCGATTATTTTCAGCTCTCTTCTTTCTTTATACTCTTCTATACTTTCTTCCTCCTCTCTTCCTATCTATTTCTGTATGCCCTTCTTCTTTTCCGATTTCAACCTGCTGCCTTGCAGTAGAGGACGGAGTCCTCAAAGACTAAGGGAAGGAAAACCCTGAAACAAAACTATGAGTAGAGAGGACTCAGAAAGGCGTGGAACCAACCTTTCTAGGAGAGAAAACCTCAAAAAAATCCTGTGTTGCCAAGTTGGAGGTTGGGCTATGGACCAATTCCTGTAAAAATCATAATCAGGTAACAATCATAAACTACTAACTAAGCAACCTTTAAACAGACCTAATCGAAGACGACTTAAGCAACAAAACCGAACAATGCAAATGGCAACGAGGGACGTACAGGATATTAGAAAAAAATTGAAGAAGTATTTAGTCAGTTGGAAAAGTTAAATATAGACATTTGTTCATTAATGTAAAATAAGAAGAAAGGAAAAGGAATTATAGACTACAGCAAATTTATCCATATTTATAGTGGTGTAAACAAAAGTAATAGGGCTAAATGTGGAGCAATCCACAAAAAATATAGAACAATATAAACCTAAAATGAGATCAATGAAAGACAGTGGAGTTAGATGTTTTTGGTCATACTATGGAAATTATATCAGCATATAATCCAACTGAAGATGTAACAAAACCTTTCAAAGATTCTTTTGAAGATGAATTAATGGCAATATTAAAATACATACTTTGAAGTAAGGAAATTGTAATAATGGGTGACTTAAACACCCGATAGAATACAATAATAATATAAAGGGTACTTATTGAGAACAAGCAGGTAATAAAAATGGAGAGAGATAAATAAATGTATGTAGTTAGATGGATCTTAAAATCATGAATAGGTTTTATAGACAAAAATATATCCACAATAATACGTAAGAGTGTCAAGAGGAGCTGAATGTGGTGGCGACCACTTCTTAGTTAGAGCTCTTATTTATTTTTTAACTATATGAACAAATGAAAACAGTCATCCATGAAGCAGCGTTTGGCACATTAGGTGAAAAGCCCAAAATAAAGGAAAGAAAAACATACTGGTTGTATGAAGATTAGAAGCAAATGATTGAAGAAATGAAAGTGAAATGACTAAACTCCGGAGACGAAAAAGATAGAACAGCAAATAGTAATATACATAGAAGGGTTAAAAGAACGGTAACAAGAGATAAGACACAGTCTTGGAAACAAAATGCTCTGAAGTAGATAGGTTAATGGGAAGCATGTCTAGAGAGGCATGTAAATCAATAAAATACCTAAAAAAAGATGTGTCGTGTAAATACAGAATGTCACCAATCATTATTAAACAAAAAGCAGCATCGTTTCAAAACCTTCTGAGAGAGGATAGGGCAGATACAAGTATATCAGTTATAATGCAGATAATGTACAAATGCAGGATGACATTCCAAAAATAACCCTAAAAGCATTAAATAACGTTCTGAGGGGGATGAAAAATAATAGATAGATGATATACCGGTTGAACACTCTCCAGATCAAATGAAAAAAATTAGTGTAAAGCTATTTAATAAATGTCTCATTTATCAAGAACAAATGCCTCATGAATGGAAAAAAGCAAAAATTATACCGATTTATAAAAAAGGCAATAAAGAAAAATGTGAAAAATATAGAGGCATTAGTGACACAAGTTCAATTAGTACAGTGTGCATGCGAATAATAAAAGGAATTACATAGTTAGAAATAGAAAGTATGGGAAAACAAAGCTGTTTTATGGCTGGCTGTTCATGCATAGATAACACTTTCTGCATCCAACAAATTTCAGAAAAAAGGAGAGCCTGTGAAAGAGATTTTCATCTATTGTTTGTTGACCACCAAAAGCATTCCTATTAGCTGACTTTTTAAAATTTTAGAACAAAAATGTAATTTTAAATTAGTTAACACCATTAAGAAAATCTACAAAGACAGTAAAGATATTGTGAAAGTAAATGGACAAGTATCAGATGATATAATAATTTCTAAAGGATTAAGAAAGGGGTGCTGTATGTCGCCAACTCTCTTTAACAAGTTCAATACCGAAGCTCTGAGAGGATGGATGAGGAAATGCAGTGTGATGGGAATGTAAATTAGGAAATCAACACTAGATGTTCTACCTTTCGCATCCCGCTCAGCAGGATGCAGTAAAGAGGCCAGGTGGAGAGACGGTCACGAGTAGCGTCGTTTTCTCTCCTCGTGTAGACAGGACGAGCGAACCGCAGCGGCTTACTCCCCTCACAATACATTGTGTGATGAACCATAGGAAAGTTTATTTGTACTTGGCGGAACAGCTCGTGAACGGACTCAGGCCTACCAGCGACGTCCCTGCCTCGCGGCCATGAGTTAAGGGGGTACGTGTGGTTAGCCCGTGCCGTATTCTTCCGTGCCGGTCTTTTCAACCCGAGAAGTGAATTTTCGCATCGTCGCACAGCAACATATACTGGGACATTGCAAGGAAAACACACACGATAATCTTGCCTCAAAGCGAGCACGCTGACCAACAGCTAGCCACGAAGACATACGTACGAGTATATGTAAATTGGCCAGCCCAAATTTCAAGGATGTCTGGTAAAGTTTGGAGACCAACGAGGCTCGACTTGCCGACATCATTAATTAGAATAAAGCTGTAATAATTTCTTCTAATACCTTCTAATAAACCTTCTAATACCTTATAATACCTAATAATACGTTCTAATAAAAATCGGGAAATAATAATGTTGTCTGGTATCAAAAAATATATTATGCTTAAGATATATTCGAATGCGTGGCGATCATCCTCAGAGCTAAAAATAAAATTACATTAATAAATGAAATTTAAAAATTAAGTAATAATTATTACAAAATGTTTAGTACAAAATGTTGACATTGTATGCCAAATGCGTAAGCAAACTGGGTCGTACATACCTTGCATCTGGCATACAATGTCAACATTGAACAACGGACGGTGAAACGGACGGTGAGACGAACGGGTGGGCGAACGGAGACGCACAGACGGATAAACTTACGTGCGGACGAAGGGACGGACGGCCATTTTGAAAACATAAACCTTTTTCTCGAAATCGCTTTTCCGCAGCATTACATAACTTGTTCTATAATACTTACTCTCTATATACATGCGTAGTAAAAGTATACGTGACGAATTGGAAAGAATTATAATCTGTGCACGTTTTTATCATATTCAGTATCCCTACTTTCTTTGCTATGCTTGATTGGATTATGAATAAATGTTCCATCTAGCATGGATGACGACTTTTAAAAACGAAAACAACTTCCCTTATGAGTGAAAGAAAATGTATTTTTTATTATCTACGTCGGTGAACACGCGCTTAACTTCTTAGCAATGAACCATTTAAACAACGATTTAAGAGCACGTCTATAGCGACGGCCGCTAAAATACCTGAAAGTCCATTATAAATATTTTAGCGGTCTCTCGGGTTTATATTTTACCAATGTTCATAAAACTTTGGATAAATATGTCCCTTTGGTCCTTCTTATTCCCTCCCCCTCATTTTGTTCCTTGTATGAAACATTATTCTCTATTGGATTCTATTAGATTTTATTTTTCTCTATTATATTATATTGGATCTCTATTAGATTTTAAGGACTAGTTACATAACTATTCTTTGTCAAACTAACTACAGAGTTTATTTTAAACTATTGCTGATAAAATTACATCTACCGACCA
This sequence comes from Gryllus longicercus, assembly GCA_038098605.1. Lineage (NCBI taxonomy): Eukaryota > Metazoa > Arthropoda > Insecta > Orthoptera > Gryllidae > Gryllus > Gryllus longicercus. The sequence continues at coordinate 2,984,595 of JAZDUA010000069.1, read as the reverse complement.
TACTCCTTTTCAACTAGCAGCAAATAGAGATCATCCGAACGTAGTGGGCTACATTTACAATTAAGAAGCAAAACGGCATGAATTGCTTTCCAGTGGACAAAAATTCATTTTTTACAAAGCCCTTTGAAATCGACATGCAGCTGCTTCGAAAAATCACTAATAGGTTTCACCATCTCCTAGGCGGCCGCGACGAAAATTTACCCATTGACAGATATCCCGAAATCCATTATTTTCCACATCAGACACGACGAGCTCGCATTGTTTAAAAAACAGAGGAGCCGCGACCATTTTTGTAGCAATTGAGTCGAGAAGCGAAGCAATACGCGTATTGGGTGCAGGAGAGGGAGTGCTAGGGGTCGTTCCTCGCGGCTCCGCTGTGCTGCGCCAGCGGGGGTTTTCGTCCGATCGTACGCAGGTAGGGGGAAGGTGTGGGGACGTGTGATGTCAAGAGGTTCTTTCTGTGAATTTCCATTATACAAGGTGGTTCAAATATGACCGGGACTGATTTTTTTTACGAAATACTTTATTAGCAAAAAATTATTTGTACATGTCATTCTTCAAAGTACTCCCCTCCAGATTCTATACATTTTTTCCAACGTCCTGGGAGCATCCTAATGCCCTTTTCATAAAAGTCTTTTGGTTGTCGGCATATCCACTCCCGAACACTGTGGATGACTGCGTCATTATCCGCAAATCGCATGCCTTGCAAATGTGATTTAAGCTGTCCAAAAAGGTAAAAATCACTTGGGGCCAAATCTGGACTGTACGGCGGATGTGGTAGAAGGTCCCACTTCAATTTGCTGATGGTTGCCATGGTTGTTTTAGCAGTATGAGGCCGTGTATTGTCTTGAAGGAATGCTACCCGTTTCCCACCTCTCTTCCGTTTGGATCGGATCTTTTCTTTGATTTCTGTTTCCAAAAGTGCTGAATAATAAGCTGCATTGATGGTGTTAGCTTCTGTAAGAAAGTCTACATGGATAACACCCATCCAGTCCCCATCCAGTCCCACCCATCCAGTTGGGGTTATGGATGTTTGCGGCCGACGATTATGAGGTTCATTCTCAACGCGCTCTCGTCCCTCTCTGAAACACTTACACCATTCAAACACACGGGTCCGTGAGAGGCACTCTTCCCTGTACTGTGTTTTGAGTCTCTGCAAAATTTCCGACGGTTGAACGTTTTCTCCAACGAGAAATTTGATGATAATGCGTTGTTCCACGCACCGCGGCACCTTTTGTTCACTCATCGTTCTAGCAAGACCCAGACGCGACTGAACAGGTTCTAACCTGCAAAGGAGGGAGGTGGGGGGTTGTGGCTAGATTCTCTCCAGGCGGCGCAGTTAATGCGTATGTCGGGGTATTTGAAAAAAAATCAGTCCCGGTCATATTTGAACCACCTTGTATTTTTAGGCGTTTGGATGCCTGCCTTGCCCGCGACCAGAATGTAAGCGGCGTATAGCTGCGTTTTGTTATTTCATTGTTTAGATAGAGTAGGAGGGAAGCCCTGGCTCACTTTCAAGGTAGTACGCCGCTTCCTCAACTGCGTCTTGTAGAGCTGCTTCTCTGGTGTTAGTATCTCGGCAAGTCAATATTTTGAACGCAGAATCGACTGCCCAGAAGTCTGCCTCCGCGCTCAAGCAAGAATGGGATTGGGACTGGTTGAGGCAGCCGCTGCGGCTCTGACTGAGGCATCAATCACCAAATTGAAGAGTGCCCCGCTTAATGGGCATCCCTGGCGTATACCCCTTGTTATCGGGATGGGGTCGGGGAAAGTGTTCATATAAATGTCTTCCGCAATTGTAATAAACTCTTCCCCAGCTCCCGCCCCTTTCAGGGCGTAGCTCCATCGTTCACTGAACTAAAAGCGTTTTTTCGGTCGAGGAGTGCTGTAGCTAGATCGCGCTTGCCCGCCATCGGACTAACGGCCGGAATTCCTTCAGCGCTGGAGAGAGCACTTCATTCTGCTCCAGCCAGGCGCCGAGTCGTCTCGCCCAGAGACCGGTGTAAATCTTGTATATTGTGGGCGCCAGGGTGATTGGCCGCCAGTTAGCTAAGTCTGTTCTGTCTCCTCCTTTAAATAACAGGATTGTGCGTGACCGGCGCCATGCATCAGGAATTTTGCCAGCCCGTTTTACCAAATTAAATATTGCAGTTAGGATTTTTGCTTCCGAATCCACTTGTCGTAGGTGGTTATAGGTGATCCGATCCTCTCCGGGCGCAGTGTTTTACGCCTTTGATAGTCTTAGAAGCACTTCTTTTTGGGAAACGTTGCTGTAGTCGACAGGCTCCCTCCTAGTGACTTCCCCATAAATGTTTTGGTCATAGCTGGAGTTTGTTTGCGTCGTTAATGTCCTTGAAGTACTTTTCGATATCAGCAATGGGTAGCATGCATCCAGGACAAAGTCTGATAAAAATGTACCAATTTTAAGCAAATTTTGAAAATGTTTTCGTGAGTTCATCTAAAGTACCCACCAAAATCAAAAAAATCATTTGCAACTCCCAAAGCCTAAAGTTCAGATCCACCGCGAAATATATATTTTTAAGAAAATCAATTTAATGGCTTAAGCGCTAACGTTGACCACAGACGGACATACAGACGGACACACAGACGGACACAGACGGACTCACGAGCGGACGGACGGACGCACGGTTGGATGAACAAACGCACGGTCGGATGGACGGACGCACGGACGGATTGCAGATGGACGGACACACGTTTTGCCGTCAATCTATTTTTTGGTATCAAGGACGCACAAACATGGATTCTGGCTACTCCACGTGTTCTATATTTAGCGACAGGAATTATCCAATTTTTCGTTACCAGGCACAGCAACAAGAATTTTTGCATAACTGCATTCCTCTTATTACATTTGTATTGTAAAATATACACAATATTACTATTATTCTGTATATTTAGTTTGTTGATGTGTTTAAGATCATCTCTACTCTCTCACACGTGTTGCAAAACGACGTCACATATCCACAACGCGCGTGTGTAAGGGGTACTTCCTCAACTTCATGGGAAGTTTTGAACACAGAAATAACCAATTGACAGCAAAGTCTAAATATAATCTCAAATGACGTATTTGCGCCGTGTGTTTACCATTCGTGACCCGATTCGGGGCCAAATGTAGCCGCCGACTCTTGTCAGAAGTTCACGTGAACCGCTGGCCTGGTGGCCTACCTGCGGCGGCTCCGTCGCGAGGCCCAGAGCTCCACGAGCCCACTCCATCGCAGATTTGAGATGTGCTCCAATCAGGGCGGGCCTATTTCAGGGTTGCTCGGCCCGGGAAATTCAAAGGGGCTTACCTTGTTTTGAAATGACATTTACTAACATATTTATTTACAAACATATTTATTAACATATAGATAGAGCAAAGGACACTAAGAAATGTCGCAAGTTTCATTTTCGTTGAACTCTCCGTGTTTCGGAAAATAGCACAAGTTAGAAATACCGCGAAACAGGAAACGCTCTTCTAGCACCATTAATTTCGATTTAAGACAAAGGTACAAATTACAGTAAATATATAGATTATTATTAGTAAATATACGATAGATTCTGAAATGTATTAGAAATTAATATGAAGCAATGAAAAATATTTGACATGGAATGAGAACGCCTTTGTCACTTTGTCATAGTGCTCTAAGAATCTTTCTTTGAGTGAATGATTTCAATTGGCGCAAGTCCCAAGTGAAAATTTCATCGATAGCTAGCCAAAATTCTTGCTTTATATAGTTGAAGCATCCGAGGTGAGGCAGAACCTTGCTTATGACTCCTATTACATTTCTCAATTTTCGACATTAGTGCATTGTGTTTTCGAAACACTAATGACAAATTACCAAAAATGGATTGCCATTGTTCAAAACATAAATTATAATAAACAGATCATAAACACGTTATGAAGTAATTAAAATGAGCAAATGATTTACTGCTTGGTTTCATTATTGTATGTCACTTGGACAATTGTTGATTTCAGAGTTTGGATGGTACGTAACATTCACTTTATTTTGTCATTATAATTAGATTTTCGTCGATATTTATATATGTGTTCTACGTTTGTATCAAGGTTTTATTTCTCATATTGATGAGGTAATGAGGGAAATAAGAATGAGGTAAACAAGAGGAAAAATATTCTAATATTTAAATTTAGGATTAATGTGTATAAGTGATGACGGACACAGCCAAACGAACGATAGAGAATATCTGAATTACAACAATAAATATTTAATCTGTAACAAATCCAACAACGTAACATTTTGTACATGTTATCAAATAAAAGTAAATAATCCTCACTTACAAAAACAAAAGTTAACCTGACATTTCTGCAATAGCTGCACGCTTATACATGAAAACACAGATATAATATAAATATACATTCTTTTTCTTGTGTACTTAAATTGAGTATGGTTTTGAGGTAGAGAATCCGTAGGATGACATCCGTAGAGTGTTGTACAGTGTCACAGTAGGATGTAATAAAAATTAACACACTTGTTTTATAGCATTATTGCATCTCAGAGGATCTTCACGAAGTGTCGCCCACTGGGGATGACTACCCCGAATCTCAAGGCACAGAGGGCAGAGAGCACAGAGCCCTTACGTAACGGTTGCACCTGCGAAATTCCATTCTCGCCGTCCCATTACAGGCATAATGGTGATCGGGATGGGCCCGCGTTTAAATCAACATGCGCCGACACCGCTGACTCACGACTCGGCGGCCGGGGCGGTGGCCGAGAACTCCCTGACAGCCGCCTCGCCGCCGCCGCCGCCGCCGCCGTCGGCGTCATCATCACCACCGTCTCTACCACGCTATTGCCGTCACAGCCACCATTGCCACCGCCGTCACCTCCGACAACTCCCGTTGATAAACTACCTTTCTTAAAACTGAAAAAAAACAGCAATTAAATATCTTCATTGATAACAGCGCAAAACATGTACTGAAGAAGTAGCGGCCCTGACTTGACGCGATGCCATGATTTATTTTCATAAAATGAGCTCCAGATCGAAAATGAATTATCGAATAAGTTTCAAGAAATTAACTTCACTTACCAAAATACCACTCACATTGTTTCTTATATTCATAGATTTTTGCACGTGCTGTTTATTGCATTCTTAAGTTTTCTTTGTATGCCTCTGAGAGTAAAAATATCGCAGTCATAACAAATGGGTTACGTTACGTACAATCAGTTCGCAGGACATCATAGCAATAAACGTACGATACAAAATCACCATCTTCCTTTGAACGTTTTCTGTTGCAAGCAAGTCGGGGGAAGAGTATTACGAGAAGAGCGCTAATAATTATGTACTTATAAAGATTAACTCTTCAACAAATTAGAAACTTTTTTTACCACATGCTGCATTTGAAATTCATCCAACTTACAAGCGTTCTTCATTTGTGAACGCGTTGCTTGCACCGCATCAACTGCTAAAATCTCAAGTTCCCAAAAGATGTTAACAGTTGTCACAACGTACTATTGACACATGTTAATAGTAAAAATTGTGGTACCAATACACCCCATCGTCATAATCATGCCCAAGAAGGCGAGACAGTAGACTTGAGAGTTGAATATATAGTATAGCTGACTTGTGGAGCTCATAGGGATTCGGTTGAGTCTATCTGATTGAACTTAGATCAGAGCTAACATTGCCGCTACATCTGCAGCGAGTGTGATGGGAGGTCAGATGGGTCACGGAGCAATCCTTTCTTTATCTTCCTTGTACTATCTTCTGCCCTTACACACACACACAAATACACTTACACTTGCACTTCAATGCATTACATTACTACACACGTCGGAAGCTGAGAGCTTGCCCAGAGTGGGGCGCTACGAAGGAAATATTTTGAGAGGAAACCCCAAAGAATGGACTTGGAAGTCAGTGCCGAATCTCAGCGTCCATCGAGGAAGGAATCGCCGCCACCTCCCGGGATAAATCATTTACTTCACGACCAGGACAAATGTGTCCGAAAAGATCTATCGGTTTAAACATTAATCCAAGAAGTGTGTCCACCTAGGTAAGATATTTTTTCGCTTTAGAAAATTAGTTTTCAATATATATTTTTGCAACTAAATATTATTATTACTTTGCTTCTAATAACCCGCTCTACAGGTCTCTTCATCATGATTACATCATCAATGGCCGAAATCTTCACTGACTTAACATGATTTAAACCGCGTTGCATTAAAAAGAAAATTTCTATTGTACATTTGAATGAAACCGTAACGAACACTTTTTCTCTTCTCTTATAATATTTCAAGACTTCTTTATTTCAATATTTTTACAGCTTTATTAACATTCTCTTCGTCGACTTCGACATCCGCGGACATCCTTCGACATCCGTCGATTTCGACATCCAAATGTGAAACGTTTTTTTATGATGAACTAACCCATGACAATGGCATTCGTAAGGCCTGTTTCATTCTGGCGTTGTTGACGAACTTTTTACTCGGATGTTGCCACCGTGATACTTCGTTGTGTCACGCATTCTGACGTATTGAGTAACGACGTAATCCTTTGAAATGATTTTGCGTGACTCACAAGTGAAAGAAAAACGGATTTTGCGAATCATGTCATTTTCTTTGGATATGTGAAGAGAATAAGAGCAGACCTGAAATATCCTTCTGTAGTCAAAACTTCTATAATTCTTAGTTTCCGAACAAGGACCTCTAAAGGTAAAATATTCTTCTCACATACACCTTGCTAATGCATCTTAACGTGTCATTTCATTTAAAATTAGATTGACGTCATTTGGATTAATGTTTGAAGAAAGATGTGAATGTTTGAGAGGTTCGTTTGAGTCAGTACTCGAACTATAGATTACATTTCTTGATTTCACATTTTGTGTAGATTGAACTTGTTCACACATGAAGCAAACGAGAGGGCCTACCCTAGATATATTTAGGTTTTTGTTTATTGAGAAAATTGGATGACGTGTAGTCGTACAACTTGCGTACATAGAACTGAGAGAAAACATGTTGTGTAAATTGTTATACGTTGAAATAAACGTTTAGAGGTACAGTTTTGTTTATTATTTTCCTTCTTAGTTTCAGTTTGCGATGGCGCTCACCCTTTTGCCAGGCCTTGATGGCTTCCATTCCTACTGACGCTGAGCAGACTGTGTCTGCGGTAACCGAAACATCTCCTCAGCCATTAATTTTCAAATTGTTGGAGGAGGCAAGTGACATGCGAAAGTCCGGTGACTCATCTTAGTTCTATTTCTTTATTGAGAATTTGTTTCACAGGCCCATCTCTGTGCCAAAGAGCCAAGCGGGCAGAGTGGTCTTGCGATGAATGAATGAATGGATGAATGGCCTCCCTCCTTCAATGCGGTGTCTGAAACACTTTCCTAAACCATTTTTGTTTACATTACTCGGGTAGAAGTGGTGAAATGAGGTTAGATACGTCATACATGTACTGTGTACTTTCACATTGATATGTCTGTTGGTTAAAACTGAAAAATTATTCCGAAAACTCGCTTTGAAGCAGCCTATATTGTTAGAAAGGTTGGCGATCTTTGATTCCGGTTAATAAGCTGATAAGTCATGAATGCGATGCCGACCAACAAGGCAGCTTGCGGGAGGTTTCCTCTTCCAAGTGATCTCCCCCAGCGGGTCACCGCCCCAGCCGGAACAAGCTCTCAGTTCCAAACCGGTCTCCCGACAGGCGCGGTAGTGTAGTACATGATATATAGTGTGGGTGTAAGTAAGGGGAGAAGCAAGGACGTAAGAGGAGGAAGCCGATTAGAGTAGCCGAACGTTACAATTCTCCTCCAAACAGCACAGCGGTTGAATTCAACCCAGCTATGTCGAAAATCCTGCCACCGTTGGGACCCTAGGTCACTCGGTTAGAAGCACTGCAGTGCCATTACTTGATACCCTGAGTGACATAAACCGAAGCTTCACCACAGGCGTGACCGTCTCCATTGCTTTAATCGCGTGTTTGGAAACGGCCGGTAACTTCCGTGCGCGGCCTCCGGCGCCGGCGGCGGGCGCGCTTCCTTGCGCAAGCGAGCGATGGCCGCCGCCGCCGCCGCCGCCGCCGCGCTGTCCCCCTGCGTGATGCAACGCGCGTACACCGCGCACGAACCTCTGGCGGCGTCAACTCCACACCCTCGATTGGTTGGTTGGTTGGTTGATTGGTGTTCTGGGCGCGTCAAGTGCAAATGTTATTAGTCCTGTAAGTGTCGTACATGCTTTTCCTCGAGAGGTGGCAGTGATCTTCCTTTGCTGGATGATGAGGTCCGGCGCTGACCTACCTGTAAACTAGCAGGATTTCCCCTCCACCAAGTATCTCCCACCACTACGGACCACCAACATTCCCCAGCACAGGGGAGATCGTGTCTGCGTAGGTAGGCACGGTCGGTCTCTGGTGGAGAGTTGCAGACGACCACACGGACCCTTAATTTCACAGTTGAATTCACACCGTTAGCATCAAGGTGGAGGCAGTGAGTAGGCAATGATCAAGGTCCTGGTTGCCGGTTCAACCCGGTAACCCACCAGTTGGGCCCCTGGCATGCCCACCTTTGGGCCGTCGGATTGGGTGGCGGAGGTTCTTATGAACGCTCTGGAATCCACATATAAAAGTCCGGCGGAAAATTACCTACCGTCTGGTTGCCTAGATTCTCGGCGGTACGTCGTCATTAGCCTAACGGTGTAGGCAGTGAGGAGACGAGATGGTTGCTCCTAGCCGCCCGGGCCTTAGTTCGGGTGGCCCCCAGTTGGGCTCACGGATTGGTCTTGGCAGTGACCCAACGCTCTGGGCAAACAGGAGGGACTCCGTGTCCCAACTCATGTGAGTAGCGCGTCATTACACGATGATACTGACTCTGGTACTGACCTAGAAAGCTAGTAGCTCCTATCTAGTGGGGCGTCCCAACCCAGACATTGAATGGGAAGGTTGTCGACAGGCAAACTGCTTGGCGGCTGGACCCGGATATCGGCCCGTTGTCGTAAATATGCGGTGGCGGGAGGTGAGGATAAAGCAGGACGAGCGCTAATCCCCCGACTGGTCTCCCGGATTGTGTGGTAGTGTAGTGCATGTAAGTCAACGTGTGTAAGTAATGAGGATAAGACAAGGAGGGAAAGGAAAGATCGTGCGCGGTCCGTGGCCCGGTTGTCAGGGTACTGCTCCTGCGTTCGCTTGGTGTCAATCGGACATATCGGGGAAACTACTTTTTTTATTTTACATTTTCTCATACAGCGCTGCAAGCGCTTTATAAGAATGTATAGAGATGCAACGTAGAACGCAACATAGCCCAAGAGTCACGAAGGGGATAGCGAGGATACTCCTACTGGAGAATTCAATAATCAATATTTATTGTATGCGATGAAATTGGAAGAAAAGTGGTATTGGTTACAATTACAGGAAGAAAAAAATACGGAAGTAAGTTTGGGAAACCATGCGTTTCTCTTTATGGTGGTTTAAATTTATCTTTTGGGGATATAGATTTGATTCTTCGGCTTTGGTTACAGGTTTTTCCTAGGTTGAATACGAAGTTGCAGGTAAGGATGATAAAGAAAGAAAAAAGGTATTTCATTGAGGTCTAATATAATGATCAAACATTTATCATTTCGTTTAGAATTTAATACTGATATTGAAGTATGCAGGCTATGGTTAGAATAATACTTGTTACTTCTAAATGTAGAGTAGAATTTGATTGAATTAACAGCATAGACAAATCAGCAGGAAATAATGCAAAAGCAAAATAAAAGAATCTGCAGACGTCTTTGTCAGTCACCAGTGAGCTGTCTGGAAGAACACTTCGTGCACGACCACTTCGCCTTTGATATTTCCGCAGACGAAAGGTCTGGAAATATGATTTCCACTAGACCACTTCGGCCTGGAAGGTAATTCGAATTGTGTATCCAGTCGTGAAAGCCTACATTGCTTTATTAAAATAAAAGACGTAATGAATGCAGGTATAGGAGAGAACCATATTATTAAAGGGCATGGGGATGTGGTAACATGACGTTCTGGACGTACAAATTTCAAACAAGAGAGGTGCATTTCCTCAGAGGGAAAAGAATGAGTATAAGAATGTACATTGGTAAGAATGTAATAATTTGAAGAAAATTGTAGTTCGTCTTGGCAGATGAGGTTAAAAAGTCTTGTTACATTAACCATTCATTTGAATCTCAAATCTCATTTTGTACATATCATTTAAGTTGTCTCACTTGGGAGTCTGTCTCGCAGACAGCGGAACAGTCGCCCTGCGCCTAAGTACGAGTACGCCGTAGCACTCACACATCTCCGCGGGGTGCCCTCCTTTTCCTTTCATCTCCTTTCGCGTCGCGCTCCCCCTCCCCTCCCCCTCCCCCCACCCCTCCTCGTCCCGAGCGACGCCTTCGACAACGCGCCGCGCTGCGTGGCGCGCGGCTGAAAATTAAAAGCGAGACATTGTCGCCTCATAATTTCCATTTCGACGTGGCATTGTTCCAGATTTTCACATTTCCTGAGCGAATGCCGGTTTAGACAGTCATAAATGTGCTCTTTTTAGTCACTGCAAAATACATCGTAAATTACCGTTTGCCTGGCGAGCGCTATCGCTCTTGCGATGTCCACAATCGCTCTCACTTCGTTGAGGAAACGAAAGGCGGTGGCGGCGGTGATTATGGGAGTTGCGCTAGCGGGAATGCTTTCACCCAATACCAAAAGACGTTCCTGAGTTGTGGCAAGCAAGGTTTATTGGATCTGCTTTCTGAAGTGCATTCGCACGGGTATGAATTTTGGAAGATCAGAAAATCCTCCGCGTGACATGTCACCCATGGCATGCGAAGGGACATACATTAATGTAAGGAATCATTTAAGTACTCCATCAATTCCCAATCTAATCAGAGTTCTTATCCAATTGGCTAGAAAGTGACATATGAAGCGTAATTGTGACGGATCGGTGATGTGTCGTGGCAGCCGCAGGAGTCAGAATCAGTTGTTAGTGTTAGGAATGCATGTGGTGTCAAACTGGAACATTCCCAATAATTCAGCCCATGTCCAGGTGTGCCAGCGAGCACATTACAGCAGACCGTGGCATTAGATAAGAACAAAAGAAAACAGTATTAGTGATGGCAAATTGACCTATCCATTGCGCAGTATTTTCAATCTGCAACAAGATTGTGGGAGACTCTAAATATCATGATGAGGTATAAAGCGTGAACTGGCCAAAATATAAGAACATTAGATAATGAATATTTTGTCACATAATTTAGTAACAATTAATATGTAATAGTGAGAATAAGATAGTGGATGTAGTGCAGTGGTTATACGTCACTCAGCATGATACAGAATTGATCAAACTGCTTGTAGCGGGTTGTACGACAGTGCGTACGGGACAGTTCCTGTCGGACAGTGCGTAACGGGACGTGGGTAATGAGGAGTAGACAGCGGCCAGGTGAAATCGGGTAGAGTAGGCAGGGAGTAGAGGGTAGCGGGTGGCGGCCATTGGGCGAGCAGCGTGCGCAGAGCCGTAACGCGGTCGCCCGGGAAGGGCTTTGGGAAGTGGGAGTATTGGCGGGCGCGCGGTGCGAGTGACGCAAGGCGGCGCAGGCGGAGGCGGAGGCGCAGGCGGAGGCGGAGGCGGAGGCGCAGGCGCAGGCGGAGGCGCAGGCGCAGGCGGAGGCGGAGGCGGAGGCGGAGGCGGAGGCGCAGGCGGAGGCGGAGGCGCAGGCGCAGGCGCAGGCGGAGGCGGAGGCGCAAGCGGAGGCGAAGGCGGAGGCGCAGGCGGAGGCGCAGGCGGAGGCGCAGGCGGAGGCGCAGGCGGAGGCGCAGGCGGAGGCGCAGGCGGAGGCGCAGGCGGAGGCGCAGGCGGAGGCGGGGCGAGATATCCGGGTCGGCGAACCGGCCCACGCGCCTTCCAGCCCAGCTACCGGAGGGTCCTCTGGAGGCGGCAACGCCCCGCACAAACAATACAAATATTCACATCTTGTTATTTTGCTCCATCCTGCGAAACAGTCGTTCAACTGTCGTGGCCCGTTTTGGAAGTTTCGCTTCGATCTCTAAATGCCAAGGTTTTAGAGAGTATCCTAGTAGATTTAAACCTCTTTAGAGAAGTAGAGGAAATGCTCAATATTTAAATGCACGTTGTAATGTCATGAAGTCGACAAGTGACATGGCAAAAGTCACAATGTCGTCAGTGCGAAAATTCTAATGAGGACCAACGATTAGCGCGCTGCCGACTGGGTTGGTGTTCTCAGTTCTTTCATTTGAAAGTACTGAATGGAGAGCGAATGGGAGGTAACTTAAGAAGATGAAGGAGAACACTTTTGCATGAAGGATACGTTAATAATTTCCTGACATTCTGTAAAATATTAGCGCGGGAGAAATATATTGAAACAAGCAAATTAATTTATTAACGAACTACACTTCTTTAGGAATTGAAATTTATGTGATCGTATATAGCTAGTTATTACTATAAAACAGTCGTCACTGAAAGGTTTAGAAAGTATTATATTAAAGAAATTGAATCCAGCAGATTTTTTTAAATGTATCGCTGGTTTAAGATAGCTCATTACTAAACTATTTGAAAATGCAAGGTGGCCCCAACAATATTTACGTATGTACTAAGCAAAGAAAGTTTTTCTTGACATTTGCTATATAATGTGACATAATTTAGTAATAAATAGTTGTCAAATACTTAAAGACATTCCATTTTAAATTATATAAACATGATTTAAACTCTACTTTCCCATCACCCTCCCAGCAACAGGCAATAATATGAATTAATTGAAATTCTGTTTTAATACCAAGGAAAAGGGCATAGTAATTCAGTGTGCTGACCACAAAGGTATGATAAGAACAATACCTTGGCATATTTCTCCTTGGTAAAGAAAGTTCCAGTACACATTTGTTTTAATTCGGTACCATTCACAAGGACCATCGATCAAAATCTCGTAAAATTATTAGTGTTTGATAATGAATTATCCACCAAGGGTGCATAAAACTGATTTCAGCCGAAAAATCTGGAATTTTGTAGTTTATGCTGCGCAGAAATTGGCTGGAGCAACAGAATTGCAGAAAATTCGCACAGGTCCAACTAATACTAAGTAATACAAGTGTATTCTATAAATTACGTAACTAAACTATAATAAAATACAAACTAATGTGTGTGTACTCTAACTTGTAAAGAGAGATATTTGTTTGAAATACAACACTGAGCCAAATGCCAAGAGATTTCGAAAACTAATCCATTGATTTTCAGTGCTGGTGTGTTTATTTAAATACTCTGTTTGCTCCAATGTATCATACATGATCGTTTGTTGACTTGTTTCGCACTCAACATATATTTTTGTTGCTGTTATGTTTGTTTAATAGTCAATACGTAACCGTTGCTTCCTATCAATTTGTTTTCTCTTCATTACAAAATATTCCCACTCTCTTCGCGTAAAGATATATTCCCCCCCATTTGTTCCCGAGATGGCGATGCGCTGGGGTGAGGAGGGAGGGGGTAGGGGGAAGGGGAGGAGGGAGTGCGGGGCCGCGGCCGGGGCGGATGACGCGAGCCCCAGACCTTGCACCGCAGCGCGCGCGCATCCGGCCGGCCCCCCGCCTCGCCTCGTGGGAACGGTAGCAGCACCCTCGCCCCACGAAGTAAAGAGCAGTTATCTTATTAAATCATGCCATAATCGAGTGACGTTTTGGTTCATGCGTTTCCGTTTCACAAGTGGGGTTTGCGACTCAAAGTTCGTTCTGTTGTAACCGGGCGTGACATAATGACTTGTATTACGATTCGAGAATTTGCCCCTATTTCTTTGTCTAACATTTAAATTATTTTCGAGAAAAATATAATTTTGGCTTGGACTTATTTAAGTTTAATACTGGTATTTTTCTACTAAATATTCACGTCAAATGCAACCCGCAACACTCGGCAGCATTTTTTAAAAATCTTTCGTTAAATACTTCCTAAACCAGCCGTCGCCAAACCGCAGCTCGTGAGATACTGGTATATTGTAGGGATATTTCAGACATTGCATTTGGGTTGGAAATATATATATATATATATATATATATATATATATATATATATATATATATATATATATATATATATATATATTGTGACGTACCTGGTGATGCCGGGTATTTCACTGCAATATAACACTAAAGGAGGGTATCTTTTCCGTGAATGGGTCCCTGGATAAGTTGGTATAATATTGGGAAAGTTAATCAGAAATAGAAATACAATCATGAACAAGATTTATTTGCAAATCAAATTTGTTAATTACATGATCCGACAACCTTTATACACTCTGCCTTGGTACCAAGATTAGGTGTAATATGCATTTATCATACCTTCGGGGCCCCGACCAAATACCTTCGATGCTCGTAGAACAGCTCGTATCGACAGGGTTGCCGACCTCTACAGCAGCTGTCGGCCGTCGGCGGCTGATGGCGTGGCGGTTGTCCCGGGCTGGTGACCTTGCGATTCCTTCCCGACTCGGATCTTGATACCACGGCGTTGCACCTCTCTCGAACCACCTTCTGTCGCTGGATATAATTACTCAACCCGCGCCTATCACGCGTGCTGGTCTCAGTTCCGTACCACACAGTTTCGATAAAGTTTCCACTACGCTAACTAATACGAGCGCGATCGACTGTTCTATCAACACGAATCTTTTATTCTAATGATACATCCATCATCTACTTTACGTATTTACTGCTTCACAATTACTATTATTTTACGAACGCATCGCATGTTCCCTTTTGTCCATGCGCTAACGGCGAGCTTTTCGCCACACGTCCGAACTCTTCGCCGCTCCGCTAACGTCTGTTCTCTTCGCAATACTCCTAACGACTCCCTACACGTGCTCGCTGCCCAGTTTGTAACCGACGTTCTCACGCTGGCCTCCCGGCGGTGGCACCGGTGGCGGTAGCGACCGTTGCTAGCTCCCGTCGTTGTTCGCAGCGCTTGGCGTACGTACCGCGCAGTCCAAAATATATATTGATTACTTACACTAATGTTTTAATTAGTGTAAAGAAACACATTCTGTGTTTCAATATATATATATATATATATATATATATATATATATATATATATATATATAGGAAATAAACAACTATGCTATCTAAAAAAATGTATTTTTTTCCTACTTTGATGGGTAGCTTATGGCAAGGTTTATGAGCTGTAAGATAGCTTAGTCTCTTAAAAGTTTGGTGACCCCTGACCTAAAAGAAGCGTTGTAGGGCATTACAAACTAAAATGTTGAGGCCAAAAGCCTTTTCAGACCGTAATCTAAAGGATGAGATCTCCGTGAACATTCTATTACATTATTTCTGGTCCGACGCCTCTTGATATTACCCCACCTGCTCAGAGAAGTGCAGAATGTGCATCTAAATGTGAATGACATAGAGAGAGGCAGGGACACAGAGACATATATACAGACAGAGACATATTCATATAGATTGAGACAGGGGCAGAGAGAGAGAGAGAGACGGGGCAGAAAGAGAGAGTAAACAAGAGGAAGAGAGAGACGGAAAAGAGACGGAAGAGAGAGAGAGAGAGACGGAAAAAGGTGAGGGAAGGAGAAAGAAGGAGATGAAGGAATGATGAAGTATCTCCGAAACCTAAAACTCAGTTCATCACTTCACGAATCCCATGCCACGTAATATGCTGATCCTCATATCCCTCAAACGTCAAAGGAAAGACCAAAATGACAGATACACCGCCTCCCTATATTAAAAACGAAGCTTAATAAAGCAACGGAAGTAGTCCACAGCGCTCTTAACCAGTATCATAGGCAACAATTTCAACACTTCATCTCTGAATTAGTTAAAAATTCGAACAACCTTTGAAAAGTCTGCCGACATTTTTCACGAGCAATCTAAACAATTTCCCCGCTTAGAACTGAATCAAAAATTGCGCTTACGGCCCCGTAAAAGGTAAACGCACTCATAGCACACTTCAAATCTGCGTACTCACAAGATTCACACCCCCACCGAGAAAAGACTAGTAGAAAAATTCCTAAATGACCCGTATATCACTGCACCATGACATATCTCTCCAGCCAACGTAAAACAAATTATCAAGAAAATGAAAAAAATCTTCCCCCGGAATAGATATAATATCTAAACTGTCTCTGAAACATCTTCCACCTCATGCTCTTGCATATCTTCAACAGTTTTCTAAGACTCCGGCTCTTCCTCTCACGCTCACAATAGTAATTCACATTTTGAAACCAAATAAATCCCCAAAACTTCCATAATATTGCAGACCAATTAGTATACTACCAGCACATGCAAAAAATTTTGAAAAACTTATCTTAATCAGATTAAACGCCTACCGTCATAAAACAAATGAAATTCGGCCACATTAATTTGGATTTCATCCTCTTCAGTCATCAACCCACCACCAATTAAGAATTGTTGAAGAAATTGCTGTAGCTTTTCAGCGAAAAATTTCTGCGTAGCGGCCTTCTTAGACTTCGCAGAGGCGTTTGAAAAAAGTCTGGCACTATGAGTTATTTAAGTTACGTAAACTAGGACTCATGAAATATCTATTCCAAATAATCAAATGCTTTTCGGATAATAGATTCTTCACAGTAAAAATGTACAATACTTTATTTTGATCTGCCCCAATTCAAGCCGGCGTTCATCAAGGGTCCCCACTCTCACCAATCCTCTTTAGTATCTTTACGGCAGATATCCCTTAATTATCAAACTGTGCATGGCTCTCAATGCTGACGATACAGCAATCTTAACATCCAGCGACTGAATCTCTAAAGCAATAAATGACCTGCAACAAGACTTTTTCACGACATGTCTTAAGACAAATACCTTTTCTAAATGGACACAAAAATGGGGATTACAGGTAAACTTCTCAAAATGTGAAATCAAAATTTTTACCTTACGAAAAACAAATATCCATCCCTCTTTAAAAATAAATAATTGCCTGATTAAAGGGGTCCCTTCAAATAAATTAATCAAATACCGAGGCGTTTTCCTGGATACTCGTCTCACACGGAAAGCACATATTATTCATAGAATGAATAAAACTTAAGGAGTCCTACTCTAATTATATCCCGTTTTAACAATAAGTCATCTCTAAAAACTGACAATTTTCTGTTTCTTTACAAATCAGTCCTAATAAGACCTCTCAATAACTTACGCAGCCCCAATCTGGGGATGTGCCTCTTCTTTCATTATGAAACATTTCCAAAATAAAATGCTTTCTACAATGCCCCGTGGTATATAAAAAATAGAAAACTACATAGAGAACTAGACATAGAACCAATTATAAACTACATTTCCTTCCCGTTGTCCAAATTTTTTTCTAACCTTCAAACTGCCCCTTGCACCAGCCACTTTAACCTCGGGAAAACCAGCGTTTCTCCTACAAGAATAAAATACCGTCTTCTAAATTACAATTTGAAAAGTAAAGCATTACAGTTTCGACGTTTCGTCCCAGGACGTCCTATATACATATAAATCGGTGGCTAAAAATCCTCCTTGGGAGACCGAGTCTGCCCGCCGAGTATGGTAACTGGGAAGGCTCCGTCCATGCGTGGCGGCTCCCGCGGCGTGCTTCGCTTTACGGAACGAGATGAAAGCGCACGGTCGATTCGCCGCCGAAACGCGATGGATGACTGCGCGTATGCGATATTTCGCTGCGGTCGCCGCCATCTCCGGCTGCGAGTGTGGCGGTGCTTTCTTTTCCTGCGGAGGCGCCAATGGACTAATCGCGCATTCATAACGCGTAGCGGTCACGCGCAGCGAGTCCTCGTTGTTCTTCCTACTGCTTGTTTAATTCTGTTCGCGTTCCGGGCGGAGGGTTACAGCAACTTGGCCACAAATTGCGGAAACTATGCCCAAATAAATCCTAATACTTCGTTTAGAAGCCATCTGACGTCATTGATGCAAAACATTTTTGGATATCTCTTAAGACATTTAATGGTGTTTGTGTCATTAATGGAGATTCAAAATATGATGTTTGCCCTGATTGTTCTGTATGTTGATGGTATGTAAGATACGTAATATGTGATACTGTATTTTGTTATGACCAATACATTCTGATACTTTTGTTTATGTAATGACAGATGAAGTCATAATTGTCTGTAAACACCTGTAATTAAAAAAGTTGTCGCTAATAACCTTAGTCGTTGATGCGACAAAAAATAAAGAGAAAAAAATGATGTTTAATATTTGCGTCTTGCCACTTTTGCGAAGAAGTTCATGTAAAATAACTTTCAAAAACGAACAAATATTTCATAAAGACATATAAATATAAATGTGGAAACAATCCACAGAATCTCTTAAATCGTTCTACAGTATTGTGGGTCGTAATGTTATGCATAAAATCGGTGTAAGAGTTCATTTTATTTTTCAGGCCAAGGACATCAAACACTAAAACCCTAACTCTGGGACCATCAGTGTATTAAGTCGTGTGCGTTTTGCGGAACGTCAACCACAACTCCGACCTCACACTCTGACTACGTGCGTTTGTGGCCGGTGTCGGTCGTGAGATTGACCAGATGGAGCGGTCTGCTCCGAATTGAGCTAATGAGTGAGCTAGTGCGTTCGTAATAAAGAAAATATTGCGTAATATAAACACATGAAACTCACATTTTCATAAATGAAGTCAGACGACGAATTTCGAGGACACGCTGTTAATTATGAATTTAATTTTTTTTTCACTGGAGTTTTAAGCATGAAAAGATGTTCCACTTTAATTGTCCAAAGTTACAAAAATTAATTTCTTCTTGAAGCGTCATAAAAATCTTAATGAAAAGGTTGAAGTCGAAGCTTTTCCCGTCCGAGATCTTGTGGTAGCTCCCAGTTACCCGGGTGACATTGTGGCGTAGGCAGATCGGTAAAGGTCTTGGTCATCCTGCCGTGAACTTCTTGGCGGAGAGACCATGAAAACATTTTAACTGAGTGAGAAGGAAGCGATAAGTATTTCTCTTTGTAATTGATGCATTGTCACTTTGTGTGCGCAAATGAAATATACAAACAGTGAAGCTTGCAGTTCTTTCACCAAAATTATTGCTATACGTAAATACGAAGAAACGAAAAATAATGATGGGAAGGGTGCAACTAATTTTATCTCGATCCACTTTTATTTAAAGGTTTTTTAAAAATTGTGGATGGTGTGCGTTAATGTAATCGCCGTAGACGATGATTCACAATTGACGAATTCAGGCACAAGAGGCATAAGTGCATTTTTGACTAAGTTTTAGTTAGGAGTAGAAGTGTAAAGTAAACACTTCATTTTAACTCGTGAACAAATGTTATTAATATAGGTCGAACAGTTGCCGCGTTCTAGTGGTAGAAAGAAAAGATCTTCCATAGCGTTTTCTATAGTCGAACAATTTTGAACGCGATTTTCTGAATTCCTCATTTCTGGCACTTATATCCCTTGTGTTCTGAGCCCCTCAATTAACGAGAAAGGAATGTTACGATTTATGAGAATTAACATTAATGGGATCCGCAATTGATTCCTCTTACGCCTAGTTTCTTGACTCGAATCCCGACCACAGCAAATGTTCTACCCCTGCAAGTGGTTGGCACGGACGATGCCCTGATGAGAAGTCTAGAAACCGGCTGCTCTGGCAACTCGTTTGTATGATTTATTACAATAAAATCAGTGCTATTTGAAATCTTCAGTACTGTAACAATCTAGCCTTGGACTGGTCCGCCGATTGCAAAACTGTCGCCGCTTCACTCTGATTCATTGTCAGAACGTAACGACCGATTCGTTCGTATTTTTGACAATTTTTGACAATTTTTCGACCGGCGTTACTTGACTCGTCAAGCCTGGCTTGCCCGAGAATGGGCTTCTTCAGGTTTGGAAGTTGAACTAATCGCTTATGGCCCATTATCTGAAAGACTTCAGCAAACATCTGAGATACCAGACGCTACGATAGGCGTAAAAAAGAATATTTACGGCAACAATGGTGACGAAGATGAGATAATCGGTTTAATTCCTGGCCTGGAAAACAATGTGCTACGTGGGGGCATGAGTTCGGCTTGGCTCGTTGTGCGACACGCGTTGGGCAACGGGCGCTCGGACAGACGCCCCCCTCCCCCGCCCCGCCCCCGACCGCTGCGGAGCAATCGGACGGCGCACGCCCCGCCCTCCGCGGGGGCGCCCCGGGCGGGTTGTGGGCGCGAGGAAGGCGGTGCAGTGATGGGGCGGGGCGGGCTGCGACAGCGGGTGAGAAGGACATCGCCAAAGCGTTCGGTTTGCGCTGCTGCTCTCAGAGGGCGATTGCGTTGGGGTGGACAATACGATGTTGCACGGATAGGACTACAAAGGAGATGTGCATTAAAAGAGGTCGGCGCGTCACGGTGGACCCGGATGCCGTGAACCAACGAGGAAGTGAGTTTGATTTGGGCCAGATGATACGTATAACTGTCCGTAGAGAAATATCGATGTTATGTGGAAACAGATTGTTTTGGTCAGGAGCACGAAAGATCCTGGTTAAGATTGCAAGTAATCGGCAGCACCTCTAACAGAGAACGTCTACGGGCGGCATTCAGAGACCCTGCGAGCGACCGAGCGACTTGGGAAGTGGGTCTCGAGAGTTTCAGGAGAGGAATGGCTAGTGTAGGGAATGCAGTAATTGATATGGTGAATAAAAAAGCTTTATATGGAGGTGTGATGGCTGTTCTGAAAGTGACTGTATACGCATGAAATTTTGGTGAATACACTGACAGGGTTCAGTGCGTAAAAGGCAAAATAAGAAAGGGAGTGACATGTATGTAGTGGACGTGGTATGCACGTTTGATAAAATCGTTGTTACTTGGCATTTGAGAGACTGTGTAAAAAATTGAGAAGTACTTTTGTTTGTCTTGTTTCAAATGGCAGAAATTAAGACTCTTGTAATCTTCAAAAGTGACATCATAGAAGCGCGAAGAAAAGATATGTATTTTATGATTACTATCTCACTTTTTGTGGCATTTTTATTGCTTTGATTCAAACGTTAGTGTTGAAATTAGAAAGTGAGTAATTCATTACCGTTCCCACTCACACATATACTTTAAACTATTTGTCGTGCCATGTTAAAGTGTGATATGCGGTGTCAAGTTTAATTTATGACGTCTTATGCAGTCTCCGTTTCTCAGAATTTCAAGTTATTTACAATCGAATTTTCAAAGAACTATTTGCCGAAACTATATTAATATTTTTGTTTGATCATTTTTACAATACTTGAAAAATGGCATTTGGAATTTAAACCCGAATGTACTTGCTGAATACCACATCATTTATATAGTAAGTTTCTTCTGACATGGTCAGAAGCAAACGCGTTAATTCACAGGAAGATCAACCGTTAAACCTACATTAATGCTACTCACATACTAACTCCTAAGCAAATGCAATGGCGTTACATTTCCCCTTTAACGAAGCAAAAGAGTATTGTTCTGAAACATCGCGCCAATCTCTTGCTAGAGGGAAAGGCGATCAAGGAGGGGGTTGGAGGCCGCGCCGCGTGGGTGGGCGGGCGCGAGTTGGCCGCCGTGTGAACGCCCGCGTGCCTCTGGGGAAGGCCGCCTTTGCTGCCCCCTGCCCCGCTCCCCTCCTGCCACTCGTTCTGCTGGACGCACTGTTCCTGCTGCCATGGAAGTCCGCCTCCGGGAATATGCCGCGTCACAAGAACTCTTATTTCGATTGCCGACTGCAGCGCTCACTACAAAGAAACGGCCTGGGCCCTATCGGTTGAGACTGGCATGCAGCATACGCAGTACACATTACTAATGAAAGGTCTCGGAACAGCAGGGAGTCACGTACCTCAGTTGTAGAATGTTGAGGCAAAAATAAATTGAGTACCTTAGAAGCTAATGCCATGCGTGAAGATAATTTAATTGAAATATTTTTTTCTTCACAGAAGCTAATCACTGGACCCGCGAGCAATTTATTTAGCAACCTTGTCGTTTATTTGCAGAAGTGATTTCCAAGAGGTTTTATTCACACAATTCAAACTGAATGTGTCATAATGTAGAAAACATAAACCGTCCCCATGAAATCTTCTTACATTCCCACACTACAAAGATATTTTATTAAAAAATATGAAAAATATAAAATTATTTTCAAATCCACAAAATGAAATGCATAATAATATTAATAAGAACATGTAACGTGTGCATTAAGTTTCATGTGTATGTGACTGTAGTAGAATACGCTAATGTATAAAAAAACCGTCTCGTCAAATGTTTACAAAAATTGACCTTGCTAATAATCAACACGGGACTTCGCAATTATTTAGAAATAATAATAATAAAAATTACCATGTAGAAGTATCTTGACATGGTAACATAAATAATAACATAATAAAAAACTTACCTTCCCCAATATTCCGCAATAGAACATCCCACCAATATTATACAATTTTTGTTTTAGACATATCTACTTCCCCAACAATGAAATCACGCAACAATTATCCCCGTTCCCAAACCTCACAAAATTGCATTAGCTCCCTTTAAGCTTACTGCCCATATTAGCCAAAATATTTGAAAACATTTTAAAACGTCAAACCCAATTCTTAAGAGCCACCAAAGCCATCCTCTTCGAACAATTCGGCGTCTCAAAGTATATCTACACAGCACCAGCTACTTAGAATCACGTGACACATAAACTCTTCATTCCATAAAAAATGCATACAATAAATATCTTTATCGACATAACCCACGCTTTCGACAGAATTAAACTTTCGGCGCTACTATACAAACTGAAAAAATCCCCTTTCATTAAATCACCTCTACAATCCGCAGTTTTCTATCGAACAGAACCTCTTTAGTTAATGTCAATAACCACCACTCAAACTCCAAGCAAATAAATGCAGGACTCCCCCAAGGATCACCATTATCCCCCATACTCTTCAATATCTACGTGGCACATGTACCTACAATAAATTCAATAAAAATTGCCCAATTTGTGGACATACGACGCTATTTTTCTCTGGACCCTATCTACACAACATACGTTATACAATGCAACTATATCTTAATATAATCGATTGCTATACCGCTTAACTGAAAATTCAACATAATCCATCAAAAATCGCTGCCAAAATATTCACCCCCAGACCTTACACTGAACCCAACTCTGTTGACATTGTACAACAAACCAATAATCTGGGCTACACCGAACAGCACATTTAAATATCTTGAGCTCAACATAGACACAAAAATTAACTGGAAAAATAGAAAAAACTAAATTACATCAAGCCAAAACAAAATTACTATAACTAAAACCTGTTATCAATATAAATTCCTCACTACCGTACAGCACAGCCATACTAATAAACAAAACTCTTTGAACCTTCATCCACCTGCCCCATCTGGGTAAATGCCGTAAAACTAATATTAACTAAATACAAATTTACCAAAACCAGGATCATTTCCTCACCCTTGGTTTGCTACCAATGACTATCTCCACAAAGAACTATCTTCCAAACTCGTAGCGTACCACACTCTCTTACTTCACCTGCGTTACGTCAATTTTTCCATTTTTCCCCACCCCCATTAAATGCACTGAACCTCGGTCAAAATCCTACACAACCAACCCGAAATGAAAACAAATTTCTTTTCTACGTAATCCTAAAAATATCACTGAAATTGCCCATTACCAGATGTGCCTGATTGACTTCTTCGCCCATGAATTAGATTAAGCATAGTGTGTACGTTAATAGTAAGCAATTAAACCATATAAATTGTATAACTTTTTACTTATCTATGTACTAATCAACAAGAAAATAAATTTAAAAAAGAGACTAGAAACCGCAAAATGCAAGACCACAAACCCAAAACCATTCAACACCTCATTGTTGAGACGTTCTCATGCTCATGAACACATGCTACGTATTTCTGAGCTGCCTTGACAGTATTGAAAGTTTCCCTGGATACGAGAGAAGTCGCGTAAAGCGATTGATCGTAAACTAGTGTAGTGCGTTGTAATGCCGGCGTACGCCGCGGGTGAGGCCGACCGCCTGGAGCCGCAAGGCCTCGGCACTCGCCGCCCCGCCCCGCCCGGCCCCGCCCCGCCCCGCCCCGTGCGTCGGCGGCAGCGCAGAGGCAGGGCGGCCCCGCTTCCTCTCCCGCACGCTGCTCCTCAGCCGCCCACGAGCCGCCGAGCGAAAGTGTTCCACTGGGGCGGCCTTGGTACCGGATTAAGAGCCGCCTTGCGCCGCGCAGTGGCCGCGGCTGCCGGCGCCGAGGCCGTAACTCGTCACCGCCACCAGAACTTCCATCTCCGCTTATCACTGCCCCCCCCCATCAGTGTCTCACCAACCGCCTCAGCAGATCATTGAGAATCTTAAGATTCCAATCCCGACACTGAGGTATAGTTGACACTAGCTATATACCTGAGCTGAATTACAAAAATCAGGATAATAAATGAATGAATATGGAGGATAATTCCTGTGATTGGCTGCACTTATTGGGAGTTTTCCCTGGTTTCTGCGATCATAACTAGCCGAATGCCCATGCAGTACCATAAAAATGGGAAACGGATCGCGCGCGATCTTCCCTTTACCGTATATCCAATCTCCCCTTACGCGCGCGCGCGCGCACACACACACAGCCTTTCTCGCACACATGTCAGAAAAACAGTCGGGGACTTAAGGTGCATTTACACGGGACACTTTATTGCAGACATTTGACACTGAAATGTCGGACACAAATGTCACTGATGTTCTCACGAGCACAAAAATTGGAATGAAATAAATTGCAAACACTTTGTGAGCCACAAATTTCTAGAAAAAGTGTCCAGAAAGTATCCGGTCCGTTCACATGTACACACATGCAACCTTCCGAATCACAGGATACTTGGCGAGCGTGCGTAGTTTGATCGTGGATCGCTATCAAGTTGCCGCAGCAGCGATTGCCATCGCTACTATTTCCGAAAGAAGAAAACAGAGCCTTCAGTGTGGACAAAAGAATGGATAGGTAGACGTGAACAAATCTGTGCTTATCATTCTTTACTTAACGAATTGTGAGTGCAAAATCCATTGCAATATAGAAATTTCCTACGATTAGATTCTTCACAAATAGTAAAATTAGCATTGTGGATTGGTTTTGCTGTCTCCTAGCAAGACACAGTAATGATGTAAGCTATTCCTGTCCAAGAAAAGTTGGTGGAGATATAGATTGTAATCCGTTCACTCTAAGAAAAATCGTGAAGTATACAAATGCACGAGTGTTAGAATGATTCTCATTGGTTTGCAGGGTGAACTGTGCTGTTTTCCTGGGATCCTGACGCTAGAGCAAATAGAGTGTAAGCACTAATTTATCTGCCATCGTTCGTTAAATTAATCCTGCGTCAACACTATTGCAACGGTTTCGATAAAGGAGACCATTGTCAACTGAATGCGTGTTGCTTGACGACAAGTTTACGAGTCTCTGACAGTTCAGCCCTCGAACGTGCAGATCGACGCGGGTCGGGCGCGTGGGACGCAGTTCCTGGGACCGCGGCGCCGCACCGCCGATCGGCCTGCAAGGCACTGCTATGCAGTTCGTTTTAGAATGTCTGAGATTGTGGCTGGCCCTTCAATAAGTAACGAACGTTTCTTCGGAATAGCGAAAAGCGCATCTTTCTGTACATTTTCAATTCGTTATTACAAGGGAATCCGTCTTTACCGGTGACGCAAATCGTAGAGTTCGCTGGAATCATCACCTCGTATTCGGTGCCCACCCGAGCTGCCAAAAAGCAACAGTTTGCCTCAAATCTGCAGAATGGGCAGTTTGCAAATATTCAAGGTGTTGATTGCAGCTCGCAACAGCTCACCGAGGCCGGAAACCTCCAAGTTAGTAACTTCAGCTCAGCAAGAAACGCAGCTAGCGGCCAAGCAGACATTTCCGACAACAACGGTGATTCGCCATAAATTATTAACAGTGCTAAAAGAACTCATAACTCACGAGAAATAGACCTTCCCCCAAATAAGAAACCAAACACTTCAGAATCAACTTAATATAATATACCAGTGGGAAACAGATTTGCCGCGCTACGAGTAGAGAAACCACCAGATCAAAACCAGACACACCAGACAAAATATTTGAGTTTGCCAATGTCACTTCGCCACTAGAAGAAAAAATCTAAGAATTTCTCCCGTTTTTGTAAATAAGATCCATAACATCTTGGAATTCAGTAAAGAGTCTAAAAAATGGAACGTGGATTAATGACATTTTTTGAAGAGCTAATTTTGTACAACAGACTTTGGGACAAAAATCTCTATCACCAGTTTGAAAAATATGTTTTTCCAATCGTCGAAAAATCGGGGATGTCAACAAAAATGAGACGCGAACCATTCTCTTAAACGTCTTTTGAAAGAAGAAAATTTAATAAAAAAATTCGGAGCCATTTTTTTAAAAATTTTGAAAATATCTCAGGGACTTTATATAAAATACCCCCTAATTTACAATTTCAGTTTCCAATATCAGGGGCCGCGACATCAGCTAGAACAATAATTGAGGAATATCAATATTGGAGAAAATCGGCTAAACGGCTTATGCGCTAGTGTTGTGCACAGACGGACAGACACACGTTTTGCCGCCAATCGATTTTTCTGTATAAAGTACGCACAAAACATGGATTCTGGTTTAACCACGTATTAGAAGATTTTTTCTAACTTGAGGAACTGGATTTAACCATTTTTTCCTTACCAGGGCCCGGAAAATAAGAGCTTTTGTGTCGAAAATTCGCCGTTTTTCGGCGCACGATTACAATACCTTATCTTCTTACGTTAAGAGCGAAGAAGTAAAAACTGGAATGTGGTGTGCTTTGACATACATAAAGAAACATGTGTTAAGTCTTGGGTCTGACAACACTCCCTTAAAACCAAAATATACAATGTCACTGTATTTTTTCGCGAATAACTAGTGGTGCTACAGAATGGCATTCCCGTATTATTTTTCTATTTCCTTTGGCCTCGGCTAGCTACTCGGACTTGCCACATACTCTTGCCAGCTGTCATTTATCGTCGCCCAAAATACATTTTTTTTCAATTTTCCTAATTTTGCGGTTTCTTAATAATAGAAGAGAAGTAAGATTTTATGAATATTAAAGAACAGTGAAACCTCGTGCTATATTACAATTTTTATTGCAAACTTTGGAAGAGTTTTTAAGAAAATGGTGCTTAACCACTTCTGTAGATTCGAAATTTCAAGCTCTTTTTATACATACATTTTTTGAGTTTTCGAAAAACTTTATTTAAAGTCATATGAAGTTCTTTAACTCACAAGTACAATAGTATTTTGAAATTGCTGGAAATGTGCATATCAACGGCGTGAGAAATCTTTCAAAAATTTGCATTTGTGTAAATATACCGAAATGTACTTCATATCATATTAAAAAGGGCAATTATCCCTATCCTTTCAAAATGTTTGAAGGGAAAATCTGAAGCCATTTTTCAGAAAATGTCGGCTTGATCGTTTCTGAAAATGCGACATTTTTATCTAGTTTTCTAGTCAACTTCTAGTCTTCTAGATATCTATTGAGTTTTCGAGAAGCATTCTATGACTTATTTAAATCACATATACTCATAAATATATTAATGTGAGAAAATTGCCGCTAACATAAGTATTTATGACGTGAGAGACAATTCAAAAAATGACATTTCTTTAATTTTTGACAAATTAAAAGACTGGAAAATTTTGCGTCTATGTCATCTTATGAATTTAAAATTTTAGCTACCAAAAGCTTAAAGAAAAAAAGGATCAGTTTTAGAGAAAATATTGTTTTTGTAGTTTTTAAAAATTGTTCATATTGGTCGCAATATTGCCCGAATGCTACTAAAATTTTCAAAAATGTAGGTGACCTCAATCAAAGAACTAAATAGGGGGAAAAACATTTATTTGAAGGAAAAATCGCTTCTCCAATTTTGTAGTTGAAGGAAGACGCCGAAAAATATTCAAACCTTTGCAATTTTCGAAAATTCAGAGAAAACTGTGAAAATTGGACCATTGCCACCGTTATAAATATTTTACTATATTCTTAGAAGAAATTTAAAGAAACGTCCGACAGCTTCATATCTTCACAGACTAAGGAAGTATATCATTACTCTATGGTGATGACACTTCGCCTTCTTGCATCAGATGTGTCAGTGAGGTTCGAATCTCCAGTCGAGGTTAATAACGCTTTAATAATGCTTTATCAAATCAGTATTCGTGATGAAAAGTAAATAAATATTGATTGTAAGGTACATAAGTGTTTGTTAAATCGATTTTTTAAAGTTTATTACGTATGTAACGAGAATTTTTCCTGCTATATACGTTAGAAATTATAATTAATATTGCAAGCTTTATTGATTAATAATCCAGTGTAAATGATAAATTTACGCATAAAAATATTATGAACGTATGTAAATAATGATATACGATGCATGTAATGGATTAAGTAAATAATGTAAACTGTAAGAGGTTTAAGGATGATACCTTGCACTGTATGTCAAATTATGTAACATTGTTGAGGTCCCTGGTGACCATTGTAGTTATGAAGCGATCTAAAATAAATAAATTAAAAAACATTATGAACAAATTTGTCTACGTTATTACAAGACTGTATTTCTTTACTCAATTTTTGTATTCTTTGCAGTCAATATTCCACAAAATTTAGTTATCTTATATAACTCAATTAATTTTAGGAGCTCGCCTTGAGTCCCGAGCTTGTTGCATTGGCATGGTGAAAGAATTTGAAAAAAATGCAAGATACTTGTAAAAATGCTCAGCGACTCCGAACTCCAGACACTGAATGTCGGACAGTCGACTGTGAAGTGTCTGCGCCTGTTTACATGAACTAGTGAATTCCGATGTCGCGAAACTTCAATAAGTGTCCGGCAACTTATTCCGTGACTGTTTACACGAGGACATTCGGTTCCCAATGAGTATCGGACATTTATTCTTTGAAAAAGGTGTCCCGTCTAAACGCACATTTAGAGCTTGTCCCTGTTGTGATGGTGCTCCCTTGGGGAAGATACCTCAAGGAAAATCATCTGGAAGCAGCTCACCTAGAAGCATCCAGATGGGACGAAGAGCGAATATAAGAACACCTTCCTGCATATACGATGCACGACTTTTACAGAACTTCTGATCTAAATAAGATTAAGTGCCAGGAAACAATAAAAAGTTACTCATACCATCACCGACTCCTCCATCACGACCGTGCAACACAGTGCTGACGTGAAGGTGAGCATTGGATCTCACCCTCCAGCGGGTGAAGGATACTGACATCCCCGGGGATAAAAATAGAACTATAGAAACTGAACTGATAACCGTTTATGTGCCGAGAAAAATCAATCAGTAAATCACTGCTGCCAATCACAATTTTGTTTCCATTGCCTTCTACGTTAAGAACCATTGTGGCACTGGTTTCCATCTCCACATCCGCCACCTCCGTCCCCACTCTATTTACTGCCAACCGTTCCCTGCCTGCTCAGCCCACGCGCTCTGTATCAAGTGCCACAATGACGCGGTGCTTTTATTTGTGTCATACTCGCCGGATCGGTGTTTCTATGTCCGTCATTTTAGAGTGTGGCGCCCTTCAACAGCTAGAGAACGTGAGAGCGGCCATACCTTAGCTTCAAGCCTCCACTCTGGAGAACGTCGTCACAGCCCTTACATCACATCACCTTACATCATTATTTTCAAAGATTTAGTAGTATAGATCCGGTGTATTCTAAACCCGGGTAATTAAATTATAAGTTTGTTACTGAAGTTCTTTGTTAATTAATTAAAGGATATTTTTCTATTTGACTATGTAATTTTATATTTGCTTTATTTGTACGAAAAATGGAAACATTTAGTAAATTTAATAATCAATCAGTTTAATAAATATTTTTTAAAAAAGCTTATACACACACTAGCATACACAAACTAACGCACCCGAAAGGTAAATCTCGCATGTTAAACTCCATCCTTTTCTCTATCCTTCTATTTCCATATTAAGAGGGAAAGTTTTTACAGAAACATGTATATTTGTTTCGAATTTAATAATGTTTAATATACTTTTTTATTGAAAGTAGAGAACATTGTAACACCAATGTTAAATAAATAAAACCACCTTGCGTTGTGTGTACCGTTGCTGCCCCAGACTTGCTCTGATGGCCAGTTGTTTAGTGGAGCGAATATTGTTTCGCTGAACTGTAGGCTTCAATGTGTGCTGTCTTGTGCGAGCGCGCCAACTTGAAAGGTAGCTGTGCACACAGCATTGGTTACTTACGGCACGGGGCAGACAAGTGAAACAGTCGTACAAAAACATTCGTACTAAATAATGGTACACTTTTTTTCAATTTTTCATTTTACTTTTAAATCCTAGTTTTATGAGAGAGATCCTAATTGCGTTAATTTCAATTGAGATTTGCGAATTGCTTGAAAGTAAATACATCAATACATTAGAATCCAAATTGTAGAATGGAGTTAAAACCGAATTAACATTGAAATTATCAATAGTAAACTATAATTCAAATTACATTAATTAATGTTCATTGCCTTTTGATCCATTCCTGTTGCACCAGGATTTTTCTCGTGGTCCTACGTTGGTGGGACACCTGTATATACGAATATCGTATATCGTATTTCATTAATATGAAGCAAATATTACGCGGAACTACTATTTTATACAAACAAAAAATGTACATTGCCGTTTTTAATGAGCTGAAGTTTTAGACCACATTTTGAGACAAAAATTTCTTACTTCCATTTTGTATTTTCTAAATGATAAGCATTTACAATTTTCGAAAATACGAAGAATACAACGAAAATTAGACTTAGGCTGTTATTTTAAGCGCTTCTTTTATCCGTGGCAGTAATTTAAAGAGAAAATTGAAACATCTTTTGAGAAAATATTTTTTTAGAAATTGCATAAATTTCAAACGCAAATTACGCGACAGCTACGTTTAAAAAAATGTACATGACTTTTTTTAAATATCTGATTTTTTACAACAGACTTTAGCTGAGGCAAAAATCTCTTTATTCAATTTTCTCGTTTGAGATGTAAACGTTTTGCGATATTCGAAAAAAATGTAGAAAGAGCTGAGAATTGAACTAACATCATATTTTTACACCCCATTATTACACATGAGAGGAAATTACAGAGAAAAAAATTGAAGGGGTTTGAGAAATGTAAAACTGCCCATATTTCATGCAAAATTACATGAAACATACTCGAAAAATTGAACATGTCCTTAAAGAACAGATTTTATCTTCAGTATTTATTTATAAAAAGATACGGATTTTTTTAAATTAAGCAATTTAAAAAATATAGAACAAAATATATGGACGAAAATGAGACTTGCATCTTCCTCTTGAGCGTTGATTACGCTATCCCACAAAACATTTTTAATCAAAAAGTTTGGTACAATTCTTTTTTTTGTTGTTGAATTTTTTGGAAATTATCCAGGGACTTCATGTTAAGAACCTCCTCCCCAAAAACTTAAATGTTTTGATAAAATCGGCAGAACGGTTTAGGCCCTAGCATTGACAACAGACGGACAGATGATAGAAGGACAGACAGATGTTTTGTATTCAATCAATTTTTCAGTATCTAGGACCCCGAAACATGAATTATGACTCCACAACGTGTTAGAGGCAGTAATTTACTAAATAAAGGGAGAAGACTTATTCACTTTTTCGACACCAGGGCTCGGCAAAAAGAGCTTTTGTGTCGAAAATTCACCGTGTTTTTTCGCAGCATTACAATACTTTCTCTATATTGCGTAAGCAGTAGCGAGAAAGTAATACATTACTTTCTCTACACTGTATAAGCATTAGTGAGAATGTAGAATTGCAATAATTAATTAAGGAAATATTGAATTATTTTTATTTTTCTCATATGCTTTTGATAAAATATTTTTCACCATAGAAAAACATCATCTCAAAAAAAAAAGAAAATTCAATTCATACCCTTGACCAGAGTAAAGACCTTGAAGTAGCGCAGGATGATGCAAGACTTCCGTCAAAGTCTGGAGAGTACGTTTCTACACGTGTCTAATGTTAATTTAGAACAAAAAGTCGTTTTGGGAAAGGCCCTCAACCCAACGTATACTCACTGGCGTTCGCCAATCTCAATCTGTATCCTCTCACGAAAAGGGAATTTTAATTACAATCCAGATGCTATCGACCAACACTACAGCGATTGCAGCGCGCTTCACGTGTTCCCGCGCTTTATTCTCCAGCGCAGCGTAAACTGACGGCTCTTTGACGGCAGCGATCGTGTACAATGGGTCGTAACCGGGACGGAGTCTTACGGCCTGTTACATCAAGATGGCTGACAACGCAGGGTCTGCCCGACGCGTTCATCGAAGCCCACTGTCGTTACTGGAACGCGGGCGGCCACGCTGGGCAGAAGAACGTTAGCCGGCCCGCCCTCTGCGTTCTCTGAGCCACACCCACCCGGTCCATATCGCCAGAGGCACGTTGGTCTTTGGAAAATAAGAATGAAGCATTTGTGGGGGATGGGAGGATTTGCGTACATTACGCAATATGACATGTGTAGAATGAAAACGTGTAGCACTTTGAAGTGAAATAATGTATTCAGAACTTTTAAGTGACTAAGAAATCACAACTTCTGTTTTCATTTCACGTATGTCAACGTAGCCTAAGATTACATACAATCCTATATTTACACTTATAGGAATCGGACCATAAAAAAGGAGAATTAAAATTAATCTCTTAAAATATCTCAAGTACTCATACTCAGACGTCCTCCTTTCCCACATCCTAACGAATAAATAACACAGTGGCCACAGTCTTCCCCATTCTTCGCCAGCCAAATACCTTGGTGTCTTCCTGGACAACGGCTAACTTGGAACCCCCACATTCATGCAATAGTCTACAAGCCACGTGCAAAACGTTTGAAGGATACTCTTCCATCTATAGAAGTCCACCCTTAGTTCAGAACAGAGCTACTCATCCGTAAAATAATGAAAAATTCCCTTAATGACATATGGTTGCCCAATGTAGCACCGACCAATCCACCCGTTTTACAGGCTATCCAAAACTAAAATCTAAGGAAATCTTTGAAACATCCTCATTCATATGCAATTTGCGAGCCCACCTAAATTTGAAGTACCACTTGTAACTTAATTTATCTCACAAACATTTCAAACATTTTATCATCTCCTCTCAGCTTTCTCGAACACTCGATTCAATCTCGATCGAAACGCACATTATCCCTCGCGCATTAGATCCAGATTCGCCAAAGATCTCTTATATTCATCCCAATTTACAAAATTATTTGTCTCCCTTTTCCACGAACACCCTCCCTCTACTTCTAACCAAAAATTCAAACTTACTCTATTCAATATAATATATAATATTACATATACATCTTTTAAAACAGCGAGTGGCCATACCGAGACCCGCATAAGTCTGAGGACGGGCAATGAATTCATTGTACTCGTATGTAACATTAAACCCGTCGAACCCACAAAAGACGAAATTCGATCGGGAAGAAAATAAATTATTTATAATTTAAAAAACTAATTAACTTATTTCACGCTGCCATATTCTATTATTAAATTTTATATTGTACAAACATGATTAAAATAAAGTTTTAAAATGTTATTTCAATCTATATGTTAAACACACTTTTCTTACGTTCTTCTTATAAGATCATTATTGAGTCCTGTAGGTTAAAAAATTGTTCAATTCTATCGGAAGTGCGCTAACGTGAGTGACGAACGAACGGACGGATATTACTCGGGCTATTATTTGTATAAGTTATATGTATTGTGAAATAAATTTTATCTGTCTGTAAATCCGTCTGTTAGAACCGATTTAACTTTAAAAAAACTTAATGAAAACATGATATGTAAACACACTACAGGTACTACCCATGGGCAAGTTAAATTTTATTTTTCAGTGATACTCCTATATTCCGCAACACGGCAATATTTTTGACTCTATATCGTTAAATAACTCCCAAACGAAGCATTCTAGGGCATTAAAAACTAAAATATTGAGGCCAAAGTCCTCAAAGAAACGTTTCTTACTCCATAATCTGCAGGATGAAATCTTGAACATTCTATTACATTTTTATTGGTCCGACGCTTCTAGATATTAACCCACCTGCTCAAAGACAAGCAAAATCTGCAACTAAATGTGAATGAGATGATCAGAGAGAGAGAGAGTGAGAGAGAGAGAATAAGAGGGCGAGGGGGAGAGAGGTAGAGGGAGTGAGGGCGAGTGAGACAGAGGGAGAGCGAGAGGGCGAGCGAGAGAGAGAGGGAGAGACAGAGCTACTTAGCTGCCCAGGCGCTGGGTCCTAGGCACAGGTCATCGATTGTGAGGTAGGAACTACCACAACAACACCAATTATTAACCACAACATTTATTATTATAAGATTAATATTATAGGTCGGTTATTTGGTTGATTATTTCCTATCTCACATTAAGTCTGAATTGGTCTGAGAACGTGGCCGTGACCTCAGGGGTTTTGTGCTTATCTTAGGGCAAGTCATTCATAAAAATTCCGATTAAACTTCGTAGTAAACTCAGTCATGGACCCGACATTGGGTTCTTATTGGTTGATTATCAGCTATAATCAAGGGCGTAATGCATTAATAATTGCATGTTATTTATTCATGGATTTAAAAAGACGCGATCTGATGATTTACATCATTCTGATTGTTGCCGAATGAACAATTAAAGGATCTTTGGAGCTTGTTGACCTCGAAAGGCGGACGCAGAAAGGGAACTGTCATTATAGAAATACCAAAAAGCAGATAAGCGTCTTATTTAGCAATGTAAATCAGTCATAACGCCGCATAATACATCCCTAAATAATGGAGGGAGTGACTTAGGTACATTTATAAAACTTGCATGCAAACTAGTTTCTTTGTGGAAGGTTCTTGGCTTTGAATGAAAATCCTACCATTTTCGTTTCCAGTTTGACTTCCGAGAACACAATAAGTAAAGTTGGCATATTGTTCTCATTATTTACGAGCTAAATGACTCTAACGATCTTAGGGAAAAAATGTCGTAGTTACGTCTACACCCACACAGCCTCTTGTATTCCATGAAAAGTATGGCCGCCGACTTCACACGGTGTTGGTCGGTTCTTAAATGGGCCCCGAATGCCACTAGACGACAGGCTAAACGAAAGGAATGTGGAAGGGAGACACGCCTTAGTATCCGCCGCCTAATTATCGGGGGGACTGAAGAATGAGACTGCATTTTCTCATCACTTTCACTGCCTAAAATTGCTCTCGCGTGGCGGCCGGCCGTCGGGACGAAGGCCGGGTCAGGGGTCGGTGAGAGGGCGTCGGGGACGGGGACGGGGACGGAGGCGGGTGGAGGTGGGCGTGGTCGGTGGGGTGACCCTCAACGTGGTACTCACTGCTGCCCTCCCCCTCCCTGCAGGTCTTCTGAGGCCAATGCTACGGCGTTGCAGCGCCCGGAGTGGTTATCGGTCCCGGACATTCGCCCCGGGAGCGGTGAACACAGCCTTTCGTCAAACGAGTAGATCTTGAAATGAGAAAACAAAATATTCGTCAGGTATTCGATGACGAAATTATTTAATCAGTTTTAAACACACTGCTATTTTTGAATAAGTTTAATTATTGAGCAGTATTTAAAAATTATTAACACTAGACTACATTATTAACAGGAAGACATTAAGTTGTGTGACACTTTCTTTAAGGTAAAGCAACACATATAGCTTAGGTTTTTTCTTTTCACAAAATTTCTAAGGCTTCACGTCCTTTTGATCTCTTTCTACGGATAATTGTTACGACGTGATTTAATATTAATGATTGATTTGCCACGTAAGTAACCTTTATACTACACTGGTGTTTGTGAAAATTTCAATATCAAGAAGGAGCCATAATATTACAATGATATTTTTTTAGATTGAAATAGATTAGAAATATCACAATATACAATGATTAGAATTACAGAACTTTACCTGCATTTTGACCTTGAGTATTAAGTACGGTATGAAGCCGCCCCACACTGCCATCAGGGCCTCTAAACGCTCTATGCTGCTGGGGAATACTGCCAGGCGGTTTCTCTGCGTGATCACAAAGCATCGACAGTGGCTTCTGGAGGACCAAAACGAATAAATTGCCGTTCGATCATATCCCAGACATGTTCGATGGGCGACATGTCAGGCGAACGCTCGGGCTAGGGAAGTAGTGGTACCCATCATTCTTCGCAGAAAGCTGGCACATTCCTCGCCACATGTGGGCCGGGCATTGACCATCTGAAATATGGCATGTGGAGCTGCTAGCAGGAGGGGCTGTATCTCGTGCTCTAAAACCTCCCTGATGTATCTATTGCTGTTCAGAATGCCCACAAAACGTATGAGGCGAGATTTCATATTGTAGCCAAAAGAGAAAACAAAATCCAACAACCAACCATCACACTTGGAGTTTGTCGACCATGGCGCGCAACAATCCAGGCTGACAGGTTGCGATCACCACAATCACCCCATCTAACTCGTACGTGGCCGTCGCTGTAGCACATATTGAGGCGAGACTCGTCCGAAAACACTACATTTTACTCTTAGTACACCAGTGAATACATTTCCCATTGCCCTCTGAGGCGTTGGTGGATTTTGATCAAACAGAATGCGACGCAGTAGTAGCCGTGTCACCAATCCACCCACGAGCTCACGGCGTCGAACCGTCGTCGCAAACATGACCATATCCTTTGCAGTGTTCCAAGTTGAACCAACTCTGTGGACCACACCGTCAGACCGTTAAGACCTTGCGGACAAGATGGCGGTCAGCTCGTGCTGTGGTCACATTGGGTGGTGCAGTACCCGCTGGTCTCGTGTATGACCCTCCTCTAACCACATGTTTCACACACTCATCACTGTCGCACAAGCGCGTCCCGTTCGGGCCGCAAAGTCGGGGAACGACTAACCCGCCTCCCGGCGACCAATCATTCTGCTGCGTTCGAACTCACTCAGATATGCTGATATTGCGCACTTTGACGTCGACGAAGCCTCCCAGCACTTGCACGTTTCCACGTGATTTGACCGGCCCTACGCCGACTGAGTGTGGCGTAACTGACCTCGACTGTCACACAAAGGAAGGCGCTGCTAGATCAACGTTCACGGAACCTCTACGCAAATTTAATATCTTCCTATGAATACACTATTCTACACATCCACCAATTTTGAAGTAATTGCGGCCGTTTCTTGAGGGTTTTACAATTTCCTCAAACACTAGTGTATTACTTCTGATTTCAAGAAATCAAAATTAACATTCGTGCACTATTCATTTCCAAATAGTACATACATCTGAAGAAAACTATACAGCTTCTGGTCATGTGAGAGGGGTCTATGGTGTTGTTAGGAGCCCAGGAACCCGGGAAAATGCAAAACAATGGAACAATTTTGATTTTAAGTAAAAAAGGTAAGAATATGATACGCACTGACTAGATTTTATACTAATTTTGTCACTGCTTAATATATGTAGTTGACGTCATGCGACAGCAAGGTTACAAGGAAAAAGACGTCTGTCATTAAATATTTGCTATTGTTATTTGCCATTAAAACTTGCTGTAGTGTTACGACAACTTGGTTGATATTCTTGATATATATAGGATAGTTGAACTTTGTTATTGTTGAATTTTACTATTACATACAACACTATTTTTAGAATTGGTGAAAATTTTTAAAATTAGTTATTTTTTTGAATTCGTGAAGATTTATTTTATTTTTCGTAGTGTTATATGAGAGTACTATAATTGTTGTTCTTGAGCCGTGTGCGTGCAACTTTTTGGTAGCGGTTTTGCTGTTAGAGTCCACTTGTTTAATGCGGAATCTGCTACTTTGCAGAATATTACTCATGTTGCACTTTGTGAGCAGACAAATTACATAGGCTTTTCTATAAACAAGGTGTGGATAACGTATTAAATATTGTTTTCTCCTGCTAATTAAACTTATTTTATATACCTGTCAGGGCAAGCAAGCTAACTTAAATTCATTATATATCTACTTCGCGAGGTGCACAGTCTTAGTGAGGATCCTGCACCCCCTAGCGGGCAATGTATGTAACTTCCTGCTGAGTTTCTTCCAGTACCCAATAGATGTCGCAAGCTTACAAGTTCGCCTGCACTGGCCGTGCCGCTCCTTGCGGCTCGAGTAGTACCCGCTGCTACCGCGCTGCCACGCCGCGCACCGCTCGGCCTGACGTGGCCGATACCCCCACCACTCTCGCCTTGCCGGCGCGATGCGCTGAGCAGTAGAATTCTCCAGAAGCGTCTGTGACGCAACAAAGCCGTTACTCATGCCACGCTATCGCCCAACGGCTACCAGTGAGTCGCTGCCTGGGCTCCGAGTGAAACGGACGCGTTGCACGCCGCTCTCAATGTACCATGCGGCGCGCCTGTAGTCTGTGCTCGTCTGGTGTTCAAGCTGGGCGGACGTGCTGCGCGCCTTCTTCTTAACGTGGCCAACGGCTACGGTGCCTCGCCGTCCAAGTGTGCGGCTATTCCTGCTGCACATATTCAGTGCCGGTGCTGGTAACACTATTATGACTGCTACGCTCACGCCTAATGTTCATTTCTTATGGCACGTGCATCCAGTCATTATTACGACTGCTACGCTCACGCCTAATGTTCAATTTTATGGCACGTGCATCCAGTCATTATCAAACTGCGGCGCTCACGCCACGTGTGTAACCAGTGTATTATCTTCACGTTAATGTTCAATTTTATGGCACGTGCATCCAGTCATTATCAAACTGCGGCGCTCACGCCACATGTGTAACCAGTGTATTATCTTCACGTTAAAGTTCAATTTTATGGCACGTGCATCCAGTCATTATCAAACTGCGGCTCTCACGCCACGTGTGTAACCAGTGTATTATCTTCACGTTAATGTTCAATTTTATGCCACGTGCATCCAGTGTATTGTTACTTTCACGTTAAAGTTCATTCACTACAAATTGCTACGCTCACGCCCTGTGCACGAGCCAGTGTTACAATTGCCATGCTCGCGCCCTGTGCACGAGCCAGTGTATTGTTACTTTTATGTTAAAGTTCATTCACTACAAATTGCTACGCTCACGCCCTGTGCACGAGCCAGTCTTACGATTGCCATGCTCACGCCCTGTGCACGAGCCAGTGTTACAATTGCTATGCTCGCCCCCTATGCACGAGCTAGTCTATTGTTACTTTCATGTTAAGGTACATTTACTACAAACTGCTATGCTCACGTCCAGTGCACGAGCTATATATATATGTTGTATGTTATTACCTTATGTTCGTAAGCTTCTTTTTGTAGGTTAAGATGTATTATTTTCTAGTATAGAATATATGTTTACATGCTCTAATTTACAGTCTTATGGTAACAAGTACCCTCTTTAATTCCATCCTTGCAGTCCCAGACCTGCAATGGTGATTATAACCTGTTGTTCTGTATTACAGGTGTCTGGGTGGTCCTTCGTGTTAATTTGAGCTGTTCTAGGAATGTTTGGGAAGGGTCGAAGCTTACTATTTCACACACCCAGTCCACTCGCTCGACCCAGCCCATCCATTTTGGTCCTTCGATTGCCGGATATAACTAGCAAATTTATGTATGCTTATATAAGCTCAATTCCTATTTTTAATACCTTCCAGGTATCAAGCTGGTATCACCTCTGTATATGCTCTTCGAACCATTTTGGTCCTTCGAACCGTGGATATGAACCAGCAAATTTATGTATGCTTATATATATAAGCTCAATTTCTATTTTTAATGCCTTCCAGGTATCAAAGCTGAAATTTACATCAGCAATACCCCTCTGTATATGC
The DNA here is from genome assembly GCA_038098605.1 of Gryllus longicercus. NCBI lineage: Eukaryota > Metazoa > Arthropoda > Insecta > Orthoptera > Gryllidae > Gryllus > Gryllus longicercus. The sequence continues at coordinate 2,944,938 of JAZDUA010000069.1, read as the reverse complement.
TCTTCGAACCATTTTGGTCCTTCGAGCAGCTGATATAGCCAGCAATTTACTTATGCTTATTCAAGCTCAATTTACTTATGCTTATACAAGCTCAATTTTTATTTTTAATGCCTTCCAGGTATTAAAGCTGATATTTACATCAGCACTCACTTCTGTATATGCTCTTCGAGCCATCATCTTTTGTCTTTTATTTGAGTGTACTTGTTACCATACATGCAAATCAAGTGTTAATTGCATTCACTTTGTCAATGTCCTTGTTTTTTATGTAACATACTTATGCCTGGGTTTAAATGTTACATGTACTACTACTGTCCTGTGTCGAGTATTGATGCTGTACCACTGTATCGATGCTGCACCACTGTACCACTGTACTGATGCTGCATCACTCAGCTGATTTTCAACCAACTGTAAGTGCAAGAACCTCATTAAGATGTGCATCTATTCAGCGGATTAGCTTGCTTGCTTGCAAAGGTATTACAATCACTGATTTTTTTATCAGTTCCAAGTCAATTAATTATTTATCAATCTCATTTGTTACAGCACATAAAGTTATTTATTTACATTTTACATTATTTACATTACATTACATATTTACATTTTATGTATGTGCTTCTTTAATTTCATATGTACACAGTGTTTATTTACATTTCCAAGTGTCACATGTATACACATTTGTGTTATTTACATTTTATGTATGTGCTTCTTTAATTTCATATGTACACAGTGTTTATTTACCTTTCCAAGTGTCACATGTATACACATTTGTGTTATTTACATTTTATGTATGTGCTTCTTTAATTTCATATGTACACAGTGTTTATTTACATTTCCAAGTGTCACATGTATACACATTTGTGTTATTTACATTTTATGTATGTGCTTCTTTAATTTCATGTGTACACAGTGTTTATTTACATTTCCAAGTGTCATATGTATGTACACATCTGTGTCTTTATTTGCATTTTCCAAGTGTCACATTATTAATTGGATTGTTGGTGATGTAGATACCTTTTTATATGATAAATGACTGAAGATATTGTCTGGTATCAATTTTAATCAACTTATGATCATTTCGATCGCGTTGCGATCATCATCAGAGCTAAAATGTAATACAAATATTATTAAATACAAATATTATTAAATACAAATATTATTAAATACAAATATTATTAAATACAAATATTATTAAATACAAATATTATTAAATACAAATATTATTAAACACAATTATTATTAACAGGTTGTAGGTAAGAGGTTATTGTATGTAAGATACGTAAGCAAACTGGGTCGTACATACCTAGCAGCTTCTGGGCCGAAAACAAAGTTCTGCGAATTTTTTTGGGCGTGCGTCTCGTTTAAGAACACCGCCGGTCGGCGCTGGGAGGGGGCGGGAAGAGGGGTAGGGTGCGGATGTAGGGTCGTAAACCGCGGGGCTGCTGGTGGAGGCTGAGAGACGGTCGGGCGAGCGAAGATGAGTGGAGGGGGGAGGGCTGGGGGTGGGTTAGGGGTGTACACTTTGTGCTAATTTTAGCAGAGGTGACGAGAGTTCAGGTATTTGCTGATTGAGACATGTCATGTTCTGTTTTTTGAGGGCGTTGTGTATGTGTATGGTTTCTAATTTTATTCTGTTCCAGTATCTGTTTTCAATTTCTAGAATTCGGAAATTTATGTGTTTATCAAATGTGTGTTTGTTTAAATTTAGGTGATCCGCAAAGTGTGAGACTGTGGTAGTGTTATTTTTCCATGCTTGTTCGTGTTCTTTGATTCTCTGTGTGAATTTACGGTAAATTCACACAGAGAATCAAAGAACACGAACAAGCATGGAAAAATAACACTACCACAGTCTCACATCTCACTATGTGTTTATCAAATGTGTGTTTGTTTAAATTTAGGTGATCCGCAAAGTGTGAGACTGTGGTAGTGTTATTTTTCCATGCTTGTTCGTGTTCTTTGATTCTCTGTGTGAATTTACGGTAAATTCACACAGAGAATCAAAGAACACGAACAAGCATGGAAAAATAACACTACCACAGTCTCACATCTCACTATGTGTTTATCAAATGTGTGTTTGTTTAAATTTAGGTGATCCGCAAAGTGTGAGACTGTGGTAGTGTTATTTTTCCATGCTTGTTCGTGTTCTTTGATTCGCTGTGTGAATTTACCGTAAATTCACACAGAGAATCAAAGAACACGAACAAGCATGGAAAAATAACACTACCACAGTCTCACACTTTGCGGATCACCTAAATTTAAACAAACACACATTTGATAAACACATAAATTTCCGAATTCTAGAAATTGAAAACAGATACTGGAACAGAATAAAATTAGAAACCATACACATACACAACGCCCTCAAAAAACAGAACATGACATGTCTCAATCAGCAAATACCTGAACTCTCGTCACCTCTGCTAAAATTAGCACAAAGTGTACACCCCTAACCCACCCCCAGCCCTCCCCCCTCCACTCATCTTCGCTCGCCCGACCGTCTCTCAGCCTCCACCAGCAGCCCCGCGGTTTACGACCCTACATCCGCACCCTACCCCTCTTCCCGCCCCCTCCCAGCGCCGACCGGCGGTGTTCTTAAACGAGACGCACGCCCAAAAAAATTCGCAGAACTTTGTTTTCGGCCCAGAAGCTGCTAGGTATGTACGACCCAGTTTGCTTACGTATCTTACATACAATAACCTCTTACCTACAACCTGTTAATAATAATTGTGTTTAATAATATTTGTATTTAATAATATTTGTATTTAATAATATTTGTATTTAATAATATTTGTATTTAATAATATTTGTATTTAATAATATTTGTATTTAATAATATTTGTATTTAATAATATTTGTATTACATTTTAGCTCTGATGATGATCGCAACGCGATCGAAATGATCATAAGTTGATTAAAATTGATACCAGACAATATCTTCAGTCATTTATCAAGTGTCACATGTATACACAGTGTGTTTTGTTTAGTGTTAATGTATTTTGGGGGAAGGTTTAGTGTTAATTAGTATTAGGTGTTAGGGCACCCTTCTGATCCGTCAGCATTCCCGTTCTATCCTGTGTCCATCAATTGCCAATTGAGCATCCAAGATGGCAACACACACGCTTCCTAGAAAGGTTCTTAATTTAATGACCAGGTTGAAGGATTGTTGCACCGCCATTGCAAATTTTCTCGCAGAAAATGAGCCACTCACCGTGCTCACGTGTAAACAATTAACCTTAAGAAAGGAATCGCTCATTAAAATTTTTGATAAACTTGATAATCTCATTGACAATGTCGATCCATCTGATGAGACTTCTTCTCAAATAGATGATCTCTTCAATAGATATTATGATGTTCTCGCTGCAGCTACTGTGGCAGTATCTCGTTACAAATCGGCTCTCGCTGACAATGATTCTGTTTCCAACAGATCAATCGCTTCTGACCGTACCTCTAGAGGTTCCAAATGCAACATTAAATTACCTGAAATTAAATTGCCCACATTTGATGGCAACCAAACTAACTGGCTTACATTTAAAAATATTTTCGAAGGCCTTATATGTCAAGATGACATGCCCAACTCTAACAAGTTTTACTACTTATCGGGCTCACTTGTGGGGCAAGCTAAAGACTTATTGCACAACTTACCTATAACCGATGACAACTTTACAGTTGCATGGGAATTGTTAAAGCAACGATATGACTCTCCCAGATCTATCGTTAGCATTCATTTAAATTCGATCTTAAATCCTCCTGGACTTGCAAAGGGCTCCTCTTCTTCTTTGCAAAATTTAATCGATTACTTTAGATTACATGTCAATGCAATTAAGAGCATCAGAGCTGACACTGACTTGTCAGATTTGTTGCTCGTTGCACTAATCTGCAAAAGTCTTCCCACTGATATTCTCAAACAATGGGAACTGTCCTTGAGTAGCAGTGAGCTCCCCACTTTCGATTCCTTGCTACAGTATTTGGAGCTTCATCAACGAAGTTTAAGAGTTTTTGACAATCCTACTGTATACGTTTCCAATTCTCACGTTAATGACAAGCCTCACACCTCCAGGGCAGGCAACGTCAACAACACGGGAAGAAGTAAGGTATTAATTTGTCCAAAATGCAATTCCGAGCATTTGATTAAAGACTGTCCTTCATTTTTACAATTGTTACCTAAAGCTCGCTACGACTTCATTGTTAAACAAGGTAGATGTTCTAGATGTTTTCACCCGAAGGCCCATGGTCACTCTTGTACTACAAAATGCGCTCTCTGTAGTAAGAATCACCACAAACTTTTGCACTTTGGTGATAAACCTTCTACTAATCAACAAGCTGCATCAGCTGTTGTGACCAGTGCTGCCAAAGCAACCACTTCAACTCTCATTCCAACAGCTTTAGTAAGCTGTTCTAATAATAATGGCAGATTTAAACCTTTTGTTGCTCTTCTTGACACTGGAAATGGTATTAATTTAATTACTTGGAGCACGGTAAATTCTCTTAAATTACCCACAACAAAGGCGCCTGTGACAATTTCTGGTATTGGTCCGGAAGCTTTAACGAGCACTCACAGCACCACTTTGGTCATTAGAGCCTGTAATGTCCCTGATGGCTGGTCTTGTGAAGTAAATTGTTCAATTGTACATAGCATTCCTGGCACTCTCTCACATAGTTTTAATTGCGACAATTGGAATCTGCCCACAAATCTAGTCTATGCAGATCCTCACTTTGATAACGCCAAACCCATCGATCTCTTGCTTGGTGCGGACATTTTCTTTGAAGTTTTACTGCCAGACAAGTTAACCAGATCTGATGGTGTTTACCCTGTGCTACAGCACACTAAATTAGGTTGGATTGTTGCGGGTCGTACCCCACTCTCCACTTCTCCCTCGCAGGCATTCTGTAATCTGATTCGGACTCCTTTTGAGTTACCTGATCAGATCAAACACTTTTGGGAGATAGAGGAAGTTTCGCCTCTCCATCCAATTTTGCATGAGGAAGAAATAGTAGAGTCTCACTTCGTCGCTACTCACTCGAGAGACGCCTCTGGCAGATACTCGGTCAAGCTCCCTGTTAATTCTAAATTGAACTCATTGGGCGACTCCAAACCTCAGGCAATTAAACGCTTCCTGGCAATCGAAAAAAGGCTTGAAAAGGATCCCCAATTGAAACAAGATTACCATGAATTCATTGACGAGTACATTCAATTAGGACATATGCAGCCAGCACCCAGCTGCAGCAGTCTCGTCAACTATTACATTCCTCATCATCCAGTGTTCAAACCTTCCAGCTCAACTACTAAAACTAGACTTGTGTTTGACGCCTCAGCTAAAACCACTACTGGTATTTCTCTTAATGATGCACTGTTAAATGGTAGCAAAATTCAAGACGACCTCTTTGATCTTTTACTTAAATTTAGAGTTCACAAGATTGGCATTGCCGCTGATCTCAAAATGATGTTTCGTCAAATTAATGTAGACCCATCTGACTGGAACCTACAACGTGTTTTGTGGAGAGACTCTCCTTCTGAACCTATTCAGGACTTTGCCTTAACTACGGTGACGTATGGTTTAAAACCAGCCACATTTCTTGCTGTTCGCACCTTGCATCAGCTGGCTACCGACGAAGGCACTGGCTTCCCTATGGGCTCACATGTGCTAACGTCTAACTTTTATGTTGATGATTTTCTACATTCATCTCCTAACCTGCATGCTGCCAAGCAAACCATCTCTGAATTAAATAGTCTGTTGTCAAAGGGTGGTTTTCTTTTACGCAAATGGGCCTCGAATAACAAATCTGTTTTGTCAGATCTTTCAGATCACCTGCTGGCCAAGTCAGGTCACAAAATTTTCAAGTCCAAAGCCCCCGAAGCAGTATCCACTTTAGGTATTTCTTGGAATACTGTGACTGACATGTTCACCCTAGTGCTGTCAGACAAAATTAATTTTAACGTTACGAAGTTCACCAAACGAACCATGCTATCTGTGATATGTTCTTTATTTGATCCACTCGGCCTATTGGCCCCCTGTATAATTGTGTGCAAACTGTTGTTTCAAAGACTCTGGGACTATTCCCTCAATTGGGACCAATCACTCCCACCTGATATCGCCCTCAAATGGCAAGAAGTTTTTACGTCACTAATTGACATTCCCACAATTAATGTACCACGTTGCATTCTGCCGTCTGAGTACTATTCCGTCGAATTGCATGGCTTTTCCGACAGCAGCCTGACAGCCTACGGAGCAGCGATTTACGTGCGCTCTGCAAATGAACACGGTACATATACTGTGAAATTACTCTGTGCCAAATCTAAAGTAGTGCCCTCTAATATGAGGTGCAAGGGTGACACTATGTTAACCACTTTTGGCATTGTGGGGGTGGACTATACAGGACATTTTTGGCTCAAACATGGAATTCGCGGCAAATCCCGCACCAAGGTGTATCTTGCCCTTTTCGTGTGTATGGTTACCAAAGCCGTGCACATTGAAATAGTCTCCTCCTTAACTTCAGAAGCCTTCTTAATGGCCCTTAAGCGATTTGTTTCACGACGTGGCATTCCCACTAAGATTTTTTCGGACAACGCTACCACCTTCGTGGGAGCCAATACACGGCTGCATGCCCTTTACAACCTCTTTAAATCTCTGGCTTTTCAGAATCAAATCATTGATTTTTGTTCTAATTCCTCCATTGATTGGACATTCATTCCACCCAGGTCCCCTCACGTTGGCGGCATCTGGGAAGCCGGCATCAAAATCTTGAAGCGTCACTTACTACTTGAAATAGGCGAAGCCGCACTCTCTTATGAAGAATTGCTAACAACTGTAACGCATGTTGAGGCAATCTTAAATTCCAGACCTCTCATACGTCCAACGGATGATGCAGCTGAGTTCAATTATCTCACGCCTGCTCATTTCTTAATTGGCAGACCTCTCATGGCCCTGCCCGATCCCAATGCACTACAGCAGCAATCTGTACGTTGTCATTGGAATCGAACTCAACACGCACTTGCCAATATTTGGACGCGCTGGACGAAGGAGTATTTGTTATCCCTTCAACAACGCTCCAAATGGACATCTGTCTCCCCCAACATCAAATCGGGCACTCCCGTCTTGTTAATTGATGACAACCTCCTTCCTCTCGAGTGGAGGTTAGGGGTAATCACCCAAACCTTTCCCGGTCGTGATGATCGCATTCGAACTGTTCAAGTTCAAACCAAGGCAGGCTCCTTTGTGAGGCACGTCCATCGCTTGTGTCCTCTACCTATTCACGATTAAGCACATGTCATTTATAGTTATTTAGTGTTAATTTAGAGTTAGTTGTTTATCATTTGTTAGTTGTAAGATTCATTGTACTATATTGTAAATATGTTAGTCATTAATATTTTTTGCATTATTGCATTTGCTACCTCTCCGAGGTCCCCCATCTCATGCGAGAGATGTCTCATTAGTCTTGTTATGTCAAAATTTGTGCATTATTGCACTTGCCACCTTCCCGAGGTGCACCATATACAAGATCTGCCTTATTAGCCTTGCTATGTCAAGATTTTTGCATTATTGCACTTGCCACCTCTTCGAGGTGCGCCATCTCATTCGAGATCTGTCTCATGTTAAGGATGTTTGCATCAATTCAACCATAGGTTAAGAAGTGAAATGAACTCTTGATTCAGGAGCTTATGTGGAAGAATTTATGGTTATTTAGTGCTTATTTGATTTATTGTGTCTATCTGTTCATCATTTGTTAGCTGTAAGATTCATTGTATTATATTGTAAATATGTTAGTAATTAAGATTCTGCATTATGTTAAGATTTTGCATTATGGCATTTGCTACCTCTCCGAGGTGCACCCTCTAATATCTCATCCGAGATTAATCTTATTATCATAAGATTTTGCATTGTCGCACTTACCACCTCTTCGAGGTGACCCATCTCATTCGAGATGTCTTAGCAGTCTTATTGTGTTGAAACTTGTGCACTATTGCATTTGCCACCTTCCCGAGGTGCACCATCTCATGCGAGATATGCCTTATTAGCCTTGTTATGCAAGATTTTTGCATTGTCGCACTTGCCACCTCTACGAGGTGCACCATCTCATTCGAGATCTATCCCATGTTAGGGGTGTTTGCCTTAATTCAACCATAGGTAATTTATGGTTATTCAGTGCTTATTTGATTTATTATGTCTATTTGCTCATTGTTTTGTTAGCTGTAAGATTCACTGTATTATATTGTAAATGTGTTAGTCATTAAGGTTTTGCATTACTGCATTTGCAACCTCTCCGAGGTGCGCCCTCCAATGTCTCATCCGAGAGCAGTCTTATTACCACAAGACTTCTGCATTATTGCACTTGCCACCTCTCCGAGGTGCACCATCTCACTCGCGACGCCTCAGTAGTCTTGTTATGTTAAAATTTGTGCATTATTGCACTCGCCACCTCCCCGAGGTGCACCATATCATACAAGATCTGCCTTCTTAGTCTTGTTATGTCAAGATTTTTGCATTGCATTTGCCACCTCTCCGAGGTGCCCCATCTCATTCGAGATGTCTTATTAACTTTACTATGTTAAAACTCTGCATTGTTGCACTTGCTACCTCTTCGAGATGCTCCCTCTAAAAGCTCACTCGAGGACAGTCTCCTCATTTTGAGGTCTGCGTTTACTGAGTCATAGTTATTTAGTGCTGATCTAAAACTATTGTCTTTATTTTGTTTATTATTGTGTTAGCTATAAGGTTGATTGTGCCATTATATTGTGTACTCGTGAGTCGTTAAGACTCTGCATTATTGCATTTGCCACCTCTTCGAGGTGCCCAATCTCATTCGAGATCACTTTGCCCGTTTACTGCATTTCCGCGTTTACCACCTGCGTTTGCCACCTTGTTAGGCACCCGTTGTAATTTTATTTTTCGATGACATTTTTTGCCACCTCTTCGAGGTGCCCAATCTCATTCGAGATTACTTTGTTATGTCAAGAGTTCTGTGCTATCGCACTTGCCACCTTTTCGAGGTGCTCAATCTCATTCGAGATCACTTGTTAGGCACCCGTTGGAAATTCTTCGATTACCTTATTTCTCTGAGGTCAATTATGCCTTTCTAATGCCCACTCGCTCGACCCAGCCCATCCAATACCATTTCAAGTAATCAGATGTAAACTTAAACTGGCTTGCGCACATACAATGCACTTCTCGATTTTTATTTTGCACTCTGTGCTTACTAAATTTCATTTTCCTGTCCTCCACTCCGACTTCTGAGGGAAATGTGTCGCGGCCTCAATGAATCTCGAGCAATTATATTCGTTAGAACGACTGGCAATTAAAGCTAAAGCTAAAGCATTCTATATAAGGGACTATCGGATCCCGACAGATGTTCTGTTTTCTTATCGCTCTATCTCCTTTCCTTCCCTTTCTTTCTCCGTCTCTCTCTGTCTGTCTGTCTGTCTGTCTCTCTCTCGCCCTCTCTCTCTCTCTCTCTCTCCCTATCTCTCTCTCTGCCTCTGCCTCTCTTTGTCCCTTTTATATTTCCGTTTGGCCTTTGGCCTCACAATTTTCGTTTGTAATACCCTAGAACCGTCTTGTAGGAGCTATTTAACCATATAGATTCAGAAATGCAGCCGAGTGTTGCGGATTGCATTTGACATGAATATTTAGTTTTGATCTACAGCGCCATCTAGTAAAGTTACAACAACATTAACGCCACATTAACCTTTTGGGTGAAACGATGTTGGAGTTAACTGCACTTTTATAAACCATTGTTTACCATTATATAATTAGAGAGAGAGAGAGAGAGAGAGAGAGAGAGAGAGAGAGAGAGAGAGATGCAGTATGTGATGAAAAGTATTCGGACACGTGGCTGAAAATGAGTTACCAGGTTCGTGTGGCACTCTCCATCGGTAATGATGGAATTCAATAGGGTGTTGGCTCACCGTTATTCTTGATGATAGCTTCCTCTCTCGCAGGCATACTTTCAATCGGGTGATGGAAAGTTTCTTGGGAAATGGCAGCCCATTCTCCATGGAGTGCTGCACAGAGGAGAGGTATCGATGTAGGTCGGTGAGGCCTGGCACGAAGTCGGCGTTCCAAAACATCCAAATGGTGTGTGATAGGATTAAAGTAAGGACTCTGTGTATGCCAGTCCATTACAGGGATGTTATTGTCGTGTTCATACTCCGCCACGTGCAGTATGAACTGGTGCTCGATCGTGTTGAAAGATGCAATCGCCATCCCTGAATGGCTCGTCCACAGTGGGAAGCAAGAAGGCGTTTAAAACATCGACGTAGGCCTGTCCCGCAATAGTGCAAAACTACAAGAGGTGCAAGCGGCGCCTTCGTGAGAACACGCCCTGGGACTATTATTCTCATTGCTATTGACGTCACGAATTTGGTTGTGGTTGCTCTCGGACCCAAAGCCCTCTGCTCATTAGCGCGGCATCCAACTTAGCTCGTGTGTTCCAGTTCGATCTGTTCGTCTTTTGTGTGTTAGCCAGCGCAGTAAATACAGTTATTTCATAATTGTGTTTGTGTGTTTTAATTGGAATTTTTACTAAGTAAATGAAGATTACTGAAGTATCAACTAGAAGTTGTGAGTGCCTACTGGTGACCGACTATAGGGATATATTCCGGTAAAGTATGATGTATTTAATTTAATTAATTTATATGTATTATCAGGGTAGTGAAATAATCTCCAAATGATATTGCAATTTTATTTCAAATAATTTGAAATTACATGTTTTGTAGGAGCAGTACGCCTAACTCCTGTGTGTAATGTGCTCCTGGGTGTATGTGGCTGTGGCTGTTATGTTAATTTCGTTTCGTAAACTATTTAATTTGCTCTCGTTATTTATTTTCATTATAGGTTTTTTGTTATTTAAGGTCGCATCATTTCCTAGGTCATTAGCGACCACTATTGCTTGTAACGGTATGGTAACTGTGAGAATGGCTCGCTACGATGATGACAGGTGGTGAAAGGACGAACACAATACAACCATACCACTATTTTAATAATAGTGAGTGGAAGGTACTTTAAGAAAGTGATTTAATTACTTTTTATAAAGTTGTTCTCGCACTTTATCCTAGGATAACTGCATCTCTTTCAATAGAAACACCTTTTGCCTTTTGGCTCTCGCCTTTTGGATTTTGGCTGCAACTCTTTCAATAGATTTGAATTTACACTTGAAAGTGTTCTTTGAAGGCAGTGAAATAGTGAGGTTAGAGGATGATGTACCTGATACTGTGACAAATTGTGTGTGTTGGGGCAATTGATGCAATATTAACTAAATTGAATTCTTGGGAGTGTTTGGTTAGGGAAAGCGATGAGGTCAATTTAATAAATGTTGTTATAGATATTTTAAAGACAGCAAAGCATGAAACAGATTGATGTTGAGAGTATGCGGGGGGCAATGGAAGGGAAGACGTGTCATTAGGTTTCTCAGTCTCCGATAAGAAACAATTTTTTCACTGTCAAGAAGGAAGTGACATTGGGAGATGTTTTTTAGTGGGTCGCAATCATTTACATCACCACATAAACTTGGAGATGGCTTCAAGATATCTGTGAGCAGATTTTTCACCTAATTTTAAAAAAATTAAAAAATGTCATTTTTCATTGTTACATGCGTGTTTGAACCATATCTTTATCTAGAATAAATTCTATTTTTTGAATGCCTATTTAAGTAAAAATAAATACCTTTTGCTAATGAATTTTAGGTAAAAAGCCTATGTGCCTGAACTTCCAGGCACAATAATGATTGTATAAAACTTTGGTTTCTTGTTGAAGTATCTGAACATTTTATTTTATAATAAATTTTGTGCTAAAAGGTAGTGATTAATTTATTTCATTTTTAATCGAATGGTCTCTATATGTACTTCGTTTTAATTGCATAAAATTTGTACATGGACAATAGAGTGGGTTTTTACTGTGGTTAGGTATTAATATGCCATTTATCTTAGTAGTTCATTTGAAGAAAATTGTAATGAATCATAAATATTTTTTAATTGTAGGGCACGGAGGCCTACTGTTGGAATTAATATGTTTTACGTAGTTTCGATATTTGGTGATACGTAACTTTATTGTAAGTAAATGGGAATTGTAAAAGTGTGTGTTTAGATAGATAGATAACCAGTGTGTAAGGCTTTGAAGTTATCGTGTGTGGATATTCATCCTACTTGTAATTAATATAGGATCAAATTTTGAGTTTTAAATTCAAATTTTTCGACACAATCAAGAAGTCGAAAGATGAATCTGGGATACGGCTCAATAATAATAATGGTAATAATAATGATATTGATAATAATAAAAATAATAATAGTAATGATATTGATAATAATAAAAATAACATAATTATCATATAGATCCAGCATAGATTGTAATAAAATGCTTTAAGAATATTTGTGTGCTGTATGCCGAATTGGAAATTAATGGACTTATTAAGTACGTTTAGCACTAACAGTAGCAAAACAATTTAATCTTCATGAAGATTTCCCTGAGGATTTTTCTCTTTTATTTGTTGGAGCCGAAATTATTTCTTTCTGTCCGCGAGCAAAGAGCGTGCTCACGTCTCAGAGAGCTTTTTGTCTTTATCAAATGTTTGGATACTTGTTAAGTAACTCCATACCCATGATTATGGGTTGCAGGAAGGTGTTAATACTATAATCATATGTTCTTCAAAGAGTCAAAGGTAATCGGAAATTATCGGTTGTTCATATAATTATTGCCAGGGAAGACATTGACAATGTGGAAGAGAATGGAGGAGGAGATTACTTTTAACATTCAAATTTGTCTCGAATGTGAAACTGTTTTTATTTTAATGTTTTCTGTTTTTTCGACTGCACATTATCCTTTGATCTCAAGTTAATTCACCGTGCCCCACACTTTAAACCATTTTTGATATACCTATGCTTACTATGTACATTACACCTGTGGTCATGTTCCACTTACCCCAAAAAATCACTACGGAGATGGTTTCATAAGTTTCCGGAATGATCAAGAGAGCACATGACAATGGGGAAACCTTCCAAGCAGTAGATACTTTGATATTTTAGTATTGTAACACTATAAGTCTGCATACGACATCATATGTGAAGAGAAGAGTGGTTCACAGTGCGCGAAATCCAGTATTTGGCTTTTTCACCAAATGAACTCTGTTTTTCACAGCTCCAATTGCAGCTAGCAAGATGACTGAAAAGATTATGCCTTCTAGGAGTAGTCTACTCTACAGTCCACATTGACATCAAACGACCACTACCTCTTTGACATAATTATCTTCTTTGTATCTCAATTGGAAGTTTGTGAGGCCAGAAACCTGAGGAACCCACCAGAGAAAGGCTCAAGGGGTCAACTGATTTCATTGAGGTGCAGTTTCTAGGCCTAGCTTCTAGGTTCGAGTCCCGCCGGTTATAGGAATTTCGACACTATATAGTTAGATCGAAGTCAGTTGCTGTCTAGATGAGAGTTCTAGCGGCCGGCTGCTCTGATCGATAGTTTCCGGTAGTTTCTCCGATCAATACCAGGCGAATGCCGCAGCAGTACCTACCAAACGGGTCACGGACCGCGCCTTGGTTTCCGGCACCCCGCAGCCGCACCGCGCCGCTCACTGGCGCTGGGCAGAGGGCGCAGCTTCAGCTGTAGATTCATTGTTTCTAACTGCACGGTCATTTAACATATCTTTTATTTCTTCCATTGTATTGTAGTTATTCAATGAGCTGCTGCAGATATTCTCATAGAAAGCTGTAGCCTGTGATATAATTTTATTTCCATTATTTCAAGTGTTGTAAAGAGTCAATTTTAAATTTTTTTAGTAATAACATTAATCCCGGTTTTCCCCTCTGAATAAAAATGTACACAATAGAGAACGTGACCTTATCAGGCTAATTTTATGCCAAAAGGAACTGAGGGATAAAATAAATAACTATTGGTTTTTATATTCCTGTAAAAACAGCAGAAAAGGCACTTTCTTTTAATACTGAGTAAAGCAATATACATTAGGCTACATTTCTGAAGATTTCAGTTGTTCGTGACCAAATAATTTACGCCGACAAAATAGGAATTGAGATGCAAAAACAAATCGAAAGCGTGTATCATAGAAATGTTACTAGAACAATCGCGGGAGACCTCGAGAACTCCAAGAAAAACCTGAAGAAGGAATCGAGACGACTTTTTGAGCATTCTTTCTCTCTCTCTTTTTCTCTCTCTCTCATTCGGTAGATCTCTTAATTTCGATGACATACAGAGTTATTCGAAATTCTTATGAAGTGAAAGCGAAGTGCATGAAGGGATTGGAACGTTGTTCTTCATCTGTCCACTCTTCGTTAGAAGATTGACCTGTCTTCAGTATATAGCCACGTTTTCTTCCCAGCCCTGAGACTAAGAGGCTCGTAAACCTCAGAATTGAGGTGATAAACATATCGAGGAATTTTGCAGAACTTGGCAATGCTGATCACTCCTTTGTTATTTCGTTACAATTTCGACGACTTTGGTACGTAATATAATAAAAACTTAAATCAATAAAATGACAACCACTAGATGATAATTTTCTTATGTGTTGTAATAGGATTTTCAGAATCAGTAAAAGTCATTTGTTGTATTTCCTTTTGCATTTTTTCAATAATTGAAGTCTGTTTGTATCTGATGCGATAAATAGCTGACACTGATGAAATACGTTTCATTAGAAAGAAAAGGCAACAATGAAGTGTTTTTAAAAAGTAATGTTTATTATGCATTAAAGCAAAATTATTTGTCTGAGAAAAGTATCGGAAACTTTTTTACAAATTAATATTTTCTAGGAAGCTTGATTATCTGAGAAACACCTTGTCATAGGCAATACTGTGAAATGCGAGTACATATTGGTTTTAAGATCAAATAACTTGTATTACAAAAGAATTATATCAAAAATTATAAGTAAAACTATTGAGTCGGTACAATACCATTGCAACATTTATGTTGCTTTTCCTTTGAAAGTCGCGCATCATCCTAAATCCCATTATAATCTTCGTTCACCTGTTGTGTGAATCTGCCACCCTGGCTTTAATCACACAAGCACAGCATTCAGAAACAAACCACTTCATTTGGTCAGGGTCTTCGGCGCGTGGCCGCAATTTACGTCGCTTCGGGCTCGTGATTTACGGCGACTGCGGCCTACCAAACGGTCGCTCGTATCTCTCACGTTTAACGACACTCTCCAACAGCCCGTTGCCAGCTAGTGGTCGGCGGAGCAACCTGCGCTAAAAAGGACCTGCTCCACATTCTCCAGCCAGACCTCTGCCGCCTCCATCGCCTTCACCTCCTCCTCCTCTGCCACCGCGCCATCGCCAACGCCACCATCATCGCCTCCCCCTTCACGGACTTCGCCTTTCCTTTGCCTCCGCATCCACCTCCCCTTCCGCTTTCATCGTCGCCTTCGCCTCCGCCTCCAGCTCCACCGCTGCGTTCAGCCCTCCCACCCCTTTAGCCGTAGTCATGAGCAAGGCGAATGCCTTTTTCTGCGCTGCTGGTTTATGTAACAGTTTATTTGAATATCGTGTTTGTTTGGTCGTCAGGCGAATGCCCTACTTTCGTCGCCTGCCGTCCACATTCACTTCGCCGCGCCCGCGCCTGCCTGTTAGAGGCTGGCTGGGCGGTCACTCAGCGCCTGCATTGTGCGCTTTTTGTGAAAGGACGAAGTTGGGTTAAAAACCGAACCAACAGGCTTTCCTTTATTTTGTGCAGAACGTTACCGGTTATGGTAAGCGACGGCGGTGGCGCCTGTTAGAGGGCACCTGTCGCTCAAAAGGTCGTGTCCACTGCGTGTCCAACACGCCCTGGGAAAGCTAAGCGGCCTGCGCGCCCACTCGGTACACTGAGGAACTTCTTCTTGTTGTGTAAATGGGGTCATTTCCTTCGCTGTGTAGGTTGTGCCAAACCACGTTTTTTGTTTTATCAGCGAAATTTTTTATCAACGTTTGAGTTATGGGATTGAAGATGCGTCATTAGCGGTGTTAAATTGAAACTTAGATATAAATTCCTTAGATTGTAAATCGAAGGATTATCTTCGAAATATTATATGTATGAAATGATTCAACATCTTTTTGTAAATTAATTCACGACAGATTTTGCGGAAATTAACTTAATTTGACAACTGAAGACAGCAAGACACTAAATACTATAATTTAAGAAATAATGTGGTTAATTTAAAATATGTTCATAGAATATGTATTGCAAACATACGTCTTAAAAAGTGTTTACTAGCACGATGCTATATGTTAAAAGTGGGACTGGTCTGGTGAAACATTTAAACATTGTCACTTATCTGAAGTTGCCCGGGAAATTTTGTAATAGTTTCCTGAACTAAAGATATATATTTCTTGATCCGGTGTTCAGATTCAAACACATGAAGCGATTACATCCATTGTGTCGCTCGCAATACACTTAATTAATACCCCACGTATCGATTTGCTTCTTGCAACGAAGTGAACAAACGGGAAATGAAAGTAAGTGTGCAAGCTGGAGCATAACTAGTAAGTCGGTGCTGAGCATTAAACTAGTTCCTAATGAAATTGGCTGGACTGCACCGCTTGATTGGCCACGGGAGCCGGGCAGTGCAACTGGGAATTTGGGTCGCACCTTTGCCGAGTGGCTTTACAGCCGCTGCCGTCCGCCGAGGTGCACTCGTAATGAAGGAGGGGGAGGGGAGGGCAGGGCGCGGCAGGGCGGAGAGAAAGCAATGCGCTCGCACGCGGGAGTTGCTCGAGAGCCCTCTCGAGGCAGATGCTTCTCTCCGGGCATTCCACGCCGCTCGCCTTCCTTGAAGAGGATTTGCTCCCACGGCTAACTCCTTCTTGTTTTGTTGTTTCTTGCTGTCGTTGAATTTAAATCGGTTCCGGCAATGAATTAAAATTGTGTTTCGTATTAAAAGTATCATAATAATGGGAACCGGATTCTAGCCGAGAATTTGAGACGCGTTATATATTTTAAACAGATTTTACGTTTTGAATACTTATTTGTATTTGTGTCATATATGAAGCGTTTTTAACAAACGTTGGTTTTCAAATTAATTTCTGACATATCTATGAATTCTGTCTGAAGATGTTGAACCTCAGATGTCACCGTGAATGCTATCAACAGTTCGAATGACGACGCGTAGAATGATGCGTTCCGACCGTCTTGTCTTCCAAACTGGAGTCATGTGAATCTTGTGATGGGTAAACGTGGCTACAGTCCTCAAGGAGGTCGTGTAAATGTAAGGAAGCAGCTTTTGATTATTCGTCAGCCTGAGAGCATGCGTGTAACTCAGTCTGCGGCTGCCCTATGACTTCTAGATTAATAGGTTATTTTGTACTTCCGGGCGCGTCGATTGCTGTGTTAGTTAGTCCCGTAAATATTGTATACGTTACATCGCGAGAGGTGGCGGTGTTCCGCACACGGTAGAAAGTGAGTTCCGGCGGCAACCTAAACATCGGCTTCCGTGGTCTCTCCTCCAGGTATCTCCCCTTGCCAGGCGCTGCCCCGCCGCAATAACCTCTGGTGGTAGAATAGTATATGTAACTGTGTCTGTAAAGGGAATAGTGCATGTAAATCTGGTGTAAGGTGTGAGGTACGACAAGGAAGATAGCGCGCTCTGCTTCGGCATTCGCCTGGTATTGATCTGTGAAAAAAAAAATCCAATCAGAGCTACTACCCGAGGAAATTCATCTCCAGATAGTGGTTGAATTCGACCTAGCTGACGACTTGTATCGTTTTGAAAATATGCATTACTATTTCAATGTTAACAGCATCTCACAAGCAGACGTGTCGTCATTTGTGATTATGTAATGTTTTGCTGTACTTGTAGGATTGATATCTTGCTGTTCTTGCACGGATGTACTCCAAGTTCCACCCTTGTTTATTCTACATTACAATAATCGGGTAACCTGGATATCGGTGTTTGTTCGTCAGTTCCCCTCGGGTATGCCTCTTACAGTCTTCCCATTGGGGCTAGTGAGGTGTCATTCAACGCTTTTTGGTCTACTGGTTGGGAACCATCTTCCGGACTCTTCCACAACACATGAAGAAAATTCTCAAAAAAAGGTAGTTTTTTTGGAGGGAAACTTCCAAAACGCTTTTTTTATGTTTTTAAGTCATCTAAATATATGATCAAATACTCATTTGATTCCTGTTGAGATGAACTTTTTTATACGAATCATTCTAGAATTTTCTGTATAATTATAGAAAAGTCGTAAAAAAGGTTCTCGTAAATTAACCCAAATTTTCATTTCGATTTTGGTACCACAAATCTATTGTTATTACTGCGATGTATTGAGTGATTATTCAAAAGAGTTCATCTTGGTTACATCAAATGTTTTTCAGAGTTATAAAATATAGTTCCATGAATTAATCTTAAAATGTGATCTATTGCAGAGTAGAAGAACAAAACAAGCCGTAGTGGAACACCTTGAAATGTAAAACATGCTGAACAAGGACAATGAATTTGAGTGAAGAATTTGGAAGCGTATTGGCTGTTAAGAATTTTTAGCACTCTTTGTTGTTTATCATACGTCAGAAGCAGTATCATCTTAGTGAAAGTAGTATTTACAGTTCGGTTTTCTTATTTCTAATGAGCTTGACGAAATCGATGTGGTCGTAATCTCAGGGCAAGAGTGTTTGCTTGATGAGCACTTAGTTAAAAGTACATGCACAACACTTGTAAACTCATAAAATAATACACGCGTTACGAAGTGTGCTATCCAATACGGAAGTTCAACGATTTACGAGTTTTCAAAGGAATAGCAGATTGAATCAAATTAATCAGTTTATGTTTTCTAACGGAGCAATGTTTTCAGCTCATTTTACATTAAGTAGTTAATTTACTAAATGCAAACGAGACAAATGGATCAATATTATTATTAGTACTTTGGATTCATACGTTTATCTCCCATTAAACGTGGCAATTTTTAATTCAGTACATTATTATTTTCCTGTATACGTACGTATATGCGGAGTAATATACGTAGTGTAGGGAAAATTATGTAATGCTGCGGGGGATTTTAGGCAGATAAAATTCATTGCTGGGCCCTGTCAACGAAAAAGTGAAAAATCTAGTTGCTAAATTAAGAAAAAATTAGAGGTGCTACCAAAGCACACTCTTTCTCACATTGTTTCTAAAAGCTTCGCAGAATTACACTACTACATAACCATCAAACGTGTTGTCAAACAACCAATTATTTTTCCGCTACCAGACTCACATCCTCAGAGTTGCCGTGCCGGCACTCATATCACTACGCCACAGAAGCGCTGCATGGGTCGAACAAAGGTATAAAAAGTCCGAATCATGTAAAAAACCTTCAATCGAAATAACCGCTAAAAACTCTCAAAGAATCTAGTGCGTAAACATGAATCTGGGAATATCCATTTTGAAGAAAATCAGCAGAACGGTTTAGGCGCTAGCGTTAACCACAGATGGACTGACAGACAAACGGAGAGAGGGACGTTTTGTCGTCAATTCATTTTTCAGTATGAAGAACCAACAAAACATGGCAATTTGTTCACATTATTATATTTATTAGTATATGTGCTTTAAATAATATCAAATTACGTTTCTCGAAAACTGAACAGTTTTCTGTGAAAACTAGCTCAAAATTCCGCATTTTCCGAAACGCTCAAACGCCAATTTCTAAAAAATGGTTCCAATTTTTTTCTTTAAACATTTCGAACATATAGTGGTAATTGCACTCTTTAATATGACGTAAAGTTAATTTCGGTGTATTTTTGTTTTTTCAAAAACTACACAAATGTAAATTATTTGAAAGACCTCTATCGCGGTTAATGTACACATTTCCACCAATTTCTAACCACTATTTTATTTGTGCGTTAATATATTAAATGGCTTTGAATAAAGTTTTTCGAAAATCTAAAAAAAAATTCTGTGAAAAGAGTTTCAAATTTCGAATGTACAGTAGCGCAAAAAACGCCATTTTTTAAAAACGGCTCCACATTTTTCAAAGAAAATTGTTATTTATGACGAGGTTTTACTGTTCTTTTATGTTATTAAAATAATACATCTGTTATATTGTTAGGAAAGCAAAAAATTGAGAAAATGTCAAAAAAAATTTTGGGTGGCGATAGATGGCAGCTGGTTAGAGTATGTGTCTATAGCTAGCTGAGACCAAAGGAAATGGAAAACTAATACGAAAAATTCAGCGCCATCCGGTAGCACCACTAGTATATATTTGCAGTATCTAACAGTACAATAGTGTATAATAATTATTATTATATATTTTTCAATATATTTGCATTTGTTTGCTAACGCTATCAGTAGCGTGTTAATTATTAACTTTTAATTATTTTACTTTCTCGCATACTGCACATGCTCGGAAGCTAAAAGCTCTTGGGTTATGTTCGTGAATACACTGCGTACTATACACAATGAAATCAATGCCAGCAATATATTTTCATTTAAAGTTTAGGATAAAAAATATATTGCTTTAATCTATTTAATTTTCGCACAAATAGTTCTACTATTTCAAATGAGTTTTACAAAAATTATGACTTAAATGTGTTAATTCTGAGAGAAATTTTGGAATAAGTAGTATTACATACTCATTACTAAAGGCGAGGAAGTACGTGCCGTTTTAGTACTAGTTACTGAATGGAAGCAAATATATTAACTTTGTGAATTTTCAAGTGGTTGCTTGACGCAAATATTTTTCATTTCCCATTTTTCTGTGGTCATTAAATCTTGAACTCCGGCTTGCCGTGTCTATTACGCGTCTAAATATAATACGGACCATTCGAGAACCCTGACATGTTTCTACAAGATGTTGTCTCTCTTTTTCTTCGTCTTTTTCTCTTTCTGATTTTCTCTCTTTCTCGTTTTTTCGTTTCTTATTTCCCTCTCTTTCACAAATCTTTTTTTCTTTCTCTCTTTGTTGCATTTTCTCTCTGTCCCCTTTTCCCTCTTTTCTCATTCCCATTCTCTCTCTTATTCTCATTTTCTCTCTCATTCTCATTCTTTCTCTTTTTCTCATAATCTAACTTTTTTTCGTATTCTCTTTCTTTCTTTATCTCTTTTTCACTCTTTCTGCATTTCTGTGCGTACACGTGCGCACACGTGCACACGTGTGTGTGTGTGCATGTTTTACGTGTGTGCGTATGTGCAAAGTAGAGTAAACGAAAGGGGAAGCTTAAGAGAATGTTTCCACTGATCTGATGTGCACTTGCGCAATGATCTGCGGGGTGAACCGGCAGCAACTTGGTCTGGTTGCCGGACGCGGGCATGCGAGCATGACGGCAGTTAGGCTGACAAGTCGCAAGGGGTTGGGTGGATAACGATTATTTAGATGATGGGACCTCTGCGAGAGTCGCTCCTCGCGATAACCTTTTTGCTACTACCAGTGAGGTTACTGTGTTATCGACGCGCTGATAGTAATCGTGTAAGTGTTCTACTAGTGAAACCAGGTGTAGGTTTTACTTGCTCTTTCATTTATTTATTTTGTAAAAGAGTATGTAACGAGATATTAACACTATGTCAGTGTAATGTGTGAAAATGGCTGCCCCGCTACGGGGCAGCATATAAAAATGGCAATGGACGCAACAAACGGTGAAGTCGCATCCTTTGGAGAGACTTCTCATACGAGCTCAATGGAAAATAACACCATGTTCGCATATAAAAATGGTCAATTGTTGTCGTATTATCAGGCTGAGTACATTCCATTCCAGTCACAACTGAGTGTTAACTTGCCACAGCAGGGTATAATGAAAAACACGTGCAAACTCAACAGTAAGGTTTAACACAACCAGAAACTGTTCATCCGCCGCAAATACATCGTGGCACTGCCGAGGATCTGCTACCTCCCTCGAATCTGCAAAACCTTGAGGAGGAGTCACTAAACGCCGCTAATAACTTGGAGCAGCTCGGACAGGGTGGAATTCAACGTAACTTCCAACACCTCAACCAAAAAAGGTAGATATATTTTAAAGAGAAACAGTGATTCTAGTGAAGTGTTAAGTGATAAAATACAAAAACGTTCGCAAACAGAGGGAAATCAAATGTTATATAACGTACCTGTAGGAAACAGATTTGAATCTTTAGATTACGTAGAGGAAAGTAATGATAGTGAATTGAAAGTAGTAAAACTCCCCTCAATTATAGTTCAAAATTACAATAAAAGAGAAGATGAATTGTTAAATTATAAACTGCTTAAAGAGGATATTGTAAAAAATGAAATTGAAAATTTTGAAGTCATATATAGTAACAATAAATTTATAGTGGAATTTAGTAACATTGAAGACTTTAGGAAATTTAGAAAATTTTGCGAAAATAACGAGAAAGAGTTCTACTCCTTTAAAGACCCAACTGTTGGGTTGTGGGCATTTGAAGTTATAATAAAATATGTTCCGGAGTGTCTAGATGTCAATGATATTAAAAAATAACTATTTGATAAATTCCCTGTATTAAAAGTGTGGTAAAGACAGAAAACCCCTACAGATAGTTGCTGTAGATGTAGAGAACAATGGGGTTGGAAGAGCCATTCTAAAACTAAATAAGTTAGACTACTGTATAGTTAGAGTTTTTCTTCGAACACTCTAAGATGCGTCAAATTCCTCAATGACCACCACTATTCTGAATATACACTCCCTAAATCGGGGGTAGAAGCCTCATGAAGTAATTGCAAGCAAAATCACACGGATTATCGTAGTTGCCACTTTTTAAGGCAGAATTAAACAAGAAATTTAATAAATCTGCAACTGGATCGAGATATAACGCAAGCCAGGCCAAGGTGCTGAATAGTTCGCAAGGTGTAGATCAAAGGATAAATTATGAAAGCAGGCAAGCCAGAAGCAGCCAACTTCCAGTGTTTAACAATGTCCAATTCCCGTCCCTACCCGAAAGACCAGGCCCTTGGACAGATCTTTAAATAATTCTCAAGAAAACATTAGAAATACGACGCCGTTCATGAATCAAGGCATGGCTGTGAATAGATTAATCGAATCAATCACAAGTACTATGTACAAATATTGAATGTATGCTGGTCACACTAATGCCTAAGGTTGTCTCAATCTCTCGATAGGTCACATGACGTTCTTGCAATATCAGTTCACGCACAGCATCAATGGTTTTCGGAACAACTGATTTTGGACGACCTTCACGAAATTCGTCTTGGAGTGAACTACGAGCACCTGTGAATTCACCTTATCATCGATAAACACTGGTCCTTGATGGAGCTTCATCGCCAAAAATTGAATTAAGTTCATCCATGCACTGTTGCTAAGTTAATCTACGTCGAAAGTTGTTTAAAATAATCGCACGAAAATGTTCACGATTTAATTCCATTTTTGGGCCATGATGAATCTTTTAAGTTATTGTAAACAACTCAAACATCGCTCGTATGCCAAAACGTTCTAAGTACGTATAACGTCAAAACATCCAACGATAGAGCTGTCAGTTGCCAGATTGCAACACCAGGGTTGCCAAATCCCGAAACATTAAAGGCAACCTTCGTACATGGAGAATCCAGATAAACCCAAACAAATCACAAGCAAAACTTTTCTAGCTTAAAAGATTTATAACCCCTCCAATGTTGACAATTAGTAACAATCCTGTTCTCTGGACCAACCCGTGAAATACTTAGGAGTTCAATTAGATAGAAGACTAACAATGAAGAACCACATAATTGACATTACTAACAAAACCTATGCAAAAATGGCCAAACTTTACCCATTAATAAATAAAAACTCTGCATTAAGAATAGAAAACGGAGTAACAATTTTTGAATCTATTATTCGCCTGTCACTCACCTATGCGTGCTCAGTGTGCAAACACGCTCAGGAGCTGCATACACGCATATTAAGAATTTGGAAATAATCCGAAACAAATTTGTAAGACTGGTCACCAAAACCTCCTGGTTTATCCCTAATACACAAATCCAAGGAGAATTAAATAATGTTTAGTAGTGACCAGTCTTACAAATTTGTTTTGGATTATTTCCAATTTCTTAATATGCGTGTTTGCAGCTTCTGTATTACTTAAGAAAAGTAGCCGAACTTCTATCCCAACTAATTCTGAAGAAAAGTGTGGGGAAGTATAAAAGAGGAAGAAGTTTCAAAAGAGATTTAAAATTAAGTATATTTCAAATCCTCATCATCCCAAAAAATACCGGATTCTTCGATTAATGATTTTAGCCAGAACATTTTATATTACTACATTTTATTTTTACGCCTTTTTTCATCAAAATAAATTAGAAACCACATAATGGGTCAGTGTTGTGTGTTACTTTCACGTTGCAAGAATAATGTTCACAGTTCCATAGATTACAGGTAATAAGCGAAGGCTAAAATTAAATGTTATATTTTAAAAATAAACAAGGACAAAAGCGAGACAATAGAATTGTTTTAGTATGTAAGGAAACAATTATTCTTGCATTTGTATTTTTAAATTTCATTCTTGTTTCTAGACATTCCTTATAAATCTCTGCCTTTCTCTTTATGTTCACTGTTGTACATTAACCTCGAATAAGAAATTTCATTGTTTTAGTTTTCTTTACTAGGGTGGATATGTTTAAACTTATAGGTAGCATAGTAGACAATGAATAATCTAAAGAAACAATAGTCTATTTGTTCCTTTAAAGTCAAGTCAATGACACGGAAATATTTTTTTTGTAATCGATCTTATATTGTAGCGTCAAAATGGTTGGTATTTCTGCAAAAAAATTAAACAAAGCAGAAAAATGATCACTGCGATTGCTTTCTGGACTGATCGTTCCACTTTAGCAAAATAATCTTGGAATTATAAAGTTAGAATTTCTACACTGTAATAATCAAGAAAATAGTAACATTTTATTATCACATTTTAATAACTGCCAAACGTTTCATGTCGCATTACATTTAAGTTAAGAAATAATAAATAGTTAAAGAACAAATTATCAATTGGAATCATCGACTTTTTAAATACATTTTGCATATAATGATATAATAATCTATGCAAACAGTTTGGGATTCAGGTGAAGGAAGATGAAACACTTTTTACTTAGTTTTTTAGTTCCAAACTATTCGTACGCAATGATTTTTTTTAAATGCTGTTTTAAAAATAATAATAATAATAATAATAATAATAATAATAATAATAATAATAATAATAATAATAATAACAACAACAACAGCACGAGCATTGCAATATACAGGATGTGTCACGTAACTTTAGCACATCCAGTAGCTTGAACGGTTGAAGTTATTGCAATGCAGTTTTCACGAAGGTGCAAGCGGGAATGCAGATAATTGATCCGTGAATTCATTTTTATTTTATCACTTATATTTCACGAGATATTTGAGGTGACTTTGTTTTTTCAAATGGGACTATACATATTATTTCAATCTATTATGACGAGCGTGAAAAGACAAATCCAATGATATACATATTGCTATATGTTAGATACGCATTTTTTGAGTAATTTTGCGACTTGTGTTTAAAGGTTGTTTTGAATATAACAGTCCGCCACACAAGGTCACCCAGCGCTCCCCCTGCTAGCGCACACTCGGGGAAGGGAAGAGGTCTTAGTATTTGAAAACACAAAGCATATTCAAAAGTTGTAGAAGGTGCTCAAGTTACGTGACTCACTCTGTATTTAGAGGTTACTAAACAATATAACCACACTTCAATCAAATAAAAAACTCTTAACACAACAGAGCTGAATTCACAACAGCCATGGGTTATTGTCATCAAGGCAAGTACGTACATTCTGGTGGTAATGTGGTGATGCACTCTCTGACAATCTTGACAATCATGAATTTCATATTCAGTTGACACATCCATTTTATAAAAATTAATATCAAAACAAAAATCATGAAGTATTTGAAATGTTTGATATATGGTTAACTTACACGAGTCATCAGCCAAATTGATTGCGTCCAGTTATTGTAATATGACACTATTTGGTCCGATTAGCATTACAAAATTACGTAGTGCCGATCCGGTGACCGAGATTGCTATGGCAGTACTGCCGCAGCGATCTCGGACCGAAAGATCGCGGGTTCCAGTCCCGCCTCGTGCATGGTTGTATTGTGTTCGTCCTTTAATCCCCTATCATCATCATTATCGTGTCATCAACTTACCATACCGTTACAAGCAATAGTGGTCGCTAATGATCTAGAAGTTGATGCAACCTGAAATAAAAAAGTAGTATGTAAAATAAGAAGAAAATTCAGCTTTTCGGAAGTCAATATATGCATGACTTTTTCCAATGTTGAATAGTGTTGCAAATTTGTCTGATAATTTTATTTAATTTATGAATAGATGCGATATATCTTGACCTTTTTTTATGTACCACGTTCATCATGTATGGTTCCGTAAATAAGTCTAAAAAATAAATACGAGGGTGATCTAATATTCCGCAGAGGTACTAGTATGTCTTTGATGTCGTCCCCGCCTGAGACGCCCATGCCCAGCAGCGTTCCGGCAGCGGATGCCAGCCCTGGTGGGTGGTGGGAATGGGGGCGGGGTAATGGGACATAAAGGTGCGGCCCTGTGAGAACCACATGTGTATCTCAATCTATATTTACAAACTCGTATCATTTATTACTTATTTAAATAGAAAAGACGGAAGAACATGTTATTGAAGATATATTTTCCCTTTCTTGCACACTATTTACTTAGTACAGAGGAAATATTTTAATGCGTGTAAAGAGGTATTTTCGACATAAAAACTCGTATTATGGGTCCCTAATACCGAAAAAGAGGAAAATTATAGTACCTGTTTGGGCTACTGCGCTTGATTCTGGATATTTTGAAGTGGACTGCATTGACAAGGTGAGGGCGGAGCACAACAGTCCCGAAACCCTTTGATAGCTCAGGGAGGATTTATGTAGGGGTTCTAGATTGACAGAAAAGAAGTTTCCACCGTTATTCAGCACCCCCTCGAAATAAATTGAAGTGCAAATTCGTAGATGAGTAAAACAGGGGAACTCATTGTCTCCACTCCTTTTACTTTCTCAATACGGAGTTGAGGGAAAGTTATCAAATACTGCGAGAAAAGTCAGGGAAGTTTCGGTAGAAAAACTCTTATTATAGGGCCCTGGTAACAAAACAAGTGGATAAATCGAGTTGCTAAATTAAGAAAACAAATTCTCTAACATGTGGTGCAACCAGAATCCATATTTTTCGTTCATCAGTCGGTCCATCCGTCTGTCTGTCCGTCTGTAGCCAAAGCTAGTCGATCTGGTTGATCAAATGTGGCTCCTCGAATTTGATATAAATATTTTAATTTTAATGAAGCCCACAGGACATTGTCAAAATTTTAAAAAAAATTGCTACATTGTTTTTGATTAAATTTTTATTGTTGTATAGTGTGAAGAACGTATAAAAGAATGATGCAGGTGTCATGTTCGTTGAAAACTCTGATTTTTCGAAAATTGCAAACGTTCATAATTTTTTCGAAGTCTTCCTACATTTAAAATATTAAAGATAGAGGTATGCTCTCAATATGTTTCTTAAAAGCAATGTACATTTTTTAAATTTTTTGTACTTTTCGCATAACTGTGCGTGAAAATACGGGCGATAAAATAGTGCTGTTAAAAAAAATTAATTATGGAGTGCCTGCGTGAGAAACTGGAAAGCAAATCAGGATATTGGGGAGGAGGGTGTCAGAGTTATCATTTGCTGATAATACTGTTAGTAAAATATGTCCCAAAAGCTCAAGAATTGGGTGATATTTATGATGAATTATCTTGAGGCCCTCGGAATGATAATGGTCTTCGCAAAGTGTTCATCATTTTAAATTACAAACTTTGAATGATCCTGGTTCATTGAGGACCCTGTATGGAATGGTTCTTGAGGAGAATACCTCTGGTCACTAATGATCATACCCTAACGTACTTGGAAGTGCATTACTCTATTTGGGACGGCTTCCCGTCGAATTTGATGGAAGTTGTAACGAGGCTTCAGAAGGCGCATTTAAAACTGACTCTGAAGTTGGCATTACTTCATACCTACATAATGCCACATTACATCTAATTGGTTTTATCCATGTCGTCTATATCGTTTCTCAGAGAAGCGGACGGTCGATTCAGAGTGTCAGTCAAACAATTCGTATATCTGCATATGCGTACTGCAGATGGCTTATTCTACCTGGCCAAGAGAGATGGAGGACTGGAATTGCTGCGGCTCGCCCATCACGTTCGTACGAAGGGTAGCGATAAGAAAAATCTGCAGATCTTATTTGCAGATGGCGGAGATTATGAGATAGCCGCCTGGGAGAAGCTGGGATTCCAAGGGAGAGCGGTTAAGACGTATATACTTGTAAATGATCCGATCGGAAATGCCTCTTCGAAATATTATGATCTTCTGAACCGTGGTCTTTCTATCAATGCACTCCAACTGAGATCAAATATCACTGCCAATAAATCTAGTAGTCTTAGTAGTCTTAGTAGAGGAA
Organism: Gryllus longicercus; assembly: GCA_038098605.1. NCBI lineage: Eukaryota > Metazoa > Arthropoda > Insecta > Orthoptera > Gryllidae > Gryllus > Gryllus longicercus. Next base: position 2,916,599 of record JAZDUA010000069.1, on the reverse strand, counting down.
GGCCAAGAGAGGATGGTAGGTGAGTTGCAGGAAGTGTAATACAGCGATAGAAACATGAATTACATTCTGGGTCAACGCATTTCTACTAAGCCAGCAGGAATAAATGACGAGATCAAGAACTCCATTGTGGAGAAGATGCTCCGGAAATTGGACCGGAAGATGCTCCGAAAACGGTGTCCAAGGAAGCCACTTTTTCCGTTGAGGAAAGGTTAGACTCAAACCTGACTTGGTAATAAAAAGCCGGGAAGGAGTCCACGAGGTCGACATGACTCTGACAGGGGTCCACGAGGACAGTCTAGCAGGGGAGGAAAAGATGTTAAAATACCAACTAGACGTTCCCCTAGCAACCCAATGTCATGAAGTGCCCAACACCAGAATCTTGCCCCTGGTGGTTGGAACCTCTGGGGATATGCCAAGATGAATAGTCAGTACTCTCAACACGTTGGGGATCTTGTCTCGAGGCAATCTACTGAGTATCTCGTTAGATGCTCTCAGAAGCTCTATTAAACTCTACTTACAAATTGTAAATTACGATGGAGCAATTTAGCATTGCTTATGGTAAATACAAAAAGGAACTTCTTTGTCCCCTGGGGAAGTCTAGGGAACCCAGGGAATCCTAATACGTTTAGAAATTACTTACCTACTACGTCTTTAAGTGGGATATGTATGCTATATAATGTAGAATATAACAAACTGCGTAGCCAGATCAACGTTTTGGTGGTCCTAAATATCGAAAAGTTGGTTTAGAACAAAACCTTTTTCCACCTGCCTGTCCATCCGTTTATAAAAACGGTATCTACTAAACAGTACGAAGGATATTCACCAAAATTGATATTCCGCGATTGATCTGGCCGATGCCACGAGCCCATGAATTTGCAACGGATCTTTTGATTTGGTGGGACATATTGTATGAACCATTAACGGAATTTTTCAACTTTTTAAAAAATGGGTCTAATTTTTAGTTAAAAGTTTTCGTTTGATTAGAGCAAGGAAATGGCGCAAATCCTTCGAATTCTTTAATTCCTTCGATTAGAGCAATAAAAAAATGGCGCAAATCCGATTTTCATTCAATTCTCTAAATGTTCGAAGACTGCAAAATTTTAAAACTTTTTCGTCGCCTTCCTACATCTACAATATTAAAAATCGAATTTCTTCTTCTACATAAAATCTGTTCTTCAAATCGGATCTTCAAATACGTTCACGCACATTTTTTCGAAACATGAGTAGTTGTTGCATTATTTTACGCAAAATATTGGCAACTTTAAAAACAATATTTTTCAAAAACACTTCCAATTTTTTACTTTCCGGTATACGTCCGTAAATATAGAATAATATTCGTAGTGTAGGGAAAGTTATGTAATGCTGCGGAAAATCGATTTCGAGATTTCAACGGACTTTATGGGGTCCCCTGATATCGAAAAAGTGTTTGTTTTTTTTTTCAAAACGTCCGTCCGTCCGTCTTTCTGGTGGATTATGTGAACAACACTAGCGCCTAAATCATACGTAGTATTTTTTCCAAATTGAAGAAATCCCTGTCCGATTGGCCTGAGTCGAAGCTCTGCGATTTTGAAAATAATTCGTTAGTTTTTGGGGGTATTTTACATTAAGCACCACGGACATTTTCAAAATTTTCTCAAATATCGCTCTTGTTTTGTTTATTCAAAAATTACAAAAATTAATTTTTGGAATTGTCTTTCACGTCGTTAATATTTATATTAGCGGTAATTTGTTCACATTATTATATTTATACAAGTATATGTGCTTTAAATAATGGCATATAAAGTTTCTCGAAAACTCAATTGTTTTCTGTCAAAACTATCGTATTTACAGAAACACTCAACCGCCATTTTCTCAAATTTTCCCTTAAAGTGTTTCGAATGGATAGTAGTAATTGCACTTTTTAATACGTAGTAAAATTCATTTCCGGGTATTTTTTTTAAATTATACAAATGCATGTTCTACTATTAGGAAAGCGAAAATTTGAGAAAATTTTTAAAATCATACCTTGGGCGTCGACAGATGTCTGCTGATAAGGATATGTTGCAAGTCCGAAGAGGTCGCGGAGACCAAAGGAAATAGAAGACAAATACGGAAAAGGCTGCACGATTCTGTAGCTCCACTAGTTTCTTTACATTTTTTCTAGGATAGTACAAAGTACGCCAATGAAAATAGCGCAGATCACATTTCATTGAAGTTTGAATGTTTGAAAATTGTAAAAGTTAGAAATAATGCGTGAAAATTTTCATTGAAAAACATAAAAAAGGAAGCTTTATCAACACATAACGAAATAGAAAACGGTACAGAAAGGCTAATTTTGTTAAGTGAATGACCACCATTTTATGTTATATCAATCATATTCACCATGATTATCTACGTGTATTGCAAATAACTACCTGATCAGTCTAACCGAAGTAAAACAGTGTTTTATATTTTCATATTTGTTTTATTAAAAGTTCACTACCTTTTTTAACAGGCCCTGAAAACAAACGTGTTGGTACCCAGAATTAATCATTGCTCTTTTGGAACGCAGATTTAGGCACTAATGATATTGTAAAAGATAAAATTTAAAGTTCTCTCACCTTCCTGAGATTTAAGGTTTACATAAGAGCTGTAATGTCTATAAACCTTTTCTTTACGGACGTTGACTGCGAAAACGTTTGTGGCTCCATTGTAGAGATCTCATTCTAGATTAAGTGGAAAGCCGTTTGTTATTTTATTTCTAAATTCATTTGTTTTATGTCATCGTTAACACATAAGCACGTCTTCATTCCTTGTAATCATCGCCTCATATACAATTTCAGTAGTATAGATGAGTTTTACAACTCTCATAGACAATTCGTCTTTATAAATGATGTCTCTAAAGAAATGGAATTTCACGGAGACATGACAAATTGCACTTTTACTTTAAAAATATGAAGGGTTTGTTGAAAAAACGCAGAAAAATATTCACGTCAAAAGCAACCCGCCACACTCTGGCAGCATTGTTAAAACCTATTTAGATAAATCTCTCCAAGAGTTCTAGGGTCTTAAAATGTGGCATTTTTAGGGCTAATATTACAAAGAAACTCTCCTTTTATCGTAATCTTCAGGATATCTTTTTAAATATTCTATATTTTTTGCTGTTTCGGCTCTTCTTGATGCTACCCCACTTGTTCAGAGAAATGCGAGAGGTAATGCTAAAGCAGTACATTCCAATCAATCCAAGGACCTTGCGTGATCTCGTGCACACACTATACTATCAGACATGTCGGGAGCGTAGAAATTTTCCAGCTTCGGGAAGTTCGCTTGTGTTCTCTGGAGGCGGAAACGCCGCTAATATCTGGGATAAAAAATGCACTACACTTACGAACCTCATGACCCAAGCAGTTGACGCGTCCAGAAAAAAATAAAACAAGATAAAAATCTGTCATCAGATATTTTAATAAAGATCCTATATTTGTTACATTTATTATCGTTGTTGTTAATTATTCTCAATGTTATTATTGTTTTTATGTTATTATGCCGACAATGTTATTATTTTTAGTGTAATTTTTAATATAAATGTTATTTTTATACCCCAAGGTTGTAAGCCCTGGGGATGGGGCGAAATGATATTATGAAAGACACACACCCTTATTATTATTATTATTATTATTATTATTATTATTATTTATTAACTTTCTCAACAACGTTGGACATTACATAATACATCGGAATTCATATTCAAAGATGTAGTGTTATAAACAGTACACACATTGTTTTGCTTCATCAGAACACAAATAAAATCAATTTACGTATAAGAATACAAGTCAAATTAAATTTAAATAAATAATAGGGATAACACATTCATATAAATCATCCACTATCACCATTCCCTGATACACATACACACGGCATTCATTGGCGCTGCACTATTGGTTTTTTAATTGTTGGTAATTGAATTGTTGGTAATTCACTGTTGGTAATTGAATTGAATTCAGTGAAGCTCTTCTCCCAAGAACTTTCTTACAATATTGCAATTGTCTAGTATCACAGACTTCTGAATTTCTGATAAGTAGCTTTCTAACTGAAGTGTTTCTTCGCGGTTTTAGAATTTAGTCCTGTGACCGAAATGATGATGGGTCTAATATAAACCTTCTTGACCTTCCACATTTTCTTAACTTCATCTGCCTGGGCTTTGTATTTGCTGATCTTGTTACTACAGATATTATTATTATTATTATTATTATTATTATTATTATTATTATTATTATTATTATTATCATTATTATTATAATTGTTATACCACCTTCATTGAAAGCAAGCGAAAGCATGTCCCCCCACGTGCCAGCAGGAGAGCGCGAGCCAGAGGCGTGGGGCGTGTCCTCAACGAGAGGGAAAGGACGGCGGCTGGCCATAACTTAGGCCGGGTCCCTTCGCCAACTGAGACTTGAGTAGAGATAAAACGCTTGGCCCCGGCCGAAGCAGCCTTAGCACACTCACATAAGTTTTTATGGGGCGAATCCAGATATATTACACAAAATATTTTAATTTGAATTTCGTCCTTTTGTTTTCCCTTATTCAAGTTGGGAAAAAATAAGAATAAAAGCCATATAGGGAATTGTAAGAACACTGGAGTTAAAAGGCTAAAACATTGTTTCACATCGACTTATATTTGCTTACTGAATCATGAACTTATTTTTAAATATAGACACTTCGACATTACATACAGACACACTCACACACTTTATATATATATATATATATATATATATATATATATATATATATATATATATATATATATATAAACATTATATTGGATTTAAAAAAATGATACTGAGGGAAACACTTTTAAGCCAAATTTACATTTTCTGTACAGTCAACAAAAATTGATTGCGGCCCTATAAGTTCAGCTTGTCCAGCCCGTATCATGACGAAACATCGCAGGCGGGGCCTCACAAATCACCGCAGCCAAATTAAAAGGGGGGGGGCTTCACGACATTATGAAGTAAAAAATGGCCCTAGTTCAGATATTGAAATATTTTCGAATACAAAAATATGGAATGAAACAATTTTATGAACATGAATGTAAATTCATTGAAATAAATGAATAAACGCATTCACTTCTCCAGTTTTAACACATTTCTTTTTTGACAAGAATACGTTGATATGAGATAAAATAACTCTAATTTTAGACCAATTACTTTCTCATTGCCATTTTAATTTCAATATTATTTTTCATACACAATCCATAAACTTTATCAAATGTGAAATGTCCAGTTTACTATAGATTTTATCAAGAAGTAAAACTCTCATAATTGCAAATATACAATTGTATGGTTATAAAATTTGCAAAAATGGCAAAATAGTGAATTTCTTGAATCGATACACGACTTCTAGTGAACCATTTCAATAAAATTCAATAACCCAATGCATATTTATCAATATAGTAACAACTAAGATACATATTAAGCAATCGATTCGCATCTCTTGTCAAAATTGTTATATTGCAATGTTCAAGTTGGGGACAAATTTGCAACAGTCCCGGCAGAAATGGCACACATTTCGCAATTGTTTATAAAATTGATAATTGTTGCAAAATTGATAATTCGCAAATTTCGGTTATGTGACATTAGAGAACCCTTCCCACAAAAATTAGAAATTGTTTATAAATTTTAAGTTTTTGCAATTATTTTCATTCTCTCATCACAATTACCTTTGAACAAGTTGCGAAATTCCGCAACCGATCGGCCTCGCTATCGCCTTTCGTCTTCGAGATACGTAATTGTTTATAGAACATTAGCATCTGATGCCAACCCTCATACGTTTTACAGACAATCCATTTCCTCTTGGCAGTCAAGAATTCTGCTTAGATCGTTTTGCAGAGTCTCGCTTTTGGCCGATTATGTTAACGATTTTTGACTGACGGCAAATTAGGGGAAATCGTTGCTAATGGACTATTGCTGTTTTTATCTTTCAAATTTTCCTTTGTATTCTTTCTATTCTATATATGTTTTTCATATATTACCAAAGGTAGAACTTCAAAGAGGTGAGCTGTTAAATCAAGAATGTCAACCAAAATCTTACTGAAGAACTATTTAATTTCCACACTTATGTGACGCAAACGCATAAGGCTTCAAAGAATTCCACATCATCGCATACAGAGTTGTATCAAATAACATTCAAAGAAAATATTCAAGTGGCCTTCCGCAATGTCAAATTAATTTTATGGCTTTCTCAGTTTATAGTCACTAATTGTACTTGTTGCACGAGAGGCTGAGAAAGTTTTCTCTCGTATGCCCTTTAGTAAAACAAAGACGTTTGGGGTCTTGTTGCCAACTGCTATAATTTTAGTCACTGACAAAATGGGTAATGATATACCTGTCAGAGCGTTGCTAGACTCGGGCAGTGAAATTTGTTTTATAACGGAACCATCGTCCAACTACTAAATATTCAAAGAACAAAGTGTCACTATTTGATACATTCAGTTAATTATCTAAAATCAGGATCGAATGGGGAAGTGAATGTAACTATCAAATCTCGTTTTAATGATTGGTAAGCTGGAGTGCAATGTTTAATAATTCCATGTATTTCATCAAAATTGCCTCAACGGTCTTTTGAATTGTCAAAGTTAAAAATTCCAACTCATATCAAACTTGCAGATGACACGTTTCATTTGACAAACAAGGTTGACATGTTATTAAACTCTTCAGTGTTCTTTGAATTGTTCAAAGAACAAATCTCACTACCTAATGATATCCCTGTCATTTTGGATACTCTGTTAGGTTCGGTCATAGCAGGATGCACTAACGTATAATAAGAAACTACATTTCGCATTTCTGTGTTCAGAATCCTAATTCTACCACGAAATTGAGAAATGTATTTCACGCCTCGGTGAAAACCATTTCTAGGCACAGTTTAAACGACATCCTCTGGGCTGGCCTAAACATTCAGCCTGAATTAATTGATATACTTTTAAGATTTAAAGTTCTCAATTGCGCCTTTTTTGCTAACTTAAAGAAAACGTACTGCATGCTTCGATTGAATGAAGAACATGCTAATTATCAAAAAAAATCCTTTGGAGGGAGCAGTTTTCAGTTCCTCTAAAAAACCTATAAATTAAATACTGTTGCTTATGATATTGCATTTTTAGCAACACGACTTGAAACAAATTGCTATTAACAATGAAGCTGCGTTTCCAGAGGCAGCCCTCGTCATTACCAATTCTTTCTACGTAAATTACTTATCGCATGGAGCATTTTTACTAGCCAAATCCATAATGAAGATTTATAATGCTGTGTCTCTAATCTAATTACTGCTAGTAGGCAAGGCTATGAGTAAATTATTATTTATATGTGTGAAGGCTTTCAAAAGGTCTTCTATGAGTGTACAGAGAAGAAAAAGTATAGCGAATGGTAGCCACGTCACGAATGCGTCACAACGAATGCGTATATATTTCCTTTCGATATGCGCAATCAGTAAAAACATGCAATTGCAAGAAGTTCCTCAGTCTATAAATGACTAAATGGTGTTGTAATTGCACTATATGAGAAAATATGAGCAAGTACTTCCGTTGGCGATGAATATCGCAGGAGTTTTTTCATAACTTACTCCTCAGAATGCCCGGGGAGGTATGATATATAGCATTTAATTTCATCTGGTTCCTAAAATCATTACTTCGTATTGAATGAAAGGAAAAGGTACATTAAACATATAACCTCTTCAAAAGCTTAAAGAAAAATGTGCCTGCGAAAGTTTTCCGTTAGAGCCAGTACTAATTTAAACCTCGTTTATTAAAAAAATAGGCCAGTAAGGTCCAAATTGTTTTTACAGTCTTGCTTTCATCATCAAAATAATTTTACCGTTTTATTAACTCTCTGTGATGTACTACGAGGAACCGATCAAAACGTTGAAATTGAATACAGATGGAAATAAGCATTTTTGCAGAGAATTGTTATTATCCGTTAAGCAAATGCACATAGTTTTGACAATGCTGTATTGGCAACAATGCGTTGCTCTCTTCTGTATAATTCGCTACGAATACTACATCAGTTAAATGTATTCCTGTTTGTTATTTCTCAAAGTAAGAAATGATTGCTGCTCCTATCGAAATGAATGCAGATATGTATCACATGATCACAGCTCCTGGTTTTTCAATTGCACGTTTTTAAGTTTTGGCTGAGGTGGCCCAGAAAATGCAATTCTTCAATATTACGTTGCTGTTTCCAATAACGCGAGAAAGTATGTGCTGTCTTTAGCACCACTAGTTTAATGTCAGTATGACCTTTGAAGTCTAATTCCGTAAAAATTTGCTACATTTCCAATGAATGTCACTTTCTTTACCTGAAGTACTCTTGTCAATCAGACTTGTGTTATACATGTACGCAAACTCTTCATCTTTAAGTTATGTTGAGATTCTGAATAACTGGTGTTGTTTGATTGATTGATTGTTGTAACTGTTGATTAATTGATTTCTTATTTCATGATTTCGAGCGCATCAACCCCATAAGTAGATCTTTATGTCACGGGAAGTATGGGCACCTGCTGGATGGTGCGATCCGTCGGCAATCTACACGTCACGAGGCATGGGCTTGCGGGGTTTTCCCCACCCAAGTATCTCTCATCAGCGGAGCACAGCCCCAACCGGCACAAGTTCCGGACTGCTCTCCCGACAAGTGTGGTAGCGCAGTGCATGTAAGTGTAAGGGTATAAGTAAGATGTGAAAAAGAACAAGGAAGAGAAAAGAAAGACCGCGCGCGGTCCTTGGCCCATATATTGGGGTATTGTTGCCTGGTGTTGATCAGAGAAACCACGGAAAACAGCCAGCCGCTAGAAATCTCCTGCATGCAGCGGCTCAATTCGACCTAGTTATCTAACTAGTGTTGAAATTCCTGCCACCATCGAGCCTAATCTCAGCCACGTGCCTATCACAAATTTATGAGTTTTGCTTACGATTTTTAATGAGAACTTTCAGGGCACAATGTCTGATAATAACACGAAATGGCAAAGACTGCGGGAGCGTATTTTAAAAGGCAACTGAATTCAATATGTATTTCTCACGTCTGCAACGTATCGCAAATGTAACTAAATCCATATTTTATTATAATGTAATTGACAATTATACGCCTAAAAGGAAGTATCAAACAGTTCCAGTGTCATTTGTAATGAAATGCAGATAATGAAATGGAAGCAAACTCGTTGGTCCTCAGTGGAGCAATGAGTTATGAGAGCAGTGATACGAACGCCGCTGGCAGCCCTGGTGGCGGCTGGAGGGAGGGCGAGCTCTGAGAGTGTCACAAATGAAATCAGTGTAACTGGTGGAGTTTGTGATTGAGCTGTTGCTGGAGAATTCTGCGAGGTGTTGCGACAGGCGCCACATAAGTAGCTGTGTGCCTGTGAGTGCGGGGGAGGTTTTCATGTTCCGTTTCAAGTACTTCTCTGAACTGCTTCTGACTTCTCCGGCTTACTCTTCTAAGCATCACGCCCGTTTTCTGCTTGCTATGATGTCATCAATGCTTTATCTCCGGTTCATAATACGCGGAAATCTTGCAGTAGTACAGCGTTGCAAATGTTGATTGACCTGTGATTGCAACCAACGTTTTCTAATTAAAAGCTACGAAAGAATGTGCGTAGTATTGGTGACCACTGAAACCACATTTCTTTGAAAACGACGATTTTAAAGAGCTACGAAATGTTGGCAAGAGTGCAATATATCTCTAGACTGTAAAGATTGATTTTAAAATATAGAGATGTGATTATAAAGATCTTCTAAGCACTATCAAGTAGAGAAGAATTATATTGTACTTGCAATAAAGAAATTTCCAAGATTTTTTCAACTCAACTAAACTTTAGTTGAGTTGTCAAATTGTATGAAGGAATGTTCAATGGTAATTGCCAAACATGATACTTCCTGAACCTTCTCGTGCATCTTTTTCGCAACGCGCCCCTTACCCCTTCGTGGGCTTGTTATTTCTGGAGGAACTTCGGAAGTAAAGTTCTTGTCGTTTTGTCTCGTGACGTCGCAGTAAGTCAATGCCTTTTATCCCTTCGCCCAGAGGCCCTTCTCATCTTTTTCGACATAGTACCTTTTATTGTCAGTTTTATATCAAGAACAACAACTACATTATAGATCTTTCTTTCTTAATTGCTGCTTTCTGTAATCTTTTCATCTATTATCCTACATTACAAATTATTTACTTTCATTTCAACATTTACAAAAGTATTAAGACATGTTAGATCATTTCCATAATCTCGATTGTAATTCTTAGTGTCCTTTATAGATATTAACTACCTTATCTTCCCTTATCTTCCATATAAGAAGTTCTATTACCATTATCATTCTTTGTTCAACTTAACTAATTATGAAATTGATAATAAAATAATAATAATAATAATAATAATAATAATAATAATAATAATAATAATAATAATAATAATAATAATAATAATAATAATGCCGATCAGATGGCCGAGATCGCTAAGGCAGTAGTGCCGGAGTGGTTTCGGAGAGAAGATCGCGGGTTCGAGTCCCGCCTCGGGCATGGATGTATTTGTGTATGTCTGTATGTGTTGTCCTTTCACCCCCATTATCATCATATCATCATTTCATCTTCCATACCCCCAGGGCCAACAACCGTGGGGGATAAAAATCGGATCCAGCTAAAAATGCTGGTCCCCCCAAAAAATTGTCGCAAGCACCTGCCACCGTGATAATAAATAAAAACTGAGCCACGGTAAATGCAGGATGCTTGCATGCGTGGTCCTAGTCGGCCGATTAACGAAAATAATAATAATAATAATAATAATAATAATAATAATAATAATAATAATAATAAATACAACTTACAAATATCTGGGCATTGAAGAATGTGAGAACCTGTCGAATGACACAACGAAAGAGATAATTCGCAGGGCGTATTATAGAAGAGTGAGACGTTCCTGAACTCTGCTCTGATCTCCAGGAATAAAATATCTGCAATAGGTAGTTTGGCGGTGCGTGTAGCCGATTACAGTTTCGGACTAGTGGACTGGACTGAGCAAGAAATTCGAATCATGTATCGAAAAACCAGAAAACTGCTTACAATGCATCATGTCTCCCATCCTCGAGCTGATGAACATAGCTTTTATGAGTTATGTATAACGATGTTATGTATGTCTGTTATTTCACGTTTAATAATTGATTGTACTTAATGAACGGAATGAATCATGACCACTCTTGTATGAAAATACTAACCCGGCACTTTCGCCCGCTGCTAAGGAAAGAAAGGCGAGCGGTGCCCACGTGCGTGCCCCGCCCACTCTCCCCCCTCCTCGCCCGCCGCGTTGCGCAAGGCGCAAGGTCGTGCGCTCGTCACTCTCCAGCGCGTTTCCACCGTTTTGCTCGCAGCTATTGTTGCGTCGACGCGCGATGAGTTCTAGTGGCCGACTGGGGACTTTTGCCCGCGGCTCAGCACTCCTCTGTGGTTCTGTAGCCAGTTCCGTGATTTTACCCCCATGCAAGAGATAAACTGATAATAAAATTGAAGGAGATAAGTAACCACTGCACCACACCTATACACTGCTTTAATGTATTTGACGTTTCCTTTGTCTTCCAATGTGATCTCATTAAAATTAGCAATAAATGAATATTAAACACTTGAATGACAGCTTTCGAGTTGAACAATACACACCTTACTGGCTGTTTTCGAACAGCTTGCTGACTCTTTCAACGCGCAACTTCCTGATATCCTCGCATGGCCTTGAGCAATGCCTATCTGGTCGAGGGGTTATGATTTTCAATGCGGGACAGGGAGACACGTCAATAGAAGCCAGACCCGTACACCTCGCGCTCAGAGAGTCGGGAGAGAGGTATTTTCTCCTACGTTCTATGCGTTGAGAGAAAAAAGAACCCAAGGTCGAATTCTACGGTGACAGCTGAAGCCCCTCTCCTTCGATGTCCGGCTGCCAGAGATTTTTTTCCTGCAGGACACGAAAAAACCGTTCGGTTTTCCGCGTTGTAGAGGTTCCATTTTATGCTGTGTACAATTCCATTCAACTTCACGGGCCGGAGAAATTTTCTGGTTAAGGCAGGTTTCCGGCTTGTACAGGTTCCTGTTTAGACAGACTTTACTGTATTAGTTTGCCATTATCTTCTATTTTTTACGTCTTGGTAGAAGTGATACAGAAAACATATGAATGATTATGCCTCGGATGATGATTCAGATTGAATATATGGTAGTACGAAAAACTAACTATCCCAAAACTACATGGTGATAACACCCACGCATTACGCGGAATTCAAACGTACTTTCCGGCTGGCTCCACATATACGCTTTCCACCAATCTTCTGTCACCAAAGCACGCAAATCAAAATGTAGACGCGTCTCATATACTATTCGGCAGTACTGCAGTATCGTAACAGTAATGGTGTCCTCAGTTTTCTAGTTCGAGTAAAACTTACCATGTATTTAATGCCAGAATACCGATGTTTCAATTACCAAATATTCTTTTGTGTTAGAAAGCCGCAGGGCAATAAATATTTTCTGTTTATGCGAAATACGAAGTATTAAAATTCGAGTTATCAGTTTTCCGCAATAGTACACGTACTGACTTGTGTCTGACAACCGCCGGAGTCCACTCCGGGGCCTTCGCCCGCAGCCCCGCGCACCCGAATGGAACGCGCTGAATCGCAGACTGCGCGCCAGTCGATCTTGTGGCGGAGGTTATCGCGTTACTTCTATAATGCGTGATCTATCAGCTTCGGGGCGAGTGGAACGAGACTGGGAGTGTAGAGGAACGGTATTGGTGAAATGTAGCGACATTAATTCGGGTTTGTAAACATTCGTGTGGATATTGCAATATTACTATTAACTTAGAATATTGAATGCATTCGAGCGCTACGCAATGGTCATTTTCATTCGAATGCACAAACGTGCTTTTAGTATCCTTTCATTAAGTGACACGAAGCTTTATGATTTATTTTGTGAATAGAAGGTGATATAGTAAACCCTAGTTAGGACGAATCTCAAGGGGTAAACGATCGACTGATGCTTCCGGGCATGCCAATTGCAATGGCCCATGACGCGATGTATGTTTTATTCCGTGTCTCTAATGCTGGATGGTGAGATTGGTCACAGACCTATTCGTCAGCTTGTAGGGGATTTCCTCTCTGGTTATGTACCTTATATTAATTAATTATATAAGGTACAATATATTAATATTTTGGAACCAATCGAGAAGTTCGAGATAAGACCCACTGTCAGGTTTGTTTAGTTTTTTCTACAAATTTAAATGCGTCTATCTAATTTAATGCAGGATTTAATGATTACATTGACATAGTTACGAATCATTTTTAATGTTCTGTCAAAGTTCTATGATTTTGACAATCGTTGAAGAATTTCGCGTGAGAGGTCTGTGGAAAACCAGTCATATTTTAGACATACATACAGACTTACTCTGACATTTGTGGGCATTGGAAACCAAGTGGTGCATTTTTGTGAATAGACGGTCTGGGCGAGTAGGAATTGAAATAATTTAATTTACTTTTATAACGGACTTCGTACGCTTTGAGTTCAAAACAAATCGTGTCCATGTTTTCATAGGAATGATAATGTTTTATAGTATGTTCTGTCGGTTTGTAGAACTCGACTTAATTAGACAGATACTTAATTAGACCTATACTTAATTAGACAGTATTCTTAAAAATATTTATATTTAGCTTCACATCTATATAGAATAATTTTGAGATGCTATAAAACTTGTAAATGAGGTTAGTATTCGTGAATGAAGAAAATTTGTCTATATTTCTTCGGTATTGCGTTTTTCAACACCTCAAACATCTGAGAAGTGAGAAGAGACTGTGGTAAATAACCATATTGATTGTCGCCGAAAGTACGGATTCGCAAAAAAATGCAATATTGGCCAAACGATTTCGTATTCCATTCCTTGTACGGTTGGCAATATCTCCCCTCTTGTCTCACGAACTCCTTGAAACTCAAGCGGGCTCTGGTTCAAACCGCGAGGGCGATGAATCGAAATTTCCCTGCTTGAGTCACGACTGGGTTCCGGGGCAGTCAAGGCTTTGCGTCTCCAGGCGGCGCGGCGGGGGGCATGCCTTGGTCACACGGGCGTTGGGTTCGTGAGAGCCTTATCAGATGACCGTTGCGATTTCCGTCCGCGCGTGGCTGCCGCCATGTTTGGTGAGGCTGTCCCCTCTCCCTCTCTGCGAACTGCTCTCTTACAACTCTGCTGACGGGTGTATGTAGAACGATTGAACTAATAACGCTTGTCATCCCGTGATAACATATTGTTGAAATATTTGGGTCTCCATGATGGTTAGGTATAAGTGGTATAATGCACGCACGTTGCGTAGAGTTTTGTAATTTGTAATGATGTTGGTTTTCTCCTCTCGTTGTCTCCATTTGAATGACTATTTCCCTTCATACATTAACCTGTATAATAACAAAAACATGTTAATCATTAATATACATGTGAAAGAAAGTAGTTTGAACATTGATAGGCTCACAAATTTCCCCTTTCTGCTTCTTTAAACATAAACTAGGTGAACCCAAACGATTACATCGCACCAAAGGATGAGCACAGAAGTTCAACATCAAATAAAAAATCAGAAATCTCAAAGGCATTCTGTCATTCATCATTAGTCAGTTCATGTCATTATGTATTTATTCACCACCACTAACGAAATGATGAAAGTGTAATTTTTGGAACAGTACAATCAGTATTTGCTGTGAAAACAGAGTTACACTTGTTTCTGAAAATCTAATGGAAATATTGTGTCTTTACCAAGATCTGTAAATTTGTTTGAAGTAAACTACAACAGTCTCAAAAAGATAATGCGTCACAAGTGATTATAATCATTGAACATTTTTAGTAAAAGAACACATCCATAGAAGTTTGCGGGACTTTGTATTTATATCTCTCTCTAACCTTTCCTTAACTCTAAATAATCAATCTTCGACCATAAAAAATACATTATCTTGCATTAAAAACAAAAATTACGAAATTTGTTTCAGTAGAAATTGCTTTCTAAACGGAAACACTTAACGTTTTAAATACCATATTGATAAGCCATTTACTTCAAAGGTGAAATCACGTAAACAATTTCAAGACACCCTGAGAACGTTTCCATTAAATTCAAACTGTTGGTCATTTCCTGAAAAAGTTACGTAAGCGTATCAAACACACTTTAAAAGACTTTGTTTGTATTTTCCCCTGTGTAAAAAGGAAATATTGTATTATATAAAATTAATAAGTTGACGTGGCTGCTGATTGATCTAAACTTAAATGTGCAAGAGAGAAGAAAAATACCAGTGGATCGAATCAATTAAATATTCAGCTTTCAAAACCAATAGTCATATTTTTCAATTGTTTTTTTCTGGAGATTCGTAAATATGAATTTGACCTCTTCAAAAAACTGGTGGTAATACTTGTATATATGCAAGGAATCAAAATATTTTTATTAACTTTCAAAATGACAAATAAGCTCAGACTTCAAGATAAGCTCAGACGCCTAAAAAATTGAACTGTGTGAAAAGCCATCACAGTAATGTTTCTATAGTTGAAAATCCGGAGATGATATTAAAATTTGTCCAAATAATATACTTGTGTTCTAGAAGTTTAACATTGGTTGATTTATGCAGTCATATTGTTAAAAAAGTTAATGGAAATCATTAACATGACATTATTTTAGATTAAGAGAAAATAAGTATTACTCCGATAAGTTCCCTAGCAGCTCAATACTGACTGTATTTAGAATTCCATATTGCTGAGTTTCAATTCTGCTCTATACAATCAAACCTGACATGAAACCCAAGCTTCTATTGATAGACCTATGTTCCGCACTTTTTTTAAAAAATTACACATCCCACCACAGAGCCCTCAATCAGGAAAAAGGTCGCACCAATTGACAAAGCAGAAGCACTGGCCAATCATTTTAAGCAAACATTCACTCCAAGTAATACCCTACCACACCCAGATCGTAATAATATTATACACCTGGCAACATCTCCTAACTGCAATATTCCACACAAAATTATGTTAATCTCCCCAAGCGAAGTTAAAACTATTACAAACAAGCTCCCATTAAGAAAAGCGCTAGGACGCGATAAAATAAGCAACGTAAAATTAAAAAATCTACCCTCCCACACAATGGCTTATCTAAATAACAAATATAATTTTATAATCAGAACAGGTTACTACCCATTTATATGAAAGAATTGCTATATAATTCCTGTACAAAAATCAAACAAAAACAGAAACATGGTTGAAAACTAGAGACCAATTAGCCATCTCCCATTATTTTGAAAAATTATTGAAAAAGTAATACTCAAAAGATTATATGCTCATTTGAATAAAACCCCTTTGTTTGACTTATTTCATTTGATGTTAACTGGCTTACGTAGTTGTTACGAGTTGCATGACGAATGTGTCGCCATCTATAGTCGAGAGTGTTTTGTCTCTACTAGAACATTCTGCGCCATAACTGTTTTATATTCAGTCTGGCTCGATCAGCCGATCAGTGCACATCGTGTTGTGATGTTGTGAATTGTGATTTGCCAAATAAAGCATGGTTCTACTTGAAAGTCGTGTTTCATCATTGCAGTGATCCTAAATTAATCGGTGAACCTCTAACAGGTTATGACGCCCAGCGACGCCGAGTGAAAACAAAGATATCACGTCGAAACGTGCACGCGTAGTCAAGCGTAAGACGCCATGATGAGCGCAGGCAATATTTCGAGGATCGAGCTACTCAACAAAAATAATTTCGACACATGGAAATTGCAAATGCAGGCTGTCCTAATCAAAAACGATTTGTGGGAATTTGTTTCCGGCGCAAACGTAAAGCCCGAACCAGGTGAAGGAAATGATGCCGCTATACAAGCCTGGATAAAAGGAGATTCAAAAGCGAGATCAGACATTATTTTATCCATCTCACCGAACGAGCTGAAACAGGTAAAGAACTGTGCAACATCAAAAGACATGTGGACGAAGCTGCAGGAAAACTACCAGTCACAAGGACCAGCCAGGAAAGCCACGCTTCTGAAGAGATTAACTCTACACAAAATGACGGACGGCGGCGACATCCGAGACCACATGAACGAGTTCTTTGACACCGTAGATAAGCTAGCAGACATGGGCATCGAAGTACACCCTGATCAACAAGCTATTATGCTTTTATATAGTTTGCCAGTAAGTTTCGAAAACTTTCGATGCGCCATCGAGTCACTTTGCCTACACCCGAGGCATTGCGTGCAAAAATTATCGAGGAAAGTGAAGCACGAAAAAACGACGCCATTCGAGACGCGGCGAACGCCATGTTTGTTCGCATAAGTTATTCGCGGAATCAACCGAAAAATGCCGGAAGTGACCGAAGACATGCTGAAAACGACAAAGATAAGTCGGACGAAACAAAAATCAAAAGGGAAAATCACGCAAAAATTCGGTGCAACTTGTGCAAGAGGTTAGGACACAAAAAGGCAGACTGTTGGTACAATAAAAATAAACCATCGTCAAAATTGTCTGAAAACGTCGGCTTCTATACAACCGATGCTACGGCACATGCCGCGTCTGATTCCACGATCTCGATGTGGTGCCTCGATAGTGGTGCAACAACACATCTGTGTAATGACGAACAAAGGTTCGCAAACATGGACACATCGAAGCGCGGCACGCTGAATCTAGCGACAGACTCATCAACAGAAATAAAAGGAAAAGGAACAGTACATTTTTCGACGGATGTGGCAGGAAACAGGAAAGATATCTCTCTCAACGACACCTCCTGTGATCCGACCTGAGGACAAATCTTATCTCAGTCGCAAAAATCACGGATCACAATTTCGAAGTTCTCTTCAAAAGGAGTGGTGCGTATGTGATGGACGTAGATGGTCGTGTCAAGTTACACGCGAACAGAATCGGGGACCTTTACTTCGTGCACGAGCAGACAGAGGTCGCGAGTGCCGTTTCATCCGAGAACAAACGCGAAGTAATTTCACTCGAACTGTTGCACAAACGACTTGGACATTTAAACGCAAAAGACATTGCGAACGCAATACGTGCTGATGCCATTACCGGATTTCGTCTCAAGGACCCGACGGCAAAGTTGGACTGTGACACATGTCTGAAAGGAAAATTCACCAGGACGCCATTCCCGAAGGCATCATCACGAAAGACCGAGTTGCTGGAATTAATACATACGGATGTGTGTGGACCTATGCGGAAGGCATCTTTGGGAGGAGCCAAGTATTCCGTTGAGTTTATCGACGACGCCACCAGATGGTGCGAGGTTCGCTTTCTGAAGTCCAAAGCGGATGTGTTCAAGGCAACGACGGAGTACATCGCTTTAGTCGAAAAACAAAAGGGTAAGAATGTTAAAACATTGCAGTCAGACAATGGACGTGAATACGTGAACCAAGAATTCGACGAATTTTTAAAGAAACACGGCATCACCAGAAGACTCACCGTACCGCACAACCCTGAACAAAACGGTGTAGCGGAGAGAAAGAATCGGACGCTCATCGAAGCGGCTAGATGTCTACTCCTGGACTCGGGATTACCACTCATGTTCTGGGCTGAAGCAGTGAACACTGCAAATTATTTGCGGAACCGTTCACCCACGTCAAGCCTTAATGGACGAACGCCGCATGAAGCTTGGACCGGCAGAGCGCCCAACTTATCCTATTTGAAGATATTCGGCAGTGCAGTGACGTATCTCGACCGAGACCCCGGACAAGGAAAATTCGATCAGCGCGGGAAAGAAGGAATTTTTCTTGGCTACGCAGAAGAATCTAAAGCTTTTCGAATCTGGTCGACCGAAAAGAAAAAGGTTATTGTGAGTCGAGATGTGAAGTTTCATGAAGTTGCAGTTAAATTCGAAGAAAAACACAGCGGGAGAATTGAGATTTCCCCGGAAATGACCAACGGAAGAGTAGGACAACGTTTCATCGATTTCGATCACGATCCAAATGAAATGATGGAAGATGAAATCACAGAGTCAGATTTGGATAACTCATCGGGCAGGGATTTTCACGGCTTCGATGTCCCCCCATTAACTGATGAGGATGAAGATTACAACGACGAAGAGGAAGTTCTTCCACATCACAATCGTGAAGACGAGGTTTTGCAACCAGTTGAAGAAGAAGATGAAGTAGCATTACGGGATATACCCGCTTCATCACGAGGACGAGGTCGTCCAACGATTCTACGAACCGGACAGAGGGGAAGACCCAGAAAACTGTATCAACCTGGCACAACCGGAGAAGTAGATTTTGCTGAAAGTTCGTTCATATCAGAAATTCCGTTAGAAGATGCATTAAAGAGCCCTGAAGCAAGTGAATGGCACCAGGCCATAGCTACGGAAATGAAATCAATTATCAGGAACGGAACATGGACCCTTGTTGACCGCCCAAAGCAGGGGAAGATCATCGGTTCCCGCATGGTATTGCGCAACAAAGTTGGACCTGACGGCGAGATAGAGAAAAGGAAAGCAAGATTGGTTGCTCAAGGTTTTAGCCAGCAACCAGGGGTTCATTTTCAAGAAACCTTCGCGCCCGTTGCGAGGTTCGGCTCTATCCGCTTGATGATGTCCTTAGCCATTCGAAACGCCATGAAAGTGAAACAATTTGACATAACAACGGCATATTTAAATGGCGAATTGGATGAAGACATCTTGATGGAACCACCCAAGTTTTACGAAAAAATCCTACAGAACGTGATTAGGTCCGAAGGTACTACCAGCATCGGCAAACAAGCTAAAGCCATGCTACATACCTTTCGAAAGGGAAATCAAGTTTGTCTCCTTAAAAAGGCTCTGTACGGGTTACGACAGGCAGGAAGAAGTTGGTACATCAAATTGAGCGAGGTGTTGAAGAAACTCGGTGCCTCTCCTACGATTTCGGATCCTTGCTTGTTCAAAATCGGTTCCGGGAAAGATGTCATGTTAATAGCAGTCTACGTGGATGACATTCTGGTCGCATCGAGAAATGAGAATGAAATCTCAAAGTTCGGGAGACAATTGGCCAAGGAGTTCGAGGTCAAGGATCTTGGCGACGTGTCATATTGCCTGGGAGTGGAATTCATCAGAACTCGGGACGAAATCGCACTTTCTCAGCGTGGATACATCCAGGAGTTGTTACAGAGGTTCAACATGATGGAATGCAAACCCGTTACCACACCGATGGACTCTGGAACTAAATTGGTGAAAACATCAGGTGTCAAGGAAGAAGATCAGCAGCTTCCTTATCGCGAGTTAGTCGGTGCACTCACCTACCTGTCCGCGATGACTCGCCCCGATATTGCATTTGCAGTAAGAAATTTGAGTCAGTTCAATAACTGCTATAGTGCTGAACACTGGAAAGGCGCCAAACGAGTACTAAGGTACCTGAAAGGAACTAGCAATCTGGGACTCGTTTACAAGTCTGCTAAGGAGTGTCTGCTAAGGGTTACAAGTCTGCCGAGTGTGCTAAGGAAGCTGTGTACTTGCAAAAGTTCGTCAGTGAGCTAGGGTTCAATGATCTCGCCGAAATAGTTATATACTGTGACAACAGGAGTGCACTTTGCTTGGCAGAAAATCCGACTTTCCACAATCGGAGCAAGCACATTGCGATTCGTCACCATTTTGTACGAGATTTGCTCAAGAATAAAATAGTGTCACTAAAATATGTATCTACCAAAAATCAGATAGCAGACTTTCTCACTAAAGGACTCACGAAAAGGAAACATCAATGGTGTACAGAAAAGACTGGACTGAAGTCGATTGATTGCTAACTGTGATTAGTTGTGTCATTTTTCTCTTGTGTTTCTTTTTGATTTTCTATTTGATCGCCCTACAACTCGAGGGGAAGTGTTTGACTTATTTCATTTGATGTTAACTGGCTTACGTAGTTGTTACGAGTTGCATGACGAATGTGTCGCCATCTATAGTCGAGAGTGTTTTGTCTCTACTAGAACATTCTGCGCCATAACTGTTTTATATTCAGTCTGGCTCGATCAGCCGATCAGTGCACATCGTGTTGTGATGTTGTGAATTGTGATTTGCCAAATAAAGCATGGTTCTACTTGAAAGTCGTGTTTCATCATTGCAGTGATCCTAAATTAATCGGTGAACCTCTAACACCCTTCTATACCCATGCACCAATTTGGATTCACTAGCAAAGTATCTACTTCACATCAATTGCTCAGACTATATATATATATATATATATGTATGTATATATATATTCTAACAAACCCACCTTCCAATCGACTGGTACCTTCACAACAGCAGCATGAACCGTGGAGGGGGTTGACAAGATATTTGCTCGTGAAGCGAGCTTTAAATCTAGGGAGCAGGATCTTCAGGGTGCGAGAAAGGTTTGAACCCTTGACACAATAAAATCACACAAAATGCACATAAACGAGCGTATAATTTACCCATAAACTTTGTGGCATAAGTTAATGACAAAAAAATCAAGAATAGAATCACACTTTTACAAAGATAAATCAAAAACACAAATAGAATCCTTTACAGCACATTAAATGAATGAACACTTAATTTACTCCAAAACTGATTCTTTGAAATAATTACCCTAATCTACACTGGGAATTCCATTGGAAAATTAATTATATCTAAATTTATGCTATCCTAATTACATTTGCACATGAAACCAAATTTATATTTACAATCTCTTGCTTCCAAAAAATATTACATGCAAAGAACAAAATGTGGGAAAGTGCACTACTCTCATTTATAATTTAACTGTGACTGCTAATAGCAGAATAATAAATGTTCCAAATAGAATGTTTTAAGGCAGGCAATAGCGCATCAAAAATCTCCCACTACAATGCTGCAAATTGTTGCCACCCGTGTCCTCAATTTCCTAACACTTTCCTATACTAGTCTTTTCCCTGCCGACGTGAACTTGACCTACTTTCCGCAGTTCCTAGCATTACCTCGAATACTGCCCGCTTCCTGGCCTTGATGGTCGTGCGCAGGCTTCTGCACCGACGTCGCTCGGTCCCAGCTTCTGCGTCGTACGAGACGGAATTCGCCTCCCCCGTCTACGCTGTCTTCTTGCGTCCTCTTCCGTTCTTCCTAGTCTGCCTCTTCTTCTCCTGTCTAATCGCGTCCTCTTCCGTCCTTCCTAGTCGGCCTCTTCTTCTCCCTCGACTGCTACCGGCGCCTCTGACTACGCCCACGTTGTGAAAAATGTCCCTTGCACTTCCCTGAATACTCGTGCAAGTTCCTCGCTCGTTGCTACTTCTACTTCGTTAAACCGGAATTTTCAATGCTTTTCTCACAACGGGTAACTTTTACTTCCCGTGTTGTTAATTGAAGAAACACTTTACTAAATCTTCACTATCTCGCGGACGACTAACTAGCACGTCTGTTCGACCCCGAAAACTCCTACCTAGCAGTCGTTGCGGCGGCAAACAATATCTAAGCTGACGTTAACGAGCGGTGATCGAAATGCTGCTTACCCGACGAACGGCGACAATCCAAAGAGGGCTTCCGCTTGCGGGTTTGTGTATTTATGGTGCGACTCCTGGGGAAATTCTCCGTGGTGGGGGCTGCTTCTCCTCTCTCAACCCTTCACAAGGCAAAACGTTGCTTGCTAGTTCGCCTTTGATTAGTACGGGCAACGGATACCTGGCTGCGCGTTTAGGCACCTCCGATTTCTGCGCCTGCTCTCCTCGCTGCCTGTGGGTGTTCATACATACGAGACAGTGGTGTTATGGGGTCGCACAATCCCATAACGCCACAATATATATATATATATATATATATATATATATATATATATATATATATATATATCTTTCCAAGACAAAAAACACATTAAAGTACATGGGACATTTTCAAAATTTTCTACAATGTCCTCAAAAGCCATCGGTCCAATTTTTATGGTTAACTCTAGAAAATTGCAAATGTTTGAACTTTTTTCCGTGTCTTCCTACTACTACAAAATTAATAATAAGGGTTTTTTCTTCATTTTAATGTGTTTTCCATTGTGAGTTTTTCAATTAAGGTCATGAACATTATTACTTTCCCGTATACTTATGTATATGCGGAGTAATATACATAGAATGGGGAAAGTTATGTAATGATGCGGAAAATAGATTTCGAGATGCCAACGGAAATACACCATTTTAGGGCCCCCGATACCGAAAAAGTGTTTTTTCAAATGTCCGTCTGCCTGTCCGTCTCTGTCCATCTGTGAACACTACTAGAACCTAAACCATGCGCAATTTTTTTTCCAAATTCAAGAAACTCCTGTCCATCTGGCTGGAGTCAAAGCTTTTAGATTTTGAAAAGCATTCTTTAAAATTGAGGGTGTTTTACATAAAGCCCCATAAACATTTTAAAACTTTTCTTAAAAACGGATCCTTATTTATTATTTAAATTTCTTGTACGAATAAAATAACATACACCTACAAACGTGGCATAGGTCCGATTTTCTTGGTTAACTCTGAATTTTAGAAAATTTCAAAAGTATCCTTATTTTGGTGTTTTCAACAACAGTAACGATAGAGACTTGTCCTTCAAATACAATTTGTCATCCATTGTTAGTTCCTTCATTAAGGTCATATACATTTTTTTAAAAATTTTAGTAGTCTTCGCGCAATATTGCGAGTAATATGTTCAATTAAAAAAATCACAAAAACCAGATTTTCTCAAAAACATGTGCAAATTATTTTTTTAAACTTTTGGTAGGGATAGTGTTTAATGCACTCTATAAGATGACATAAATGCCATATTGCTCTATTCTTTTTTTTAATTACAAAAAATATTTTTTACTTGTCTCTCACGTCGCTAATATTTACATTAGCGTAAATTTATTCGCATCATTATATTTATGAGTACATGCGCTTTAAATAATGTTTATGTTAATGTTTTATGTTTCTCGAAAACTCAACTGTGTTCTGTGAAAACTAGCGCAAAATTCAGCATTTTCAGAAACTTTCAAACGCCATTTTCTCAAAACGGTTCCAAATTTGTTCGAACTTTTCGAATGGATAGTGCTATTCGCACTCGACGTAAAGTTCGCTTCGCACTTGACGTAAAGTTCGTTTTGGGGCATACGACGTAAAGTTCGCTTTGGCGTATTTTTTTCCAAAATTGCATAAATGTATCGCATAAACGTAATTTATTTGAAAGACCTCTTGCACAGTTGATATGCACATTTTTATCAATTTGAAAAAAAGTATTTGTGAGTTAATTGCTTCAAATGACGTTTAATGAAGTTTTTCAAAATCTCAAAAATGTTCTTAAAAATGGTCCGATTTTTTCAAAGAAATTGTCATTTAAGACGAGGGTTTACTGTTGTTTATTATTCTTAAAATAACATTTCCGTTCTATTACTTGGAAACCGAAAAATTCAAAAACGTCAAAAATATGTACTTTGGGTGGCGGTAGACGGCAGCTGGAAATGTTGCATACATACGTGGCAAGTGCGTATGGTTAGCCAGACAAAAGTAAATAGAAAACTAAATAGGGAAAGTCTGTGCTATTCTGTAGCACCACTTATTTACAACTACTTTGATGAGGGAAAAATCTTTATCATGATATTGTAGATATTGTAGTTTTGCAATGTTAATTCTTGGCAATTTTCAAACAGACAAGAGTTTACGGAAAATCATACCAGGGTCATTTTTTATCATTCTTTGATAATACGAAGATAAAATTTAAAGGTAAAATTAGGAGCAACTTTTGATAAAGTATTAGTTTAAAAATTGCCTATTTCACTAAAAATACGGGGAAGCTTCTCATAATTTCGAAAAATTGTACGTGATCTATTTCACGATCTATCTTTGACAAATATTTCATTAAGAAAAATCTCTATCTTTAATATTATAGTCGTAGGAAGACGTATGTAATCCAATTTTACACAATAACAATTTAACAAATTTTTCAGTCGATAAATCAGTTCGTGCTCAGCTCTTGCCCGGGTAACAACTCAAATCGCTCCGCGCGATAAGCCGTCGCAGTTAGTGTTGGGACCTGCCGCAAAAGAATTAGCTGTTGAACTTATTATCAAACATTATAACAGTTTCTGATGAGACATTTAATAACCTGGAATAATGGAAGTCCGAAAAGAATTAGCTACATACTTATGTATTAATCCTGCGATATTCATGCTGTTCCTTTAAGCGGGCCCTTTAAATCCCAATCAAAGCTACTTTTTAAGTTTCCCACGCCAGTCATTCATTGGTAAAGAAAATGAAATTAAAGTATCAGATTGCTTTCATGTAATATTTGACATATCACATCATTTACATGAAGTTAGACATTCTTACGAGCTGCAAATAATAAGAATACTAAGCTCAAAAAGTACCTTTCAGTAAACCATACAGGATACCGACAAATAAATTTTGTGTTCCGTGCCTTATCATGAGTTATCACCAGACGTTACCTCCCCTCCCCTACCTCACCAGACGGACCTCAAACTTCAGTTAATTATCCCAACAGAACCCACTCACTACCCCCCAGATCACAATAAACACCCAGACATATTAGATATTGCAATTTCTAACACTCAAACCACTTTTTACTCAGCACCCTTCTTTGAACTAGACTCGGATCACCTGCCAAACATCATCTCAACTCAACAAATTACGCCCCCTCACTTTCCAACTCTCACACTTAACACACAAAACATCAACTGGAAAAAATTTAAGAACATAATTCAAAAACAATCACCCCACTTTTAAATATTAAAAACTCCCATAGAAATAGAACAAGCTATAGCCTTTTTAAACAATATGATAATTAACACAATCAACACTCTTAATAATAATGCTCAGCCCCCCACCACTAAACATTTCAATAAAAATCTTCCGAAAAACATTCTCACAATTATTAACACTAGAAACAAAACAAGAAGACTTTGGTGCACCATGAGAAACCCACAGCTTAAGAAAGAGTTAAATTTACTGTCCTACATCGTAAAAAAATCACTAAGGGAACATAAACAAACAACTTACAATAACTTAATCCAGTCCCTCAGCACAAATAACAACACGTTGTGGCAATTCACTAAAAATATCTTGAAAAAGAAAACTAGAATACCCCCATTAACAACTCCAACGGGCAAGAAATTCGCTTCTTATGAGAAGGCTGAAGCATTAGCCGATCACTTTGCTAAATCATTTACTCCCAATGCCACCCCAACTCACCCACTGCATTCAAACATTCTCGAAATAGCATCAGCCCCCAACTATAACGTACCACACAAAATAAACTACATATCCCCAAATGAAGTCATTAATATAATTAAGATGTTGCCAATAAGAAAAGCCCCTGGTCACGACAAAATAAGTAACAAAATCTTAAAAAACTCACCTAAACCCACAATAGCATATATCACCAATATTTACAATTCAATAATTAGAACTGGTTACTTCCCCGTTATTTGGAAAAATTCAAATGTAATACCCATCCCCAAGCCATTCAAAAGTCTATCCAGAACTGACAACTACAGACCCATTAGCCTTCTTCCCACTTTATCAAAAATCCTAGAAAAACTAATCCTCAAAAGACTAAATTCCCATCTGAATAAAACTTAAACAATCCCAATGCACCAATTTGGCATCACTAATAAAGTTTCAACTTCTCATCAATTATTAAGAATCACGGAGCACATACACACGGCATTTCAAAAAAAAACACCATACAATAGTTACCTTTTTAGACATTTCGAAAGCTTTTGACAAAGTGTGGTACCCTGGATTAATATTCAAACTTAAAGAAATAGGTACCCCTAACTATTTAATTAATACCATTAATAGCTTTCTCCAAGATAGAACATTTTCAGTCACAGTTAATAATCACACATCCAATCCCCGCAGAATTACAGCTGGATTACCTCAAGGCTCACCACTGTCCCCCACGCTTTTCAACATATACACAGCCGACATTCCCATAACATCACACACGCACATCGCCCAATTCGCCGATGACACCGCAATTTTCATGTCCAATCATTCAACTGATCTAATCTGTAAACAAATTCAAACACATTTAAATAAAATTGATGAATGGTCTGTCAAATGGAAAATCAAACTAAATCCTACAAAATCATGCGCCAAAATATTCTCATTAAGAACATTTTCAACCCCAACACCACTCCTAATAAACAATAACCCAATTCCATGGACCCCGCACAATGAATCTGTCAAATACCTAGGGCTGAATCTTGATACCAGACTAAATTGGAAAAATCACATAACAGTAAAAGCACAGCAAGCCAAAATAAAATTAATTCAACTAAAGCCACTCTTAAATCGCAATAGTAAGCTCTCATTAAACAATGCCATCACCATCTATAAATCAATAATTAGACCCCTAATGCTTTATGCATGCCCTATCTGGATCAATGCTTCTAAAACTAATATAAATAAATTACAGATCATCCAAAATAATTTCCTCAGACTTGCCACTCATGCACCCTGGTTCATCTCAAACATTCAACTGCATAAAGAATTTAATTTCCCCCCTATACTTGACCATATCGCGCTCCTATCTAACAATTTCTTCTCTAAAATAAACACAATAACCCAAGCCACCCATTACGGCCTAGCCACCACCTACCAGCTCCCAACAAGAATAAAAAATAGATATCCATTAGATTCATTCCTCAGCATATTTTCAGAACTCAACTAATCACATAGGTGCTCTGTGAGTTTCCTATTCATGTGTATTTAGATTTAGTTGTAAGATTAGCATTTAAGTTAAATATTAAGTCATAAAAATACATATGATGTAGTATACATAATACTGAACTATGTACATTCGTTCACTAATAAAGTTATATTAAAAAAAAGACGTTACCTCCCCCCGAACCCCTTCCTGTTCAATAAAAATTCTCAGGCAACTGTACGCATCCTGTGTTTGATCCTGCATTCTCCCTATCCCAGAGGTATTTTCTTTGACCAAGACCTGACAAGCAAGAAGATTCCTGAAGAAGAAGAAGAAGATTCCTGACAAGCAAAGTGAGCTAGAATCAACCTATAACTGGAATGAAAATACCTCATTCTTTTAGCAAATAGATACATATATCTGTAGCCAATTTATCGTACTTCGGCAATGAATCTATTAACAGCAATTCTTCACCTGGCTTACAACTATCACATACAATATTAATTTTCAATTGAAGTATTGTTTTACAGGTTTTTAGCAATCTCTCACACCCTTTACATTTTCGACGATGTATTCCCTCTGTAGAAGTTTGCCAAATTGAAATTTTGATTGTGGTGAATGCGTGAAAGAATGCCCATGGACAATTTTCCTGTTTGAAGAGGCTAAAAGTGTTTCTTACATGAATTTCGAAAATGAGATTCCTGAAACAATTTTTATGCAATAGTAATAATTAGAGGAAGAATGTTAACAAGGAATCATTTATCTCAAATCACCAACAATTTGGCAATTGACCACTGTTATTGAACATTAAGAAAATACGCAATTATATGAAAAACCCATTTCAGGGAAATTTTAAAATCGAAAATAACCTTTGAAATAAACTAACCCAAATTATATATTTAAACATATAATTAAAAAACGCTTGTTAATGCAACTAGGGAATAAAAGCCAAAATGAAGATATTCTATATTAATAATCTCTATCAATGACAGTGATATTGTACATCCTTTGGAGTTCTCTGCTTTTCGTCAATATTCGTATGAAGACCAATTCATCAAATGGAGGAATTAAAGAAATAAACGTTGCTGAAAGAGAGTTTTTGTATTGTCGGACAACTTAAGTAATTAATTAATATTAAAAAATAAGTGAAGGTATTGACTCATTCCATACTCTGTAGAACGTGAGTTACTGCGATTTCTCTTGCGAAGGAGACACTGTCTTGTGGTTCTCCTGGCGGTCAAATGGAAGAACTACTTGGGAAACTTTCACGTGAGGTGCTGCAACCTGTCACAATTCGAGATAACTACTTGTAGAATGCAATTACCCTGAGCACCGCGAGCGGAGCGTAGAAGGGTGCAAATCCACCCATTGTCCAAAAAAGCTACAAGTGAATATAGAAAGGTTAATAACACTTTTAATCTGCTATAATGTACATTCATGCATAAAATTTATTGAAATGCTATTTGCGATGTTACCAAAAGAACATGATTATGTTATTATAACATGTGTTTTTAGAACCTGTACTTATGAAAATCAGTACTTATGCAGTAGTTATGCAATACTTATGAAAATCTTCTTTCGACACTATCGATGATGAAATAGAATATAATTCGTAATGTAATGTTTTCTAATCGAGGGTTTGCGAAAATAAATATAAATTATTTGCTTGCTTTGAAATATAGTGCATACCATCATATGGAACTTGAAGTGATCATATTTGTACAATTGTACGATAACTTTATGTAATTTGTAGTGAATCTTAACGCTTGTTCAAAACAATTGTGGACCAAGACGATTTTTCCATACAAATGGCGCCCACATTGTCATTTTCAGAAGGTAAAAGACGCTGTAAATAAACACTAATTAAGCGCCGTGAAAGTTTGTCGACGATCTAAAGGAAATAATCGATGCCATACCGGCTTAGGCGGCACCATTGCCTCTGCGTTATAGGGCCCCGATGGAATGAGGAGAATTGAGGAGGACGTGAGAATTTACCTTTAACGTTGTCAAATTGTGACAACTGTGATATATAACAGGTAATACATATACAACTTTTATGTTTTCGAGTCATGTTTAATGTCTGAAATACGCATACTTTTATATATATATATATATATATATATATATATATATATATATATATATATATAGTGACGTACCTTCAATGCGGTATTGTTCACTACATTTATTTTCAGAGGAGCCAGGTGTCTTGGTTCGTGAATGGGCACCTGAAGGTTTGGCGAAAACATTGGAAAAACTCAATTATCATTTTTTTCAAACTAACAATTTATTACCAAAATCACAAATTTAGTACATCAATTCCAGTCTAATCACTTCCCGTTTTGGTACCAAAACTATACCTATGAGCTTAGATTACACAATACCTTAAATGCCATAAACAGTTCGGTTCTTCTCGGATGCTCCCCAGCGGCTGCGGCGATCGGCGGCCTTCGGCGCGACTCGGCGTCCGTCGGACGGTTGAACTTCGCTGGGAGGCCCGTGGCCCCAGCTCTCCGCGACACCTTTGCTTCGACCCCGACCGTTGTGAATGTATTTCAGATCGGATATGCACTCGCCCAATATCACTGTCCACCTATCATTTGTTGGTTATCTCAGTTCTCCCTTGCTGCACAACCTACTAGTTCTACTTCGTTTACCTTTCACAATCACGTATACACGATGCAACTATCCACTGCCGTTACCAGCCATGCGGTCTATAGTTTTTACTTTATCACCACAGTTCCCGACACCTATTCCGCTTCTTCAAGTTTACACTATTTATTACCGGCCACTGTCACACTTAGTTCACTCCCTTAGTTCACTCCCTCTTCCGTTATTTAACTTCACTTTGTTCCTTTTCTACCACGCGCATCAACACCGCTCCGCTCTCCTTCGAGTTCTCTTCCTTACTAACCGTCGTCGTCTATATATGTTTACCATCCCGATGTCATGTACCTAAGGCAAGGAATAATCCTGTATATTTGTAAAATATGATTCAATTATGCGTAATATAATTAATTTGTAGTAATTATCCGGACTTTTGTATATGTGCATTAATATTTGGAAAAGAAAGTTACTGCGGAAATTCTAAGACAGTCAATATTTTAACACTCGGGTATGTTTACTTTCACGTAAACGCACATATTTATACGATTTATTTCTTTATACTGGGTACATATGTATTGATGTGCAAGCTTAATAGCTAATAATCTGAAACTCTATCTCTATGCTTAATTCTTCTTCTTCCTCGCGAATAGGCCACATAGGACCACGCGTTCATACATCCTGCATTTACCGTGGCTCAGTTTCATATATCGCGGTAGCAGGTGTATGAGTCACCCAATTGGGGGGGATCAGTATTTTCTACTGAATCCAATTTTTATCCCCCAGGGCTGTTAGCTCTGGGGGTATGAAAGATGAAATGATGATGATAATGAGGGGTGAAAGGACGACACGCTCATAAAAACACACACAAATACACCCATGCCCGAGGCGGGACTCGAACCCGCGATATTCTGGTCGGAGACCACTCCGGCACTACTGCCTTAGCGATCTCGGCCATCTGATCGGCCTATACTTAATTCTAATATATTTACATTATGTACATTAGGAAACACTCTCTTTGCATGGCCTTTATAGACTGCCCTGTTTGTTTACATCGTAGTTCACTATCGACCTATTATACAACCTTTTGGAGGAGCTCACGCACAGTTGTTCCTTCTCAGGTACTATGGATTGTGTCTCCGGGGTCGGCGGCGTTGTTTGCAGTGGCAGAGTGGATAGGCCGTGTGGATACGCGTGCCCGGTACTGAAAAGGCACCCTGGGCTGTTTGGTCAATGTGGGCGTAATAATAAGATGCGCACCCAAAATGTCCTCACCGACTATGCATTTATGTATTTTATTTACATTGTAACGCATTAGCCAACGTGCCTCGTGGCATCTATTTAGGGACGCTTGGTAAGGGATTAGTAAGAGGAAACTCCTCGCCCCAGGAAGGAGAGAAGAGTTTTTCTTTAAAGCAAGAACGCGGAAACGGGAGACACAAGGCTTTGGGGTCTTCCGGTCTTAAGAAAAGGAGACCCGAACCCTTAATGGTTAGCATTAGAACCGCGGTGGGGGTGGCGTGACGTAGTAGGTCACGTGGGCCTTGACTATATAACGGAGTGCACAGAGCCATTGGGTGGGTTCTGGAGATAGTCGTAGAACATCGTGCATTTGCACAAAACTTGGCGCCACGACGGTGCGGGTCGGGCTCGCGAGGCAAGTTACGAGTTGACGAAGCCTGTGGAGGACTTTGTGTCCTTGGGTGACTGCGGTCACGTGGGAGCGATGCTGTGTGCGTGCTCCGAGGTGAGGAGTGGTTGAGTGCCACGATTCACGCCGATTCTTAATCGGATAAAATCGCTCCTGCGATCGAGGCAAACCATCAGTTGGTACGCCAGTACGGACTTTGTATCCCAGTGTGAGATCCGGTCACGGAAGCTAGGCTTTGTGCGCGCTTCAAAAGTAGGAGTGGCGAATGCCACAATCGAAACCGATCATCAATCGGGTTTGGATCGCTCCCGCGATCAGGGGATAGTAGGTCTATCAGAGCTAGGGTGTAAGAAGGAAATTAATTGTAAATATTTGTTGTGTTTCCGTTGTAAATAAATATATTTGTTATATGAAAGCTCTGTGTCAGTGTTCGCTGTGAGTATCCATGACGTCACTACATTCTTGTATACGTACGTATATACGGAATATTATGTGTAGTATAGAGAAAGTTATATAATATTGCGAAAAATCGATTTCGAGATTTCAACGAAAATACACGTTTTGGGGTCCCTTGATACCTAAAAAGTGTTGTTGTTTTTTTCAAAATGTCCGTCCGTCTGCCTGTCACGTCAGTCCGTCCTTCCGTTCGTCTGTGAACCACTCGCGCTAAAACCATACGTAGTTTCTTTTCTAAAATGGACATTCCGTGGGCAATTTGGCTCGGCTCAGAGCGCTCTGAATTTTAAAAACATTGTTTAAAACTTGGGGCACTTCACATCAAAACCATGGGACATTTTTAAATTATCTCAAAAATGCCTTCAAAATTTTCTTTAAATTTTGTGAAAGAATAGAGTAAAATTCCACTTGTAAAGGTGCCATAGGTGGGATATAATCATTGATAACTCTGAATTTTCGAAAAATTGAAACGTTTGAGCTATTTCCTACACAAATTAAAGATAGAGATTACTCCTTCAAATGAAATTTGCTGTTCACAATTAGTTCTTTCAATAAGTTCATGTCCATTTTTTTGAAAATTTTAGTAATTTTCGCGAAATATTGCGTAACATGTGTAATTAAAAAATAGATTTTCTCAAAATAACTGCAATTTTTTTCTTTAAAAGTTTGGTATGGGGAGTGCTATGTGTACGCTGTGGGATGATATAAACATCAGTGTGCTCTATTCTTTTTTTTCAAAAATTTCAAAAATGTAATTTTTGTGACATTTATCTCACATTGTTAATACGAGTATTTATTTTAGCGTCGATTGGTTCACATTATTATATTTATGAATACATAAGCTTAATATAACATCATATAAAGTTTCTCAAAAACTTCCCTGTTTTCGATGAAAACTAGCTCAAAATGCCTTATTGGTGGTGTTCACAGACAAACAGGCGAACAGCCAAAGATTTGAAAAAAAAACAACAACATAAAACGTGTTTTCCTTTTTTATCAAAACGTCCGTCTGTCCGTCAGTTCGTCTGCCTGGTGTCTGAACACTACTGTCGAAATAAACCATGCGTAGGATTTTTTCCAAATTGAAGAATCCCGAGTCCATCTGACTCGCGTCAATACTTTGAGATTTTGAAAAACATTCTTCAAATTTGAGGATACTTTACATGAAACTCCCTGGACATTTTCAATTTTTTCTCAAAAACGGCTCCAATTTCTTTCTTTCAATTTCTTGTAAGAATAGAGTAACATACATTTTTAATAATGCTGTATGTACCATTTACTGGTTTAACCCCAAATTTTCGAAAATTTCAAAATTATTCGGACGTCTTCCTTCGACTACAAAATTGAAAATAGAGAATTTTCTTTCAAATAAAGTTTGTTCTTCATACTAAGGTCTTTTAGTAAGGTCGTGTATATTTTTTGAAAATTTTATTAGTATTCGCACAATATTACATGCAATATATACAATTTTAAAAATTTTACAAAAACTAGATTTTCTCAAGAATTGCTCCACATATTTTCTCTAAACTTTTGCTAGAGATAGTGCTAAATGTACTTAATGAGATGACATAAATGCCGTATTGCTCAAAAGTCCGCATTTTCAGAATCGTTTAAACGCCATTTTCTCAGAAACGGCTCGAAATTTTTTCTTCAATCATTTCGAACGGATAGTGGTCATTGTACTGATTAATATGACATAAAGTTACTTTCGATTTATTTGGTGTTTTTTTCAAAAATTACACAAATGAAATTTTTTGAAAGATAACTCACGCCGTTGATATGCACATTTCCTACAATTTGTAAATATTGATGTATTTGTGAAATAAAGTACATAAAATGACTTAAAATTAAGTTTTTCGAAAACTCAATGTTCTGTAAAAAATTTCGTATTTACAGTAGCGCTTCAACGTCAGTTTTTTAAAAACGGCTCCAAAGTTTTCAAAGAAAATTGCCATATAGGTCGACGTTTTACTGTTCATCAATATCCATAAAATAATATTTTCGTTTTATTAAAACGAAACCGAATAATTAAGAAAATGTCAACAAATTGTACTGTGGGCCGCGATAGAAGGCAGCAGGCAAGAATATGTGGCAATCACTAATTTCAATGAAAAAACAATTTGGTTTTACTCCTCTTTAAAATTCTAAAATAATATTTCAATTCTACTATTAGAAAGCCGAAAAATTGAGAAAATTTTAAAAAAAAAGTACTTTGTGCTGTGATAGATGGCAGCTGGCAGGAGGATGGGGCAAGACTGTATAGACAGTCCACACATAGGAACTAAGACAACTTTACTATGAGAAAGTCTGTGCCATTGTCGAACACCAGTAGTTTAAACATGTCGCCGGAGACGAATTTCTTTACACGTCTCGAGGTCCCCTGATACTGAAGAAGTGTGTTTTTTACGACCTTTCGTCTGTTTGTCTCTCCGTCTGTCTGTCCGTCTGTAAACATCACTAGCGCCTAAACCATTCCTAGGAATTTTTCCTAGTCAATCTGGTTCGACTGAGTTCTTTGCGACTTTGAAAAATATTGTTTAAAATTTGGGGGTACTTTACATGAAGCTCCAAGGAGTTTTTAACAATTTTTTCAAAAGGTTTTAGTTTTGAGCTTATCATACGTGGTTTTTATTGTTGTCTCTTGGTATATTATTGCAAATCGATGTTTTGTGGGAAGAAGACAGATTTACCTCTGTGAAGTATGCCTCGAATTGGTAATTGTTGCGGCTGAAATACTGTCAACTTCTATACCTAACATTTTGCTGTACGCTGGTTCCGAAAATCTGTGGCTCTTTGCACTAACATTACACTCTAAACACACCAAATAACAATAACTAAAGGATATTTTACTAATAGAACAGCAATATTAAAAATATTAGCGCTCAGATCTTCCGTAGCTCAATGAAGATTCCTCGTCCCTTCAACAAGCTGTGATGGCTCAGGGGAGCAGGTATTTCCGCAGTAGCGTCCAGCATCTCTGATCAGAGGTTCCACAGTTCAAGTGCTGAAAGTGGCGTACTTTCGACAGTAGCTAGGCAGCAGGTACGATTTCAGTCGCTCTCTCGAGGAGAATTCTAGCGGTTAGCTGTTTTGATATTCAGTTTTGGTTTTTATTTTATTTAATTTCGATAAATTCCAGCCTAATACCGGAGCAGAACCTTAAGAAAGGGGTCACGGGCTGCGCGCGATTTTTCCTTCCTCATTATTGTCCCATTCTCTTACATTCATTACTTACTCTTATATTCATTCATTTTCGGGAGCATCGAACTTGAACCGGCTGAGGCAGTGTCCCGATGTGGGACATCGCAGCAAGGGAAACTGTGCTAATCGATGTGTACATCACGATCCAGAGAGGTAGGAACACTGCCACCTTCCGGCTTCGCTTACGGAAGTAACGCATAGCGTCCATGAACACAAAATGAAAATATGCCTCCTTCCACTGTGACCCGCATCCCCGCGCCCGTCGGCACTTCTGCACGGCACTGGCTGGTGCACAGAGGGGGTTTGGCATCGTTTGCGTGTCTCTTTCGGTCCAGCGGCGCAGTGCGGCAAGCGGCCGCAGAACCGGCCGCCCGGCTCACGCGCAGCGGGATCTGGTTCACGGTCGCACAATACGCGATCGGTCAGAGACCCCGCCGCAAACCGCCCGCTCTCCAACGGATTTCCCTCGCGATATGTAGGGCCACACAGACGCGAAGAAACTCGCATTGTACTAGAAACACAACCTCTGTTCGCATGATTTATCGGCGCTTACGCTAATTAGTCTGGCCCGGCGAGCGCGTTGCTTAGTTGATGATGAAGCACCTGGATGAAAATATTACTCGCAATATCACTTTCGAGGCCTCTGAAAGTTGTCGCCCGCGCGATCGATAACGTTTAATTGAAAGCCCCGTGGCGAGATCGCGCATTAAGGAATTAAGAGTGTCGCGTTTGCGTGGCTAATTGGGCGCCCGAGGTGGCGGCGGGCTGCGTAGGGAGCGAGGTCGATTCGCCTCATATAAACCCAATGGAATCGCCTCCGATGACGCCCCGCAACCGGTTACTCGCTCAAGGTCCCGGATGCCGGACGCTCGCCCGCCCACTTTCTCCGCCTCTGATTCGCGCATCAGCCTCAGCCTGCGGAGCGACGCGCTCTATTATTTCATTTATAAAAAAAAGGAAATGGATAAATGCTATGCGTGTGAAATGAATGGTACTTCAATGTGTCCTGTTTGACTCATTTTGCTCTCACAATTCCAAGCCGACGGTGAGGATCCAACGAGAATTTATTTGATACAGCTAACGCTTATGGATAACTGTCGCTCATGCGTGTATTGAATTAAAATAAAAATTCATTAGTAGTAATTGCGCGACGGAAGTGATTCAAGACAACATGCTTTTGAAATTTAGTGTAAAAATCGAATTTTGCAGTGGTTGGGCTAAAGCATGATTGTAGTTCATAGCGGATGCCCGAGGAGAGAGCCTCGACGTCGACTTCCAAATGCGTGAGCGAAGCGATTTATACTGGACGTAACAAATATGCTTTTTTTGCTAAGCTTACTTAACCTTACTAACTTACCAAATACTACTTTTTTATCACCACCATTTAGTACAGAGCAATCCACGCGAGTTTCATTGATCCCCTTGCTTAGCTGTTTACCAGTAACAAAAGCTCTTGTGTCCGTAAAAGTACTTGTGTCCGTCATGTTATTCCTCTCTCTCATGTATAATTTGTTAGTAATTTAATTCAACACGAAATTTGAAACAACTAGTCAAAGTAATGGTTCATTCTTTATAACTTGTTAAAAGGGAAATCTTGTCAGTCCTGATTTATGAGTCTAAATCAAGCGCATTCTAATGACTAAATCAACTACCAAGGTCAAATAAAAGTGCCATTATAATGTGTAAGGTCGAGAAACATTGTTACTGGAGCTTTTTCAGTCGGGTTCAGCGTTTCCTGCTTTATGCGTGGCCATGAAGGACGATGGTGAGGTTTGTGAGGTGGCAGTCTCCGCCCTTGCGAAGGTGTTCCAGCATTCGTGTTTTCCTCGTGAGCCGTCGATGCAACTGCCCTCGAGGGGCATTCGTGGGGGTGGAGGCGAAGGTGGCCATTTTCAGTTCCGGCCGCCCTCCTCGTCCCGAGTCAACACCCCACATCTTCGGTGGCAGCTTGATTAAGTGGGGGGTCGAAGCACCTTCCACGGCAGCGGATGAGGATCAAATTCCGGGCGACTCACGTGGAAGTTGTGATAAACAAAGAGACTCTCAACAGGAGTTCTCTGGCCTCTCTCGTTTTTCCTGCCTCTCGTACCACCATTCCTCCGTCAACATTCATGTTATTTCTTTATAGTCACTCATTAATCAATATCAATACAGTCTAAGTATGCAAATGTTCATAATCAAATGTATTTCTTTCTACATCCAGCTACTCTGGAAATAATTTGATAAAAACAAATAATACTGTGTATCTCAACACTACAATACTTAGTGTATCTATACAGCATTGTCTCTACTTTATACCAACTGATGCTATTTATGTAGTTGATTTATTTTTTGATACAGCCTTCAAAATGCTTTTCAACTTCTTTCAAAACGAATTCACGCGTAGCATCTTGTTCTGTAAATTGTTGCGAATAAAACCTTTCTCGCATCTAAAATAACGTTCCAGTGACTACACACTTTTATTTTCAACTCTCAGACCCATAAATAATTACATCAACCTTTTTATTCTGTCAAGGCTTAACATACGCTCTTGATAATGTACTTCACATTAAGGAGAATTTCCGAATTGGAAGGATATTGATGAAGAAAACTTGACTATTAAATTACCCAAGAAATCAATAAGTTGAATTATTAGTATTAATTTTTCGATTTACTTCTAAGATATTATAAGATCTGTTGCACTAACATGCTGCTAGAAACAAGCTCTAAATGGAAGTAAATGTACGTGTCTGATCTGAGCTGTAATTCTGAGGCAGAGTTCCATGAATCGTGAAAAACGTGAATTTTCTGAACGATAGTCGGGACTTACATACTTCTTGAGGAAAGAGGAAGCAGAACGTATGAATACTACAGATATCATCTTGGCAAATAACGTGCTTGGGTATTATTTAAGCGTACGATAACAATTGCGCCAGTTATGAAACGCCTCCAACTTGTTGTTTCACTTCTCATCACCTTCCGGAATGAAATAAAGCTTTCTAATTTGAGTAGGTCATTATATACGAGTTGCTGCAGATATAAATAAGTAAATGAGATTTCTGATTATTATTGAGAACTACAGTGGTTCTCAAAATTGACCGTACACTATGTAAGAAAATACAAATTAGCATCGAAAAAATATTTATTGCAGAATTGTGAGGAACAAAATAAATACATGTATTCATGCAAACCTTCTTCATTCATACAGCGCAAAATGTTCGTGAAATAACTGAATAAATAATAAAAAATAAAACTTCTCCTAATGCATATGCAATTCACCACAAAAATTAACGTACACTGGCAATGTCTTCGAGAAAAACGAAAAATAATAAGTCAAAATTTTATGGAACGACTTTTAGCACAAATAACAACCTCTAGTCTTGCTGGCATTGATCTTACAAGCTTCCTTGTAAATTCAGGGGCGACATTCTTTCATTCTTTAGAGAGAGCCCTCTTGAGCTCTTTTTTATTCGAAACTTTATTCTTCTGCACATGTTTTTCAATTTCCCGCCAAATGTTCTCAATAAGATTGAGGTCGGATGATTGTATCAGCGTTTCAAGGCGCTTTAGTACATTACATAACAACTATAACTTCACAATATGCGCTGTATAGATGAACGTGTTATCCTTCTGAAAGTAATATGTCAGCCCCAGTTCAATATTAGCTGCACTTTGTTTGACATTACTTTTTAAAATTAAAAAAATATCCAAATTTTTCAACCGTAGATTCAATAAAATGGAGTTTTCCGACACCTGACGCAGACATACAGCCCCATACCATTGCCCTTACAGGTTCTTTACAATTGCACCCAACGTTTATCTTCTAATGCTGCGTTTCACCTCCTTGTTGCGTAGTGTTGCCCAACTGATCCAAATATCTTGAATTTCACTGCTTAAAGTCACTGTTTGTCTGTACTTCACACTCCGAAGGGTGGTTTCTGTAATATTTCGCGATGTTAATTTGCAATATATTGTGCAGATTTGCCTTATTTATCCAAGGCTTCTCCTCTCCCACCTACGTCTCGTAGTACCTTTCGGACAGTTTCTGAAGAAACATATCTCCTTTTTTATTGAAAACACCCATGGAGTCATTTTAACGACACTTGGGCGAGGATTCCTTCTGATAATGACAATATTTCGTTTATCTCGTTCGTTGAGTATCAAACTTATTTTATTAATGTATCTGCCATCGTACATGAATTGGTCTACCATACCTTATAGTTAAATGAGGTCTTCCGAGTGTTATCGCAATACCTCTTCGTGGTGCATTCACCCCTCACGGCTAAATTCACAATAAGTCTACGTTTCTCCCTTGTCGTTTCCCTTCTCGGGGCCATACGATGATGCTCTCCGCAAATCTTACCATCAACTAATATGTTTGTCACAACCTTGTAGCCAATAAACTGATTCCAACGGATTCTTTTCAAAGCGCGCTTGTAATATTCATTATATATTATTATATATAATGAATAATGAATATAATGAATAATTATATATAATGAATATTATTACGTATATATTATTCAATATATACGTTCATTTCTGCGCAATGCTTATTTGTAGGTAGCACACAAAATATTTAATTTTATTCATAATAAATCAATATTCTGCTTTCAAATTCCACTAGTTCTTCCAGAAAACCTCAAATATCAAAATCACATATTTTATTTCCACAAATATTCATCTGAAAAGAATTAGGGTGTCATTTAAGGTGTATAGCAAACGTGTAAGTTCGATTTTAAGAGCCACTGTAGCTAGTACCCGGCGCGAAATAATTGAAGAAATATCATTTGAAATTTGAAAGAATTATCTTATTATATTTCTTATTTAACAGTTAACTAATTCTTTCTTTCTTTCTTACTTTCTTTCTTTCTTACTACTCTTTCTTTCCCTTTCTCTGTCTTCCCACTCCCTGTCTCTCTCTCTTTCCCTCTCTCTTTCCCTCTCTCTTTCTCCCTCTTTTTCTCTTTCCCATCTGTATTTTCCCTCTTTCTTCCCTTTCTCTTTTCCCTCTCACTTGCCCCTCCCTTTTCCCTTTCCCTCTCACTCTTTCCACTTTCTTTTCCCCCTCTCTCTTTCTTTCTCTCTTTTTCTTTCTTATTTCTTCTATTTTTCTCTCTCCCTTTTCCCTATCCCCTCTCCCTGTCCTTCTCTGCATCGACCCACGTCACCAGAGATGCTTATCATCAATGAAGTTCAGGTGTATTATACGGAAATTAAATTTAGCGACATCTTGTGTTGCAGCGCCATCTATCAGAGGTACAATAATTTTACTATGTCTATATCCTTCCCTCAAGTGCAATCAAGAAGTTAACAGTTTTATCGCAGTCAGATAAACGGTAGGGCAGCGCATTAAGCACGAACGAATAAACATTGATTCCTATACATTAGATGTGATTCGTTTGCGAATTAAGTACTATTTTAACACAATGTCAATTTCTATTTGTTTTAAATAGTTGCGTGTCTTTCCAGATGATGATTAAGACAATTGTGTTTTAAAATGTGTTTTCATTCTACACCAAAGTAGATGTGAACTACACATCAACGTTTTTATTTCTTGATCATTAACGTAAACGTAAACGTAACGTAAACGTAACGTAAACGTAACGTAAACGTAACGTAAACGTAACGTAAACGTAACGTAAACGTAACGTAAACGTAACGCAATCGGAGCCGTTTCAGTCCACATGGAATGAACGTTATATTATTATTTTTATGTTGGTGTAATTATAATTTCCAGTATTTCTGTAGATAAATGGAACGGAAAAGTAGCTTAAAAAAGAACAAACAAACAATAGAAAATCGCCTGATTACAATTGATTCGGTTATTTTTAAAACCCGCAAGTCGAATTGTAAAATTGTGGGAAAACAATAAAAACCGTGTAATTAAGTACATAGAGAACTTTTGTTTGTTTTTTATTATTGTTTCTGATGGATAAATCTTGATTGTGATTGCCATGGAGACATGCAATTTACTTGTGTCAATAGTACAGTAGTCTCTGGACTTATTTAAAATTTAAAAATCCCTTAGAAGATTTCAAATACCCGTCAGGAATGTTTTACCTAATCATGTAAATAAATACACATTAAAGATTGTTTGTAATTTGTCACATTTATTACAGTATTATACGTGACATGACAATGTTCATGTACATCAAACGTGATCCATATGACAGAAATACTTGCTTCAAAAACGATTGTGTTTCTATGATCGCACATATGAATATTTCCGTATTGAATCCCTTTTAACAAATCGCTCTATCAGTGATATCCCAGTCATACACACTGCACACATACATACACAGAACAATAAAGCATACATACATAGTCATGCATACCCGGCTAATAAAATACAGAATTTCAAAAGCAAACCAAAGTTTTGCAGTGTCCTCAGTGCCATTCTATTCATCTTATTTACGGGATTTATACATGGAACGATGCATCTATTTTCTGCAGCGTCTATTTTCTCACAAAAACCGAGTGCCGAGCGAGTGCCGGCGCCGACCTACCGCCGGCTAATGGGGTTTTCCTCAACCAAGTATCTCCAGCGGGCAC
Source organism: Gryllus longicercus (assembly GCA_038098605.1). Classification (NCBI taxonomy): domain Eukaryota; kingdom Metazoa; phylum Arthropoda; class Insecta; order Orthoptera; family Gryllidae; genus Gryllus; species Gryllus longicercus. The sequence goes on along the minus strand of JAZDUA010000069.1, from coordinate 2,874,582 downwards.
CCCCCCCCCCCCCAACAAGCTCTAAGTTCCCGACGGTCTCTAGCCAAGTGTGGGAGTGTAATGCATGTAAGTGTGTGTGAGTAAGGGTGAGGATAGGACAAGGAAGAGGAAGAAAAGATCGCGCGCGATCCGTGACTCGTTTCTTAGGGTACTGCTCCGGCATTCGCCTGTTGTTGATCGAAGAAACCACGAAAAAATGCCACTAAGAGCAGCCACCAGTTTGAATTGTCCTCTAGACAGCGATAACACTCAACCTAGCTACTCGATCTAGTGTCGAAAAGTGCAAAAACGTCCGGAAATCTAGTAATAAACTTCTTACGATACTTACTGGCAGACTTTTATCGAATGATTCTCATTAAGGAAGGTTCTCTGGTCAAAACAATATTTCATCACGCCTGTGCTGTGGGAACGTTATAAGTTCATTGGGTAATGGGATCACGGCATCTCGTACGACACGGCGACCGTCACGCTGCGCGCTCAGTCATCGGCCGGCAAGTGTCGACTTGCGGTGGTGCCGCCTCATCATCATCATCATCATCGTCATTATCATCATTAAAATGTATGGCATTCTATGCGGAATGTCTCAGAATAAATGTTCCAACGTAAGCCATGCAGAAGAAGCGAAGATGCCAACAAACATGTGGTCGAATAATTAACTTAAAAATTGGAAAACAATAGAGGCGACACACAAATTATCAGCATATATTTCACATAAATATTGCGTTTTTTACTCACGAAATGCATTTCCTTTCCGAATCCGTATATTCGCATTAATCTAGTGAATAAGGTAGCATGTTCCAAAATATTTCCAAATTGTTTCTCCCTTATATTCTGATTTTCTTACCATTTAGTTATCTCAGTAACTTTTAGTATCTTTCAGACTTTTTGGTTTCACGTTCTAAGATGACTACATTTTTGGCCTAAGTAATGTGGGGAAAATATTTTGAGATGATGCTCAAGTTTCTTTTGCACTTATTTTCTAATCTAGATAGCGTTGGTCATTTTCATTTTGTGTACTTTATTCAACATTCGTTTCTAAAAATTATTAATACAATTTCGAGAATTTGTTTTCAATTCATAATTAGAACGGTCAATATAAATAACTTACTGAAATGTTTAGTGCTATTTATGTCGATGTTATTTTAAATTAAGTTTAATGAACTTTCCATCAGGCATCGCTGAAAAACTGTAACTGCCTATTTTAATTTAAAACACACTAAATAACTATACGTAAGGTTATTTCGGAGTACATTCTCTCAGAGTAATTTCCTTATAATGGAGAAATATCATTTACATGCGATTGATATTAAAAGGTAGAGAACTCAGAATGCTAAATTGAAAATGACTTATTTCTATTCTACTTCCTTCATTGGACTCGTTTGCAATGTTCCGCGCGCAAGAAGCGCGCTGGGAGGGAGCCCGAGCCCAGGGCGCAGCCGCCGCCTGCGGAAGCGAAAGGAAGCTCCCAGCGAGGGCGCGAGCGATTGGCCGTCGGCGTCTTCATATGCCAAAGAAAATGCTTTTTGGCTACGTATCTCTGTTGTATATAATTAGAGACCATTCTGGGTAATAAAAAGAGATCTTTTAAATTATAAAAAGTAAAAATATACGTAACAACTATTGAAACTTTTGCATTTTTGACTGTCATGTCGATCTTTTTTATCTCAGTTTCTTGCCCAGCTTCTCTTGATCCAGCTTTACTGATAATCATGCTAAGCGATTCCCGGGAACCCCGTCCGCCCCGCCTCATGCCCTGCGGCTACTGCGCCACGCAACGTAGCGCGGCGACCCGGCTAACGGGCGGACGGTCGCGGCGTCACGCGACTCGCCGCGCGGAGGCTCCGCCGCGAAGGCTTTTTGCGGGCTGAGAAAGAAAAGCGCTGCTTGTTGCTCAGTTGGAAGCGAAGAGGATTAGGGGCTGCAGAGGAAACGGAAAGTGCGGAAGTTGGAGTCATTAGCCGGCTGCGGAATGCTGTGTAGTGGATTTGGCGGCTTCTTACTTTCTTCGCGGTCAGACGACCTCTTCCTCAACCAATTCCTATTAAGTTCGAGTAAAATATTCTTTAGTCTACAAATCATTTCTAAATTGTTAATATTAAAAACGATTTTTATTTTCTCGTTTATGTCCCTGTTTTTGGAGTAATATGTGTAATATAAAGATATATTTTCATTAAATTTATTGCAAAAATGAAAGAAATTACACTTATAATGTTGGCACAGATCCGATTTTCACTGTCATTAATTAACTGTAAATTTTTGAAAATCGCAAAGGTTTGTTTTCGGCGGGGCGGGGCAGGGCGGGGCGAGGCGGGGGTGGCGAGGCTGGCGGGGTTCCCGGAAATCGCTTAGCATGATTATCAGTAAAGATGGATCAAGGGAAGCTGGGCAATAAACTGAGATAAAAAAGATCGAGATGAGAGGTAGAATTTTTACTTGAAGCAAACTTTTTCTCCATAGTTACTTATTTCATTGAGGTCTTGTACATTTTTTGTTGTTGAAAATATTAGTACTTTTCGCGCAATATTGCATGCAATATGTATGTAGTTTGGCATGACAGCTCATTACGTTAAGGCCTACCTGCAGCGACCCGGCCTTTCGGCCATGATTAAGGCAGGGTCGTCTGGTGAACGAGCTCGCAAATGGCAAAAGCAAATGTTTGGGGCACGCGGCGTTATCGGCTTACCGAAGTCACCCGTGCCACAGGCGGGAAGCATAGGCGAGAAAACTTGCGGCAAGTTTGGCGAAACACACGGGTTGGAATAACATATATATAATAAAATAACAATAAAGAGGCATTTATTAAATTTTACTAACTTTTAATGGAAATCGATATGTAAAAAGATACTGCAGTTACACTAGCATTGATCATTACACCAAGGAAACAGGGAACATCAACGCACATTTCTACTTAGAGAATGCTGTGAATGAGAACTATTAACAGTAATTCTAAATAACTGCAACGAATATGTTTAAGAAAATAAATATAAACCAAATATATACTACATCAAGATAAGTATTACATAGCATTATTTCAGAAAAACACTGACATTATTATTAAAAATAAAGATTTAAAGAAATTCGATTATCATATCTTCTGGGTGAAAATATATATGATAAAAATACTTCAATAATTATAATGATGAAACTTAAAACTATATCAGGATTTTTTAAAACTTGTACCTGAATTTAAATAATGAAGGTTACTATTTAGAAGTGTCACCATATTTTTAAGGATTTTCTCCAACAAAACTTCTGTAGTTTCCTTGGAAGATTTCGTAATGCCTTTTACCATTACACTGTTTTGTTATTAAATACTTTCTGGATATTAGACAATGCGCAACGCCTCCGCGCTCACTACACAAGATATGAAGAGCCCACTGGGACTAAAATTTGTTTTACGACTTCTTGCGTCCGCCATGAGCTCCTACCTGCATTCCCGAGAAACCGGAGCGCGGGCTTCCCTACGCCGTGGGCCCCGTGTGCTCTTGCAGCCCTTGCAGCCCTTGCGCCAGCGCTCTCTGAGCGCGCACGTTGACGGCCCTGGGTTTCGGAGTAGTACGTGTGGTTAGCACAGCCGTGCGTCCAAAATGTGCAATATTAAAAATAACAAAAATAAGAATTTCTCAGAAACGGCTACAATTTTTTCTTCTAATATTTGGAAGTAATAGCGCTGAATGCACTCGTAAGATGACATAAACGCCATTCTACTCTATTCTTTATTTTTTTCAAAAATTACAAAAATGTAATTTTGTTGACATGTCTTTCACGTCATTAATATTTAAATGCAGTGCCATTTGTATGCCATTCTTGCCGTATTACATGCCATTCGTATATATCATTGCACTTGTTAAAACAAGTCTTTCAAATGATGTCTTTATAAATTTCTCTAAATCTCAAAAGTTTTCTCTGAAAATGAGGTCAAATTTCCGCACTTTCAGAAACACTCAAACGCTATTTTCTCAAAAGCGACTCAGAATTTTGTCTTTAAACTTTTCGTACGGAGAGTGTGAATTGCACTCCTTAAGATGACATAAAATTAATTTTGGTGTTTTCTTTTATTGTTTTTTAAATTAAACAAATTATTTTTTAACATATTTCATGTCTTAAAATGGACATTCTCAGCATTTGTACATACTGCTGCAATTGTGATAGGCAGTGCTTTAAATGACTTTCAATTTTCTTTCGCAAACTCACAAATTTGCTGAAAAATGAGCATAAAATTTCGCAATTTACAGTAACGCGTATTCTTTCCCTTTCTCGCTATCTCTTTCTCTCTTTTTCTCTTTCTGCCTTTCTCTCTTTCTCTTAATGTCTCATTATCTCTCATCTTTCTCATTTTTCCTTACTCTCTCTCTCTCTCTCTCTCTCTCTCTGTCTGTCTGTCTGTCTGTCTGTCTGTCTCTCTCTCTCTCTCTCTCTCTCTCTCTTTCTCACTTTCCTTAATATTCTTTTTACTTTACCCTGTTGTTATTTTCATTAAGATTCCATAAACTGAATGTTACATACTATTTATTGCAATCATCCGAAAATCTCAGTTCTGGTGCGTACTGAAATATAAAAGAAAATCGTTAAATAGAAAATTTAAGCCCAACTCGTTAATACATGACTAAATTAAAATTAAGAAAGGATCATTTATTGCAGGAGCTCGGTCATTACAGTGACAGTATTTTCATAATTTCATTTTAACATGAAGTTTTTAGAAACTATTATGGTACAGTGATCTTCTACTCGATATTTTTCTCCTAAGCAACGAAGAAAGTGTAAATGTTGTAAGTGAAGTGGAAGTGTTCTGTGATATTACTGCAAATATTTATGATCGGTTTCGTGGCGACGGTAGCTCACAAAAGTAATTTGCTACAGTTAACAGCCTGTAAGCTATTCCGCGTGCTGTCATTAAAATACTTTCCTAACTTCAGGTTAATAAGTCTGCTCTTGCGACAGCACTTTCTCTAAATAATACTTCTCTTGATTCATTGCTTGAACCATGATAATCTGATCCTCGAATTTTTCTCAGGGTTTCAGAATAAAACCATTATTTTGTAGTTGTGTTGATATCACTAGAAAAGAGTGCTGAATCTGAGTAATATGAGAAGGAAATGTATTACCAATAACATATTATCCATTTATTACTTTCAGTTGTTTCTTAACCTGCAACAACTCTATTATTTACACCCAAATTGAGATGAGACAATTGTACGACTATATAACTTGTGTAACTACTTAGAAAACACACAAACTCTCATTTGAAATTTAAAATAAAAAGAAATGTCTCTCTAAATCTCTCTCTGTAATTTCTCTAACAGTACCATATCGACTACAAATCGATTGCATTGATATCCCAGACTTCACTTTCACTCCCTAAATGCACGTACTTTTTTACTTTTCCACTATCGCTTACGCAGTAGAGAGAAAGTTACCTAATGATGCACAAAAAACGACGAATTTTCTGTAGGAAAACTTACTACAGGACTCTGGTAACGAAAAAGTAGATACATCCAGTTGCTAGGTTTAGAAAAAAATCCTCCAACACGTGATGTAGCCTCAATCTATGATTTGTGGGTCCTATATACCGAAAAATCGAATGACTGCAAAACGTCTGTCTGTCCGAACTACGTCGGCTTGCGGGGATTTTCCCCAGCCAGGTATCTCCCACCAGCGTGTCACCGCTCCAGTCGGGACAAGCTCTAAGATCCCGTCTCGTCTCCTGACATGTGTGGTAGTGTAGCACATGTTAGTGTGTGTATGGTAGGATAAGGAAGAGTAAGGAAAGATGGCGCGCGTTCCGTGGTCCGTTTGTCAGAGTACTGCTCCAGCATTCGCCTGGTGTTGATCGGAGAATCCACATAAAACTAACGAACAAAGCAGCCGGCCACTAGAATTCTCTCCAGACAGCGGATGAGTTCGATGTAACTATCTAGCTAGTGCCAAGAATTCTGTCACTGTCGGGTTTCGAAACGTAGGACTTCGCAGTCAGTAGCACTACTGTGACGTCAGTTGATATGCTGGGCCACGTTTGCGCGTTCGTCATGAGCGTGAAAGAATTAATGAAATGCCTCCGCTCCACTTCCCGACTGCGTCACTCAACCACTCGTAGTGAAGTTATTCATAGAGAAGGGATCTGCTGTTGAACGATCAAATCGGCCGGAAACTTCCGAATTTTCAGTGAGCTACACCCGAGGCTTTTGGATCTGGGTCGTTGCCTTTCGTGCGTGCGCTCCGAACCATCTCCCTCTCCGCCGTAGAAAGTTTTTTTACTCGCTCTAGAGAGATCCACTAGTTGAGTCACTTTCGACACGACCGTCTCTGAAAGACAGGATTTGCGGGTTACAGCTGCGTCTAGAGCGAGTCACATTCCTTACTTTATGAGCCGAAATGAATGGTGGTGAGTTTAAAAAGAAAGAGAAGGTGATTTGATTTCGACCGCATTGGTGGTTGGTTTGAGCAATCACTAGTGTGAATCCTGCCTGGAATGCGTATTTGGGATCTTTTTCGTGACCGCATCGAACTTCACCTTGATTCCATGTCTTGTTCCATATTAAGCGTCTGATCTGGGCAAGCAATCAAGCAATCACGCAATATGTTATTCAAATAAGATTGACTTTTTAATCCTTTAATATACATCCAAGACAAAAAACTGGTTAGAGCCCTGAAATTGTGTTCGTGTAAGATAACAAGGAAATACTGAGGACGTTCGTTTCTTAACCAGTTTTCTTAAGATTTTCTTTTTTTATTCAATAACAAGAACACTATCTTAGGAAACTGAATTAATAGCAATTTAAACATTAAATGAGTTATCAAAATTATCATACTGAAACTAACGGTTTAAGTTGTAAATCATTGTTTGCTCTCATGACCAGACAGTTTATACAATGATCATTGAAAATTTGCATTATGTGCTTTAATTTATTTATTTACTTAAAGAACAGAAAAAAACTATATTGACGTATGGGGGAAAATTAACTGCGCACATTTTCTTGAGTTTCAGAACGCCTTCCCAACATTTGACCTACAAATAGTTGAAACATCAACAAAAGTTTAATAAAATAATAATAAAATTGAAAAAAGTGTGAGATTAGCAACTTTTGTAGAAACTAGACATTTTCTTTACAGAAAAATTATTTGCATCGGGAAACGAACTCCAGATTTGTTTGCTCTGTATTGCCAACAAAATAACAATTCATCCCCAGCTCTTCTCCTACTACCACTACTCCAAGCAAAAGGAGAGTTCAACAAACTTGCGCATTTTAAAGCTACATGCATGTCCAGAAGCAAAACAAGAGGCCATCTCAGCATTTGTTCAATGGATCAGGAAAACTGGACAAAAACCTGACCGAGATGGGGGTCATTGACCCGAAAGCTGAAGTAGAGTACTTGTTACAGGCACATTGTTTTTTTAAATTACACAATACAAATGTAAATTAATGTATTATATATGTTCGTTTGTTAGAATAAATATTATTTTTCTTTTTGATATTCAGTATAGCCCCTAATTGTATAAAAGCAGCTATGCTGCTGAAAATATTTTACTTTTAACTTAAATTTGTGTGCCAACATTAAGTAAGTCAGTTTTGACAAAAATATAGATTCGTTAATAAATAAGCACGGCAATGGTAAGATTCCAACCTCAATGAAGAGAGGCTTGAAGAGATCACTTGGGTGGCATTTTTTCATTGTTCGAATAATTTTCTTTTGCAATCTAAAGGACTAGGTACTACAGGATGAGATCCCCAGAATATTATGCCATATCTCAGGCGGGAATGTACATTTACAAAATACACGCAACTAGCTACATGAAGGCTGATAGAATTAGAAAGAATACTGAATGGGCAACATAATGAACTTAGTTTAGTGTTTAATTCTGTTATATGTACATTCCATTTGAAGTTTGACTGAATTGAGATATATAGACATTTTGTTATTTTACCATCAGCTAATTACGTATTATTAATTTTAAATAGAGCGTGCGATTATCGATTTGAACATTCGAGTGGCTTTCTATCAGATTTGATATGAATGTCAAGAAATTATAAGGACAAGGTGTGCCTCTCTAAATGTTTGCTTGTGTTATGCACATAAGAGATGTAAATGGTAATTTTTCGAACGGTAGGGAGTGAATTTGATAATGAAATCATTAAATATTATATCTGCATGAACACGTACTGTACTTTGTGGCAGAGAAATACAATTACCTCCGTTGTTTATTACTTATGTATCTTTGTTTGGCCACTTTTAGTATGATAAAGAAAAATACCCCAAGAGACTTAAATATTTTCACTGTAGGGATAATAGTTTAGAAGAGCTATACCCGTGCAAAATCTCTGTACTTTGTAAGTAATTAATTCAAATGTAAAAATTACTTCATTGTATAACTCAACCTCGAGCGGTCAAACCCTGAAGTGTGTGTTGCAGCATTATTGACCTGGTTTTGTGCAAGAGTAACAATTTTAATAGTGCTAAGAATTGACATTTAATTTCACAAACGAACGTTTCTTTCATTTTATCGTGAAAGTTTGTTTCATTCTTTTTCATTAAATAAAATTTTAAAATGATTTCGAGTTTCTGCACATTTTTCACCTTTTCTGCGGTTAAGTGGGAGCTCCTAAAGGTACTAAATCTCCTAAAATAAAACAGAAAGTATAAAAGATAACAAAACATATTTCGGGCCGACTTTTTCCCAACCTGTCCTCGCCTGTCCCCCACCGGACCCCTTAATTTACTCTCATGTTTCACAGGTGACCGTCCAAAACACGTATTCCTGCCTCTTCAAAACTGTGTTACTCCCAAAACCCTTCTTTTAAGGCCCAAAAACCTTCTTTTAAGGACCGAAGACGCATCGTTTCCGTTCTGTGCCCAATTGAATAGGAGAAAACAAAAACGTTCGATGTCCTGAAGCTTCAAATTCTGAAGAGCAAGAAAAACGATTTTAAGTTCCGGACATCGATCATTTATTCTTAACATTAATAGTTGAAGGACACTCTACAAACGTCACAGAGTTCACTGACATGGAACTTTTTTACATAGAAAGTTCAATATATATTTTAAGAACAGTTTTCCACCGTTAACTCAAAAACCGGCAACATGTGATATCGATTTTTTTTATTTGCACCGATTCAATTATAATGCAATTATAATTGCATTATAAGTGAACTATGCATATATGCAATTATAAGTCAACTTTTCTAATGATTGAAAATGATAGAATATTGAGATTTATAAACTTAATTTTTTTGCCTTTTTTATGCAAGGCTGGAGAGAAATTCCCTATCCAGCAGCAGAACTCTAACAGACCTCTGTGTCGTTTCTTATAAATTGTAAAAAACAGTCTCTCCTTCGTGTGTTATGTAAAATAATGCTGAGCATATTTTTTAAAACAGTACTGAGCATAATGAAATTCACATTTGCTTTTAGTACACGTTCCTTAGAAACATGACTAATGGCATTATTTACTAGGTTGTCCGGGTGACGCCGCGTCCATGGCGAAGGTGCCCACGTTTCGGTCGCCAATCTGCGACGTTCCTCAGGGCGTAATGAGGAAGCCTACGCTCTCACATGACTAATGGCATATTGTAAGGCTTCTTAGAACATATATATAGTACGGAGTGGCTCTACACCTGTCGCCGTTTCTCCGCTCTCAGTCTCTATGCCTCTCTATTGGACCATAGATCATCTTGCATTTCTCGTGCTGTCATAGCCTCTTGCACTCCCTGCTGCCGTGCAAGTCTGGGTCTTCCTCTCTTCTGTCTTTCTGTCGGCACCCATTTCAGGACTCGTTTTGGCCATCTTTCGTTGGTCATTCGCATAATATGACCGTACCAGACAATTTGTTTTTTCTCTATTTCGTCAAGGATAGATTTTTTTACATCCATTTTCTTTCTTATGCCGTCGTTCCTGATTCTGTCACGCCTGCTATAACAGCAACTTCTACGCCAGAAGTCCATTTCAAGGGCCAGCAGCTTCCCTTTTGTTCTTTTATCAATCTCCCAAACTTCTGAACCGTATGTTGTAACACTCTTAATTAGCGAGGAGTAAAGACGTCTTTTAGTAGTGTTAGTGATGGTTTTGTTCCATAAGTCAGAGTTTATACTTCGTGTCACATTTCTCCCCAAGCTTATTCGTCTCTCAATTTCGTCTTGGCCCTTATTGAAGTCGTAGGCTTCCGCGGCCAGAGTCATGTGGGTGACCTGGGCTGTCCGGGTGACGCCGCGTCGAAGGCTGAGTTGCCGACGTTTCGACCATCCTGTCGTGGTCTTCCTCAGGGCTGTATATTTCCCTTATTGTTAAAAAGTACACCAAGGTATTTATATTTGTTTACCCCTTTCATTTTTCCTCCATTTTCCACAAGAAGATCTTCTCTTTCATTTTTACCAACTGCCAAGTATTCAGATTTGTCCATATTAATTTTAAGTCCTGCTTTTAAAAAGTGTTCATTGAGTTTACGGATCATGAAACTCAAATCGTCCGCATCTTCTGCAATTACTGACTGGTATCGGCAAAATATAACGTAAACAATTTATCCTCTCCGATCGTCATTCCCATTACTCTGCATTGTTTCTCCCACTGCTGTAAAATTTGATGCAGATAAATTTTAAACAGTGTTGGGGAAAGACAGCAACCCTGACGAAGACCTTTACTGACTGGGAATGGATCCGAGAGCCTGCTGTAGATCTTAATCTGTGAGGAGTTGTTCTTATATAGATTCTGTGTGGCTCCAATTAAGTTTTCACTGATTTGAAGTCCATACATTTCTTCCCATACTCTAGCAACCGGTACATTGTCATACAAACCCAGATGAACTTCCCTACCTCTCCTTGTTCTCTTTTCTGTAAGTTGTTTTAATGTAAATATATGGTCTATGACCGACCTGCCGGCAGTAAAACCACATTGTTCTTCTCCTATTTTTCCTTTTATCTCTTCTTCTATTTTATTTCATATTATTTTGCTAAACAGCCTACCTATAGATCCAATAACTGCTATTCCTTTGTTTCATTGTCTCTACATTCTTTCTTATGGATTATCACACCGCTAAACATCTCAGTTATAGGCTTCATAGAACATAAATTTTGAAATTGGTGTTGTCTAAATAATTGTTGATGTACAACAATGTATCCCAATCTCCAAAAATGTAAGAGCCCATTGATCTATTTTTAAAATATACAAACAATTTGGTAAAAGAGCAAAGAGAATTCGTTATACAATATTCACTTTCATCTCAGAATAACCCATTGGTGTCAGTCGTATGGTTTTAATTCAAATGCCAGGTCGCGTCGTGCAGCAATGTGCACCGAAGCGTGTAGTTAAATCACTTGTCAAGTTTTCATTTTCAGCCAATAACTTTCTACACAACGCTCTGTTTACATTCTCTCGTAACGAAACGTCTCGCATCAGGATTTCGTGTTCGTTGGCCCGTAACGTCGGGCGGATACCCGGAAAGGGTTCCAGAGAAACGCCGAGAAACCGATAAGGGTTAGGGAATAAATTACACATTACCGTCGCCGCGCCTGGCATCGTTGCCAGGATGCAGATGGCGAGACCCTGCTCGTCGAGGGACTCGCCCTTGTTTTGGTCCACGGCAAAGGGAGCTTTCGATGTTGGGGCCGAGCCAGTCTGCCTCAACTACCCTATTCTTCCCGGTTAATCCATTTGTATCCAGTGCAGCCAAAAATGGAATTTTCAACTTCAACGGTTTTTCCTCAGCGCAACTGTCATATATTGGGACGTTTATACTTGCTATAAACATAAACATGATCAAGGAAACATTCAAGCGTTCGTTGATTGCATACTCCGAATGGAGAGTGTCTCAAGAGTACGCTGTAAGTGTCTCTGTCCTCACGAACACCAAATAGGTCAAACTACAGCTAATTGCTTTTGTTCTGATACCAAAATTTATTTTAATACACTTCCTTAACCTTGTTCCTCTTACACTTCTTTCAAAAATGAATCTTACTGTATATAACGAAGTATTACATTGAGAAAGAGAATGAACAGCTGAACTTTCAGTTTCTTCGAAGGGATCCTGCTTTCCCTCTTACTCTTCATACATCTATAAGAATGGCGAAAACTACTTTGTAGTAGGAAATGGTCAGAGATAATTTGTGGACATCTGTTCACCCTAGCATCTGTGATAAGCGTCAGTTAGCTATTTATAATTGCATAATCTAGCTATTTATAATTACATAATAAGCTGCATACCACGAACTACCCATGTATATTTATGGATGACTTTATGTCTGTAATGGGTATTGATTATTTGGAAATTATTAAAAGTGTAGGTCTATTGTTTTTTTCTCATTAGCATTAAGAGTCATTTCACCAAATGTTCTAACAACTTCATTCACACAAACACATCCTACTCTGGTATTCATATCTCCTGCTATAAATGTATACCCCTGCAGTGTTTACGCACTGTTGCAATGCCTTATAAAATGATTCTGTATCTTCTTTCTTCCCTTCCACTGGAGTGTAAGCTTCTGTAATATTTAAGTTAGATCTGCCAGTCCCCAGCTTTAATGTCACAAGCCGATTTGCTATCCATGCATTTGAGATAATTTTGTTCTTCCATTTTTTTGCACTAATATCGCCACCCTGCTGCAGCTCCTAAGCAGATTAGAATATATTCTTCTAACTCCTTACTTGCCTTGCTCTTCATTTTTGTTTCAGATAAAACTGCTCTATTTACTTTTTCTTAAGTTCGCTTACTAGTTCTACTGGCTTGTTCTACCAAATTACTAGTTCTACTCTTCTACCAAATTTAAAATCGTAAAAATCGTATTTCTTGCCGTTGTCGCCAACGTTTGCTGCAGTCCCGCTTCTTTTCCGAGTCTTTGAGTTATACAAATTTCCTAGTACGGGCTACCGACCTATAGCTAGATATCCTGGCTGCCACGTTTGTGGCTCCAGACTTGCACTGTTTATTTTATATCGAGGTGTTCTTTTTCTAGGCAGGTTGCCGGCGAAGTCTGCAGATCCCTACTATTATCATGTCTGCATGAACTGAAGTGATTTGAATACCGGCAGTTTCTTGGTTAACAGAATATGGTTTGATTAGTTCATGATGTTGAATGCATTTTGCTTTCCCGTATACATATAAACGTGCATACGGAGTAATATACCTAGTACAGGGAAAGTAATGTAATGTTGGATGGAAAAATGGCCGGTTTTTGTCAGAAAAAAATCATTGCCGGTCCCTAATAACGTAAAAGTGAATACTAAATTAAGGAATCCGAAAAATTAAGAAATTTTCGAAAAAATGTAATTTGGGCGGCGATAGATGGCAGCAGACAAGATTATGTGGCACGTTAAAATAGCTAGCCTAGATCGAAGGAAATAGAAAACTAATACTGGAAAGTCTGTGCCATTATGCAGTACCACTAGTTTTACTATTAACCCTAGAATACTAACGCATTCCTTCCTATACTAAATACTAACTCTACGTAAAATTTACATAGATATTTTAAAATCTTTACGTACAAAAATATCATATTCCTGTAAGGTAAAATTTATATTAACAATTATTTGCAAATAATAAAGCAAGAATTTGAAGTACACATATTATACCAGTTTTAATAAATAATTGTTCTTTATTTGAATAATTAAGTACATCGTAAGTTGCCTCATCAACCCTGATGCGATAATATTTTTAACATATTTAATTTTTATCTTATGATGAAAACATAAACAGTTCCCAGTGCGTTGTTGCACGGTATTTATTATCACAAAACTCCCGTTAATGCTATTGTACGTACGTTTTTCGTAGTCATGAGACATACATTAACACTAACTATACGTAAAACAGACGTAGTGAACACATCGATATCCTGTATTGAATCCAAATAAAGGGAAAGTAGCATCCGTCTCGGTATATGGGATCGTTGTGGTAGAAGAGGGAACTCTGTCCTGTTTAGTGGTCTTGCTTCGTCTCGTTTTCTAGCATTAATTGATTCAGGTCTGGTTTCTGTTGTCCATGCATTTGGTGTATGTTTGACTCTAGGTGAGAGAGTTTGGAAATGACCACGCTGGTTATTTGAATGCAGGTCAGTCCCTGTAGTTAGTTATGTGGTTACCTTGACAATTAAGACAAACAGGGGTCAATTTCATTGTTTTTGCAAACAACGTAATTATACTTACCCGGGCATCTAACAGGTTGTGCATCAAGTTCACAGTTTTTAATTATAACACTTCATAAATATTCTTCAGTACATTCTATTTGTCGAGAACTGAATTTGAAGAGGTACGATGCAATGAGGATCATATACTAGGATCGTTTAAATCATTAAATTTCTACCTAAAATTAGTTACAGTAATACAGCTTCTGAATTATTTTAGTATTGATTCCATATCTTTGAAAGTAGCTTATTGCACTATAATGTGTTCGGAGAATGACTCTATGATTTCCCTTCCGGGAAATAACATGGTGATCCGTAAAATTTTAATGGTGAGGCGTAACTTAAAACAAAAAAAAAAAAACTTATTGGAATAATATACTCGTTTTTAATCTCTAATATTTTATCCGAGATTTTTGACTTACACAATGTTCAATCTCAACTAACAATTTATTATTGTAAAGTTTACCGTTTATTTATCTGTTCTCTGACGCTGGGCGATATAAAACGAACTGTGGAATAAAGTTCTTATTTAACTGTTACTTTTGCATGAAGGCAGGGAGGTAAGTGACAGGCAGGTATCTCCAAACGGCGCGCGTTACCCGCGGGCAGCGCTTTCCGCCGGTGCCGACGTTGGTGCCAGGGACGCGCGGCAGAGAAAGCGGCCGCACGCGTGCGCGTATGCGCCGGGTGGGGCGAGGGGGCGAGGGGGCGACGCGTGTATCGGAGCGCGACTGCCCGGAAGCTCCCACGACGCGTTCGGCCGCCCAGTCAGTCAGACCCAACTACGTGATTGTCCGCTCGCCGGCTTTTTTCGACCTACACTCGCAGTACGCACGTTCACGAATCTGCTTGCCAAGTCGCACGACTGCGACAAACGTAAGTCTGTGAGAGGATGGAAATTTCCCGATTAGCTGGTTTCTGGAATGCCGGACAGCCCCAAATTGCAGTCATATAGAGTGTCATGTAGTTCCCTCTGGTAGCTGAATATTTCTGAATGAATCTGTTTTTCGAAACTGCAAATTATATTGCCCAGCGGTGTTGATTTTTGCCAATATAATTTAAGAGCACCGAGGATTCAGGCAACAATGTCTTTAATTATTATTTGATATCTGAAAATATTTAGGCAGTCTGTTCAATAAGATTTCAGATCCCACATGCGATAACACTACTGTCTGTGAAAGGTGTTATAATATAACTAATAAGACTTTGTTATAAACTAATGGAGTATTGTTAGAAAGTCGTGGGGTGCACCTAAATCAAAATGTTGAGACCTTGTTGATTCTTGGTCTTGTTGAGGAGTCCCTTTTATTTGAGTAGACAGTAAAAGTTTCGTGTGTCTCTAATTAGATGACACGTAAGTTTGTTACCTAATCAATTTGAACACTAACCTTTTAACAATCATCTTCATCCATTTATCATTTTAATACGACTTTCACTCATTACTCGTATTTGATGCCAGAGTTCTCGACTTTTTTGCCTGAACATTCATTTATACAAACTTTCTTAATAAATACACTTGTACCAACTTGACTGAAGTGATACGGGAATGATCACTATCTAACAATCATTTACTGTATCGTTATGGATATATTTGAAATGAGTATGGCGATTCCTTATTTTTTGAAAGCAAAAATATTCATGTTTTTACTAAGTATGTATGACATATAAATATATTTGAAACAATTAACACCTACGCAGATGCTACTAGTGGTGCTAAAGAATGAAAGAAATTTACTCTTAGTAAAATTTTCTAATTTTCTTAGTGAGAGCTAGTTTTACGGTCTTGCCCATATTCTCTTGGTGGCTGCCCTCTATCGCTCCCAAATGCGTTTTTTTGTGTTGGAATTTTCTCACTTTTATTGGTTTCCTAGTGCTAAATTCGAAATATTACTTTTAAAATGTTAAAGAATAGTAAAACCTCGTCCTCTAAAAACTTTTCGTTGAAATATTTGGATGTGTTTTTAAGAAAATATCTTAAGTTCACGTCTAATGCAAAATTTGATACTCTTTTTCACTGAAATCATTTCTGTCATCGAAAAAAGTAATGTAACGTCATTTGAAGAACTTTCCTTCACAAGTGCAAACATTTACACAAATCGTTGGAAATGTCCATATTAACAGTGTGAGAAATATTTTAAAAAAAATACATTTGTGTAAAAAAAAGAATACAGGAAAATTAGTTCTATGTCTTCTTAAATAAGTGTAGTAATAAGCACAATCCGTACGAAAAGTTTAAAGAAAAAATTTGGGGCCGTTTTTGAGAAAATCTTATTCGTGTTATTTTTAATCGTTGCACATCTTGCACACAATATTGGGAGAAAGCTACTATTATTTTCAAAAAAATGTTCATGACCTTAATGAAAGAACTAAATATGTAGAACACATTTTATTTGAAAGAAAAATCTCTATCTTCAATTTTGTAGTTGTCGGAAGACGCCGGAAATAATTTAAAATTTTGCAATTTTTACAAATTTAGAGTTAACCCTTAAAGTCGGTCCCGTGCTACCTTTATAAGTGTATTTCAGTCTATTCTTACAAAAAATTAAAAGAAAAAATTTGCAGTTGATTATGAAAATACTCTGAAATAGTCCGTGGAGCAGCATGTAAAAAGCCCCCAAATTTTGAAATATATTTTTCAAAATCTCAAAGCTTCGATTGAAGCCTGATGGACAGAGATTTCTTCAATTTGAAAAGTTTCGTATGTATTGTTTAGATTCTAGTGATGTTCACGGACTGGGCGAAGGATTGACGGACGTTTAAAAAAACACTTTTTTGGAATCAGGGGATCCCAATGCGTGTATTTTCGTTGAAATCTCGAAATCGATTTTCCGCAGCATTACATAAATCTCTCTATTACTCCGTATTGGTGTGGGCTAGCTGTACGGTCTTGCTCCCATCCTCTTAGCGGCTGAGATTTATCGCCGTCCTAAATACATTTTTTGCAATTTTCTCAATTTTTCAGTTTCTTATGGTAGATTCGATATATTACTTTTAAAATATTACTGAAAAATCATTCTAACAATCATTTACAGTATCATTATAGATATATTTGAAATGAGAAAGGCGTTTCCTTTATTTTTGAAAGGAAAAGAGTTTCATGTTTTTATCAAAAATATATGAAACAAATATGTAGGAAACAATCAAAACTGCAAGAATTAATTAGTTGTGCTAAAGAATGGCGCAACATTCTCGTTGTAAAATTTTCTAATTTCCTTGATGTGGGCTAGCTTTATGTATGTCCCCCATTCTGTTGACGGCTGCCGCTCTATCGCTCCCTAAATACGGTTTTTTGCAATTTTCTCAATTTTTGTTTTCTAACTAGATTTGAAATCCTACTTTTCACAATTAAAAAATATTAATTTTGATCCATTTTGAAGTAAATGGCGTTTAAACGTTAATGTAAATGTGAAAATTGAAATTCTTTGAGATTTTGAAAAACGTTTGTGAGTCATTTGAGGCACAAATGCAAAAATGTTTACAAATTGCTGGAACGTGTGTATAAACGGCGTGTGAGATATTTAAATAATGATTATGATAATAACAATAATATTAATAATAATAATAATAATAATAATAATAATAATAATAATAATAATAATAATAATAATAATAATAATAATAATAATAATAATAATAATAATAATAATAATAATAATAATAATAATAATAATAATAATAATAATAATAATAATAATAGCCGATCAGATGGCCGAGATCGCTAAGGCAGTAGTGCCGGAGTGGTTTCGGACCAGAAGATCGTGGGTTCGAGTCCCGCCTCGGGCATGGATGTATTTGTGTATGTCTGTATGTGTTGTCCTTTCACCCCCATTATCATCGTATCATCATTTCATCTTCCATACCCTCAAGGCTAACAACCGTGGGGGATAAAAAATCGGATCCAGCAAAAAATGCTGGTCCCCCCCAAAGAATTGTTGCAAGCACCTGCCACCGTGATAATAAATAAAAACTGAGCCACGGTAAATGCAGGATGCTTGCTTGCGTGGTCCTAGTTGGCCGATTAACGAAAATAATAATAATAATAATAATAATAATAATAATAATAATAATAATAATAGAGCCAATCTTAGTGTTGGGAATAACCTCCCACAGTAATGGGGTGGCTCAAATTTAAATTCGCTTTCAGGTGAGCTAACCGTGGAGAGCGTTCAAAAAATAGTACGTTTTGTGTAATTTAAAAACAAAAACAAATATTTACCCCCAAAATAACTTTACATCATATTAAACAGTGTAATTACAACTATCCGTTGGAAAAGTTTGAAGATAAAATTGGGAGCAATTTTGAGTAAATGTCGTTTGAAGAATTTTGGCGGAATTTTAAGCTCATTTTCACAGACAACTGTTGAGTTATGTTATATGTTGTTATTATGTTTTATGGCATTATTTAATTCAGCAACTGGTTTTATTCTCTCAACATATTTATTTTTTTATTAATTCAGCAACTGGGTATATTCCCTGTTTCGTTAACAGGGACCGGCCATGAACTTTTTTCTGCCGAAAATCCGCAGTTTTTTCGCGCAGCATTACATTACTTTTCCTCACACACCTCTACATACGAGCACTCACTTGTTCACACACACTTAACTCTCTTTGACATACACATAACACTCCGCAACATGATGAACTAATGCTTGACATGCTCATGTTACCAATCAATCAAACGTATATCATGCCGAATTTGTATTGACACGTGTGATGGATCACCTGAGAATGATTCAGCCTAATGTAATGCCTGTTATGGAATTCTTGTATCAACACCCTTGAAAGACAAAAATGCTGAGCAAAAAGAAATAACTAAAAATCAGATTGCACCTGTTATTGTGAGCTTTTGTCTCATGCGTTATGTGAATTCACATGAAACTTGAGTAGGTATTGGATTGTAGGCGGCGTATTTGTCCTTGACAATGATCATTCCTTTCACTTGTTTTAATTTGTCGTTCTTGAATTACAACAATTCCTATTCAGCGCTGCTGAGCAATGTCTATTTAATTTCTTTTTTGGCGGTTACAAGTTTATTTTGCATTGGTCAACAAAACACTCAGTGGATCTGCTATTCACCGCGTTACTGCGCGCTCCACGCTGCACCGCACACCCGACAGCCACTTTCGCCGCGAGGGGGCGCTGCGGTCGCGGCAAGGAAGAGGCGGCCGGTCGCTGTGGGGGCGATCGCGGATGGCGACGGCGCTCGGGCGGAGTAGTCTATGAGCCAAGGGCGATATAAGTGTTTTAATGATCGTGCTGCCACAAAAACTAATGGGCCTTTGGCCCGAATGCTTTTTTGCTGTGGTACATACAAGATTCAATTTTTTTACCTAATTTTAATGATTCAGATTTACTTATTTACTAATTAAAAAACTGTTAATCAGTGAATAAGCGTTATATAAATAAATAGCTCAATCGCTCGTGCGATTTAGTGTCACATGCGCGATTTTTGACGTCGACGAACATCCTTACCTTTTCTCACTATTACAGCTTCTCTTGATCATTAGTCATGGGGAACTTATTAAATAACATGAACTGTAGTTGATTACAAATTTCTTGGAACAATTTTAATTACTCTCCAGTAATTAAATTTCTGGAGATAATCTGCAAAAAAGGTCTTCTACTTTTGCTTCAGAAAAGGCTGATGACAAATACATACATTACAATAATGGCATAATAAAAATATAAAATCTAATGAAGTACGAAGGTAAAAATCTAGTAAGATGAAAATGGTAAAGTGAGGGAGAGACAATGAGTAGGTAGCTAAATATGTTATAATAAATCGAGAATCGTATTAGGAATCAAGATTACTAAATTCCACTAAAATGCCTTAAACATTGCACGTAATGAGTGAACAATTAACTTAATTAACATAATAATTAGTATACGAGGATTATTATGACATTTTTATTCCTAAAATATACGAAAAATATTCTTACTTAATCATCACACTCGCAAAAAAACTGGAACAGGCGCAATCGCGTGGCGGTGTTTATGCCCTCTAGAGCGGAGAGTGATGACGCTGGTATATTTTGCGCGAATTGGGCGCAAATGAGAGGGGGTCTTGGAGAAGTCGTTACCGTTATCTCGTGTCTCAATAGATTACTGGAGTATACCTGGCTTCCCACCATGGTGAGTTCAAACGTCAAAGGCAGTGCCGTTTTATTTTCAAAGGCATTTATACCCTCCGCGCGATCTCTCGAAGGTTAACTTCCGTAGGAGAACATGTAATTTCATTCAATGTTTTTTATACTTTTTTCTCGTAACCACGATCCTCTCGAAGCAGATAAGTTTTCAAAGTATATTGAGCACCGTATGGAAGGCAATAACAAGCAATAACGTATCAGCAAAACATAAACCTTGTAAAACTGGGAACAAATCGCGGGGGGTAGTACACGTGAGGAATGAACCTTCTGAATGGCTTCGCAAGCTCTGTTAGCACAGGCGGCCAAATTAATTCAAATTCGACGCGAAATGAACGGTATTTTTTCGAATTTTTAGCAACTCTTTGAACAGCTTTCAAAGATGACTGGTAGATGTCACCACATCCTAGCACTATCCGCATTGTAGTAATTTCTCATAATCTGATTTTTTCCACATAAGACGCGACGAGATCGCATTGTTTTAGAATCTGGAGCCGAGTAGTTTCGTGGCTAGAATACGCGAGTGTCGACTGCACTGAAGGTTGTATAATTACGTGAAGTTCGCATTACAGTTTTACGCGCGAACAGCGTGCGAATCTCCCCACGCACAAAATCACAAGCTGAAAGGAGAACGCTCTGCGTTCGCCAGAACCAGGCAACGCTAGCACTTTTCTTCGTTCAACACTTTATGATTCCTACGCAGAGAATGCTAACTGGCGATGTTTTAAGCGCTTTCAGAATGACAAAGCGTAAACAGGCGATTTAACAGATAAGTCAGTCATTTCTTCAGAAAAGCTCTCCCAATATTTCGCTGCTTCAACAAGCGCAATCAGTCAGTTATTTCGAGCTTTTTTGGAACACGAAGCCGCATTCGCTAATATTTGGGGGCGTTCTTGGTGGTTTTTTGTTTTAGTTCTTTAGGAAACATTCTGTTAATATAAACTCTCAAAATGTGTTGGCAATTCATAAAAAATATACGATGCTTTTTTTTTGTTCTCTAGTATTTATACAATTAACATACACACAAAATACAGGAAACTGTCATAACATACGTAAACATTTTTAATAACGGAAAAAGTGTACGAAAAATAGTAAAATGGGCAGATCAATGATGAAAATGTCCAAAGCACGGTCAATGCGTATTTTTTTGGTATTTATCAAAAGGCCAAGAAAATGTTATGACATCTTAATATATTGATATTTTTTTGGGTAATCCCCATTTTTTCAGACGTGAGAAGCTTTCTACTTGATTATGATAATGATGGGCGACTTCTCGTGGCATACTTATACGCCTTTGTTTTGTTCTTCTTGAAAGAGAGTTGATACTGACAAGATGTCTTTGCTGTAGTCAATCCATACAGGCGCAGTGCATAAGTCACAGTCAGATCTATCAAACATATAAAAAGTACTCACACGTTTTTTTCACCTTTTGTTTAAACCCAATATATATTTATTCACCGATCCATTTGATGTATTCTATCCATTTTTATTATACCTTGAAAACATTTCTTTATTGTACATTTTGTCAATTTATCTTGCAGCAAGAGTAATGTCCAAAAAATAGAGATTCCGCTTTACGTCAAGAACATTTGTTTCTTAACTACCCATTATGCATGCACACTTGACAATGTGTGCTCGAAAGTAGTAGAGAAATAGTAAATATTTTCTTTCAGTTACAACGTTAGAAACAGTTGGATATCACCGTTCAGTCGAAGTCAGTGCCGCAAATGACTGATCGTCACAACTTTTCCTGTCATATTTGCCGAAGGCGGACGAACAACTTCGACCGTTCCTGGAATGTCTCGTGGAAGTGTAGAAAGCACCAAATCATCCGTTTCCCTCTTCGTCATGACTTACAGCTTTAAGAACAGATGGACATGGCTCTGAGCAGTAAGAAGGTATGCCACACCAACAAAAGCAAGCTTGTAGTTAGTTGCTATTTGTAAATGTAGCTATTTGTAAATGTTAATAGACGTATTTGTTTTTGGGCAAAATGTGTCTGAACATGTTATTATGTGTATAAACAAGCCAAATCGTTTACGTATTATTGTAAGTATTGAAAAATCTCGTTATTCTAATCTATTATATCTCGTTAATCTTAAGAAAGAAAGAAAGACAGAAAGACAGAAGGAAAGAAGGAAAGAAGGAAAGAAGGAAAGAAGGAAAGAAGGAAAGAAGGAAAGAAGGAAAGAAGGAAAGAAGGAAAGAAGGAAAGAAGGAAAGAAGGAAAGAAGGAAAGAAGGAATGAAGGAAAGAAGGAAAGAAGGGAAGAAGGAAAGAGAGAGAGGAAGAAAGAAAGAAAGAAGGAAAGAAGGAAAGAAGGAAAGAAGGAAAGAAGGAAAGAAGGAAAGAAAGAAAGAGAGAGAGAAAGAAACAAAGAAAGAAAGAGAGAAAGAAAGAAAGAAAGAGAGAGAGAAAGAAAGAAAGAAAGAAAGAGAGAAAGAAGGAAAGAAGGAAAGAAAGAAAGAAAGAGAGAGAAAGAAAGAAAGAAGGAAAGAAAGAAAGAAAGAAAGAAGGAAGGAAAGAAAGAAAGAAAGAAAGAAAGAAAGAAAGAAGGAAGGAAGGAAAGAAAGAAGGAAAGAAGGAAAGAAAGAAAGAAAGAAAGAGAGAGAGAGAGAGAGAGAGAGAGAGAGAGAGAGAGAGAGAGAGAAAGGGAAAAAAACTCGTCAGAGGTGCCAGCCGCCTCCGCTCGCGATCAAAGCTTTTGCCCTGCCACACGCACGCCACGCAGCGGGCGCTTCCGCTGCCGCCCGCGCCTTCCCACGGGCGCTCGCGGGGGCGTGAGGCCGCGGCACTTGGCACTGTTACGTGGCTGTGCGTCACAATCTTTGCATCGGGCTCGTTTTCTTTTTTCCGGGATCCTTCAATCCTACACTGTCTCCGCAACCTTCCTCATCTGGTATGCTAGTCTCCTCTTCATTTAGCATTCGCAAATTGTACATGGATTTTAGATTGCAATTCGTTAGGTTCTTAATGGTAATTTATTAATCCTGATATTATATAATAATATTAAAAATTATAAAAATGAGTTTTGTAAATTATTAATTATTTTTGGATGATGGTGTTATTAAAGTTTATTACATAGAAAGAGATAGAGCTTATTAACGTGTGTATGAATGTATTAGTGTTGTCATTAGCGTGCATATTGTGTTGTGGTGTGTTTTGATTGGACTGATTACGTAAGTTAAGACTTGGCTGCGAAATTGGAGTGGAAGTGAAATGTGGGATATTGTTGGTTGGAAGGAGGTATGGAAAGATGTGTGAGGGTACTATTGATGGAAGGTTATTTCTATTAATAGTTTTTGATTTATTTAATTCATTTCTTTTGGATATGGGTTCCACGATTTGTTGGTAATAAGGAAATTCTTCTGTTCGAAGGTCAGCTCTATGAGCCCTCTCAGTTTACAAATAGAAGGAAGACTTCTTTACATAGATGGGTGCAATTCTTATGTTTTCATTATTCTGTGGAGCACTTTCTTTTACGTTGCTGAATCTGCTTTCGTTTTCGGTTAGTTTTTCTAGGGGGGCGAATCTGTAACTCACTGGCATTGAGTATGGATCTAGACCTCTTCTGGATGTTTCTACGTTGCTAATTATGTTTTCGACTCTAAAAATTAATTGAAGTAATATTTTATTTCGTCACTGCACTAAGTTAAATCCACTGTAACTGCCATTGCTTAGCGAACCGTATCAGGTAGCATACACTGAGCTGGTGGTGAAGAACGCGATGTGCCCGCCACCATGGCTAAGAGCGGGCTGACCTGGTCAATCTGACCCCATCTGGCACTGACTACTCTCCGCAGAGGGGTCGAGTGAATCACAGGGTGACCCGACTCACCTGCCTTCTGGTTTTCTGTCCGCAGGGTTGTCCCGTTTTCTCAATTCTGAAATTTTAATGGGACGCATGCATTGATGCACCGATGCATTGAAACACATCGTGATTTGGTTAACAAATGAATTTGAATTTTGGTTGAACATGTGAGGTGAGGCCTCTGATTACAGTATTAATTAACTTAAACTTACTAAACCTAATCTTAACTTAGTTGACATGCGCTCTCGGATAATTGCTGGGGCGTTCGGACCCTCGGGTAGGTCTGGGGTCGGCCCCATCGCTCGGGTCCCATTACAATATTTTATAGCTGTTGTACTTAGATATTGTTAATATTCGAATACTGCGATGTTCATTTATGTAAACATTTCATTTTCAGAAACGTAAATTTCACACTATTAGAAATAAGGTGTATCAGATGGACCCTGTATCAGCTGTCATTAGCAGGGACAAAAAAAAATTATTCATGATTCTTTGAAGTGAATTTTAAACTTACGTGTATATTAAGCACATTTTTCTCTCTCTTTGTAATCAAAATATTTGAATGATTGATATGTAATGGTGTTTTGAAAATTAAAATCAAAAATTTCAAGTTCATATTTGTTCGACATTGTAATATTTTTTTACCATATAATAAACCACTTATCAGAATAGGTTTAGATGAAAAGCAGGAGATTTGAATATTAATTTTGCGTTATTACAGGATCACCTACCCAATCGTAGTTCATCTCTATCAGTGTTTCAGAATGAGGGAAATCTTTCAACATTATAGCGTATTCGAAGGTGGTTGCATGCAAGGACTTGAAGGAAATGTATTTCTAAGATTCACGTCTTCAGCATTTGCACTTCTACTACCACACTTCACTCATTTCTGGCCCCATCTGGATTTACTAGTCAGGCATTGCCAGGCACCCGGTCAGACACCAGCCCAGCCAGACTCTGCTTAACTGATGTGGTCCGACTAGGACCACAAGTGGTCAGTCAGGGACCATGCATTTTTTGCCACGCGGAAAGGACATTGACCCGTGAGAGTTCGAAGAAAGTATTTTGTTAAGAACCTCGCAATTGTAATCTCACGGTTTTGTGATTTTCAAGCCAAGCAGTCGCATGCATGGATATGGTCGCCTTCCCCAAATGTCTTTTAATTCATTACTCCATTATGTAAAGTGGGTAATATATGCAGTTTTATGTAATAATGTGGGTATTATATGCAATAATGTCGGTATTAACAATCGTAAAGCGCGTTTCACTCAAGGCACATTAGGTTCACGTGTAACAATCTTTAAAATTTTACCCAAAGTTTAGCTTTATTGCAACGTCAGTAAGTACGTACATTTTACAATACAAATTACATTTATTTATTTATTTTCTGATACTCGTCATTCTTCCTTATTCGGAAGGGTCCTTTGTCAGAATTGTGGAATAAACGTCAGAAAACATGTAAACTTTAAGAAAACTGTCTTTTGCGCCGGGTTGTTTGCTTTTTTCTGTCCCATTACGAAACAAGTAAATGTCACAAAAGCGCACCATTGTATTTTTGCCATTCAAAATGTGGGAAAAGCAGAAAATTGTTTACAACTAAACGAGAAATGTCTGTTTCTTTTCCCCGCGCATTTCCTTCATTTCATCACAATACCTTCAGTCATCCTGTAGTCCTAATGTGTTCCAGGTTTTTACAGCTCGCAATCCGGTTCCCATGTTTCACATGTTGGATCATTTGTCGGTGCACACAGCTCTCATATACCTTCGATGCCCGAGAAAGGTGATACATCTACAAAATCGTCATTTTTTTAGTAAAGAAATACTTGTATGTTTTGAAAGAAGTACACATTTATAGGTACCCATTTCGTAAAGGTATTTCACAGAGCCTGTGTGTAGAAGAAATCACTTTCTTTTCGGGAAATAAACTACTTCGCCTGAAACCGTTCTCCTGCAAAATGTCACATTTCATTAGACATTATTTCATTTGCATATGCATAACAATGCATCATTTATTTCAATAGCACTGTTCCGTGTTGCCCGGTGGGGCCCAGGTGGCTTGCATGAGGGTCGGACCCGCCGGAAGTGCCCCATTCCGCAGCGTGTGAAGCGTCAACCGCGCGGCCTTGGCGCCGAAAAGGCCGCCCGTGGTGGCCGAGGCTTTTCACGCCCTGCCCCTCGCTTTCGCTGGCGCGGCGCGCTGCGTCTGGGGCAGTTTTGCGCGCTCTGTTCCAATTCGAGGGCTACGTCGGCGAAAGCGGCCCTCGCTTTGCAAACCTGTGCGACTGGACGGACCAACCGACTCGCAAACGTTGGCACTTTTGAGGCGGGAAATAGATGCTCTTTGTTCATGGCTGCTGGAAAGTTTTCAAGAGTGTTATCATCGATTAGGAAATACAAGATTTCTTAGACTTTCTTGGGCTAAAATATTAAATTGTTTTTTTAATATAAAAAATGACCGTAGGATTCTTTTTCTATAAAGAACCATATATTTCTTACTATTTTGCATTGTACAATGCAATTATATTCTTTTCATACATAATCATTCATATCTCATTTTTATCTCTCAATATTGTTATTATTATTCAATTCATATTACTTCCAATCCAGACGGAAATTAGTAAAGCTTTGGGGTACCAAAGGTTATATCGAATATTAGAGTGAAAACCGATGATTTAATTAACTACTTTAAGTACAAATAACATTACATACTTGTACTTCATGATTGTTGTTGTAAGATATTACGAAGTTGATTATGCAAAATTCCCTGAAAATGTTTAATAAATTCATATCTTCTAAATAAATAACAAGAGAACCTTACATATTTAACAATTTTGAAAAATCTAGGATTCAAATTTGTTGTTCTTAAATAAGACATCAGTTTGCGAAAAATATTGTTGAATATAAATAAAACAGTTGTTTTATAATTTGATTTTTAATTCGCGAAATACAAAATTATTTCAATATAATTTCATTAAATGACGTGTGCATCAATTAATAAACTACATGTGATGAAAAATACAGCCTGGAACAGAAACAGGGCAACACAACCAATAAGATAATGGACGCTCTGAGTATGATTAAATAAGGAGATAGAAGGATACTTATGTGTCGGTATTACTGTTTCAAACTGAAAATGCAATGAGTTTTTGTATTCAAAATACTTTAATGATTCATAAAATAATTACAATTTGCTTATGTACACAATAATGGTTGACTTTATACGTATGAAGTTGAAAGAATCGTAAACAACTCTAGAAAAAAGACTAAATAGTAGTATTGCACATAAATGCGGTGTATGTAGACACCTGGTCTTTGGTGATGAGAATGATAATATGAAGATGAGAATGAATGAATACATGCTTAATGACAAATGAAGAATACTTTGTTCACTGTAGATTGTTGCTTCATATTTTACATTTTTTATACAGAGCCCATTTCCAGACGTAACTCCAGTGTTTGACTATATAGACAAGATATTCACGGTCATTGTTGTCGTTGCAGGGTTAGAAAGCCAGGCTATTTTACTGAAGAAGATTATAGAAAAAGTGGTGACTAATTGTGATATTGTCAATGAGATCCGTGCTTGTATAATATAATACGTAGTTTGGAAGAATATCCATTTAATGTACTTTTAAAAGAAGAGTGTAATGAGATTATAGATTTTTTATCCCATGTTTCATTCAAGGAAATGTTTTGTATTTGCTGCCCGAAATAATGCTCTAAAATGCATCTACGTTTTGATAGCAGTTTATAAACAAAAGCTTGTTAATACTTTAAAATCACAGAGACGATTTCAAGTTTTTAACATAAAATACGAACGATAAAATTGACGAACTTGCTGGGAACGTAGAAATATTTTATTGCCTGTAATTTCCCAAATCATACATGTAAACAAATCACACTAGAAATAATTTACGATGTATTGAAAATAAACTAAATTAATACTACTCGCGCTTATGAATTCTTAAATTATTTTTCTCAATTATTAATTCAATCAATATTTCAATATCATGGTTTAAGTCAGCATCCTAGCAATAGTAGGTTAGAATCAGCATTCAAATTCTATCCGACGATCCAGTTGCTACGCATAAATTTTCCTAACACCTCACGGCTCAATATTACAAAAAATGAAGAACTTAAAAAAATAGAGAAATGAAAAAATAATGATGAAAATGGGTAAAAATAAGAAGGGAAAAGGGAAAGGGGCGACGAAAAAGTAATGAAACGGGCAGCGTAAACACGCGCCACTCGAGAGGGAAAGGGCGAGCGAGCGTGTGCCGAGGCGCGGTAGGAACCGCTACGTGACCGGGTCACCTAGTGAGAAGAACCTGCCGCCGCGTCATGCGAACCGAGCGCCCGTCCCTCCCGCGCGCGGGCCTCGCGCCGCGCCGGCCACATCCGCGGCCGCTTAGACAGCCATCACGGCCTCAGCGATGGCCACGACCTTACCTAGACGGTTCGCGGGGCTGTAGCAGGTGCCGTGCGCTACAGCAGGGTTTGCGAACGTACAATATTTATCCCGAACGACTCGAAATACGAAAATATTTCGTTTACTTCCGGATGTATAAATGTCACGATTTATTCATATTTATTGTTGTTCATATTTTTAATGAAACGCCCAAAAGATCAGCTTTTCTGCTAGAGACCAATAATAGGCTGCCAATAGTAGGGGAATAATTTCTAAATATAAAATTGATTAAAGTGAACTTAGTTTAAGCGTAAAGAACATTATCGACAGGACAAATTTCTTTCCAAAGCTATATGAAACAAACTAGCTATCCATATATAATCACTTCAAGTACGTTGAACTTGGCGAACCCGTGAATTTACGTCGTCACCCAAAAGGCACGTTCTGAGTATTCAACTGGCGCTCTTCGTACCTAATTTCCGTAGTATATTCCACTCATTCGATGGGGATACACACCGTTCCCTTGAACCTGCTCGGGGAGCATTACTCTCGGACCACATTCCCTTCACTTTTCACTTATGGTGAGATTGTTTCCAGTACCTTCTCCGCTCCCGAGAATCCAGGTCAACACTAACACGCGGTCTGTAACGAAAACTCTCTGTTGTGATGGGTACTTCTAAGAAAATACTATCATTACGGGATATCTCAATTATAGATAATGAAAAACTGTCAATCTACAGTGAATGAATGTAGTTTGACCGTGGCCTGCATCGTCGACTCCAAACACACGGTCAACAGTGAAACCGGTTAGTGCCTGAACGCTGTGTCACGTTTGAGTCTCCAGAGAAATTCGGTTGCGAAATGGCTTCTGTCAGCACCTGCGATGGACACTCCATCACTAGTGGTGACACTCTGGGTGAGGAGGTAGCAAGATGTACGAAATGACCAACCACCTCTTTCAAACTAATCAGGGCACATTTCCTAAGTTGAGAACCTCAACTCAAGGTGCACCGATTTCGAATTAAAGATTAATGCTTTACTTTACGACATTGTAGAGTTGATAGAAATAAAGCTACTTCCTTGTATAGGTCGCCATAAAGAAATCTCGTATTGTTATATTTCATTATTGTTTCGAATATTTATTGCAATACCCAGTCGTCCAGAATTTCGTGTGCTTCTCGGCAATGACTAATCAACTATAAAGTAATAATTACGTACCTTCGAGGAGATCTTGTGGACGTTCGTTTTGAAGGAAATTCAAATTAATAGCAAACAATATTGTGAATGAATTTCTTTCAAAATGAAAATGTATGTTATTACATAAATAAAAATTAACAACATCGGCAAAGAAACCAAGACTAGTTTCGGAATTTTTTTTTCTTCTTAATAGGGATGTGCCCTTAACAGTTGAACTGTCATATCTTATCAGTTAACGTGTCATAACTGTTACGCGAAATAACAGTTATTTCATTTATCATGTTATTGTCTATTACCGATTGAAACTCATAGAACGTATTGCAATCTATTGGGCCAAACCCGAACTACTACAAGCTTTCGCGACAACCATTTGGTAACATAACAATTTCACTGCAGCTAATCAATCGTTATTAGTAAGTGTTCAAATTACAGATTGATTAATAACTACTTCGTTGTTATTACACTTGTGTCACAATATTTTTATATTTAATGTATACATTACAATCAGAAGATTCTCCTTTAAATTAAATCCATCCAATATGTTTGTTAACTTCTTTCTGTCTCATTACTGCCGAAGTGAGATCCACTAATATTTCTTTAAGCCCGATAAAATAAAATGAGTTATCGTCAAATAACTCGCATTATAATATTTGATATTCAACAGTCATTTAGCTGTAGGTAAGCAAATAAACAGTTTCTCCTTGTCATTAATTTTGGCACTCGTCACTTTACACTTTACTCGTCACTTATTATGCACAGGTTGCATAATCGGAAGAATATTTACAATCTGAACCCGAATCACGAATCACGAGGGGCGGATGTAGAGACAAATTTTGGGAGGCGTAATCAAAAATATTTTGGTCGAATGTGTCATTA
Source organism: Gryllus longicercus (assembly GCA_038098605.1). Classification (NCBI taxonomy): domain Eukaryota; kingdom Metazoa; phylum Arthropoda; class Insecta; order Orthoptera; family Gryllidae; genus Gryllus; species Gryllus longicercus. The sequence continues at coordinate 2,844,045 of JAZDUA010000069.1, read as the reverse complement.
CAGATTGTGTGAAATGTCGCTAACTGCGATACGATTTTATTCGTTTTATTGAATATCCTAAAATATATTTGCTTGAAAGTTTCGCGACAAGTTAAAATTAAAAGTTACAGACAAATTTTAGGGGGGGGGGGATTTCTCTTATTTCCCTGCCCGTCGATCCGCGCCTGCGAATGACTGTTTTTTTAGCAACATGCGATACGCATTTGTTACTCATCATATCAATTTCTATTCTATCTTGGCAGTTCACATTCTCTCGTTCGTACCAGCTGTTTTCCTGTCCAAACATCCTTGGGGAAGTAGTCGCGCAAGCACCGTAAGGTTCTTGCACAAGCTTTACGGTGCTACCAGCGTTATTCGTTTTGCCTTGTTTAATTCTTAGCAGTCGCCACACCGCATTTCTCTCTTAGCGGTCGGTCATGTTAGGTTGATGATCATGGGCCTGTTATTAATAACTGTTATTGTGATAAAAGTTAATGCAGAATATATGTTAAGTCCAACTTTACTTCTTCAGTGGTGCAGTAACGAATGGCGAAAAAAAAGGGGAATTATTTTCGAAAGTATTTTAGGTTGTTCCAATTTTATAAACTTTGTTAAATACATTTTTGTGGTTAATTACATCACTTATTCATGTTCAAACAATTAGTTTTTAATTTAATAGGTCACGTATAGTCATAGTATCATGTAAAAATTGGAAACGTAGCAATCTATTTTCTTTTTCAATTTATTTTATTTGTACTAATGCCAATCATATTAGCGAGCCGTTGCTAGTGAAATCCTCAGTCGCGTCCAGAGTGAAGAAACCTCATCCACAGGAAACGCCACTTCAAGAAACGATGGTAACTTAATGATTCCTTGTTAATTATGCATCCGATGACTTACACACATTTCCGCGCGAAGTACGGACGCGATTTCACACTGAGAGCGCGGCGGCATTTGCGTCACCGGCGCGTCGCGTCGCGTCGCGTCGCGTCGCGTTGCGTCGCGTCGCGTCGCGTCGCGTCGCGTGGCGTTGCGTGTCCCGGAGCGCTCCCACAGCGCCGGGGCTGCATGGAGGGGATTCTTTTTCCTATTCTGGAATCACGTGCTTCTAACCAAGAGCGTGTTTTACAAAAGGAATGAATTAAAGGGGCTCGGGCAACATAATAGTGTGTCATGCATATAATAGTGCATGCAACATAATAGTGCATCGTTACTCCTCCAAAATCGAGATCTTGTTTTTTGGTCCAATATATACATTTTCCTCGAAACGCTATGGAAACGTGTTCATTAGAACAGCGAGAAGAAAATGTATGTGTCAATTCAGAAATGAATTGATTATCATGAAATTGTTTTCCTGCTAGCTTACAAAAAGTAGAATAATAAGGATATCTCTATAAAACACTTGGGTTACTTAAAGGTTCTTGAATAAAATGTTTCGACGGAAGTTTGAAACGATAGATCCAAATAAGGTATACATTCTTTCAATTTTCATTAAACGGACACCTGCTAAAAAATTGAACGATTTTTTAACATGTGACTTGGTTTTCTCAAAAGTCGGTTTATTTCCTCGAAAAGCAACAATGGGAATATTTTTCCGTTATGTAGGCTTCTAATACAATTTAGTACTCTTAGGTAATAAGTACGTTATACTGCAGGACGAGTAATTACTAGCCACGTACTTATAAGTGGAATTGGCGAGTGCAGATGCATAAAACGGAAATGGAACGAGCCGGTGCACTTCCACACAATTGGGTGTTTCGTGTGCTTTGGATCCAATGAGATCTTACTATAACGAGTGAGAACGACGTGTGAATGCCTGGGTATTATGCAGGTAAAGAGACGGTATATCAGAGAGAGAGAGAGAGAGTAATTTAGACTATTTGTGCATCATTACGAGTACAGTTACACAAAAGGAATGCGAAACTGATTGCACTGGTGCACAATTTCCGTGAATACCAAGGAACCTCGCCGTGTCCTGTGAAAACGCCACCACAGCCGCTGTTGCAGGAGCATTGCATGGGAATGGACGCAGGGGCGATGGCGAACGAAAGCGAACGCCGGTGTCGCGTTGCGTAAGAGCGTCGATGGCGGAAGGGGCGGCAGTGGAGACCTGACTTTTCCTGGCACGAGAAGGCGCGAACACGCGGTCGCATGGCAATGGGGTTGAGCTGGTGCTCGACGACGTGACCTGCCCCAAGGCGCGCCATGTTGTGCCAGGTGGGTCCCTCGCGGAATGGAAGTCATGCGCCGACGCAGAATGTGTGCCAGCCGAAGAATTTCGCTCCGAATACAAATTGTGGACATTTACATATTGATGATCTAGTTTCGAGCATGCATTGCGACATTGAGCGCAGTGAAATAGATGAGTTTGCAAACAAATGTTTGTGTATCACATCTCTTTGTTTCTAAGAATGATATTGAAATTAAGCACCTCCTCAATAGGTATATTTACTATATGTTCTTGCAAAAGATTGCCCTTGTCCTAGGTCAAGGATCTAGTGCAGTTGTGTGGCTTCAATTCTAAGGGTTTCTCTTTTCTCACTCAAGGAAGTTTATTAAATCTCTGATTATCAGTATTTGAATCTTCTAAATAAACTTCTTGAAATGAATGTTATTCACTGGTTTTCGTCCACACAATCACAAATTGGTACACTGGGCGTACGGCTTGAATTCGGGCCTCACGAATAAATGATTGAAGCAAAGATACAGAACGTGATTAGGATATGTGTGTAAAAAAATTGGACGGTTCTGAAAATTATAAATAGGATTACTGTTTACTAATGAACCGCTATATCATAATATGATGAAATTACTGTAATTACTAAAGGAATTTCACCTACGGATGTGATGTTGGTGTAGATGTATAGCACGTTTTCTAGTGTTCGAATACATGCTTATAAATTGAATTCTTACGATGAGAGAATACTGATAAACCAATAATGACTACATGGTCTCAAAGGAATTTATAATAACAATAGAAGTGAAGATACAAATAACAATATAATATTATTGGCGTCGATGTATCCGGAAATCGAACACGAACACTCTTTTGTCGTACCCCATAACTGCATCATTATGTACAAGACACCGTGTGGTTGGTTGACCCAACCCTGCGTTTAACATCCAAAAACACCTTTTTCTTGTCAATAAACTGCGGTGGAAATACTATTTCTCCCGGAGAAAAGCGAAAAATGAGAAGGCTATAAATATCATGCAGTTCGTCTCGCTCCAGGGGTAGAAAGTGTCCCAACACTCGTTAAGATGGTGGTATCCCGATTAAAATAAATGTATGATTGGCGCTGTACAAAATAACCTACTACAGCGTTCAGACAGCCCACTACACATCTGTATGAACGCTGCAAGAAGTACTTTTCATGAGACTATTGCCTCAATGTATGCCAACCACATACTTGTTTTAACCGGCCTTCAGGAAAGTGATTTTTTGTTGTCAACGCGAGGTGGGCTGCCGCACAACGATCAACTGAATGGCTTCGTCATCCGACCCACCAAGGAACTTGGTCTCTTGATACTCCATATGAATTGGTTCACGAGTCCATTTCGGAAACTACAGCGGTCGTGCACTCAGTACCCGATGCCTTGTACCCCTTGGAGAGCCTGGATGCTCTGTAGGCTGTGGACGGCGGGCAGCCCCTGCGCCTGCAGGCTCTGGACGGGCTGCTGAAACTGCAGCTGTTGCAGTTGCTGCAGCTGCTGCGGGGTCGGGAGGCCAGGCTGCTGTGGCTGCGGCTGCGGCTGTGGCTGTGGGGGCGGGCCGTAGATGTTGTTGTAGGCGGCGTTGACGGCCGCCACCGTGCTGCCCGCCCGCACCGCCGCCGACCCCTGCTGGTAGAGCTGGAAGTGCGGGGGCACGTTGCGCGGCGGCGCCGGCGTCTGGTCCTCCGGATTCACCGGGAACAGCACCGGGCCCGGGTTGTTCGCTTGCTGCAACAGCGCAGGCACCGAGTCAATACACAGAGGATTATTGTGGACAGAGTTGCCAACGACGTTTAGTGTGCAAAGAGGTGTGGAAATCCGTTCTGGAAAGGGTTCTTTAAAATGCCACATCATTTATTATTTATTGCCTTTGGTCAGGAGTACGGTGTTGATTATTAAGAGTGGCATCCCTTTAGATCTGCAGCAAAGGGATGAGGCAAAGAAGTGTGCAAGAGTGACCAGTGGGATCCCTGCAGTTCGCACTGTACATTTTGCTTCTAATATTAATTGATAGTTAACGTCAACCTTATGAATGCACCCAAGTTAAAGGCCTTTATATATCCTAGAAAAAATATAATTCTTCTTTTCTCTTCTACCACATTCTCGCTGCCCAGTCCGTCCTCCATGGGCACATAAAAATGAGCATATTGTACGTACGATAATTATAACAAAAAGTTCAAAAGTACATTTCAAAATAAAAAAAATTGACATGAATTTCATTTCATGATAAAAAACCACTCACAGAAATTCAGTAGGACAGTAAACATTCCTGGCATAATCTCAACCGTTGTTTAGAGCAAGTGCTAAGCAAGCAGCAAGTAAACGAACAATCTTGTCTCGGAGCAAATCACCTTCAAGGAGACGTATAGCGTTATGGTGAAATAGAAAGTCATGTGAACTCGGAACATGCGGGAATAAAAGACGCGAGAAAAGAGTGAACGTGAAGGCTCAAAGCCAAGAATGAATTATACAATATAAAGGTATTATAACAATAAGGAAAGAATATGAATTAGATTACAATGCATTGTTAAATTATCTTCACCTTCAGAGAAGACGTCATGTAAAGAAAGACGTCATGTAAAGATTTAAAAGAATATATATTAAAAGAATAATTTCATTGTTTATTGGTATGAAACGTAATTATAACCTTCAATAACTTTATATATTGGTTGTCACAGGTCGTATATTTTATGCATTGACATTGCTAAAAACAAAATGCATATGTACTCAGTCTCTTCCTCACGATTTACTTCATCATTGTGGTGAAGGAGAAAACACAATTTGATTCTCAGGAGAGATGTTTCGTACAACACGGCCGCCCACACTCTCTAGAGGACAATAAACTCCACAGGCTAACTCATTCGCCTCTCACTTGCCTTTCCTCTGTCGGAAGATGACTCATTTCAAACCAGTGAGCATCGATCTGACGAGTATTTTCAAGTGGCTGTGCATTCAAAGACGTAGTCGAAAGCATAGGGTTAAAGCAAGCCAGTAGGGAAAGGTTTAAGTAAATGTTGAAGGTTTCGTTTAGCAAAATTTACTCTCTAACACTCTCTAACTCTCTAACATCTAACAAAATTTACTCTCTAACAACTCAACAGATTGGTTTAAAAAGTTTACGTGTAATATTCGTGTAATGCATTGAAAAGAGAGATTAACTAAAAACCTTTCTGAAAATATGATTGCGTAAATTAAATTCTCCAGTTCACGAGGGAAGGCTTTTAACTTACTGCACAGCGGGGATAATCATTTTTCTACCTTTATATTCTGCAAGTCGCATAAGACATGTTCTTTGCTGCTAAATATGGGCAAATAAAGAGCCTAGAATTTATGAGAATATAAATTTTGGAGGTTACAAATATGATGACATATTCAGTAATAAATATTTTAAAATGCAAATGTATAATGAAGTACATGATAAATGTAGTATTAAGGAAATGAAACAGGACGGCTGTTATTCTCATTCATTAAAAGCTAGTAATATGTAATATTACTATTGAAGCATATGTATTGTGATAAAAATTCTCGAGTGATGTGATGAGGTATATTTTGCACTGATTGTAGAGAAATGCCGAGAAACACAATAATTCGGTGGTCTAGACTTCTAAACTCACTCAATCAATTGGAAGTAATTTACTTTCTCACATGTGGCAGTAATTAAAACCCCCACAAGCTTATTTACATTGGAGTAATAAAAGTAAGAAATGTTGTTACATTGTCTTAAATGTAAGATAAAATCAGAAAATGTATGTATAATTTAAGAAGAAAATTCGTTTACAGATGCGTAAATAACATTTCTGTGAGCACATGATTAGTGACCGAATGAGATGTAGTACAAAAAAATGTATAAAAATTAGTGCCCTCACGAGCATTGCTACATACCTGTTTGAAGCCCAGGGAATTTCTTTTAGTAATTGAGAGGTAAAACATACCCATATGTTAACGTGGTTTCCGAAGTAAAATACGATGTACGGGGATTAGAATACGTACGGGGTATTAGAATACGTATCGTATTTAGTTGAGTACCAGTTGTAGTTTTTGTATCTATAATCGTATTAAAACTTAAAAAAGTAGGAGTGTTTTTCAATGAATGAAAACATTCAATTGTCCAAACAGTTACCGTAGTATATTGGTACAATTGTTGATAAGAGTTTAAATATAATTGTGGAGTAGGATACGAATTAAAATTATTGAAAGAGAAAATGATAATTGAAAGGAAGAAGCATGAAAGTAATTGAGATGAATGAAATGATATTGAAGAATTAAATTAAACGAGAAAAATAATAAAGAACGAATAACAAACCAATGAAAAAAAGAAAATGAAATGTTGTGAGAGCGAGTGCTGAATTAAGTAAAGCAAAGGAACAGCAATGGCTACACCAATAGTCGATTAATTGATTGGTGATTCCGGGCGCGTCAATTACTAAGGTCATTAGTCTCGTAACTGTAGTGGAAGCCTAGGCGCTGCCTGGTGCGAGTGGGACAGAGGGGGGGGCGGTACCTGCGTGGCGCCGAGGAGGGGGTTGCCGAAGGCCGCGGCGGCTGCGTTGACGAGGCGCCCCTGGTACAGCTGCTCGTAGTCCACGGGCGGCTGAGGGGGCGCGGGCGGCGGCGCCGCGTACGCGTTGACCGGGTCGTAGCTGGGCAGCGGGAAGCCCTTGAGGCTGACGGCCGCCGGCGCCGGCGCCGGCGCTGGGTACAGCACGGGCCTCGCCACGGGCACCAACACCGGCTTGCGGGCGCGCAGCACGGGCTTCGCCAGCAGCGTCGGCACGTGCGACACCTGTGGACGGGCGGCAGCACACAGTTACTTTAACGTCCCGTGATAAATCAGTTTTTACACCTGTGATGTAGTTTACAACGGTCTGCCAAATGAATTTTCTTATTATTTATAGCAATGGCTTTTCCAATCTCATTTACTCTCTCCCGGAGAACATTCTTACTGGAAATCGCTTCTTCTGTGATTATTTGTTTCTACAGCGCCTTGCAAATGATTTCAAACCAGGTCTACCGGATAGTTAGAAAGGTATTTAACTTTGTTCTGCTTGTTACTATACATCATATTTCCGACATTTTGTACCGAACTTGTACGGTAAATGGAGTCTAGTCCTAGTCTAAGAAACCTCAAATTTGTGAGCGATTTCCAGTACAGAAATGTTTGCTTGAGGGATGTATGACAAAAAATCAAGACATTTATCTGTTTCTAACCTATATATTTCTCACTTCGCATTTTTACCTCTGGTCCTTTATTTAGCCACACTCTCCATTTTCTCCCTCCTCCCTCTTCAATTCTTTCTATGCGTTCCTTCTCTTTCTCTCTTTCTCCCCATCCATGACTTCCTTTGTACTTCATTCAGGTCTTTTGCATTTTATTTCTGTTTTTACCCTTCTTTTTCATATTTCTTCTTTTGTACCTCGCCTCTCCTTCATAATATTTCTACAATATTATACAATATTTTGTGAACTGCCTATCTTACGTGGAGACGAAACAACATATCCAAAGCAGCTTTGACACGAAACTGATTGTATTTAGCCGGCAGAGAAGTTTAATAGAAGGTGCAGAGATTCGGGATTCGAAACAAGCTTAAAGTCAGACGGTGGTAACCAACGCAAGGAGAGAGAAATTTTTGATGGCCAAGTGTCCAGACCAATTATCGAGAGCAGGCTCTGCAGGGCAGCCGCAAGGGCTCCGCGGGCGCTCACCACTGGCAGCGGCGCCGGCCGGACGAGCTCCGCGTGCAGGGCGGGGCCCGTCTTCTTGACGACGGCGTTGAAGCCGTTGTGGCCGTCGGCCGTGTAGTCGACGGTGCGCACGGTGCCGTCGGGGTCCACGACGCTGTACGACCCCTTCACCACGTCTCCCTCGCGCGCCTCCCACGCGCTCTTGAAGTCGCCCGTGTGCGGGTCCTTCACGCCGTAGTCGAACTTGTACTGCGGAGGAGCCTGCAACAAGAAAACACGTCGATTAAAAAAATCTCATTCATTATTACCGTGTACAGTTTCCCATGACCGCTGCTGAAGTAGACGCGAGGAGCAACCCCATTGCACCGGGCAGGGACGGCAGCCGGGTGACGAATCCGCGGGCGAGCGGGAGGAGGCGCTGGCGAGGGGGACACGCCCCCTCCCGCCTGCGGTACCAGCAGCAAGCAGGGGTGAAGAAATTCACACATGAAGAAGTGACAGACCGAGCCCGAGCGCTACTCATTTATTTCATTTAGATAGAGAGAGGCAAACGGGAGGAATAGACATTCTGCATTCTAGAATTCAAGCAAACAACGTTGTGTACACGAACATCTATGTCGGTCATTTTTAAGCGACTTCTGTGCTGACACATGTTGATGTAGAGTTATTATTGCAGTGTAATGTAGAAGAAGGTTTTTAATTTTTTTACTTATCTAATTACTTTGCAAATACATTTCTTTATTTATCTAACTTACGCGAAAAAATAAGAGGCATTACCATCTAACTGACCTACGTACGTTATTAAATGTACCATAATAACTATATTTCCATTAAGATCTAATGTAATCCTTTAAATCTGAAGACAGACTGAAATTAATATCATACGGATTTGAAAAACTGAATATTTTTTTCACTGGTATTCGTATGACATTACTGTAAAGAAATAGATATTAATATTACCAATAAAATTCAAAATTTATTGCTGTATTTACATACAGAATTTGAGGTAAATTTACAGGAGCGGACATTTTGAGGAAGGGGCCGCTACGCGCGCGCGGTTGCATCTCTTTCCTCCCACTGCGCGCGGCGTCCCGCGGGAGGTCGTTACCTTTCATGATGGAGCACGGGCTGTCAGCGCTATTGTAAGCTCTGTGCTTACGGGATCCACTTAGTCAATTTTCGAGTTAATAATGAAATGCCTGTTTGTGATTGCAATGTCGTCTTCACACTACGACTAAATAGTCGTTGGTGACTGGCGGTCGAGATTTTTCTCGACTGTTGTGAGACTAATTGCGTATTCAATTTGTCATCATAAAAACGCTTCGACTACAACACATAAATTATTCTATTTTCCCCATCAACTCTGATGTATAGAATGGCTATCGAGTAATATTTACTAATTCTTTACACTATGCTTTCCTGCCAAAAGAAGCAAGTATACTCTGTTCCATTTTACATTTGTCAAGTGTCAGATAGTTCAGAAGCTGCAAATAAACTTTCAAAAATTAATTACGTCGCGTTAGAGTCAGTTTTTTTTTATTTTTTACTTTTTATATTTTATAAAGATGAATTCACAATAACGACAATGTTGTCTAGGAAGACATGTTGAATAAATGTTTCCTCAAAGATGTTCACGATTTACATTGTTAATTTATGTAACTTTATTTAGATAATTTGCTGCGGTTTTGAAAAAGTATGCAAAATTCTGATCTTCTTTTGTTCCAAGCTTTACGCAACATTGTAAGAAAGGATCCTGTAAAACCATCTATTACGTATCATTTCTTCTATTGTGAGACTGCTTGCTCTTTGTATACGTAATTGGAACATCTCGCAAGCAGCATCTGTTGTCCACATCTGCATTGTTCGGAAGCACGCAGGATATTCTGTGCATCCTGTAGCCGATGCACTTGCTAGACCGCTGTGATTTTGCTGCTGTTCTTATTGTCAGTAAGTAGTATCTACTCCCCTGCAATCTTTCTTACTATTGTCTCCTAATTATCCCGTTTTATTCTCACTCCTCATCCGAAGTACCGACATTCATGTTGCATATAAAATGTCGTCATTGTGGCGGTTTGTAAGTTGGATCTCGACTTACAGAATACTTCAAAAAATTTATTCGAAACATTCGAAAACAGTGAAACACCTATTTTATACATACATCCTAGGAATTACAGCGTTCCTTTCTTTTCTTTGTTTAAATTGTAATGGTATATCTATCAGTGGCGCTATTTATTAATTGACGATTTAATTAAAATAAAAACAAAAGCGAATCAGTTGACAATCATATATTTTTCAATATTATAGATAGTTTCAATGAAGTTTAAAATAGTTTTTTTTTTTTTTTTTTTTTTTTTTTTTTTTTTTTTTTTTTTTTAGGTCGCATCAACTACTAGGTCATTAGCGACCACTATTGATTGTAACGGTATGGTAACTGTGGGGATGACACGATATGATGATGATAGGAGGCGAAAGGACGAACACAATACAACCATGCCCGAGGCGGGACTCGAACCCGCGATCCTTCGGTCCGAGATCGCTACGGCACTACTGCCTTAGCGATCTCGGCCACCCGGACCGGCAGTTAAAATTTGTTCACCTTTTTACTATGCATCTAACACAGTATTTCAGTAGATGTGCTTTCGTATCCCTCTTTGATATAATATAGAAGTCTTTAGAATGCCCGTTACAACTTACGATAACACTCGTACGAGTATAAGTTTCAGAGATACAGTGTTAGAAGAAAATGTATTTGTAAATTGTACTCGCACGTTTAATATTGTGACGTGTGCAGAGCAAAGGAGATTTTCACAACAACAGAATTAAACCATTATAATCCTCTCTCTCTCTCTCCCATTTCCTTCCTACACTTTCATATTCCATCTACTACATTTCCTACGTCTTCGTTTCTCCCATAGATTCTTATTTTATCTTCCATTCTTTCGGAATCTTTTATGCCTTGGATGCCTCCGCATTGTCTCCAGCAACTATTACAATTAAATCTGAAACAACGCAGCCCAAGCCTTTCTCACGCGCGCGTTCCGGAAGGCCGAGTGTCAAAGCAGCGGCTGCGTGTCCTCCCGGGGAAAATTTCATCGCCGCCGTCGAGAGAAAGTATGTTCATCTTTATTTCGCACGTGGGCCGGCCATTTTGGGCCAACCACCGCCCCTCCTTTTACACGCTCCCATGAAGCCTACTCGCGAATTCGCCTGCTCTCGCCGCCACCGCCACCAGCCGCCTCCGCTGCCATCGCCGCCACCGGCCACCGGAAACAGCGCCACCTCCACTTTCGGCGGCTGTGTGCGCATGGCCAGCAGAGGAATGAAGTGAGCCCTGGGGTACACCTCGAGGAATGCCGGCAGATTTGCTCTCCGTTTGGGATGTCTGTTTCCTTTTGTTTAAAGTAACGGTGTATTCGCTTATAAGTAATTTCAAGAACCCTGAGAGGTTGAAACATAATTAAAGTATTACAAAGGTAGATTGGATATGAAATTTGTCTGCGAAACAGTTGCTGAATTAATTGAATAATCTTGAACAGATGTCTTTTCTAGGTCTGAACAGAAATTTTTATTGTTTATTCTCAAATTCATTCAGTAATATCGCACCCGACTAGGATTGACTATCAGTAATATTAAAGTCACTGTGAAATGGAAGACTCACAATGCAATTACCCTTCTAGGCACACTTCATTTTTGTTTTACATTTTTATTGTTTATTGCTTAGAGTCAATGTCTTACAGAGGCGTTAAAATATGATTTAAATGGATAAGAATTTGTCATCTTTGTATTGAAAATGTTATAGATATAGATAATTCTGTTAGTATTTCCCTTTTTTGTTTATTAATATATAAATTACAAATATGTTTGAATTTAATCTAATGTGAATTGTTATTTTCATATAGTGATTTTAAATATTCTTTCAGTGTTAGATGTCATGCTTTGCGTATTTTGAGAAAAACACTCGCAATATTGTTTACTGTGCTCATTCAAGTCAAACATAAAAACTTGCTAACATAAACTGTAGCTAAGAGTCGCAAACGAAGTCAAAGAATTTTTTTAAATGAAGGAAGAGTCACATATAATTTGCACGTAGTGGGAACCCTGACGTGATCAAAAACAGAGAACCTCTGTCATTGACGATAGAAGGCCGATGGGAAAATATACACGCCGATAGAGGGATTTGGATCTGCGACTGTTTGGACTGAGATAAAGTAATTACTTCCGTTTGATCTACCGAAATGCCTACCGTTAGAAAGCGAGGTAATTAGGTTGCAACTTTTACATTGTTAACATTGTAACACGAAATATCATCAACATACGTTCGCTACACTCGAGGGAGTGATAGAATGTACTTGACGCTGTGGAGGCGCCGGAGAGCCATTTTCTCCCGCGTCCATCGCGCGCCTTGCGGAGCGCCCGAGCGCCTGCCTGGCCGAGGCTCCAACCTGTTCCGGGGGCGTTTCTGCGGCCGCGCGCTTTCTCGGCCGCCACGTCTGGGCCGCAGGACGCGCCGCGCCGCACGAGGCCATGGCGTTGAAGGCGCCGAAACTATATCGCCATTACTTACAAAAACTTTACAAGAACTTTACTTTTACAGAGGAGTTAAAATATAATGCTCATGGGTCATCTTTGCATTGAAAATGTTGTAGATATGTATAATTAATTTAGTCTTTCCCTTTTTGTTTATTTATATAGAAGGTTAATTTCTACAAAATTAATTAAAAATTAAATAGTTTTAAATGATTGTTAAACAGTTCTAAGTGTCCGCAAAATTTTTTTAATGTCACATCCTCTTAATTAACATTTGTTCAACTAGAGCTACCCGTCAACACACGATATTTATATATAATTATAATATTAAATAGATATATTTGATATAAAATTTACAGACAATCATATTGTAACACCACCGGTCATCTCGGTAGAGAATGCCCGGTTAGCGGTCCGGTTGTAGCTCAGTCGGTGATGGAAGGAATTGTTAAACAGATACAATGGAAGTACGAAACAAACACTGTGATCACTGGTAGAAAAATTACTTTATTCCTGGGCAAGAAAAAAAATGCCCCAGGGAAGTTACATTTGTGAACTAAATAAAAGAAGAGATTAAATGAAAAGAAAATAAAAGATTAAAGATCAGAATTAACCGTAAAGCTTATAACTATGAAGAGTACAAAATTGTTATAACTAAGATTACAATGGTAGAAATTTGACAGTTCGACGTGCCTTGGCGCGGCACCGCGTTACAAAGTTACACAGGGGTGAATGCCTTGGGTTATACTGCCTGGGAAAGTTCTTTTGTGTGCCCGGGACGGGCACGGCGGAGACCGGGGGGCGGTTGCGGTCTTGACTGGAACGCGGCAGAGGCCAGTGCCACCCCTCGCCGACAGCTGAGCGGCCGTCTCGTGACGTCACCAAGGGAGCGGCGGCGTCTGGCGGCGCTTAACGGCGTCTGGCGGTGTCTGGTAGAACTTGTAGATCGCCGGGATTTTCTCCCGATCTCAGGCGCGGAGTAATCAACCATGCGTCCCTCTGATTCTCATGACAATCGTTCTCACGTACGACTTCAGAAAATTGAGAAATCCTTCAGAGACACATTCGCCTCTCTCCGCGACTAATTCACACCCCAGAGAAGTTTCTCTGTCTACTGCAGTCGGCCCAATGCTCAAGCCCGTACTGAAATTTTTATAAGTCCTTCAGAGGCGAACTCGCCTCTGACCGACGAATAGTTCCCCCCAGAGAAGTTTCTCTCCCAACTGCTATCAGCCCAAAGCTCAGGCCCCTTCTGGACGAATAGTTCCCCCCCAGAGAAGTTTCTCTCCCAACTGCTCTCCGTCTAATGAAATTCTGTAAATCGAAAACGTAGCAAGTAAATTTTTACCCCCACCCCTTTTTTCTCATGTGCTCCAGTTCCTTATAATAGTCGCGTCGCTATTGGCCAAAGGTAATGGCGTAGTACACTATTTTCGACCAATAGCGACGGGGGAAGCAAAGGAAATTTCCACACTCTGTGCCACTGTGAGGGTACAATGTTTTTCTTGTTCCTTCTAGAACATAGACCGTGCCTGCGCAAGGGAGCGCTGTCCGGTAAAAGAATTATCGTTCTGGGTTTCCCCGAATCACGAGCAGGCGTTCTAGAGATTTCCCAGACGTGCTTGCGTCCGAGCGCTTCTCAGTTAATCTTTTGACACCGGCCCTAACAGCAACTTCGTAATGGGCCGGGGGCGCAAGTGGCTGTCACTAGAAAAGGGGTTGCGCGCGTGTCGCCATCTGTTTATTCTCCCAGTAAGTTTCCTTTGGTCCGGGTTTATTATTATTTAATTTATACAAGGAAATCTGTATCGCTACAATATATCCAGATAAATGCCACCAACATCAAGTTGCGTCATGGTAATACACACTTAGCAGCACACACTGCCGTCACAGTTGACACAAATGTCTGTATATCGTGATGACGTGACTGGTTAGCGAGCGATAGAAGTTCATACGAACACACTAACTAGTTTTCATGGAATAGCGTTCTCCTCTATCACTTCGAGTTTCAGTTCGCAAACGCACAGAGACCCAAAGGTGAGTCGATAGCGTATGTGGTAAGGTGCTTCACACAGTAAACATTCTCTTGTAATAAATCATGGTTTAGATTACAGTATGGAATATGTGATTGTTTGTTAGGATCTACTTCCCCATTCTGCTCCACATAGTTTTGAAAGCAAATTTCAACGCATATGATATGCGCATTTCAGAAGTCTCCACCCTTCCGCTCAACCTCAAGTCGGCAGAGGTACGAAGTTCTGTATTTGTAACTTGACGACTTTCGCCATACTTCGCTCAGAGAGCTTGTCCTATAATCATAACTAATAATATGAATATCTTACTTTTAAATCAATATTTTCAAGAACAAACCACCTTTGCAGCTCATTAGACAAGAGAAATACCTGTTACATTGTCGCTGTAATACCTATTCATTGTTTGGCTCTCGCTACATACTTTTATTTTGAGAGGTGCTGTAATATTTAACAATATGTCTGTGAGACTGCAGAACCCTTAAAAAGCCGAATTCAAGGAAAACAATTTTCTAAATTGTCTCAAATCAAAATTGTCGTAGTTATATATGGATATATATCCTCATAAACAATCGTATTTCATTAAATTTATTTATGTATCCTACGATACAAGACTAATGTTCTATTTTGTGAGTATACAATCGTATTTCAATAAATTTATTTATGTATCCTACGATACAAGACTAATGTCATATTTTGTGAGTATACTTAATCGATGGTACACCTAGCAAAATATAGAAGCTAATTCACACAGAACTTTGAGTCTTGTGCGTTGGAAAATATAGAAAGTACAATATTTTCAGTGTCGTTAAAATGATAATAATAACAGTCGTTATTTCAGTACAAACAAATTTTCACCTAATTGTTTATACAAAGGTTTCAAATTTGCTATGTTTCGCTGAACAAAATAGGTAACTACAGGCATGAAATAGTCGAAATTTGAGATGACGTTTCAAAAGGTAACAACGAGATGTACGTGAATAATAGTAAACAAATGGAACAAATCTTTATGAGAGTGGCATTTCTCAATAGAGTTATATATGACCTCTATTGAGAAATGCCATCCTCCGTTACAACACATTTCTGAAAGTAAAGAGGTACGAACTTCGCCATTCCCCAATGTTCACGGTTCGTTTGCTGAATATCCAGTTTAGACACTAAAGAAATAAGACTTTGTTCCAATCATAACCTCTCACTGTAAATGTACTATATGATGAAAGTTCCGTCTATAGTTATTCAGCATGAGGATTTGCAGACTGTGTTGCCGTGAATATCTATAACACGTATTTTGTCATTCCTCTTCTTTTTCTGTATACATGCATATTTTCTTTTGCATTTGCAAAATAATGTATAAATAATATAAGCAATTTGCATATATTGCTTATTGTGCATATTTCAACATAGAAGTTGTAATTTCAACATATAAGACTTATGACTGTGGCCACGTCAATCGTTGTTTAACTCTTTTTCTTCCCCTGGAAGACAGAAAGACAGTGGAAGAATGGTGTCATTTGCTCGTCGCGTGGTAACGTTGGCAGCGCGAAATCAAAGTTCACTACAGAAGATTTACTTCATTTTCTGCCCACATGGACAATCTGTTTGATAGTTGTAGTCGGTTTCCGAAAACTCCATCATATAGCGCTGTCCTTCATCACCAGTCACCTACAAAGAGAGCGATAAATTGAAGAGACATGCGAAGCTCTGCTGACATGAAATATTAGTAGACTTTTGGAAAGATTATTTCAACCATTTTAAGACTGTTTCCTTTAAACATTGTTCACTGTTTTGTAAATGCTTCTAAGTGCTTTTGTTTCACATAAATCATGAGCATTTAAAATCGTAACAAGATTTATTTGGCAGAAAACCGTTCTGTTAATCTCTTTTTGCCTACTAAACACCTAACTTCAATTCCACATGATTATTTGAACCCAACATGTCGAAATATTAGCCAATTGGTTATCTTCCCCTTCAGATCCGAGTTATATGGGTCATTTCATGAAAAAAAGTAGATAATCTGACATCACATCTCAGAATTTAGAAATATTTTGCCATGTTCCCTGCATGTACCGGGTATAAAATTTGTAACTCATTAGCCATTGTTTAGCAACAATGGGCACTTGAAATATTAGATTAGCAGTGAGTAGACCTTGATTCATAATTTTGTTTTTATAATAGGCAAACAAACAAATATATGAATGTGACACGTATTTAAAGAAGATCAATTTTCTACAAATTTTTTACCACGAGTCTTTCATAAATAGGAAGTAAAAATAATTTAAACTATTGGTGCTACAGAATGGCACAGACTTTCTCATATTACTTTTCTATTTCCTTTGGTCTCGGCTAGCTACTCAGACTTGCCACATACTCTTGCCAGCTGGCATCTATCGCCGTCCAAAGTACATTTTTTGATATTTTTTTTAATTTTTCGTTTTTCTAATTGTAGACCGGAAATATTATTTTAACATTATTAAAGAACAGTAAAACCTCGTCCTTAATGGCAATTTCTTTGAAAAATGTGGAGCCGTTTTTAATAAACTAGCGTTTATGCGCTACTGTAAATTCGAAAATTAAAGCTCTTTTTCACAGAATTTTTTTAAGTTTTCCAAAAGCTTAATTTAGAGTAATTTGAAGTACTTCAACTCACAAATACAATAGTGTTTACAAATTGCTGGAATTGCATACCAACGGCGTGAGAGATCTTTAAAAAATTTACATTTGTGTAATTTTTGAAAAAAATATACACCGAAATTAACTTTACGTCATATTAAACAGTGCAATTACCACTATCCGTTCTAAATGCTTGAAGAAAAAATTTAAGCCGTTTTTGAGAAAATATTCTTTTTGTAATTTCTAATTTAAAATATCAAATATTTCACGCAATATTGCGCGAAGACTACTACAATTTTCAAAAAAATGCACATGACTTAAATAAAAGAACTCACTGTGGAAAACAAATTGAATTTGAAGTAAAAAAGTAGTTTATGCAATTAGTTTATAATGTTAAGATTTTGCATGAGTACATGTTTTGAAAACGAGCGACTTTAGGAGCGAGTTTTCAAATTTGTACGAATGTAATAAAGCAATATTATAAACGAGTTGTATACTATATTTTTTGTATAACAGCATTATACATTGTTACGAGAATCAAACTTAATTTTGCGAAACAACTTCCCTGAGACGACTCGGGTATTTGACATCGTGCGAGTAAATGGAGGTCGACTGTTCCGTTTAGCTCTATCTCCCCCCGATTCTTTCGCTTTGGCTAAATGTGTGATGACATAATCAATCGTGACATAAAATCTTATACGTCATCATTTGTGCCGTAAAATCCTACGTGTGCTTTAGTCGCTAGTAGTGCTCATAGACACCAGACGGACAGATAGACGGATGGACAGACTGACGTTTAAAAAAACAACACTTTTCGATATCAGGGGACCCCAAAACGTATATTTCCGTCCTAATCTTGAAATCGATTTTTGCAGCATTCCATAACTTTCCCTATGTTACGTATATTACTTCGTATATAGGTACGTATACGGGAAAGTAAAAATGCAATAAATTGAAATAGAGAATTTTTAACTTCTTGAATATTGGCAGAAAAAATTCTGAATCTACATTTTCACCACTCTGTAAATTTTACCGCGGAACCTTGAATGGTTTTGAAGTTAAAAAATAATAATATCGTACTAGAGCTCCTTATATGTACTTGCCTCTGCTGCTACCCCCGCGCCTCAGCACTCGCGTTACATTCTTTCGCCACGCCGCGACCAAAACATTTTGCAAAACGACTTTTCTGGGAACTTCCAAACAGTTGAATTTTAGATGTACGTTTTTACAGTTCTCAGAAAATGGAATTACAGCATAGATACTCCATGTCTCCCGCACAATGTTCAGGCTTATGAGTCTCGCAATATTTAAACATTTTGCTTCAAGCTCCTCTTTGCTGGCAAAACTTATACATTAGGTATTTTCGTCCGCATCGCCTCCGTGTTTTTTCTCTTATCCACCCGATTTTTCTGTTTCTCAAGACCGAATGGATTGCAGCACCAAAGCCTGTTAAGCATATTCACTATCTTCGCCATTGTGTTTCACAATGTATCACTAAAACAGTAACGCAAGAAAAGTCTGTAAACTGGTGACACGATCTCTTGGAGTCGTCAACGGATATCCCCAGGGAATGAACAAGACGGGTTCTATCCACGACCTTGCCTCACCCCTCACTGGGCAAAGGCACGCAATTTTCAACCCCAGAGCGTTATGCGCGTTTAACTTTTATTTAATATTTTTTAAGATTTCATCATGGCAGAAAGCAGAATGGTTATATATTGATTCTTCTTGTAGTGTGAAAAATAACAAAGAAGAAAATATTACTTTTCATAAATTACTTTTGAAAAGATAAAATAGTTTTGAAGAGATAAATATATTTGTGTACGTTATTTGCAATTTTTATTATAAACAAATATCTTAATATATAATACAATGTCATACTCTTAAAATAATTTGATTTATTTTCAAAACAGTGCACCTCTTTTTGCAGTTTTATTCACTTTATGGATGTCAGAAGTATTTTAATTATTGAGTACAATGTGTCATCCACCTTTATCCTCCACGTTTAGCCCGTAATTGTTGCTAAACTGCTGAAGGCATTAATTTATAACTTTTCTTTTAACTGTTAGTTAAGTGTTAGTTTTAATTATTAGTGCCATAAGATACTATAATATTTCAAAAAAATCCGAGGCTCACTGTCAGTGGTACGACGCCCGAGGTTCCACGGCGCGGAGGCCGTGCCCCCCTCGAGGCCCCAGGGCGCCCTCTGCCCCGGCAGCAGCGGGATGCGCGAGGCAATGACAAAAGAGACACGCTGGGTTGCTTTCGAAAGGCGCCTCGCAAGAGATGCAGATTATAGAGCGCTTCTTCGCCGTCTGAGTCGTGAGAGCGTTGCCTCACTTTTACTGACTTCGAATTATTTTTGCAGCTGTCTGGCACGGTGGAATTGGAGCTGAAGGGACTTTCAGTGTACACTAGCCATGGACAGTATTTGTCGTGGAATTGTCTAACAAAATTTTGATTTAGTAGTGCCGTAGCGATCTCGAACTGAAGGATTGCGAGTTCGAGTCCCGCCTCAGGCATG
This sequence comes from Gryllus longicercus, assembly GCA_038098605.1. Taxonomy (NCBI): domain Eukaryota; kingdom Metazoa; phylum Arthropoda; class Insecta; order Orthoptera; family Gryllidae; genus Gryllus; species Gryllus longicercus. The sequence goes on along the minus strand of JAZDUA010000069.1, from coordinate 2,824,479 downwards.
GTTGTATTTGTGTTAGACTTTTCACTCCCTATCATCACCATATCATGACAGCTTCACAGTTACCATACCGTTAAAAACAATAGTGGTTGCTAATGACCTAGATGTTGATGCGACCTTAAATAACAAATAAGGTTTGGTTTCTGAATTTTAGAGGAGTACTAAGAAAGGTGTTTTGAAAAAAATGTTACTCGTATACGTTCCTGGTGTGCGTGTTACGAGATTGCATTTTACTAATACACGATTTTACAAATATTTATGAGTTTTCATTAAGGGATATCCCTTAATGAAAACTCATAAGTATTACCTATTGGCAATAATTGTAATGTCGTAATATCTTGCCTTTGATTATTTTAATAGTATTTCAAGGGTATGTATACTGAAGTGGGAGTGTAAATTTGATCCAATTTACTTTCGTTTCGAACAAATATCTACGCGACGAGTGCATAAGTAATAGTGCTGAATCCACTGCCCACTGCTAAGTAGATCACCATAACACACAACCTCTCTTGATTGTCACCTTTCTTTGAGAAAGATGTATGACTGATTAATGAAATAACATTGTGGACTTAGTTAATCCGCTGATTGATTAATTACTTAATGAAGGGTCTAGCTAATCTGCTGCTCACCACGTTATTAATTACCTCACACGGCTCAATCAGACTAATGAATGACGGACGTCAAGGGTCTAGAGAATAACAAACATTTTTGTGGAGATATTAGTCAAAAATAAATGGTGAAAAATTTGGAAATTGTTTAACTTTAGGTGGTGAGTAGTAAAGTTTACAAATAGTCAAGAACTATAATATCAGAATCAGGATACTTGTTTTTCTTTATTCTCATTTTCTTGAGCAATCCCTCAGAAAATGGATACCGCCAGAAAGTGAATGTCTGGAACTTTTCTCACCATTTGTCATCCGCGCTGAACGCTAGCTTGAAACAACAACTCACGTGTTGAACACAAGATTTATCCGCGCGCCACTCCTCGTCGCGCCGTCTGCGTTTTTCGCCGCTGGCCAGTCTGGGCGCGGGGCGGTCCAGCGCCGAACACGCGGGTCACACACCGAGGGGTCGCAAGGTCACGCACCTGCGCTTTCTCCCGTGCACGTGCTCCGCTGCGCGTGACCGGCGCGCGGACGCACGCGGCTTCTTGCCACCGATCGCGCGTCGCCAGCGGCCGACTGCTTTGCATTACCCGCTCCCAGCGCCGAGCGAGGAGGCGTTGTGTTAGCTGTCCGCTGGCTAATTGCATTTCACTCAGCGCGTGGTGAAGCTGGCTACGGCTGCGCTTAGAATTCGTGCGGACAGATCTCCGCTGGTTCTAGGTCTTTGGACAAGAAGACGAACAACGTGATCGGCATCACATTGCCCCTGCTTTTACTGTCGGAAGGTTCAGGAAAATGTAAAGCAGGCTGTACAGGGAAAGGAACATTCTATGCCAACGAAGAAGAGAGATATCGAATTCTAGTTGATATTAATTTTAGTTATTGAATTCAATATATAGTCATAAGTAAACACGTGCACTTGACGCCTTCAAAGCTTGTAGCGTTCTCAAGTGTTACACGCAATAGCAAATGAAGGTAACTTACTGTTAGAATGACGCATATTCTGTGACAAAACTGTATTTTGCATTATTATATTTTTTAACTTGCTTTATTTATTGCCTTACCTTTAGAAGCATGTGAAGAGAGCATCCAAAATGATCCAGCAAATAAGTGATATTTTAGGCACTCAAACAGAAGCTGAATAAAAGACTAGAACATTACTCATCGTGTCTTTAACATCGTCTCTCCATTTATTTTTTAGAAATGCGATACTCAGTCGTGTAACATCTAATGAGATTTAACCGCAAATAAACAACAGGCTTACTTCTAGAGGAAAACAAATATGGAAAACAATCCACCCACTTAATTACTGAAAGGTATTTGCGCTAAGAAATATGTAGGAGTAAGTGGATTTGAAAAAGTTCCTTTTTTGTTGTTTATGATTTTTTTTAAAAAAAGCTCTCAGTCAATTGGAATTTAATTAAGGGCAGATTAGAGGCGCTATTGGTTAGAAAAATATATTAATAGTTCGTCAAGAATTGAACGTAATATTTAATTGGGTATAAATAGCTATATAAACTGTATTTCAACATGATTGAGGTGCTTTGACTCTTCATATTTTGTGTCATAATCCAAATAAAATATTTTCGAACAGCTGGAATTGAATTACCATGACTTTCCTGACAAAAGGTGTAGACTCTATGCCTTAATCCAATACTCAGACGTCTTGTTTCGTAAGAAAACTGTTCCTTTTAAAATGAAATATATGAACATAATGTTTCGTATTTTTTACGACCAAACATCAGTAAAAATACATCACTACTTCAGTTGTAATATTGAGTTACTTTTGAGTTCAGAACTGTTTATTTCTATTTTTAAATTGACGTCTACAAAAGTGCCTCATTTTTTGAATTCATTTACGTGTATTTCCCACAGCCAAAATATTTGGTCTTCGAGATCAAATACCTAAAAACAAAAATTTATAAATTGCTTACAAGTGAGGTATGCAGTCTTTTGTGAAGTCTGACCTTTATTGTTGTCTAAGTGTTCAATATTATTTTACTTGGCCTCGAGTAGCTCATTGCGAGGTGCAGGTGACGGGGCTGCGCCGTGGAAAGGCTGGAGATGGCAGCACCGGGTTGATTACAGTGATCGTCCGGAACAAAAGCGAATAATTGCAGCTCGTGGCTCGCGCTTTCTCCCGAGTCTCCTCCGAGGAGCAGATTTATCGCCGCTAAATGGTGTCGCTGGCCGAAGGGTCTGGACCGTCTCTGTACTGCACATTGGGCCGATATGCACCAGAAACGTTTAATGCAATATTTATTACGACATGTATTTATAAACATGTATTTGAAAAGAATACCAGTACTTGTTACCTTAGAATTCGTAAGTTTTGAATCTAAAAGTAAGATATTAGTTTGCGAGAAGAAGTTTCTAAATACTTAGGAAATGACGCAATTTTAATTTCATCTTTATTTGCTGATCTAAATGATGATAATGAATTTTGATAAACATAAAGATAAACTCAACAAAATGTGTTTCTTGTTCAGATAAACAGAAACACCACAATAGGTGTTATATATTTTGCACTCTATCATAATTCACATATTATCACAATAAGTCAGCGAACTCAACAAATATTACATTCAAGAAAATATGCGAAACCTTTCATTATGAGAAAGAGGGCGAACGGGACTCAATATATAGTACCTTTGGACAAGAGCGTCACAGATGTACTTCACAACGATCTTAAAAAGATGAATATTGAGTTCGCCCTATTGACCTGAACTCATTTATTGTTGTTATTTTCCTGACACTTACAATTAAACTTGTTTTTAAACATTGCATTGTACCGCCTCATGAATCTTAAGAAATTATTTGCCGCCTTTGGCTCCAATGGTCCCGTCGTCCGCTGTGGCCGCGAGAGACAAATCTCAGCTTTCGCCGACGAGACCGAAGGCATTTGTCAGCGCCGACGGCCGTCGCTTCGCTCGTCGCCCTTACGCAACTGCGGAGGACACGACTGTTTCGTCTCTAGGTGGCTCTGAGCCTCTCCGGTTCATCGCCTCGGTCAAGAGTGAATGGGATGATTGCAATAGGGCCGCAAGGAACGCTGAAGCCCACAAATACCCACCCGAATGCCAAGTACTGTGCAATATATTTGTACAAATGGCCACAGAGTGCATACTTAATGTGATTTTCAGGTTCGGGTTTGATGAATTTAAAACTAAAGGTAAACGGTTAAGATAAAAACAATTGACGAAACATATTTATTTTGCATTTTCAAATGCAGTTTGTCTACGAAATTTAGCAAATGCTTGTCGTAATTAACTCGAAATGTCCAAAGCTCTTTTTAGTGCTTATGCGTGCAGTTGAATAACAGTATCTAAAGTAACAGAAAGAGATATCCCCTTCTGAATATTCGTCCTGTAGTTAACATCATCTCTCCATTTATTTTCCAGAAATGCGATACTCAGTCGTGTGACCTCTTCTAATGAGATTTAACCGCAAATAAACAACAGGCTTACTGCTAGAGGAAAACAAATATGAAAAACAACCACCGACATCAATTATTGAAAGGTATCTGCGCTACGAGATATGCAGGAGTAAGTGGAATTGAAAACGTTCCTTCTTTGTTGTTTATGAAAAATTGAGTGGAAAAATATTCTGCGTAAAAATAATGACAAATGGAACCTAACTTACAATAACCTACAATGTACTAACCTACTTGTATATCGGGTCTCACGAGAAATTTAGGATGAAACATATCACTTCTTTCAGTTTAAATGATATAATATTTTAATTATGTCGTGTTACTACATGGTTCCAAGTTGGAAACAAGAGTGGAAAAATTTTAAATGTGATATTGTGTATTGTCATAAATACGATGAGAATAAATGTTGGAGTGTTTTAAAGAATAGCAAAGAGCGGCGTTTCATAACAGACCGACAACATGAGTTTTATTTTTCAGTAAAACATATTAATGCGTAATAATTTAATATGACAGAGTAAATGAAACGAAGTTACCATGCGGGGATCCACGGGGAGGGAAATGAGGGAAATCCCCCCCCTAAAATTTTTAAGTAAGTATTAATTTTAATTTGTCACGAGCCCTTTAAGCAAAAATATTTTCAGATTATCATTAAAACGAATAAAATCGTATCGCAGCATGCGCGGAGTGTATCCTACGACATTTTACAAAATCTGTTTTATTTATATATTTTATTCTAGATCACTGAGCAACTTCGTGGTCATAAACGATCACAATCTGATTTACTGTAATCTGTAATATGACATATTCGACGTAAACATTTTGAATTTTCCCTCTCAAAATTCGTCCCTGTATCTGCCCGTGAAGTAGCACTAAACATGGTTTAGCAGTTATGACATTGGCTTCATAACTATGTTTGAGAAAAAATAATCTCACGAGAACACAAGACAACTATAGGAGAAACACAATAAATAATAATTACTCTTTATAGTTTGTACTCTTTCTTGATGCACCGTCTCTTAAGATTTACACTCATATCACATTCCTGTGTTTCCAAATTCATATGACATATGAATGATTAATAAATACCATCTTAATATTAATTACACGAATAAGTAAGGTGGAGATGCTTTCGGTAAGCGATAGATTCCAGTTCTCTCAATTAATGAAACTAATATCACGTTTCGACAGCCTTTTTATTTTTTTAAAATATTTATTTGTCCTAGATGGAATACATCGTTTAGTATAATTACTTTACAGATGTTTTTAGACTTACATTACTTTAGACTTACTTACTATATATTGGAGAGGATACTCTAGGGGAGAACCTCTCGGCAATAAATCATGGTTAGGTAAGATTTTGAGAAAGGCTTCAAACGGGAATCTATTTTTTATTCAGGTATGGGTTGCATTTTTCGCTTATTTGAAATAGGGTGCTACTGGGATGCCTGTTAGGTTTTCATAGAAATTGTGTGATATATGGGTTAGTTGGTTTATTATTGTATTGATGTTTAATTCGGAATGGAGTTATTTATTACATAGGAACGAGCGGGCATATATGATTAATCTGATAAATGTGATAGATTTTTTTAGACTTACAGGTTGGGGAAAGTATTCAAATGTTTTGCTAGGGATTCTGCTTTGACGCTAGGAGAGTGCATTTTTCCTGTTAGGTGATAGAGGTAGAATTAAATTATTTTCTTTCAGAATTTGGTTTGTAAATTGCCATAGAGAGTTATTTCTTACGCTTAGAGATTGTAATAGGGTTGTGTATCGGTGTTGTCTGTAAGTGTGCAAGACCTGTTTGCAAGTGTTATTAAATGATTGTATTATTTTTTGATACATGGTATTGTTAACGAGTTCCAGAGTCTTCTGCTTTTATTTTTAATTTAATTAGTTGGATTATTTTATCAGGTAGAGGTTTGTTTGGTTTAGTGTAAGGGTCTTGAATTTAGTTTTTGGTAATTTATTTCTTTAATTATTGTGTTATTTGTCAAAAGTCTTGTTCGATAACTGGCCACATTTCCCAGTACCATTTTGCAAATCCCCCCCCCCCGTTATTTGGCTAGCAACGACTTCCCAGGGGCTTACTCGTAATATTTGCGCAATGCGGACGACATTGCGTCAGGTCGCTATTAGATGTGGTACGCTATGCGCCTGCCCGCGCCACTTCGCCACGTGGCGCAACGGAGCTCGCGACACAATGGCGAGGACGAGGACGTGGGAAGGAAGAGATTATCCGGCGCTCTCCGCGAGATTTCACGATTTCGCGATCAATGCCTTGCTTATTTCCAAATAGGCGTGCAACGGGAAGAGCGCGATTGTCGCGAAAACTGCAGAGTAAGATAGCAGGTGAGCCATTCTCCAACTGATACATTCCTGTGTACGCAGCGACAGAGACATCACCTCAGGTGTAGCCACAGCCGAGCCGCCTAGGCTGCGCACTTGGATGGCGCTGCAACTGCAGCCGTCGCGCGCCTTGTCTTATCCATGCACAAACTTATGGACAGGTTCTGCGTGTTTTCTTCAACAGGGATGACGCAAAAAGTAGTTTATTAGAATTATTTTATTTAGAATTTATATAATAGAATATGGGGCCTTTTATACGAAGGACAAAGTAAGATTACATGATGAATATGTACACAATTGGATTTATATATACAGAAATAGGTTATATCAAAGGATTTTCAAACTGTGCGTCGCGGCTTCCAGGGGTTTAAACGTGATTAAAAATGACCTTTACATTTGATTTACTCTTAGTGACATTTATATCTACAAAATAATTTTGTAATATTATAGTATATGTTATATGTAATGTATATGATTTATTTTACTAATAAATTGTGAATTAATTGCGCCAAATTAAAGTTCTTTAGCAATCGTCACTTATTATATCACTTACTCATTTGTGTTGAATCTTTAAAAGGCCTATATTAACCCTTATATTTGAAACTTATTGTTACCAAGGAGACTGCGGGAAGTTTCGTTTACGTTTGTCGCGGGAGCCGTACACGAAAAACGTTTGAAAACCTTGGGTTAGATCGAATAAAATTTATTTATAATAACTTTATTATCTAGATTGAATTTCCTGTTTAGAATAAGAAATGCTTAGTTAAGAGCAATGCATTGTAGTGTAGTGAGATGTTGGGTTCAGTGAAGAAATCGGGTAAGAGAAAGAAGTGAAATGGGCCGGGCATGGATTGGGGATGGCGATTGCATCTTTCAACACGATCCAGCGCCTGTTCATACTACACGGCCTGTGGCGAAGGGGTTACAAGACAATAACATCTCTGTAATAGACTGGCATACACAGAGTTCTGACTAGAATCCCATCGAACACCTTTGGGATGTTTTGGAACGCCGACTTCGTGCCAGGCCTCACCGACCTACATCAATACCTCTCCTCTGTGCAGCACTCAGTGAAGAATGGGATACCATTCCCCAAGAAACCTTCCAGCACCTGAAAGTATGCCTGCGAGAATGGAAGCTTTCATCACGGTTAAGGGTGGGCCAACGCCTATTGAATTCCAGCATTACCGATGGAGAGCGCCACGAACTCGTAAGTAATTTTCAGCAGGATGTTGTCCGGATGTGTGCGACCGGATACTTTTGATCACATAGTGTAGCTTCGTGTAGTGTAGTGAGGTGACAAACGACAATAAGCAATATCGTACCCGATGAAATAGTTATGCTCTTATACTTGCTTTTATTTCTTTTGTGTACTAGTCATTTGTTATTTTGTTATTATCATTGTATTATTATTGTTATTGAATTATTGCCATTGTATTATTATTATTATTATTATTATTATTATTATTATTATTATTATTATTATTGTTATTATCATCAAATTCTATCACCAGTTTTTGTAACTATTTGCAGAAGAAATATATTTATCTATTCTCATATTGTTTTATATTGATCATATATTGATCATATTGTAGTTTCTTGGAAATACTAACTATCGATAACCAGTTATATTTATTAGCATTTCTGGTCCTATAAAGTATTATCTGTCTTGTTCTACATATTACTGTTTGTGCGTTGCGTGTTTATTTTATTGTTTTAATTGTTTTAAATAATTGCAATCAAAGTTCATGGTGAACAGACAAAAATAAAAATCAAACACGTTGATAGAAAATTAATGAAAAATTACAGAGATCTAACATTTTTGTATGTATTTTTAACTCGGATGACCAACACTACGCGATAAAAAAGATCTTAAGTTATTAAAAATATTACTGTTTTTCTCAATTTATAACAAGGTATCAACCTCATCAGTAATATGTTAATAGCTTTTTTTCCTAAATTCTCGTCATTGCGTGTCCGCTAGTAAAGGTTCGTAGAACTGAAAGTCTTAAATTGAAGACCCCAAGGATTGGGCACTTCCGTAACCTGCCCGGAAGAGGACACGCTACTAGTACTTGCCTGAAAATTCCGGATTGGTCGTCTTGGTCAGCCAATTCAATGGATTCTTCTAACTCAAAAAGATACTAGAGCACTATCTTAGACATTGACTCTGCACCATGTGCGATCATTCCTACTCTAATCCTGTGTGTTCTTCCATTCTTAGGTTTGAGTAATGTGCTGATCCCTCATTTCCAAATGACCCGGGACATCATCACGAAAGGCACCGACAGTAAGTGAGAACTACAAGAATATCACTCGTGTTTGGTCTGGACTAAAGGGCTACCTAGAGACGGGGAGGGGGAGATAGGGAGGGGGAGAGGGACACAGATATAGAGAATGAGAGAAAGAGAAAGGGAGAGACAATATTTGTGTAAGAGCTGTAGTCAAATACTGTACATCTATTCTTGATTCTTGAAGTTCACTAGAGATTAAATCAATATTATTGAGGCTCATTGCGCTTGCTTGTAAACTTTTGTACCTGTACTACGCCAGCTACCTAGTGTGAAGTGGTTTCTTTGCTCCTTTTGTCAACAGACAATGGTTTTTGGTGAAACGAGTTTCCAGTCTCAAGAGTTCCTCAAGGTTACGAGGAGTGAAAGTAACATCTGGTTTCTTTTCCTTTCCAACATCCGCTAGCTCGCAGATCTTACCAGTCATTATGGTGCAATTCTAACATTAGCGCTAAACTTCAAGGAGCTGTTTGAGATTTTTAGTCGGTTTGTTCTTTCAAATGGCGAGGGTTCTTATGTCTCTCGTAATTACCACCAATCAACGTAAAATTCGTTTCCGGTTTCTCAAGAACTCACCTTGGAACCAAGCACCCAATGAAACCTTTTCTTCAGAAGGAACATTTGAACAGTAAAGCGCAGCTATCTCAGTTGGCGTATAGTATAACCTCGAAATTCTGCCCATCGTTTTTGACGATCAAATTGTTAAGAATGTATCGGACAATTAAAAAGAATGGGTAAACTAATTTAAAGCTCATTTATGTCATAAGATGTAGACCAAGTAGAAAAGAGTTCAGTTACTCCCATAAAAATATCCTATGCTATTATTGCTATTTATGCTATTATTATGTGCTATTATTTCTGTTTAACTCGTAGACAACCTACCTCCAAGTGAATCGTTTATAAATTTTCTCCTTTCTCTTTGCCTGTTAACAATAGTAAACACGTGCTTTACGATGAAGATCATGACCTCCAAACACGACGGGTCGCGCCGTAAGACCTGCAGTACCCACGTCGCCGCTTACGACTGCGATAATTTATGATTTCTTTGCGCTAATCACCCCGCGCGTTGCCTTCTCCGCTGCGCGCCGCCGCGCGCCGCCGCGCCGGCCGCGGAGAAGGGGCGGCCGTGGCCTCCGCGTCGGTGGCGGTGCCGCCGCTGGGCGCTCGCGGGCGGTCGCAGCCTGGGGCGACCGGGCGGACTGTGAGGAGGGCCGGCCACGCGGCGCGCCCGCCTTCGTCTTCGTCGGCGCAGTGGTAGCGTTGCGGTTGGTGACACTAGCTAGAGCTGGGTCGATTTCAGCCGCTATCGGAAGGAGAATTCTGGTGGCCGGCTGCTCTGATTGATCGTGTTCCATGGGCTTCCCAACCAGACGAATGACGGGGAAGTATCCCTGCGCGATTTTTCCTTCCTCAACATTGTCTTCCTCTCACCCTTACACACACACACACACAACTCATGCAGTAATATACCGCATATGTCGGAACTTGTTCAAGTGTCTCTCTGGTGGAGATATCTCAGACGGGAAATCCCACAATCTGACGAGTAGATAGGCGACGGATATGATGTTCCAGAGGGGTAGAAACCCAGCCAGCTCTCGGGATGAAATTGGAACTAATGGTCATAGTGTAGTTGATGCTCCCGAGAGCACTAAATAAACAATCAAACTGCTGTCGAATGCGCCTTTGAGCCGCTCTTCCCTCAGGGGGTTGGAATCAAAGATGATGATCGAATGCCACTAAATACGCATACACATTACTCAGGTAGCATGAAAATGAAGATTATCTGAATATTTGTCAAAAATAATTAATTTATCCGTTGCTCTAAACGTGGAAATATATCAATAATAACACGTTAGAAATGTGTTCTCTCTCACGTTATTCTGTTCAATGCAATCAACCACATAGAACTAAACTATGTATTGTGCTCATATTTTTCTTTCAATATATAAATACAATCAATAACATTCAAATTTTATATTTATAGGCATACGTTAGAAAAATGTTATAATAATATGTATTCAACTTCTTGGTAAAGATTGAATTTTACACGTGAAAACTGTCACCTCGCTTCATGCTCTTATGACAAAAATGTTTTACTGAAGTCAATCCTTTTTATGACTTGATATAACCATTGGAGTATCCACGAAAAAAAAGTTTAAAAGTGTACTTCTGGTCCACATTTTCATCAAACACATACAAAACCGCATACTAAACTTTAGTTCATAGAGCGACCTTTCAAAGAAAGAAAGCGGAACGCAGTTCTCTCTTCAGATGGTTGCAGACAATTCTCCTGAAAGAAAATACTTGTTGCTATTAAGTTCACGCTGTTTTAGTATGACAACTTTGCAAAAAGTATCTCTATGAGGTAAAAAAAGACTTCTTGGTTTTGGGTTCAATGCGACGATTGGCTGGCGAACGTAGGGTTGTAGATAGAAATTATGAAAACTATGTTGTTGTTTTTTTTACAAAAATGAGATGATTGGTGTGGGGTCTGATAACATAAAACGAGAATCTGCATTATCCACAGCAAAATCGGACCGGGAGCAACGAAATGGAGTTCCGCGCTGGAAGGGCGTGTAGATGTGCGCCGGCGCCCATCGACCGCGCGCTGACAGCCAGGAGCGCCCCAGGGCGTCGCCGGGAGTCGCGGCCGGCCCTCCAGCTTTCTCCGCCCCCCATCCCATAGCGCACACGCTGGCTTTCCTTCCACAAAACTTTCTTTAGCCGAACCCCGTGATTGTTACCGATAATGGCTGCATCGTGTCTCCCGTCCTTTGCTATATCTTTTAAGTACATAATTTACTGAAATGCTTTGTCCCTACTCTTGTTCTCTTAATAGAAAAATTCACTTGAAAGTAATTGTGGATTTTTTGCTATTTTTGTTTAAGCAATGAAATTTTTACCCGATTCTAATGGAACTGTAGAAATATTGGTGGTACAACTCTTTGAAATGGAAAATCGATTCTTCTAAAATAATGCTTGATTCTCTGTGATATGTCCTTGAATTTAAATTATATTGAAAATAAAAACATAAGGCCGATTAGTTAAGGATTTCAAACGTTGTATGTTCTGCCTTGGCGAAGAGATTACGCGTGAATTGAACGATTCAAACGCAGAGAAATCTATACGCAGGATGAGAAAAAAGCAAGATGCCCAGCCTCATCCACTTCTGATTCCAATAATGAGCAAGTCTGTGCGCTGATTCTGAATAGTCCATGAGTGACTATTGATGTGTGGAATCAAATTGACGTTACTCCGGTTCTGCATGTGAGAACACATAAATAGTGGGTGGAAAGACATTTTGTTCCACGACGACGCGCATTTACGTTATTCCCCCAAGGTCTTCAACATTTGTATTTAGTTTCGATCCTGTCTCGTCTAATTACCATCTACTTGGTCCACATCAAGAAGCTTTGAGAGACCGAAGATTTACCTGCAACACACAGGGAGAGAGCAATGCGTAACTGGCTTGCTGATCGATCGATTTTTTATGATGATGTCGGATAGGTGTTGCTATGATGGACCAAATACATTTAAAAGCTTTCTGCCTATATTGACAAATGGTATAAATGTCAATTTTGTACAGTTATTGTCATCAATTATAAACACTGAATACAGATACTTATTCATTTACATTCGTTCACAGTTCCATTTAAGGCGCCTATTATATACTTCAATTCATTTTCTTGGTTGTCCTTAATTTTACACCATGTATTAGAAGTATCTATCTATTCCACTTTTTACATGCTAAGTGAGATATAGCCGCTAAGTTTCACATGAGATGTTGACATTCCTTGCTATCAGGAACTGTTGTAATCTGCATCCATATATTATGTTATAGCATTTAACCGATAATGTCCATTTCGCGCAGCTTTCTTACAGAAGGTGAGAACGGAAACAATTAAAATGCAAATTGCTTCATGTGCGCGATGAAAGTAGAAATCCGAATCGGGGCATCCGCCTCGCGTTACGTTTGGACATTGGCAAGTGCGAGTGAATAAATGTAAGGTCACGCCTCGCGACTTTTATTTCGCTCCTTGTTCTCGGCGCGAAAGTGAAATCAGGAAACGCCGATTTACGAGCTGCAATTAAAGCGCATCCAGTGGAAACGTTGCGGGCAGTCGCGGAGCGCCAGCGGAAAGGCGTCGATCCCTGGGCCGCGATCCGCTGGGAGCGCACCGCGCCAGCCCCACTTTTCGCACGCTCGACGAGCAGTAATGACAGCAGGGACATAAAACGTCATATCACGTCACTGTTTTTGAAGAAAACGTATCTTTATACCGTATTTTGCCATTAATGCAAATACATTTAAATTGCACCTGTAAGCTACGTAGAATGAATGCTCATAAAATCTATTTAAAAATAAAGTATTTGTTCAGTTCATCTTTTCCACTTTCATGAGATGGTAACAAAATTAGGCTTTCGTGTTGTTGGTTTTTGCTTTCTGAATTAGAATAATACCGTTTAAAGTCACGTGCACCATCGTATTTCCTACTGCGCATTCCTACTGCACTGAAAGGAATTATTTTAGCTCCTTACCTTACCGCAAGATACCATAAAAATCCAACTGTTGGGGAGGAAGATTTCGGTTCAGTCGGAGTCATGAGGAATTGTACCAGCAGTGCGTGTGAAGTTCATGTATGATTTGCGTGTGCCTCAAATAAATTAATACATTACAGTTCTGTGGGTTTTATAATGTAAAATTGATGGCATGATCTGTTGAATTGAATCAGTTTCATAAAATGTGAATTATTTCAAAAGTGTTGTATGAAAGGAGAGACGGTTAGCACTCTCCTAGACAAGGATGGAACACATATCCCTGGTTGAGGCAGCGGTGACCATTAAGCAACTTGACCACATTTTTTACCATTAGGGAAACAGCAATAAGGGAGTGGGAAAACAGTACGGGTAAGTACGAGTGGAGCCTAGACTAGATAGCAAATAAATACGTTACGCAAAAAATTAATAATTTTATAATTGAATCAATAATATATGTTAGTAAATTGCTAAGTAAATAAGCCTTTATAGTCAACTGTTAAGTAATAAGGAAATCAACAAATAAAATACAAAAATAAATTTAAAAAATAAACTGTCAATAATTAAATAAGAACATTGGGGGGCAAAGAGGAGACAGTGGCCCAAATGTCAGTGCAGAGGCGTTGGTGCGGACGATCTGCTGTGGCGCTGTTTGATTTCAGGTGCTGAGGAGGCCAAACAGTAGAATTCTGCCAGCGTCTGAATTCGACCAAGCTAACTTGCTAGTCCTCGGACCAGTCGGGACTCAGTCAGAGGCACTGCAGTGACATCAGCCCTGAGGCGCCTAAGCCAAACGAGGAAAACCATACGCAAAGGCCTTAACATTTCGTTTGCGTGGGAGCCGCATCTCTTCGCCCCGCCGGCGCCGCGCCGTTTGGCGTAGAGCGTTGCGACGCTACGACGCGGCGCGAAGAACGTGGTGGAGTCGCGACGCTCCTAGCAAGAAAGCTCCTCGGCTGCGCAGCGCGGCCTTGTCCTTAAGCGGGGCCAAGTGCGCAGGATGTTTTGGGCAAAGCATTTCGCGCGCATAGTTATATATATATATATATATATATATATATATATATATATATATATATATAGATAGATAGATAGATAGATAGATAGATAGATAGATAGATAGTGAGGAAACAACAACTTTAAAATAATGCGTTTTTAAATTGTAAATGTCCGCCGCAGGTTTGTTTTGAAAAATTCTGAATCAGCGTCGTCTAGGAGTTTATTTACAAAATACAGTCGTCGATGTATTTGCTTACTTATTAGTCTATTGAACTCTACTGTGCCATGCATTTCATAAAAATTCCGCGATTTTACTGCAACGGATAATACGCAGACAGTTTCTTTTTGCGATTTTTGTGGAGGCAGTACGGAAACAGCGGAACAAGAAAACCACAGACGATTTTATAATCTAATTGAAACTATCTCTGACCTCCGAACGCGACCTTTCTCCAGCTTCAGCTTCCGAACCTTGTAATATTCCTACCTTGTAATAGAAACCGAAGGAAATCCATCAACCAGCGTGCGATGAGTATCTTCGCGGTTGGTTGTTGCGGAAAGAGCATTACGGATATTTCTACACAATGAATGCTTCTATCCTTACAAATTTTGCAACATTCAACTCTTATGAGCACAAGACCGAGAATCGCGTATATTTGGACCTGGATTTTTCAAATATCTGATATTTGCAGCAGATATTATTTTTATATGAGGCTCAGTCTGTAAATTTTGAATATTTTTTGAGTGTACACCAGCGACAATTTGAAGTCGCGCCAAGGAAGGGAAAATTAATTGAACGCTACTAAATGTTTTGGAAAGACCCAATTTACTCAATTCAATTGCTTTTTTATTTCTGAGTCAATGTTTGGGGGCCCAATGGCATTTTGTCTCCGGACATGATTACAACCAGTTAACGCCCATGGTACGTACATATTTTTATATTTATTTTTTTGATTGAGATTAACTTATTTACTAATTAACTAGATGTTAACTTGATTCGGTTTGTCATTTCATAATTCCTTCTCATTATTTTCGAAAGAGTTTATTAGATAAAAATATGCTTAAAATTGACTTCAAATCTTATTTTAGAAGTTTCGTTGCTTCCTCCTTGAACACAACTCTTTGATAAATCTACCTCTTCTCTACCACTGAGGATAGTCATTGACCATTGAGAGTAAGTATAATTTCAACATGTTTCGAGTAGTACGTTCACAATGGGTAACATTTCATATTTATTGTTTTCAACTTACAAACTTTTAGCTAACTATTAAGACACATTGTGTTGTAGTTCAAACGTAGCCTATTCATCTTCTTAAACTTAAAACGATTATTTCAAAACCACGCAAAAGAAATAGACTCCGATTGAAAGTAGTGAAATCTCGTAGCATTCCCAAATCTCCTCTCCAACACCTGCGTGCACGTGTTTGCCCAGAGTGAGAGAGAGTGTCTTAGTCACATGATTATCCGTTCCCAAGCTCCGTCACCGCGGTAGTAGTTACTGTGTTGGCGGCGAGGACCCGGGCCGCTTCTGACTTGCTGCGAGGGCCCGGGCGAGATTCCGCCTCCTCGCCGACTGAGTTCCGCGAAGCCCGGGCGCCGGAGGCCACGTCGTCGCGGCAGCTTTCTTCGCAGGGCAAGAGTGACAAAAAGGGACAGGTGGCTCAGGGAATCTGAGGCCCTGGTGGCCCCGCAGGGCTTCTCACCGAGTTCGACTCCCGACCGTTGAAGGATTTTCGGCAGCTAGGTCGAATTAAGCTCTAGACTGGAAAAGAATTGTAGCGGTCGACTGTTCTGATCTGTAGTTTTCCGTGGTATGACCGATCAACACCAGACAAATGCCGGAGCAGAACCCTCACAAACGGTCCACGTCCCACGCCTGATCTTTCCTTCCCATTCCCTGCCCTCTCATCACCACTTACTTACACTTTCGGGCACTACTCTACACATGCCAAAAGTTCGATCGGGACCTTGAAATCTTGACCCGGCTGGAGTGATGTTAGCTGGTGGGAGCAACCTGGTTGAAGAAAACCCAGCTAGCCGACAGGTAGGTTGTCACCGGGTCACCATCCAGCGGCGGACGATCACCGCTACTTCCCGAGGGACAAACATGCTCCACACTTACAGGACTAATGAACTTAGCAGTTGGCGCCGCACATTAGAGTAAAGAAAACACAAAATTAGGGCGTAGAAAATCAAACTTGCGTCCCTGAAGGGACACGAAAATCTGGTGGTAAGGCTCTAAAACGAATCGTTTCCGAGATATGTACGATATTCTATAATATTCTTACAGCGTGTTTCGGCTTACATCTACACGCTGTATTATTAAATTATATTCATTTGTAACACACAATGTATACAAACTTTTGCTTTCTGCACTCCTTCTTCATATAAACGTTAACCATGACAAACATCACACTCCTCTCGCAATATGATTAAAAAGGGGGCACCAATTTTCTCTTCACAATATGAATATATAGATTAAATAGATATGAATATATAGATAGAGTCAATACATTCATGTATTGGTCAAACAATATGCAAACATATAACATAAACATTTAACAAAAAATAGACGTAATGCATTTGAAGATTGTAAAAAACATTGGTGTATTTTGGTTCAATTTATTTTGAGCAAATGCTGATATAAACTTTTTGTTTAGATTACCACATAAAGATTGATTTCCTCTCTCACCCAAACTTTACACACAATTTTTACAATGTTATAGCGTTAAAAAAAGTAATTCCATAATGATCACCAAGATGAGTTTGTCGTGAAGTGTCTGAAACTCGAATATGAAGGTGAAATCGGGAACATTTTATAAGTGTTAACACTAATTAATCGTTTAAAAAATAAACGACTTTCGTCACTGTGGTGCAAAAATGTGATAGAGACGTAATTTGAATGGAAATTTTTTCAAAAATTTGAATGTTTCATTGTTTGACTGTTAACAAACGAAAGTTGCCAGTAGTTTTGAAAATGTTGTAACAAAGTAACTTCCAAGCCATTCCAAATTTGTTTTTATATTTTTCAATTTCACCTACATGAAAGCTACATGCTTATCAATGACAGTCCCATTAAAATAGTGAAATTCAATGGAATGAAGAAAATGTTAGTAAAAACTCTTTTACTTCCAATCATGTTACTTTGACATTGGTATCATAACTGATATCATTCGGTTTTCAAGTAACAATTTTATGAAGAATCTGAGCTTCTTTGAGAAAGATAAGTGTGAATTTTTACAAATTTATGCTTAGAGTAACATTCAAATATTTCTACCATGAAAACGCATTTTGGTTGACGTCATTCAGAATGCAATTGATTGTAATATGTATTTAGAGATATAGCAAATATTTGCAGACTTTGTCTGTGTTTTTAGTCTTAAGCGATTATTTTAAACGACATCCTGAGGCCCTTAAAGGAAAGCTGTGAAATGTCTATGTACAACTGGTAAATTGCGTGCCAATAGGTGTCTTCTTATTCGTACACGAGGAAATGCCAATCTGGAAGCGCACGTTGAAAGCCTCATTTGGGCGCGTTTTCCGGGGATCACGCAGCCTCTGGGGCGGCGCGTGTTTACGAGGCGCTCGGCGCCGCACGGTTCGGTGCGGCGCGGCGCGGCGGCGGGAGAGAGTGGGTCATTGTCCGCGGGGCGGCGCTGCCCTTGCGGCGAAAGAAGCTGCGGCGCGCCACGCCACGCCACTCGGCCTTTTATGGCCAGGCGCCGCCGGTAGTGATATGCAGCACGTGCTGCGAACTGGAACGTCAATGCGGCCGCGAGCTGCTCAGAGGCGCACTCGGCTGCCGAACAACCTGATTTCTTGTTGCTTGTCTTCATTTAGCACACGTCAATAAGTGTTTTCAGTGTTCATAGAAAGCCCAGATCTGTCCGCAATTAGAAGTCTGAACCATGTGGAACACAAATAGAATTTGTAGGTCGAAGGCTTTGCGTGTGTTCACTTGACTTCTGTAGTTCCTGAGGTCGATTTCGTGGTTGAATGACAATAGTACGTGATGATGGAAGTTTCCTTTCATAGAAGCTGGGGTAATAAATCAGAAGAATAATACTATAAATTATGGACCGAAAAACTAGGAAACGACAAACTTACTTCTCTCTTCTTCTCGGAACTGACGACACTCTGGGCACCGACATACAAAGTCGGTGTTCAAAGTTCATGTCGCAGTTTCTCATTTAGCGAGATACGTTTATGTCGAGATAATACAATGTAATTATATCACATTCTTATTCACATGCTGCTTTTATTAGACTATAATAGATATTGAGTTTTAAAAAAATAGTAATAAAATTGTACAGAAATACAATTTGAACCTATCTTATATACATTTATGAAAAAACCATACATTATTAGGGTAATAAAAAAGTAAAATACTTTTATTTATTCACTGATCACTTACGTAGATGGTCGATAGTGCAATGCGTTAATTGGCCACAGGCCTCTCGCGACCATAACTTCCCCATCCAGTCACTTTCTTATCCCAGGCCCATTATCCCATCTTTCGGGCCTGACCTAGCTATATGAGGCTCGTTTCACACCGCTGTAGGAAATTTCCAAGAAGTATTGGCGATGGGGACGCGCTAAACATCAGGGAGAGTCGCAAGCGACAATAAGTGTCGGCGCGGAACAACCAGAAAGAATTAAATTTTAGGAAAGTTCATTTCCTTCTTTCCTGAACTCGGTTTTCTGCTCGCCCGTCTCATGCTTTTAGGCCTCGGATTAGATTCCCGGTGGGCTGCGGCACGCGCTTCTAACGTGGACACCGTCTCAATGTCAAGGCCACGGCCCTCACTGCTGGTCGGGCGCGGCACACTGGGCCGAAATCAGGGGCTCACTGGCAAATCGTCTTGTGTCGGAACGGTTGATTGTTAACCGACTGCGCGAAGCAAAAAGGAGGGGTTGGTTTTCTATGATGGTGTATCTGGGTTTCTGGATCTATCATCTGACTTATTCGACTAATAGTTTTTGTGAAGCTAGCTAATATTTCTCTTGACAGCGAGAATGTCATAGGCTACACAAAGTACCTAGGCGTTCAATAAATCGGATGGACATACCATTTACGTCTTTTTTTGTCTGAATGGTTCGACAAAAGAGACATATATCATAGATTCGACCTTTAGTAAGACATATATTAGAATTCTCCTTATGTCACATTCTATATGAATTACTAAAAACCAATGTAGCAGACAGTACGCTATATTTCGTTGATTTATGGCTCGAAGATCAATATCATAGTAAAATTTTTAACTTTAGAGAGGTGGCACGCAGTCGGCGTGCGATTTAAAAAACTTCCTTTTTGTGTATTATATCAGAGTAAATGAACCAAAGAGCGATCGTATTAAAAAAGGAATAAAGTAACACCTATTATTTCAAAATGTAATACACAAGACGATAGAGCGTAAACTGGTGGGCGAAAGGATACTCTCAGTTATAAGACATACATTTTGTCACCGTCATTGCAATTACAGGTCCTGGCACCACAATTATGTATCGCGAGGTATCAATGTTATATCGTGAGGAAACGAACAACTTAAAGAAAAATCACTTAATATTTTTATAGTAAATAATAATTTTATAAGAACTTAAATATTGTAATTTTTAGTATAAAAGAGAAAAAATACGAGTGTGATTTGCACACTACTCACAAACGTTAAAAAAGTTTGAAAATGAAAAAAGGGTAATCCTCATTTATTTTATTTTAAATTAACATTTATGGGTGAAACTTCATGATATTCTATTATCTAATCCACGCTTAATGGTTAACAATCAATGTCCTCGTTTTTCTTTGATAGCTATAAAATGAATGATGACTTTCATGATTACAGCGGACTTGACAGAGAGGAGCTGACCTTCGTTTCAAACTGCGCGGTGCGGAAGGGGCAATGCAACAATGCATTGCAGGACACAGGGGTTTGTGATTTTGGACTGACCGAGGTCGAGTCTTGAATTCACGTAGAATTTTATGAAAGTTTTAGTTTTCGAAAAAGTGACGCTATTCGTGCGGGTCTTTTTAATTCACTTTTAATTTGGAATTTGGACAAAGGAGAATGTGATAACAGGAACGAATATGGATATGGACGAAGGCATTGGCAGCGGCCGGAGACGGCGCCATTAGGAGGTCCAGTGAAATCAACAACCATTTTATCAAACAAAATTATAAGAATGCTAAGATTCGTGATTAGGTTAAGAATAAAATAAAATGGTCTTTAGAATAATTTCAGTACTTAAAAGGAGTGCACTCGTGTGAATGGAATGTAAACAAAATATATATAAATGTGTAAATATTTGGATATTTTCTCAAGACATTGTTTTTTATGTAAATGGATATATATATATATATATATATATATATATATATATATATATATATATATATATGTGTGTGTGTGTGTGTGTGTGTGTGTGTGTATATAAAATTCGTTGTTACTTGTTACGTTTTTTTGTGTACTAGAATGCTGATGTTATGTACAGAAAAGTGGATTCGCCGAGTATAATTTCGGCAAAAAATTGACTAATAAATAATTGCTAATATTACGATCGCAAAAATTTTTGAAAATCTGTGTATATTTTCAGTAGGTAGCAGAAACTCAATGATAGGGGAAAGAATACGAGAGAGCCAAGTCCCAAAATAAATATAATATTATTCGGTTCTCTGTGTAGGAGCGATCCACACTAAAAAAAATTTGTACTGTGAGGAACATAAACTTGATATTTTCGTGATTTCGTCGAGTTATCCATTGTATACTTCGCAATAAACACGCTGCTATAGACAGACAAATTTGCGGTTCTTTTTTCGAGGCCTTACAACTTCTTAGACGGTCTCCATTTCAGTATGGGTGATTGCCATTGCCACAAGCACCATTATAATCGGTGATAATTGCTCATCTTCTATGTGGCATTGTTGTTCTTGGTAACACGTAGAGTTGGACGTAACACTTGCAGCAAAATGGGGAGGACAGGGAGGATTGGGAAGTTCGTATTTCACCTGAAGAAGGGAAACGACTTGAGAGGACAATTTAGGACAGGGACAGGCGGAATAATGAGAGACTGATAACTTTCACAGGTAGAGACAGTAGGCAGCTGCACCGATTAGTCGCCTCCTACGACAGAGAGTTCTCGTGGTACTATTCTACTAAAAACCCCGATCACCGCACAGGGTTCATTGTTATTATTATTATTATTATTATTATTATTATTATTATTATTATTATTATTATTATAAATATGAATGCCCAAAGTGGGGCGTAAAAGTTCAAGTTGTCTCGATAGTTATCGGAGCTCTGGGATTTGTTCCGCAACATTTGTGTAAGAACTTGGCTGAACTCCCAAATCATTCAAAAGACTGGAAAGTGCAATAAATTGCTTTATTTGAAACAGTCCACATTTTGTGCAAAGTATTGCAGGAACACGACTAGTCCTTAGATCTACTCCTTAGAAAGTTGGTTACAACCTAGGTAGATTTTATATTCAACTGACTCATAATATCTTTAGTCGTGAATAAAAGGAATAATAATAGTAATAATAATAATAATAATAATAATAATAATAATAATAATAATAATAATAATTAAACGACTAGGTAATACTTTTAGTTCTTTCTTTGTGTGTTGCAACGGGTGCTTGGAAATGCGCTACGCTTTGTCGCAATTGGTTTGGGTTTCGGTCCAATGTGCGCCCTGCGCCCGGAGCACTGTGGAAATCGCGGCGTTACTGTCATCCATCAATTCCGCCACCTCGCGACATTACGAGCAGCTCCAGTTTCTCCGGGCGGAGCGCCGCCGCGCAATGTGTGCTGTTTTATAGCCGCATCGCCTCGCCTCGCCTCGCCTCGCCTCGGCGAAATCCGAGCGGAGCGCTCGCGTGATCGAGGCGAATTTGTGCACCCGCGTCAAGATATCTGTGCTCTTCATTTTCTCTTCATGTCGCCGTCTTTTACAAAACTGCTTCGTCCCAGCTCGAGATAGGATATGCTTTATTTCAACATTTATTGAGTAAAAATGGTACATGTGAAATGGAACATATACCATTATCAATACGAATATTTATAACTTTTAATTATTTCACCCTAAACTTGGGCAAGTCAGATCTATTTGTGTTTGTAAACTTCACGTGAAATAAACAGATAACAATTTGGCACGCTGGCCGCCAAATCTGCAATGGCTAACTTACTACAACAGCTTCATAACTAGGCACTGAGTACAATCAACAGAGTCCTGCTTACCTTCGCTTTTCAATAGGTAAGAAGACACAACAAAGCTTAGAAGAGATGTACATTTTGATATTTTTACTTTCCCGTATACATACGTATATACAGAGTAATATACGTAGTATAGGAAAAAAGCTGCACGAAAAACTGGCGAATTTTCGACAGAAAGAAAATCATTGCCCTGATAACGAAAAAGTGCAAGATTGCTACAAAAAGGCCATTTGCTAAATTAAAAAACCCTCTAACACGTGGGTGTATCCTTATTTTGTAGGTTCTTGATACCGAAAATTCAGTTGGCGACTAAACATCCGTCCGTCTGTCTGTGAATACCACTAGCACCTAAACCATAAGTATGATTTTTTCCAAAATGGATATTCCCCGGTCGATCTGGCTCCACTCAAGGCGCCGCAATTTTGAAAAAATGTTCTTCAAAATTTAGAGGTATTTTACATGAAGCACCCGGACAATTGCAAAACTAGCTCAAAAACGGCTTCTAATTTTTTCTTCAAATTTCATGTAAAAATAGTCATATACACTTATAAAGATGGCATAGGTCGGGTTTTCTCGGCAAGCATTGAATTTTCGAAAATCGCAGAAGTTTTTCTGTCAAATTACACTTGTTGTCCATAATTAGCTTTTTCATTAAGGTCGTGTACATGTTTTCATAACTTTCAGTACTTTCGTGTATTATTACGTGCTCTATTTGCAATTTAAAAAAATTACGAAACAAGATTTTCACACCACCGGCTCCGATTTTTTTCTTTAAACGTTTGGCAGGGGTAGTGCTAATTGCACTGCTAAAAATGACATTAAGTTGATTTTGGTTGTTTTTTTTTTTACACAAATGTAAATATTTTGGAAGATCTCTCACGCCGTTAATATGGACATTTTCATCAATTTGTAAACACTATTGCATTTGTGAGTTAAAGTTCGCTAAATGACTTTTAATAAAGTTTTTCTAAAACTCAAATATTTTCTGTGAAAAAGAGCTTCAAATTTCGAATATCCAGTGGCACGTAAACGCCATTTTCATAAAAACGGCTTCATATTTTTCAAAGAAAATTGCCATTTAGGACGAGGTTTTACTGTTGTTTAGTATTCTTAAAATAATATTTCCGTTCTACTATTAGGAAACCGAAAAATTAAGAAAATGTAAAAAAATGTATTTTGGACGGCGATTGATGGCAGCTGGCAAGAGTAAGTGGCAAGTCCGAATAGCTTGCCGATACCAAAAAGAAATAGAAAACTAATACGGGAAAGTCTGTCTTATAGCTCTACTTGTAAATTTCTCAAATACATACGTATATAGGAAGTAATATTTGTACTACATAGAACGTTATATAATACTGCGGCAAAAGACGGCGGTTGTTCAACAGAAAACTCGTGTTGTGGAGCCCTGATACAGAAAATTCATTGGTTGGCGATTTGTTCATATTATTGTATTAATGAGTTCGAAGAGCTCGAAATAGTGACGAGGAACTAGTGTTGTTCACACACGGACGGACAGACGGGCAGACTGAGTGATGGACTTTTTCGGTATCAGGGGCACCAACAGTCGATATTCAGCAACAGTCGATATTCCGCATCATTAAATTACTTTCTCTGTACTTTGGGTATTGTTCCGTTATTACGTACGTATACGAGAAAGTAACTTGTGGTGCTACTGAATGGAACAGACTTTCTTGTATTAGTTAGTTTTATAATTTCTTTCAGACCAAAGGAATTCTAGATTTTCTACTATTTACTTACTACTACTAAGATGTTCCACTGTTTGTTTACCTATCTGTCCAATTCTTAGATTGAATCAGTTACACCCTGTTTCTGTGAAACTCTTAAAATAGAAACAATTTGCAATTCTATCTATCATCTTCATTAAAATACTTCCAGCGTATCATAGTAGCAAAAAACCTGACCGTTAATGTGTTAATTAAATGAATGCTACTATCTATTTTCCGAGACGTTTCATTAGTTCATAGTCGGATTTGTCACGACCAACTATTGTTGACAATGACAACTCCTTAATTATTTCATTCTAAATGCCAACGAAAACTCCTCGCAAACCCAATATTAGTTTATCAGCCGAGAAACAAATGACAAGATGAGCAGTATTCTACTCTAATTGCTGCCTTCTTGAGTTCCCTTTAATGCATTTTTAGTGTGATACTCCTTTCCAATATTTCTGCGAATAAAACTATCGATCACTCTTGTCTTACTTTCCAACGGTTTTCTCAGAATCAATATTGTTTCGGTCCACAATTAACCGGACTTAATTAGTGAATGGATGAGTATAGAAAACCGGCAATATTACCTTTTGAAATTAAGTATATACGCTAATATAGCGTGTAGAAAAAATATGTATACATACATTCAATTAACACATTAACAATGAGCCGTTCTTACACGAGTATGTTATGTTGGAATGTGTGTGACATGTATAATCCGGAAAGATAAGAATATTTTAGCTCTATTTTGGTGCACACGTCAGGAACAAGGCCTTGTAGTGCCATTCCAAAGAGTGTAGGGACGAAGCGATGCAGTGGGTTTGTCCGTCAGAGTGATCAGCCCCACTGCTCCCTTTCCTTATCCCATCAATCACCAAGCCTATATGATTTACTTGCGTGCAATCGGTGGGGAAATTGATGGGAAATGCCAAAACCCGTATAATTCACTTTAACCTAACAATTTCAGGAATTCTGTGGCTACACCGTTGTTCATTAATGCTCTATAATATATCTGACATTAGTGAAACCTTTGAAATAATTAGGACCTTACCTTTTATAATTTCTACACATCGTAACGATATCCAAATCCTGCATTTTACAAGACTAAACGGACGAAAAGCTTCGAATGACAAGCATTCCTCACTTTCCCATAACTATTTGAAACTGTTTTATTGCAGGAGGTAACATTTTGTTCTTCAGATATTTCTAAAAATTTTAATGAAATTTCAAGTGATTAATGAAAATTGTTAAGTAAAATTTTAAATTAAGCATTAATATTTTGATTTTTTCTGAAATATATGGATTTTTACTTTTTGAATAAATGCAGAAGTATTTGATGAGGTTTATTTACCGGTCTCATTACTGACAATGAGTAGCATGCGTTAGTTTACCGTCCAGGGTAGTTTTATTGGCTTAACCATCCTCTGCGCAAAGAATGACCCCATTGTGAAATGGAGAAAGAAGAACGCAGAGTTGTCGGCTCTTTAGAAACGCTTCAGACCAACATTCTTCAAAGGATATTTGAAATCACGAGTGAAAACATGCGCCTCGTCGAGCGGGAATTCGAATCTGGTCTCTCGACTACAAGTTCCGAGAGCTACTCGTTTATCGGACGAGTTCAGCGAATGTATAAACGCTGTTAGTTGTAAATTATAGTGCATTAGAGTAAATCATCCTGAGTAAAACACTGTTTCTATAAATTATTGGCGTTGTAAGTATTTAATTATAAACCGCAAATATAGGCAAACCGACACCAAACTTCTACCTTTGTCATGAATATCTAGAATGATTTTGATAGAAGTAAATCATCACAAAAATGTCATCGTTGGGCTCTTTAAAGTCTATTATAATCAAATTGTTCACTGCATTCCAAAATGGAAAATTGCACGTATTTGCTTGGTTCACGACTGTGAAGTCTAATCGTTTCACATTTTCTAATCTAGTATGGAACGAGATTGTGTGCTTACACACTGATCTATGTTACTAATTTACAGTACGCACAGAAATTGACAGAAAACTAAGTAGTCTTCGGCCATGTGAGAGACGTATGTGGATTCGTTAGATACCTTGTGCCTTGGGAAAAATCCAAAAATAATAAAACATTTTTGATTTTGATTGAAAATGCAAATACTTAATTCTGTTATTCTGCCTATTCTCGTACTCACTGATTACGACGTACCTGACGTCTTGCGGGAGCAAGTATCTATGGAAGAGGTCTCCCGCCATTAAATGTTTGCTAATTACGTGTTGCGTAATGAAACAGCAACTTTTTTTATGCTCTTGGTATAAAAAGAAGGTCTGTGCGTGTACTATACTATGCTATTGCAGTATTCGTGAAGTGGGATTTTATTAAAATATTATTGCAGTAATACTCCAAAGTACTTTCTTTATTATTATTATTAAGCAGTGGGGATGCTATTTTTGAAAATAAATTTCTGTGGTTTTCTTCAATAGCATTTGTGCTGCTGCAGGCTACTAGCTCTTGCGCACATAGACGCGTACATGTGCACATGCAAAAATGCTTACATTCATGAATATATGTATACTTACACTCCACTCACAAGAAATGAATTCCGCATTTTCCAAATGAAGCGAAATTTTCAAAAATTCTATTAAACGTACTATATCATTAAAATAAAAGAATAAATACGATTATGGGGCCATATTTATACTAAACTTTAAATTTACTTACATTTTACAACATATTACTGTTACAGGAATATATAAATTTAATATTGTTAAAACGTTCTAAAAAGTTATATATGTACAGCATAATTTAGTTACATAAATTGTTTAACAATTGAAAGGTTTGGCTCAGGTTTGGCGTATTCATCAAGAATGCTGGTGAGTTAATTATGTGCTCATTAAAATAGGGGAAGACAATGGCACACTTTATTAATGAGAAATGTAAATATCATCTTATTTCGGTAGGCTGTATAAAACTTTGACAATAATTGTTCAGGGAAACGACCTAGTGTGCAATCGACCAACCTAGTGTGCAATCGACGCACATTTTTCACCCTTCATCCATAGGTATTCTGATATTAACGGGCGTAAATATATTTTAAAATGTTTTGTTAGTCAGGTGACTGAGATCATGAAACATACGCGTATATTTATCAGAGAAATAAAATAAAAACGGTTACATTTTTCTAGCCGAAATAAATGTACCATAGTGAATCAAAAAGTCATGTTATTACCATGACATCAAAAGTAGCACTGAATAAGGATGATAGAGCAAATGTTTGAACTATCAACACTAATAACGAATCTTCTATAAGCCTCGAGTAACCTAAGACCCAAATTACTGGCTTCTTTCGAGTAACGATTCCGGAGCTTCAGCAAAGGCGCGCATACGTAGAGTAGCTTCTAGAATCCCAGAATCAAATCAAAATTATGCAAGATACCTCTGGGGGAGAAATTGTATTTTTGAAGCAATATACGTCAATTGTATATTCTGGTAATCGGTACGTATTATACTTCTCTTTCTTGATTCACTTGAAGTATAAAATAAGTCATGGGGAAGAAACCAAAACCAAATTATCAGTTATGAATTGATATTTTGATCATTTCACAGGGCATTGAAAAATAAAACAAGGAAAGAACCAACAATTAAATTTTATAACACAAAGACTACACCTCTCCTTGTTTATGGAAGTAAGAGCTGCATACAGAGCAGTCTCACAGTTACAAAGTGCGGGAATTAAATTTGTAAGAACGGAAGGTTGCACAATACAAGATGATTTAGGAAAAATGATGTAAAAGAACAATTTAAAAAGGAGAACCTCAATGAAAGAAATTATGATTGATTGAATACATTGCATTATTGATAAAGCATTGGTAAAGCATTGAGATGAAGAGGTGTTCTGTGAGACCGGAACGGCCAGTCACCTAATTCTTGGAGAGGAAAAAAGAATAATGTTTCTCCTAGTAAACAAAACAAACTAATCACTCATGAACACTTGATGTGAAACGACACAAGAGTGCCATTCTATTAGGGAAAATTTACATTAACAACTGAACTAAAAAACATTTATACACAACAGCGCTGTAGATTAATTGCGCATTCATGCGGATGCTTCCATTACAGAACAGTGCTTGAATGGCTTTTTTATAACTTTCTTAGCTTTCCCAATCACTTTTTCAATACACGAAGTCATTATTTAAACAATGGAAAACGTTTGGTTACAATACTAACAAAAGCATTGAACGTTTGATGATTCTAACTCATTTCTTATACATTGCGATATATTTTCTCCATATAGAATTTATTTGCGATTATTTCAGCACATTATCAGAACTGGAAAATCCTGACCGCGTAACACCTTGGAGAGTTTTAGCAATGCGTAAAACTAGATGACTTGACAATACTAGAATACTTGACATACGGCCGCGGGACCATTTAACGTTTCCTATGTATTCCATTAACGTTTTACTCATCGTTTTCTACCTAACCTAGTGTTACATTTAAATTAGTTTATGTAGTTCGATTCCAAATTGTGACGTCTTTGTCCTAATATTTACATTTCCAGGTTTGCTCATCCTGTTGCTTTGGACCATGTATCGTGTCGGATTTGTTTGGCCATGCAACTTTGACTCTCATCGGGGATAAATACACATTTATTATTTGTAATTTTCTAATTCGTTTACACTCTCGATGTTATAGAGTTATTTCTTAGGTAACTATCTGAAATATAGTATTATATAGATTAATTCCCATTGCCGGAAACTATGTCTCTTTCACGAAAATCTCGTAAGTTAATTGTTGGAGCTGAACCTCCCTTCTCGTAAGTGAATTCTGGTCGTTCCATCCTGGTCTTGGTGTGCCTCATTTTCTCCTTTCTCTTGGTTGCCATTCTAGTGGTCTTTCGGGAAGTCTTCTCTCATTCATTCGCTGCATATTTCTAAACCAAGTGTGATATTTCTTTTCAATTTTCTCTATAATATCATGTTGCAGATTCATTATTTCATGAACCTGTCTATTTCTAGTCATATTCTTTGTAGATATTGGAGCAGGTCTTCTGAGAAAATCCATTTCCAGGGCTCTCAATTTTCGTTTATGTTGTTCTGGAAGCTGACATATTTCTTCTCCATATAATGCAACACTTTTAATCATACATTTATATATTCTAAGTTTCGTTTCCATAAAAACCCTGTTTCCTTATTGCTGTTCTTAAGTACTTTATGTACTCTGTTGTTCTAATTATTTCACCACTTTCCATAGTCAATACGTAATGTGTACTGCCTAGAGCCCAGTATACTGTTTTTTTAGGTAGAGGCTTAGTCCCCATTTCTCATAATCTTATTTTTTCTTCCTAGTCATATATTCAATATCTTTCTGTTGTTGCGCCACCAGCACCTGATCATCAGCGAACTGTAGGGTATAGAGAGTTGCATTACCATGAAATGGTATTCCCCATCCCAGTACATGTTCTTTTCCATACCTGTTACATCGCATTAACGCACAATTTAAAGAGGGAATGTGACAAACAGAATCCTTGCAATAGTCCTTGTGATATAGGAAATGTGTCTGTTTTCCTGTTTTCCAAGTTTCACCTTTCTCTTTTGATCTCTCCGCATTCATTAAGATTTTATGTACATTACTTTTATTCATAACTTCCATAACTTTATTACTGTCACGCCATCATACGCCTCTGCTATATCAATGAAGACCATGTGAAGTTCCCTCCGTTTGGCATTTCTTTTGCATCACCTGGGACAGACAAAACAGGTTATCTAAGCAAGATCAGACCGCTCTAAAATCACTTTCTTCTTCTTCTTGCTTGTGCTCCTTGTATCCATGTTCTATTAATTCTCTTAATATTCTTCTCTATATCTTACTGATCGTGTTTGTCACTGCTATCCCTCTATAATTTTCGCACATGTCTTTCCTTCCATTCTTATGTTTTGATGTTATATAATACATTTTCCAGTCTTCTGGTATATCGCCTTTATTTATACACCTATTCATTAGCTTCGTCATCATTCGCACAGATTGAATATTAAAGAAACAAATACCATACCTGAATTTAAATCTAATTTAAAATAAATGTCGTCTCCTTAATTTGTGTAGGAAACGTTTTGTAGTTGCATTTTTAATTTTCTAAAACTTAAGTGATAATTTGTGTAGTGATAAGACTGCTAGAATTCATTTCTGTATTTGTATGAACAGATATAATTCCTTGTTACAAAAGAGATTAAGGGGGCGGGGGGCTATCCAATCGCCGCTCTAAGCACGCGCTTACTCTGCTTCGTATTAGTTCATCCCGGATCGGAAGCAATAGCGCGAGGTTGCAAGGCCGGCCGGTCGCGGCGGCTGAGCGCGGCTGGCGC